>CM053602.1:14453621-14498556 GCA_028646575.1 Pseudocheirus occidentalis
CAGTCAGGTTGTTGACTCTCTTTTCATGACTTTCTCGCATCATTCTCATTTCTCTTTCCATTTTTTCCTCCACTTCTCTTATTTGGTTTTCAAAGTCCTTTCTCAGTCGATCCATAGCTAGTAGGCATTCTTCCAGTGTCTTGGAAGCATCTGATGAGGGAGTTCTGACTGAGTTGTCTTCCTCCTGCTCCATGCTTTGAGCCTTTTTGTCCACAAAAAAGGATTCTACAGTTTTATTGCTGTTCTTACTTTGCTTCCTTTTCCTCATGTTGGCCAGTCTATTAATTGCTTGGTTTTTTATCTCTGTGGAACTCTGCTTCCTGGAGGGGGAAAGCTCTGTCCCAAATCGCTGGGGCCTTCACAGCTGCTGGAGCTATTAGTGGGGTGCTGCAGCCCCCCTAGCTTTGGCTCACTGAAAGCACATCCCAGGACCACCACTCAAGACCACAATCCAGATCCAGGCCGCTCAATGCAAGAGCCCTTGGCCCCGATGGATCGCCTCAGCCCCCCTGCTATCTGCAGGCCAGGGGCTCTGAAGCAGCCCAGTGGACGCCACTGCTGCTCTCAGCCGTTCCTGCTGCCACAGCCACCTCTTGCTGCTTCTCTGCCCTGGGAGAAGTTTGGCCAGACCGCTCTTCTCCAAATTTAGCAAAATCCACTGACCTTTCTCTTGGCCTTTTTTTTTCTGGCCTGATAAATGTGGTAGCTGTGCCTCCAGTGCAGTAGATCTGGTCTCCTATAAACACGGCTCCGCCCGATGCCGTGGGGCCTTGCTGGCTGGGTTTCAGGCTGGGCCTTCCACAGCTCCCAGACTTCTTTCGTAGAGCCCCACCTGCTGAGCTGCCTGCAGCAACAGATGTGTTTTCTGTATTTTGGAGAGTTTTGGAGCTCAAAAATCTTTGTAGAGTCCCATTTTATGAGTTTTTAGGGTGGTTGTGTGGGAGCAGCAGTGCTTTGCTGCTTCTACAACACCATCTTGGCTCCGCCCCCCCTACCGTAACTTTAAATGGAATTTCTCTTTCTAGTTTTTGCTGTTGGGCATCATTAGAAATATATAGGAATGACAAGGATTTATATGAGTTTATTTTATGTCCTGCAGCTGTGTTAATTTGTTTATTATCTCAAGTACTTTTTTACTTGATCCTCTAGGATTCTCTATGTATATCATATATCATCTGCAAAGCGTGATATCTTAGTCTCTTCTTTGCCTAATCTGATTTCTTTTATTTCTTTTTCTTCTCTTATTGCTACAGCTAACATGTCTAGTACCAAACGCAATAACTTGAGTGACAGTGTACATCCTTGTTTCACCCCCAATCTTATTGGAAATGTTTCTAGCTTATCTCCATTACATAAAATACTTATTGGTGGTTTTAGATAGATGCTACATATTATTTTAAGGAAGACTCCATTTATTTCTATGCTTTCTAGGGTTTTTAATGGGAATGGGTGTTGTATTTTGTCAAAAAAACCTTTTTCTACATCTATTGAGATAAACTTATGGTTTCTACTAGTTTTGTTGTTGATATGATTGATTATACTGATAGTTTTCCTAATATTAAACCAGCCTTGCAATCCTGGAATAAATCCTAAGTGATCAAAGTGTATTATTCTCATGATAAGTTGCTGCCATCTTTTTGTTAATATTTTATTTAAAATGTTTGCATCTATATTTACGAGGGAAATTGTTTTATAATTTTCTTTCTCTGTTTTGGTTCTTCCCCATTTAGGTATCAGTACCATATTTGTATCATAAAAAGAATTTGGTAAGACTGCCTCTTCCCTAATTTTCCCAAGTATTCTATACAGTATTGGAATTAATTGTTCTTTAAATGTTTGATAGAATTTGCTTATAAATCCATCTAGCCCTGAAGATTTTTTCCTAGGGAGTTCATTGATGGCTTGTTAAATTTATTTTTTAGGGATGAGATTATTTGACTATTTTACTTCTTTAGTTAATCTGGACAACTTGTATTTTTGCAAATATTAGTCCATTTCACTAAGGTTGTTCAATTTATAGGCATACAATTGTGCAAAATAATTGCTATTTATTATTTTAATTTCCTCTTCAATGAAGGTAAATTCACCCTTTTCATTTTTGATACTGGTAATTTGGTTTTCTTTGTGTAAAATCAAGCTGACTAAAGATTTATCATAAAACCAGCTCTTAGTTTTATTTATTAGTTCATTTGTTTTCTTGTTTGTGGTTTTTTTTTGGAGGGCAGTTGGGGTTAAGTGACTTGCCCAAGGTCACACGGCTAGGTTTATTTTGTTTGTTTGTTTGTTTATTTTTGGTGTTAAGTGTCTGAGGCTGGATTTGAACTCAGGTACTCCTGACTCCAGGGCCAGTGCTCTATTCACTGCGCCACCTAGCCACCCCCATTTGTTTTCTTAATTTCAATTTTATTAATCTCTCCTTCGGTTTTCACTATTTTAATTTAGTATTTAATTGGAGATTTCAATTTGTTCTTTTTCAGTTGCATGCTCAATTCATCGATCTCCTTTTTCTCTATTTTATTTATGTAAGCATTCAGAGATATAAAACTTCCCCTAAGAATCACTTTCACTGCATCCCATAAGTTTTGGTATGTTGTCTCATTACTGTTATTCTCTTGAATGAAGTTACTGATTGTTTCTATGATTTGTTGTGTGACCCACTCGTTCTTTAGGATTAGATTATTTAGTTTCCAATTAATTTTTAGTTTATCTTTCCATGGCCCTTCATTACATATAATTTTTATTTTATCACGATCTTAAAGGGATGTCTTTAATATTTCTACCTTTCTGAACTGGATTGTGAGGTTTTTATGCCCTTGTACATGGTCAATTTTTGTGTATGTGCCATGTACCACTGAGGAGAAGGTATATTCCTTTTTATCTCCATTCAATTTTCTCCAGAGGTCTATTATATCTACCTTCTCTTAAATTCTATTCACCTTCTTAACTTCTTTCTTGTTTATTTTGAGATTAGATTTCTTCATTTCAGAGAGGGGGAGGTTGCCATCCCTTTCTACTATAGATTTGCTATCTATTTTTTCCTCTAACTCCTTTAACTTCTCTTTTAAGAATTTGGATGCTATACCACTTGGTGCATATATGTTTAGTAATGATATTGCTTTGTTGTCAGTGGTGACTTTTAGCAGGATATAGTTTCCTTCCTTATCTCTTTTAATTAGATCTATTTTTGCTTTTGCTTTGTCTGAAATGAGAATTGCTACCCCCTGCTTATTTTTACTTTAGCTGAAGCATAATATGTTTTACTCTAGCCCTTTACCTTTATTCTGTGTGTACTCTCCTGTTTCAAATGTGTTTCTTGTAGACAGCATATTGTAGGATTATGGTTTTTAATCTATTCTGCTGTCTTCCTCAGTGTTATGGGAGAGTTCATCTCATTCACATTCACAGTTATGATTACTGTGTCTTTCTCTTCATCCTATTCCCTCCCCTGTTTATACTTTTATTTCTCCCTCTTCCCCTCCCCTCCTTAAGAGTTTTCCTTTTGACCTCCACCTCCCTCAATATTCCCTTCCTATTAGCCCCCCTCCCTTTTCCTACCCTTTCTCCTTGCTACTTCATCCCTCCCTTCTAACCCTCCTCCCATTTCTTTCCCCTTTCCCCTCCTGCTGCCTGTAGGGCACATTAAATTTTTATACTTAACAAAGTATGTTATTCCGTCCTTGAACCAAACCAAACCTGACAAATGTAAATCTCAAACAATGCTCCTCTCCCTCCCTTCTTTCTCTCTAACTATAAGTTTTTGTGTCTCTTCAAGTTAGATTCCTATACTTAACTGTGTATGTTATTCCCTCCTTGAACCAGAACCAATGAGAGTAAAGCTCATACAATCTTCATCTCCCTTCTTTCCCTCTACTATAATATGTTTTTATGTCTTTTCATGTGGCATAATTTACCATTTTCTGCCTTCTCCTTTCCTCTTCTCCCATTATAATACCTTTGTATCCCTTAATAAGGATTTTTATCATCACATTAGTTAATTTATATCCACATCCTCTCTCTCTCTCTCTCTCTCTCTCTCTCTCTCTCTCTCTCTCTAGATATATATATATATATATATATATACATATATATATATATCCCTTTTGTATGTCATGATAATTATGCAATTCTCAGTATTGACAAGTATCATCCTGCCATGTAGGGATGTAAATAGTTTGCTCTTATTGAATGACAAGTTGTGTGTGTGTGTGTGTGTGTGTGTGTGTTTTCCCTGTTTATCCTTTTATGCTTCTCATGAGATAAAACTTTCACTGAGCTCTAGTTTTTTCATCAGGAAGGTCTGGAAGTCCCTTACATTGAATGACTATGTCCTTGGATGAAAGATCTATGCTCAGTTTTTCAGGATAGTTGATCCTTGGTTGTAGTCCAAGCTCTTTTGTCTTATGAAATGTCATATTCCAATGCCTTTAATCTTTTAATGTAGAAGCTGCTAGAGTCCAATGTGATCCTGACTATAGTTATATGATATTTGAATTGTTTCTTTCTGGCTGCTTCCATTATTTTCTCCTTGACCTGATAATTCTGGAATTTTTCTGAATTGTTTTCAGAAGTTTTCAATTGGGATCTCTTTCAGGAGGTGTTCCGTGAATTCTTTTGACAACTATTTTACCTTCTGGTTCTAGGACCTCAAGGCAGTTTTCCTTGATGATTTCTTGGAAGATGTTGTCCAGGCTTTTGTTTTCATCATGGCTTTCAGGTAGACCAATAATTCTTAGTTTATCTTTCCTGGATCTGTTTTCCGGGTTGGTTGTTTTTCCAATGAGATATTTTACATTTTCTTCAATTTTTTTCATTCTTTATATTTCGTCTGACTGATTCTTGATGCTTCATAGAGTCATTAGCTTCAATTTGTCTTATCCTAATTTTTAGTAAATTGTTTTCTTTGGTTAGTTTTTTAATCTCCTTTTCCATTTGTTCAGTTTTTACTTTTAAGGAGCCTTTTTCCCTCCAGTTAGATTTTGAACCTCCTTTCCCATTTGACAAATTTTACTTTTTAAGGAGTTCTTTTCCTCAGTGAATTTCTTTTCCATTTTGTCAATTGTATTTTTTTAAATAGTTGGACTTTTTATCTTCTACATCTCTAATTTGGCTTTTAAAAACCCTTCTTGAGCTCTTCCAAGAATGCTTTTTGGTCTTAAGATCAGTTAATATTCCCTTTTGAGGTATCAGATGTGGGTATAGAGTCAATGCTGTACTCTTCTGTATTTGGATCTTCATGCTCACCATAATAGGATCCTAAGGATTTTGCTTTTCCAATACTTATTTGCCCATTGTGGTGGTCTATGTCCTAGTGTTTAAAGTGTATATCTATTTCTGCAACAAATCCTACCCTTCCACACTTTCCTGGGCTGGAAATTTACCACACTCCATCTTCCAGTGGATTCCGCCACTCTAAAAACTGTTCAGATTCACTTTTTAGAGATTACTAAAGGAATTCATAGGGGAGTTCAGATGAGTTCAGGTGATCTTGGCTCTGCCCCAAACTGTTTTGTTTTTTTTAAAAAAACAGAGAACAGAATGGCACCCATCAGGCACATGTGTGCGTTTGTACAACATCACTTAAGAAAACCTATCTATCTCTTTCCCAAATTTTAATCAAGGGACACATTTGTTATATACATAGATTTTTCACATTACAGTTTTGTGGAGATAGAAAAGAAAGCATAATGGCTGGCAGTTTTTAGTGTTTTCTCATTGCCTTTTTTCATCAATATAACAGCAATATAACAAAAAATGTAACATTTTTTCCTAGCACTTAATATCCTTCCCTCTATCTTCTCTACTGAGAACAAATCCTTCAGTGTCATCAGAATTGAATTGGATCTCATGGCTTTCATCCTGACAGGAAGATGAGATGTTCAATGTCTAAAGTGATTTCTAGGCTCATTTGGTGTCCTCATTTTGGTGATTGATGTAAGTGACTAATCTTCCTTTGGAAATGGAGATTGGCCATGTTTATTCCTCTTATTGTAATCCATTGTACATTTTCCACCATCAATAGTTCACTTGAATATGTCAAGCTGAATTTTCTTTTAATTGCATACCATGTCATCTCATCTTTATTTTCCTTAGATTGTGGCACTGATGTTGATTTTGGCTCTAACAAGGCAGTGGTCTCACTCAACACCAACAGCTTATTCCAAATTCTTCAACTGGCAGTAACTAGTAATTTCCTGTCTTTTAAGATATAGTCCACTACAATATTTGTGATGTTATTCTAGGCTCATGATGTCCCAAACCTCCTCACTCTCTTCTAGAAGAAAGCCTTATGAATAGGCCTGAGTTTTCAGTATAGGTCCTGACCTCTTTGTTTTTCCAAAAGAGTTTTCACTGCCCTTTCTTTTGCCTGTTTTGCATTGAAATCACTGAGTATTCAATGTTGCTTTAATTTGGAGCATCTTATTGAGTTCTTCATAGATTCTGCTACCTCCTTATACTCTGTAGCAGATGTTGGCACATGATCTGCAATTAACTTCATTGAATTACTTTTGCAAATGCTTATCAAGAATCCTGCAGTTTGAGATAACCATGTGTCTTAGGAAATGGTGTTTTGTATTGCCTTTGAGCACATGATAAAACCTACTGCACAAACTTCTTTATTTGTCTGTCCAAGAAGAACTTTCCTTTTGGTTTCTGGTTTCATTTGAGTGAGAATATCACAGTTGATATCATGTCCCTCAAACATTGGTAATTTGGTATAATATTCCTCATAGTAAATATGATATAATATTCAGAGCACCAACAGCTAAGTTAATGTTCATAGTTAAGCAAAAAATAATACAATGTGTGGTATCCCATGCCCTTCTTTTCAGTTACATTTGCTCTGTCACTGTGGAAGTGGATAAGAATCACAGAGAACTGTGCACCATTTTATTACATATTTTGTTTCAAGGGTTAAAGAATTCCTCTGCAAGTGGCTGTCCTATGCTAATAAGCTCTTCAGTACTACAGTTGTGGAAAGCTCCCACTGAACATTATTCTCCTCTTGCATAGCCTTTGAGAACACAGGCTCATAGCCATGGCACGAAAAAGTATTGGAACAGGATTTTGCAGAACAGATGATCACAGTCCTTCTTGAAATGTGGTGTCCAGACCTGAACATAATACTCTAGTTGTGGCCTGATCAGGGCAAAGTGAAGTAGAATAATAGGTTACCTACTCTTGGGTCCTCCTTTCTGTCTGCCATTTCACAATGTTGACTTATAGTGAACTTTTATTTTTCCAAAACCCCTGCACCTTTTCTCAGATGAGCTGCCCCAGTGCACTCAGGTTGCTTACTACCACAGAAGCCCATTGTGTTAATGTTAATATCATTCTGATGATGCTATGTGGTTTTGAATGGTCAATGATACACAATACAAATTGTACATGACTTGAAATGTAAAGGAGAGAAGATGGAGGATCAAGAATATGCCTGGCCAGATCTAGTTAGATCTAGATCCAATCTAGTTTATTTCACAAAAGTTAGGCTAAATAAGAAGGTTCTTTTAAATATATATTCAAGCGTATGAACACTGCTAACTATTCAGTTTCACAAGGAGTAGAATCTGTAGTAACTTGTGCAGAGTAGGCTTTCATGAAGAGGTTGTGGATATAAAGATAGTAATGCCTTGCATTCCTGGAAGTGAGTGGAAAGCCAAAATTATCTCTGAGTCCATAAAGGGTGTTCCAGGGAACAAATGGTTTCTGAATTTTTGCTTTCAGGGAACCACACAAGTATAAAGTTGATTGCATTTGACTTGAGGACAAAATGCTTTTGCTTCATATATATCAATTTTCCCCTCTTCAGTCTTCTAAAGGCTCCTCCACTGCGTCAGATTATGACCTCTCCATCCCTTGGACACTGATTTTAATGAGTTTTTGCTACTCTTTTACAGGCCAGACTTGAGGTGGTCAGTCTGCCCTAACAACAGAAATATGGCTCTATTTCCTTCCTGGTTTGATGAAACATAATGGAGCAAAGCTTGTGCTGTCCTGATTCAGTCTCCATCCAAACTATCATGAAGCATCAGAATGGGATGTTAGAACTGGTTGTTTAGTTTAACTGGCAGCATTTATCTTTGGTTATAATTCCAAGGCATTTGCTTTTTTGCCATTCAAGAACTCTTCTAATACCTCATCCAGGTATGGTAGTGACTGTGCCCATTGCGTACAGACTCTCACCAATCCTACCAGCCTGGAAAGGCTTGAAGAATAGGCTTTGGCAATGTACAGTTGACAATTTTCTTAGGGCCCACCCTAAGCAAATTCAGTGAGTTTCTTCCCCAAGAAGACTAGCCAGCAGCTGGTGAGATTTTTGATCACAGTTAATTATGAAACTCTCTACTAAAGTTCAGAGGGGCTGTAATCTCCATTAGTGGATGAACTACCTCCATGAAAACAATCCCAAATCTATTGAAGTACTAAAATCTCATTTGTCTGTTGATTTCATGACTGAATATTCATAGACTGGAATTTATTTAGCCAGAGTAGTATTTAATCCTTGTACCTTAGGATCGCTTCTGCACACTGATGAAACAATTAGCCCAACCTCAAGATGATTAAAGTTTTCTCTGTAACATGTTGCCTCTTTTTGACCCTCCTCAACAACCAGGGTCTGAATACATGCAATTTGCAACTGGAAATTAAGAACCCATTGGTGCATTTGGGCAAGCATAGCCTGAGTGGCCTGCTTATGTTTCACTTTCATTAAACCTTCTTATGTTTTAATTATGCTCATTTTAAAAAACAAATATGAGTACCACCCAGAGATCACTGGAGAGGTGAATGGAGGATATGGGAAGGCAATGACACCTTACCAACAAGGAATATAAAGGAGCATGGAGTAAAAGATGTGATTGTAGAAATGACTGAGAAAAAATGAGGAAGGGCTGATCACGTGGTGAGAATGAGGAATGACCAGAAAGTAGCCTGATTCCTTCCTATTGTTAAGAGAAAGTGATCAAAGCCCCTAAAACGTTGGGTGAATTTACTTGCAGTGTTAAACTTAGGGGAAGACATCCACAAGAGCTATGCTAGATGGATTGTAATCTGCATCCCCAGAAATAATTCCATATTCATGAGATCAGACATCCCTTTGATTGTGTTTTTTAATAGTTTTGCCAAACTTAATGACTGACCTATCAGAGCTCCAATCTGAAATTTTGTCCATATAGATTTATGGGTGGCTTGATGGTGCAGTGGACAAAGTGCCAAGCCTGGAGTCAAGAACATTCATCTTCTTGAGTTCTAACATGGTGTCAGACTCTTAGTAGCTGTGTGACCCTGGGCAAGTCATCTAATCCTGTTTACCTCAGTTTCCCCATCTCTAACATGAGCTGCAGAAGGAAATGGCAAACCATTCTAGTACTTTAGCCAAGAAAACCTCTAATGGGGTCACAAAGAGATGGACAAGACCAAAATGACCGGACAACAGCAACAACAAACCACAAACTTTTAAATGAGACAAATCATTACTAAATTCAGTGATATTCTCTTAGGAATTGTACTCTAAAGTGGCCATATCATTACAAATGTGGAATGGAACATGAATGCTAAGTGTTGGCTCATGCTTATCATGCTGTTTCCCACTGCTACCAGTGTCAGACAGATAAAACTGTTGGCAATTTGATATTATTTAAATAACAAGTTTTAAAATGGTGGTCTTGATCAGGCACAAATGTTTAATTGTGCCCATGTCATCATGTTGAAAACAGAGCTTTCGCTGCTCTCTAACAAAATACTCATCTGTCATGAAAGTGAGTATAGTTGAAAGCATCAGTCACCTAAGGATGCTCACTCCAGATGGCTTTTTTCTTTGTCTTTCTTCCTTTCCATTACCTGTATGACCATAGGCAAATCACTTAATTCCTCAGAGTATAAAATTCTGTAAACCTATGAGTAAGGTTTGTACATTACAGGTTGTTGATGGAAGTGTGGATGGAGGGCACTCCCATACCTGAAGCTCCCTATTCCCCTGGAATCACAGGTCTATCCTTCCAACACCCCCAAAAAAGACAAAACAGAAGACCTTTTATTTGCCTAGTGCTACATAATTTTCAATCCTCAGGTGATCTGCCTCCTTAGCCTATCACATCAGAAACCACTCTCATAGCTAATTGTGATCTTCTAGTAAATGAGTGGACAACTTGGGAAGTTTGTAGCAAAGTAATGGACACATCTTAATGTCTCCCTCTGGTCCGCAAAGGGATCAGCAATAAAGTTAATGAGCTGTTTCTTCAAACGGCACTCTACTAATCCAGGGAAAGTTGATCCACAATATGTGCATCTGTAGTTTTAGTTTTAATTAGTTTTGATCAAAAACTGTCAAATTTATCCAATGGCCCACCTAGCTCATGTGAGGAGGATTTTATATCCAGGCTTCCTTTGTAATGCCTTGCTGCTTCAAGAGGAGTCCATGGAGACCATGCAGAGCAAACCCCTACCTCCACTCAATGAAAACTCCAATGTCATTCTCGCCTTTGTTATTCAGCAAAGGCTTCTTTTCCCATGCTATGGCTAATAATATTGTAATTTATTTAAGAGCCATCTGTGTCTGGAGGAGGCAGCTGTTAAAATGAGCCCCAGAATGAGTAGCAAGGACGTAATATTTGGTCCTTAGATTGCATGCTGATTGACAACTTATTTTGTTCTTGCAATCTGTTTTTTAGAAGGCTTTTGATTTGTTGCCTTTTTTTCATCACCAGATTATGCCTGCTTAGCTATTTTCAAAAATGCAAGGAATTCCAGCAAGTTGACTTGTCGGAGTGAATCATGGTCTCATAAGAAAAACTTCAAATCCTGAGCCTGAGACTTGCATAGGATCAGTTTTTGCTTTCATTTTTGTTATTTTATAATGTTCCCCTTTAACATAATTTGCCCCTAACTTCTTTACTATGCCAGTTAAAAGTGATGAATTATCAGTGACGGACTCAGATGCCTATATTCTATATACACAGGCATCCATATCATTTATGATACATCTAGGCTTCCTTTCCTCAGCTTCCAATCATTACTCATGTTGTAGATAATCCCTCTGAAACTTACTGTCTTTATGTGTCTCACAGACTTTAACTTCTCCTAATTTTCATCACTACATTCATGATCATTTTAAGAAGCCATTCCTTAACAGCAAAAAGTTTCTCTTACCCAATGGTAAGGGGCAGGGAATTGGCACCCCCCAACTGTAATCCACTGGTCAGCAGACAGGATTGGGTTTTTTTAAATGTGTGAATAATTTTGTCTATACCTTTCGATCCCTTTATCAAAGTTCCCTTTATCTTGACTCTGAGTCAAGAAGGGAGAATTGGTAGGATAAGCAAACAAGCTAACCATGCTTCTAGGGGCTTTAAATAGTAGAAAAATCAGCAGCAGTTACTCAGTTTAGTGATATGTGAAGAATTCTAGGCTCTGGAATACTTTGAGGAGCCAGACCTATGCACCTGTACTAGAGGTCAGTGAAGAAGATGTGGAAGGAAGGTTGATGCCAGATACAATGTTATACCAATCCTCCATTGCTCATGATATCAAAGAGAATGGACAAGGAAGTCAACCTGCATCCATCTGGGAGTAGAAGGAGAAATACAGAGGGAACACCAAGGACTGCAAATGAAAACATTGACAAACATTAATGCAGAGGACAAGTTACTGGAGGAGGGAGGCAACTTCAAGATATACAACTTTTCTTGCCATGAAGAGAAGTACAGACTATGGACTCCACTACAAAGAACTACAACTAAGGTGAACGCAGTGAGGACTCAATGAAAGAATAAAAAGGCTTTTAGTAGCAAGAACTTGAGTTGCTCCTTTGCCGCATGTGTGTCCAGCAGATGGTCCTCCATAACATTTTCTCCAAGTCAGAGCCCACTCTTCTCTGGATTTTGTGTCTACTTTTGGGAGAATATACTCTAGGCTTTTGTGGGGAAAACTGTTTTATACAATTATAGTTAGCTATGTCAACTTAGGAAATGTCTTTTTCTAAAAACTAAGTCTTACTGATTGATGTGAATGGACAGCCCATTGGTGGGGGCTTGTGAACAACAGTACTAGAAACTTAGCTCTTCCTGGTTACCTTTAGCTCCTTAAGTAATAATAGTCAGCCATTCTCTGTCTGGGCAGTTGGCCTGCCAGTGCAAGTGGGAGTTGAGAGACTCAAGCACAAAGAGGGTACCATATGAGAATGAAATGGAAATCATTCTTTTATTCAATTCACAGAGCATCAATACCACATGCATTTATTTAACCTCCTCTACTGAGAGGAACTTTGGACCTATAAACTAAGTAACTCAATGTTCAGGTACTGCTTTGAAATAACAAAGTCCATCCTTTCTGTACAGTATAAGTTAGTTTTCCCCTGTAGTCTTCTTCTTTAACCTCAACTCAGGCTTTTCAACTTCCACTTGAAGGATTGCTATCATTATTTCCTTAAGTCATTTCAGAAAGTTCATACTCTTAATGAGCTCTCCTCCTGGTTAGGAGATAGCTGCAATATCGCCAGTATGCTGGTCCATGACCTTCTGAAATTCTTACTAATTTAGCTTTACTAATGAGTATATTCACCAATGGAATGCCAATTACTAATGTAATTCTTGTCAACGCATATGTAGAATTTTGATGATTCCATAAGTATCTTGTCATTATATTCATGAGATGGAGTAGCAAATATTTTCTTCTCCTGGCCTCCATTATGTTAGATGGAGACTCTGTTAGTAGGACACGCCAGGCTTGGGGGCCTCTGAGATATAGGTGCAGGGTAAGCCTATGAAGAGTTATGACCAGGCTCCCTCCTATTCCTATGGCCCACAGCAACAGGATCAGCAGGGCTTTCCATCTTTTGTCAAAGTGGCCGGTTTCCTCCACTTGTGGTAAATTCTCAGAATTGTTTTTATTTGCTTTTTTTGTTATCCTTGTATATTTGTATTTTACCATATTTGTAATAGTATTTGATAAATATTTATTTGTTATATATATATATATGACATATATTAAATAAATATTTGATAAATATAAATTTAAAAGCAATATGTGTATATTATTGTTAATGATAGTGATTTGGGGCGGTATTTTGTATAATTGTTAATACTTTGCAACTCTTTTTGAAAACTCTTCATATTCTTTGACCCCTTGTCCATTGTGGAATGGTTTTTGGACTTTACTTAGTTTGCATATCACATCCTTATCAAAGATATTTGATGCAAATATTATTTTCCCAGTTTACCACTTCTTTTCTTATCCAAATTGCATTGATTTTGTTCAGGCAAAAGCTTTTTAGAAATTTTATATAATCCAAATGTTCTGTTTTTTCTTTTGTGATTACCTCTGTCCCTTGATTAAGAACTTTCCCTTAGCCATACCTATAAATGGTACCAGATGTTGTTCTCTTCTATATTTGTTTTGATGACATAACTTTGAATATTCAGATTGTATATTGAATATGAACTGATTGTGGTATGTGCTATACAACAGCAGCCTAAACTTAGCTTCTGTCAAACTATCTTCCAAATTTCTCAGTACTTATCCCCAAGTGATTTGTTTGTACATCTAGCAAATACTAGATATCTGTTTAAGTTTGCGTATGTTTCTTGCTTATCTAATATTTTCCCCCAGGCTAATTTTCTACTTTTGACCATTCAAATAGTTTTAATGAGTTTTGCTTTGGAATTTATAATTATAGTATAATTTGGGAAGTATTATTCCCAGGATGGCCCAATTTTTAAGATGGGTTGTGGATGGATGGTAAATAAATCCTTTTAATTTTTTTATACATACTGTACCATCATTTATAAGAACCAGAAAAATATAGTGCCTTATCTAGAAAGGAACGGTAGAATAATATTTCTGGTATTAAATATCCAGAGACTTCAGCCTGGTGAAGAGAAGATAGGCCAGAAAACCCAGCTTAGGTGCTGGAATATACATCTCTGCAAAACTGAGTCCATTTCCTACTTGTACTGTGTGTTATAACTACTGAAGATCTCAAGTGTTTCTAGAAGGTAGACATAACATTTTGATGAGTAATGAATCCATCATGCAGAGGCCCTGATTTTCACATTTAACAAGGGCCTCAGAGTTCATTTGGTCTAATCAGAACATTATCAAGATCTCTTCTATAGCATACCGTGCACGTGGTTAATTCAGCTTCTTGTTTTGAAGATCTCCAGGGAAAAGAAAGCTGTTCCCTCCCATGGAAGCTCAGTCTACTTTTTGATGGTCCTAAATTATCAGAAAGTCATTTCTTACATGAAGGCAAATTCTGTCTCTTTGTCATGTCTACTAATTGTTCCTAGTTATGCCTTCTAAGATCAAGCACCTCAAAGCTAATCCCTCTTCCATGTGATGGCCCTTGACAGCTGTCAGATCCTCCCTAAGGTTTGTCTTCACAGAATCATAGAGTATATGAGTGCAGGTATCCCCATGGGCTAGGTGGTACCCTGGAGACAGTGTTAGACTTGGAATCAGGAAGACTTGAGTTAGTATCCTGTTTCATACTCTCACTAGCTGTGTGGCCTTGGGCCGATTCCTTAACAACTCTCAGACTCAGCTTCATCTTCCAGTAAAGGGGGATAATAATAGCACCTACCTTATAGTTGTGTTGTAAGGATTGATGAGACAACGTATG
Source organism: Pseudocheirus occidentalis (assembly GCA_028646575.1). Taxonomy (NCBI): domain Eukaryota; kingdom Metazoa; phylum Chordata; class Mammalia; order Diprotodontia; family Pseudocheiridae; genus Pseudocheirus; species Pseudocheirus occidentalis. The sequence goes on from CM053602.1 coordinate 14,468,236, forward strand.
TGAAGGGTTTTACAAATGTTAAAGCATATATAAATTTGTTAGCTGCTGTCATCATCATCACCGTTGTCATCTTCATCATCATCATCGTTGTCGTCGTCGTCGTCATCATCATCATCATCATCATCATCATCATCATCATCATCAGTAAAAACCATGGCTGAAGTTCCAAAGCCAAGCAAGGAGTTATTTTGCATTTTGTCATTGATGACTTAGTTCATATAAAGTAGCTCTGTGGGGTGGCAGACTCAAACTTCTTCCATTTGGAGGATGGGCTCATGTCCTTTTTACCTTTTTTGCACCCTGGCCTGGAAAGGAGGGGAAGCCTTACCAACTTATACAGTAGGCAGTTTCCTGTGTCACAGTATTTGGAGATATTAGAAAGCGTTTCCTCCACAAAATTGTACTTTTCAGTACAAAATTTCTGGTACCTACCACGATATTCCAGTCACCTCATGGTAACCTTTGACTATCTCCCATCACCCATGGAACCATAGAGTGGTATCATAAAGTTTTGAGGTAGAAGAGAGCCCACTGTGTCTGACTTGCCCCCTTCACTTAACCTTAGAGTTTCTTCCCTCAATCAAAATATTTTCACGAATTACTTCAGAACTCTTTCTACCACCTGGTAATACTTTTATTGACTAGACAAATTCTTACTGATATATTAGCTAGCTAAGTGAAATCTTTTTCAGGTAGTATAATACCATAACCCCAAGAAATCGCCCACATCAAAAACAAAGAATGTGCCATAGTGCATTTGCTACAGTAGAGAGTCTGAACTTGGAGTCAGAGGACCTGCATTCAGATGCTGGCTCTGGCATCAAGGCCTTGGTGACCTTGGACAAGTCATTTATTCTATTTGAGTTGCCTTCCTAGACACTCTAGCTTATCGATATTTTTCAGTATGGTTCCCAGATCAGAACATGATATGTGGTTTGTGGTTTAAGCAGAGGAGAACACTATGGTACTTTTTCCTTTGTAGTACTGGTTAGCACTCCCCCAGTAGCCTAATTTCCCATTACGTTTGTCTGCTGGCCATACCATTAGTGTTCACTAAACCCTCAGGTTTCTTTTTTCAAATGGACCAATGTCTAGCTCTGGTATCTCCAATCTATACTTCATGAATAGTTTTATGAACCTAGCTCTAAGACTTCCCCATCAGTTAGAGCTTTCTTCCCCCCCCCCATATAGCTATTAAAAGAACAAAGTTTTGTTGTCGTTATCATTCCTGAACAGCCTTAGTTACTTCTGACCATTATCTCACCTGCCACTTATTCTTATGGAACTGATGTATTTGTGTTCTCTTCTTTCTTTATCTTCCCCTTTTCCATCTTCTGTACAAGTGTTTTCAGATAAATTTGACAGAATGTAGCCATATCAATTTACTTATACAGCTCCACCTTTTCCTTCAAACCAGAGTTGTTTCTTTTTGTATCTTCAGAATTTTATTCTTGAGAGCTTTTCATAACTCCAGAGTTTGCTTCTCCTGTAGAATTTTAGTCTGTGGTACCTAGCCTTTCTCCAAACCCTTTGAAATCCATTCACCAGAAGTCTAAGATATAGGCCAGGTGCTGCTTATCTTGTCTGTCACAAAGTCTAAGATGGAGAGGTCTGTTCTGAGACTTCATATCTGTCTTATCCTAACAACGAGGTCCTCTGTATTTTTAATGATCACATCCAGAATAGAAGATTCACTGGTTGGTTCCTCCACCTTTTGAATGGTGAACCGTTATTGGGATCAGTAAAAAAAAACAAACAACCATTATTGTATGCATGATATAAAAACCATTATTGAGACCAATAAAAATGTTACTTTGACTTAGAGGAAGAGAGGGAGAAAATGAGAGATGAAAAGGGGTGGGGGTGGGGGGAAGAAAGAGAGACAGAGACAGAAAGAGCAGTATGTATTTATACACATGTTTCCATAGACCTCCATACCTAAAGGCCTCCATTCCTACTTTTTCATACTTCTCTGTATACTTCTCACTGTTGCTACAGTTTCTTCCTCCACTGGCCCTCAACTTCTACTTTTCCTCCTTCTGCTTCTTTGATTTTATCACCTGAGTATACCTTCTTACTGTAAAGCTCTCACTATTACGCATGCACATACACACACACACACTCACACTCACTCATTCACTCTGTCTTTGCATATATGGCTCTGACCCACCTAAAGTCTCCCTGCTACTTATAAGGTCTCTTTTTACTACTAGCTTGAATATCTTGACTTTAACTTCTTTGTTACCCATAATTTGAATATTTATGTATAAACATTTACTAGTGTGCTATACTGATGGTTCCTTTCTTGGATTTTGTTTCCTATTGATTCCTATGCTTCTCTCTTGCTGACCTTCTTCCGCCACTGTGGTCATTCTCTGTGATTTTTAACTTAGCTAATATGTATCTATCCATCCATCCATCCATTCATCCATCCATCTATCTATCTAATCTATCTGTCTATCTGTATCTATCTATCTGCATCTGTATCTGTATCTATCTCTATCTCCATCCATTCATCCATCCATCCATCCATCCATCTGTATTTATCCATCTATCTATCCATCTATCTATCTATTTATCTATGAATGGATCAATCAGTTTTCTCCTTCTTTTACATTAGAGCTTAAGGCCTTCTGTTATTCACTTTGCCAAGTTTGAAAACTCCCCCACTCAGGATTCTAGGTGTGACCCAGAAAGGTTAAAGTTCTAATCCCATATACCTTGGGAGACCCCATCAGTGTACTTTCTCTTATGATTATTTGTTGATGTCAATTAGTCAGACTTCCTTAACTTTTAGATTCACTAAGCTTGTATCATAAAATATCCTTACCCTAAGTCTGTGGCACACTCCCAACTGATATATACAGGGTCCAGGGGAATGTTGGCTCAAGCATAAAGTACATGTGGCAGAGGTGACAAGGATGCAATCCATAATTCTTTTTTTTTTTTTTTGCTTTTTGGAGGGCAGTTGGAGTTAAGTGACTTGCCCAAGGTCACACGGCTAGCTTTTTGTGTTTAGTGTCTGAGGCCGGATTTGAACTCAGGTACTGCTGACTCCAGGGCCAGTGCTCTATTCACTGCACCACCTAGCCGACCCCCAATCCATAATTCTTAAAAGTCCTTTTGCTGAGGTTCCCAAGATGTTTCATACATACATACATACATACATACATACATACATACATACATATATAGATATAGATATATATGTATGTCTTGGGTAAGTTTTATATGTATATAAAGACATTATACCTAATTTCTGGAAATTCATCTAGGTGTAAAGGACCCAATGAGAAGATTTCTAGAAAGCATTAGTGAAGATTACATAATCGTTGAGAATAAACCAAAGAATTTAGGGACATAAGTGTTTTATGCCCTTTAGGTATATATTAGATACAGTTTGGGGGATTTTTCTCCTTCTGGGCTACTTGTAAAGCCATGCATGTGCTTTCTTCATCTTGTCCAGTCTCTTCTTGACTCCATACAGATGTTGTTGTTATCTGTTCCAGGAATGCTGCTAGGACCCTGATGGTAAGATGGGAGATCAAAATCGTTGGCACCTTCAAAATCCAAGAAAAGGACCTTGGCCTTTTTCTGGCTGAAGTGGTGGAAGGTTAGCGAACTGGATAATGGTCAGGGCGCTATCCTTTCTGCTCCTGAATGCTTGAATCTTCTGACTTTAAAGCAGATTTTGATTGTATTCAAGTCCTCTAGGGTATAACCAAGTCTCCCAACCAACTGGAAGAGGCTTGCTGTCAATGAATGTGGTTCTAGCTTGTACCATGACCTTCAAGGGCTTGTGTACTTAGCCTGTAGCCTTTGGTTGATTGATTGAGATCTGCTCTCATCTGACTAAGACATCAGAGTGTAGAATATTCTCACTTACTTTAGGTAGAGTGGAGTGAGTTGATTGATTTGCTCATTCACATTTAAATTTTGATCCATGTTCCAGAAATCCATCTTTGTCCTTTTCTCTAACACAATTCTTAATCAACTGTTTGCTTTTCAAAATTTGTGTCTCATTTCTGTGGTCTTTAGTGTTGACTGGTAGCAGTGATAATGAAAACAACACTTATGCCTCTAAATTCTTTGGTTTATTGCCAATGATTATGTAATCTTCACTTATGCTTTCTAGATATCTTCTCATCGACTCCTTTAAACCTAGATGAATTTCCAGAAATTAGGTTTACGATGTCTTGGGTAGGTTTCTTATCATATCTTGCATGTATTCCTATGACAAATGAAAATCCTAAGAGACAAGATTTCTTGGTAATTAATTAATCCATTAATTAGGATAGCCAGTAAACAGTAAATTGATAGTGGTTTCTCTTGGTAATCAAAGACACCAAGGGAAACTCTGAAATACCCTTAAATATCTTTGGAAAGGGAGTTTTCCTTACAAGTAAAAATTAACCTTGATTGGTGGACATTTAATGAGGAAGTAGGCTGAAAGTCTTTAGCTTCTGCTCAGAGTGTACCTTGATTGTGAGATTCAGCAGCATCCAGCAATCTGGGCAGGGAGAAGCCATCTCCATCTGGACCTCTCTGGCTAGTTTTCTCCTTCATGAGCTGGGTCACCCTAAACTCTAATGGAGGGGAACCAAGGACAGGGCTTACTTCTGTCAGAATAAGGATTCACCCAGACTAAATTTTGTTTTATACTCTAAACAGAAATTAGGTCTCCTAGTTGGGTAGGGAAGCATGTTTCTTGAGGGCTAGAAGCAATCTCCTCAATCATCCATGCCCTTGAGAGACTTACTGACTTTAACTGGAGTTGGGCCTTTATGGAAGAAGAAGGGAAAAGGGCAAATCACAATTAATAATTATCATAATTATCAATATAAGAGTATAATATTAATTATCTTATGCCTCACTAATTGTTGTTCAGGCATTTTAGTTGTGTTTGAGACTTTGTGACCCCATTTGGGAATTTCTTGGCAAAGATACTGAAGTGGTTTCCCATTTCCTTCTCCAGCTCATTTTACAGATGAGGAAACTGAGGCAGAATGAAGTGACTTGCCAAGGGTCACAGAGCTAGGAAGTATCTAAGGCCAGATTTGAACTCCAGTCTTCCTGACTCCAAGCCAGGACTCTATCCTCTGTGCTTCCTAGCTGGCCTTATAATAACTCTGTTGTTACAGTCACCAAATAACTATTTCATTAACCCTCAGTGGGGAGATGCCAACCACCATTACATCTTCCTCTCAGTATAGCTGGATTATCATACCTGACAACAATTTCCATCATTCCTTGGAAGTAGACAATTGTTTCTTCCTCCTAAGGTTCAGGTCCTTCCTCTTCAGGAAGAGCCTCATAACTGTTATTTATCTCTAAATGTTTAGTGGCCCTTCTTTACTCTTCATCCAATAGCCTCAGGATTTTCTTCTGCTTCTTCAGATATGTTTTCTTTATTTTTACATAATAGTTACTTCCCCTTTTAGGGTTTTCTCTTAAAGGGAATATTCATTGTATTTGATAATCTGGAGAAGTCTTCTATGAGACCCTTTAATTTTTCTATTAGATAACATTTGCTTATCTCTAGCAGACATTAAATAGCATTGGAATAAATAAACTTTTCCTTCACATGGTAACCCATATCTATCTAAAACCAAGATCTGGCCTTATCAATAATGCAGAAACACTTAAAGCCTTTCCAGTAAGATTAGGGATAAAACAAGTATGTCTGTTGTCACCATAATTATTTTATAAACTTCCAGAAATTCTGGCTATAGAAATACAGAAGAAGAAACACAGGCAGCAAAGAAAGAACATTTTGACTTTTTTGTAGATTATATGAAAATTAAGTTTTAAAACCCTCGAGATTCACCTAAAATTAAAAGAAACCATTATCAAATTATGTTAAGTAGGAACATATAAAATAAATACCCAGGTCATTGTCATTTCCTCACATTACCATCCAACTGCAGAAAAATATCAAAGAATAAATTCTATTCAAAATAACTGCAGACTATCTAAAATCTCTGGGAGTCTGCCTCCACACAGGAATTATATGATCTATAAAACTATAAAACCCTTCTTCTATAAATAATACAGGGTTTAAACAATTAGAGAGTGATACGTTGCTCATTGTCCTGGTCAGTGGCCCACATTTGATTAAATGGACCACTCAGAGCCTGAGAGTTCAGATAAATAATCTCTTTCATAAAAATATGTATAAATACCCCCCATTTAGAAATAGTTCCCATTAGGTTCCCTGCCATCTTAGCAGATCGTTAGTCATGTCCCCAAAGCCTTTTTTATATTCTTTTTGTCCAAAGGGCCCACATATATGTGGGAGTTATCTACCTAAAGTACTGACTCAAAGTGCCCCTCCATCTGCACTTCATAGCAGTCTCCATTGGTATTGTCATAATATGGGTGGGGTTCATTATTGCCTTTTCAGTTCTACCAGCCTCATCCTTGCCCACAATACTCAAGGTTGGGTCTTACCAGGATAATAGCAATGACAAAAAACACCTAAATTAATTTACTTATTCATTTCTATATCAACCAAAGTGTGAAAGAGTTGCTTCATATAACAAGGGGAAATGATAACAAGATTCATTTGGAGGAGCAAAACTTCCAGAATCTGAAGAGAAGCAATACAAAAGTAGTAAGGGTCCATAGAAATTAAATCTCAATCTATACTTCAAAGCAGTAATCATCAAACTATTTGATACTGGTTTTAAAGCTATAGGAATACTGATCAGTGTTACAGATTAGGGTGCATAAGACTCAGAAGTAGCTTAACATAATAGAATGTTGTTTAGTATACTCAAGGACTATTGGAGTCAGGACTCAAAATTCAAAACAAATTGATCTCCAAACTTGGAAGGTGCCATGACAGTAATTAAGTTTAGAACAACATCTTATATGTCACAGGAGGACCCAATGTCAATGTCACCTAGATATAAGAGGTCCACAGAAATAAGAAGAACAAAGAAGGACAGAACTTTCACAATTACAAATGGGGCTGAGTTTGCTACCACCCAAGGGATAGAGATGATCATAAAAGATAAAATCAATTATTTTGATTCTATCAAATTTAAAAGCTTTGGACAAACTGAATTATTACATTTAAAAATAGAAGTATAAAAACTATCTAGGAAAATATGTGAAACATATTTCTCTGATAAAGATCTGCTATCAAAGTTATAAGGAATTATTTGTCAGGTATGGGACAGATATTTATTTCTCATGCACAAAGAATGTTATACACAATACTCACCAGCAAATATTTTTTAACTTAAAATAGAATCCAATAACATAATAACTATTACAATATCCAGGGACGGGGGCTGATATTTAAACCTAATCATAACAAAAAAAAAACAACTTTCAGCATTGCTACTTAAGAATTTTACATTTTATCACCCGTATACACTATCCAAACAATTCCTGGTATACATATAATTATAAAAGGTCCAGGTTTGGGCCAATTTTCTTCTTTGTGGCCATCCTACATTATGTAAAAGTTTCCCCTGATCCCAAGCAGCTATACTTGCTAGACCCAAGACGACCAGAACTTTTGAACTTAGGAGGTTGATACTGGGACATTTCTACTCAATTCAGTCTTCTACTCAAGGAAGAAAACACGAAGCTCAAAAGAGAGAGAGAGGGTGCTATTGAAGTCTAACCTACTTGAGTCTTCCCTAAAATAGTTGCTATTGGGATGAGGTCACCAGTATAGCAAGGAAGAAAAGGGCCAATTATTCCCACTCCTCCACTGAAGTGTCAGTGCTACATGATCCCACCTTGAGGGTCAGAGGAAGAAAGAGCCAACTGGAAACTGTCTTCTTTTACCTGACTCTATGCCTTTCCCCGTATCAGTGTTAACAGGTGGAAGGAGGACCAAGAGAACATTCAAAGTCTGCCAGGCTATGTGAAAATGCCAAGTCACCAGCACAGTGTTACCATGTGGATAGAAGCAGTGGATAGAGAGTTCCTCTCTAGTGCAAACAAGGACTGTTTGGCCTGGAGTCCCTGAGACTACTACTGTTTTGTAGTGTTCATCTTTGTTAAACATCATGGATTATAGCCACATTTTGTTCTCTACTCAGAATATTTGTAACACTAGTTCCTCTGAAAGAAAAATAGTCTTGTAAATAATTTCTAAATGTATAGATTAAAGTGGGATTATGAAGGAAAGAAATTATTTTGAAATAAAGATGTAATTTTTTCAGCCAAGTTCACGGAATCCATAAACTCTGTGAATTCATTGGGAGTTTAAGAACCTCTCATCTGCTTTGCCACCCCTCCTTTTTATTTCATCTGAATCATAACAGATCCTACTCCAGTGCCTAATTTTAATTGTATGTGTATCTTTATGTTTCAAGTGCGTTTCTTGTAGACAACTTATTGTCAGATTCTGGTTTCTTATCCATTCTGCTATCCACTTCTATTTTGGGGTGAGTCCATCTCATTTATATTCACAGCTAGGACTGATAACTGTGTGTTTCCCTCCATCCTAATTTTTAAAAATATTTATCTTCTTTTTTACTTTGCTCCATTTTTAAGAGACTGGTTTTTCTCCTGCCCAGTACCTCCCTTAATCTGCTGTCCATCTTATCTATTCTGCCCCTTTCTCTTAAGCCCTTTCTGCTCTATTTCTGTGTTAAATAAGATGAGTTTCTATACCCAACTGCATATGCATGTTTATTTTTCCTTCCTTGAGCAAGGTCAAATGAGAGTGAGTTTCAAATGTTTTCCATTCCTCCATACTGCCTCCTCCATTGTATAAACTCCATTTATGAGACACAATTTCCCCTATTCTTCCTGTCCCTTCCCTACCACTTCCAGTGTATTCATCTTCCCAACCTTTTTTATTCTTCTGAGATCATCCCAACATAATAGACTCACACTCAGACCCTCTGTCTAATTAGACTCTCTCCAAGACCCTTGGTGATGATAAAGTTTGAGGGCTCACATGTATCCTCTCCCCATATAAGAACGTAAACAGGTTAATCTTGTTTAGTCCCTTATGATTTCTTATTCATGTTTACCTTTCAGTGCTTTTGTTGAGGTGTGGATTTAAAAGTCATATTTTCTATTCAGCTCTGGTCCAAGTATACTCAAAAGTCCCCTGTTTCATAAAATGCCCATTTTCCCCCTGTAGGATTATACTTATTTTTTCTGGGTAGGTTATTGTTAATTGTAGTCCTAGATATTTTTGTCTTCTGGAATGCTATATTCAAAGTCTTTCTTTAATAGTGGTTGCTTTTAAATCTTGTGTGATCCTGACTGCAGCTCTCCAATACTTGAATCTTTCTGGCTGCAACTAGATTTTCTCCCTAACTTTGGTACACTGGATTTTGGCTATAATATTCCTGGGAATTTCATTTTGAGGTTTCTTTTAGGAGATGACTGATGGGTTCTTTCAGTTTCTACTTTTTATTGTAGTTCTAAGCTTTCTGGGCAGTTTTCCTGTATAGTTTCTTGGAAAGTTCTGTCTAGGCTCTTTTTTGTTCTTGGATTTCAGGTAGCCCAATTGTTCTTAAATTATCTCCCCTTGATTAAATTTTTAGATCAATTGTTTTTCTTATATTTCACATTTTCTCCATTTTTCAGTCTCTTTTACTTTGTTGTATTATATCTTGATGTCTCATGGACTCATTAGCTTCTATTTGGCCAATACTAATTTTCAAGAAATTATTTTCTTCAGTAAAGTTTTATACCAGTCTTTTCATTCTCTTTTCATATCTGTCTTTCATGGCTCCCATTTGGTTTTTAACATCTTTTTTACCTCCTTTTTCATGCTTCTAAGAGTTCTTGCTGGCCTTGTGTCCAGTCTTCATTTTTCTTTGAGGCTAAACTCCCAGTGTGGGAGCCATAACAGATAGAAAGCTTTCTTTGAGTTAGCTAATAAATCCTAGGAAATTGCCCTGAAGCACCCTAAGTTCAAGTGAATTGTCCAGGGATATATAACTAATAAATATGAGAAGCAGTTTTTGATCCTAGGTCTTCTTGCCACTGAACCCAGTTCTTTGTCCATAATACCAAACTGTCCCCATAAACCAATAGTACAGGTGGTTCTCTTTTGTTTTATTAGAAGGTATGAGATGTTTAGGTAAGTACGTTTACATGCTGTATATGAACATGACGTTATTGACCCAATGTGAAAAAGGTATGTGATAAATTTGTAAAATTGCATTTTTTATCAGTGATAATGCATCTGTGCTGTCCCCACTCTTTCCCAGCTTGCCACCAACAAGCTAGAATCTAAGAACCATTACATAAATATGTACTGGTTGAATGAATGATTGGAGGAATAACCATTAACCCTGTTGGATGGGGCTAAAGAGGAATTCTTGTGGCCCCCATATAGAACAAAGGTGGTTGGCTCACATGCAGACATGACCTATATTCATGCCATCATTGTACTGATATTCTAATCACTGGCGCCAACTTTACTTTTGATTCAGAATGTGACCTCCTATCTGTGTTTAAAACAAATTTTGAGAATTTAATTTAATCCAACACATTCTTCTTAAGTTAGGGAAGGGCCAGGCAATGGGGCATAGAAATCCATCTTGCCCTACAGGAAAATTAGGGGGATGTGGGTAATGGAAGGAATGGGAAGGATACAGGAGATGGCAGACCAGGGGAAGGCGTAATCAGTATGCTTGCTGTGGGGGGTAGGGGAGAAATGGTGAGAACATTTGGAACTCAAAATCTTGTGGAAATTATGCTAAAAATGAAAAATCAATACTGAAAAAAGTTCAGGAAGGGAAAAGGCTTTTCTACAGCACGTCCTATATTCCAGGCATTGTGCAAATATTGTATCTCCTTTATAAATATTATCTCCTTTCACCCTCACAACAACGCTGCAAAGTAGGCACTTATCCCCATTTTACAGTTGAAGAAACTGAGGTAAACAGAGGTTAAGTGACTTGGCCAGGATTATACACCTAGTAAGTGTCTAAGGCTGGATACGAACTCAAGTCTTCCTGACTCCAGGCTCAGTGATCTACTTTTCTACTTATCTGCTCTGTTAAAGAAATTCCTATTATACGCAAGGCAATCTGCTTGCTGCTGTGTGTTCACCAAGGAAAACAACACAGAAGCAGATAACATTCTATTTGGGTCGAAAGGAGATGTAGAAAGGTTAGCAGATAATAGACCAAAATAAATATGAACAAAGGCATGGACACATCTTTACTCACATTCGGCTGTTATTTGGGAAGAGGTTTTTAATATCAGCTTATATGCAAACGGGGAGAAATACAACGAAATGCAATTGAAAATAAATCAGTTATATTAGGGCACTGTGCTGTTCGCTGGGGAGACAACAGCAAAAATGAAACAGTATCTGCCCTCAAGGAGTTTGCTTTCTCTAAAGGGAGAGAACACTTACATGAACACATAAATCCCAATTAATTTCGGTAGCACGACAGCATTAAGAGCATGGTGGATGAGTGGGGTGGGAAGTCAGGAGGTGAGGCTTAAAGGATTTTAAGAGACTATCTTGAGGAAGAAATGTATGCAAGCCTGTGCAATAGTAAGAGATAGCAGATGGTGTATCAAATTTAGGGCCAGCTAGTCAAGCAGTTTAGCAAGAATGGAAGTATGTGAAGGAGGTAATATGAGGTGTTCAGGCCCAAACAAGTAGCTGGAAGCCATATTGTGGGCATTAAACCCCAGTGTAAAGACCTTCTATTTTATCTCAAATGCATAAGGATATCAAAATGGTGGGTTTGAAGTGACTGTGGTATCTAGTTGGAGCTGTCCAGCACCAAGGTAGCACTGAGGAGAGATATTCAGGAGAGATAGCTGGGCTGAATATATAGATTTAGTAGTCATCTGTTAGAAATAAGATGATAGAAGGTGAAATTAGGAAGAGGATAAGTAAAATACCTATTAGAGAGGAATGCTACTTGGATAACATCTCCCTTTGACTTCTCTCTGCTCTCGACCCATACAGCGTTAGAAAGATCCAGTTGCTCAGGAGGAGAGAGTGAAAATGATAACCAGGCACAGCCCTGCCTCACTTAAATCCAATTCATCTGCAAATCATGGCATCACCTCCCTGATGTCATGGTCCTCTTTGAGAACAAAGCTGCTCCCTCCTGCAAGGTCCTCATTATCGAACACTTGGACTATTGCCATAGTCTTCTATTTGGTTTCTTTGCCTCAAGTCTCTCCCTACCTCAAACCCATCCTCTGCTCAGTCACAACTTTTTTTCAAGCATATCTGATTGTGTCCCCCACCTCCTACTCAGTAAACACCAGTGATACCTGTTACCTCCACGATCAAATGCAAAACCTTCTATTTGATATCTAGGGAAAGACATGCCTCCAGAAAACTTGGCAGGAGACCCAACTAGGCCAGATTACCTGAAAGGCATTTAAAGAGGAAGCTGGAAGTAACCAGGAACAGAGCCAAATGGGAAAAATCTCTAAATATTTCAACAATGAATTTCATCTCTCAGCATCAGTACCACATGGAAGCTCCTGTGCATCCCAGTCCCAGATATGAGAAAGCAGAAATGGAACTATATAAGGGTGGTACAAACAACTGAACTAGACCGACTGAACTCAGAGGCAGCACAAGTTGGAGGGCACACCACTGGGACAGTGATTAGGGGTTGATTTTTATGACATTTGAATGAGGAAAAGACTTCAATCATAGACCTTAACATTACTTTTAAAAAGGTGATTGGAATAATAGAGATAGAAATTGGACCTATTATTTCAGTGAAGATTAGGATATCCCAGGTGAGGAAATCCCTTCTGCCAGTGTAAGCTGGCTCCTTATTTGCAACTTATAGTGTTAGTATATGTGAAAGGTGGGACTTAAAGTCAGGTCTTCCTCTGCAAATCCATATATCTTTTTTCATTTCTTTAAATGGAGAAAAAAAGCTTCCTATGTTTTGGAGACATACTTGATGAAGGTCTGAGAAGGGAACAGATTTTCAGCAAATTATAATGTATTGAAGACCACATCTTTATAGTCCCACAATTACCTGAAAAGATGAAGGGAATTTTGAATCCCACTGTGTTTATTACATCTCGACTAAAACAAAGCATCAGATTTGGGAGAGGAAAATGCAAGTCCCAGAAGCAGGGCATTGGGGTTTGCAGTGGGAGATTTTAGCTTTAAAATGATGTGAGAACATCTTGTGTTTTTGTAACACTTATCTTTTAGACCACCTGCAGACGAGCCTACGCTAAGCATCCCTGCCTTCTATTCTGTTACTTAGATCGTGTAGGAGCCCAGTGCCTCTGCCTGCTCTTGATCCCAAAGGTATTCTAGTCAGCCCATGTGGTGCTTTATAATAGTGATTTGTCAGGTGTTAAGAAGGCCCTCTAATAACTAATATTTTAAGGAAAAAAACTAGGTACTGTGCAAATATTTTCTTTGGGAGAATTTTTAATTTATTATTTCACTTATTATTAGAAAGTATATAGCACTGATTTTTGCCTATTTCCCTAAGTATTACTCTTAGCTTTTCCCTGTTCTTTTTTGACATTTTTAATAGAATGCCTGGATTTTTAATATTTGATAAAGCACCCAGTGATAATTATTATTAGTTCAGTAATAGAAGCTGCACTTCATCATATATGCCTTGTGATATTCAGTTTTCTGTAGTTTCGTAATGAAAATCAACAGACTTAATGGGTCTGATGATATGCAAACCATACCAAGAAGGTGTCTTTTTCACAGTTCACTTGTTCAGTCCATAAGTTTTGAGCTGCATTACTGTGGATCCCATTTACAAATGAAATAGCTTTATGAGGTGGGGGAGGATGAAGAAATGGTCATCATTCTGAGTTTGTCGAAGGCTGTGAAATCAGATAGTTATTTATAGCTTCTGACGTGATAACTTTTTTTTTACCTTAATAGGATATTTAGAGATTAATAAAACAATCATCTCATCTTGAATGTGCTCTCTGACTTATTAGGTACGGAAAGAAAGAAAAATTGCTTTTTGAATGTCACATTGTAGTTTAACAAATCAAGTCAGTGCTGTCTGCAAGGCTCTGTGCTAGGTACTAGGGATACAAAAATTAAAATAAAATAATTCCTGCTTTATGGGTGTTAAAGTCTACCAGAGAATAATATTCTGGAACTCCCCACAATAGTACTAGCTAAAGTAGCATAGAAAACAGGTCTATGCTGGACTCTGTCCAAAGAGCTTCATTGCTAGAAATATCAGAAGCACCTTGGTTTAGTAGAAGAGAAGTTAGGACACCTAATTCAAGATGGGACCTGCCACTGGGTGACCATGTCACTTAACCCTTCTATGCCTCAGTTTCCCCAGCTCTAAAAAGGAGAAAGTAGGGCTTATTTAATTAAAAGGTGTTTTCTAGGTTAACTATATGATTTTATTAAGCATTGACAATTCAAAGAAGACAAGAAATCCTATAGTAAAACCCAGGACTGCAGGTGATTTCCCACAAATACAAAAAAACCTGAACTAAATATACTTATGTAAGGAGGTAAATTTGACCTGACATGTATCATTTGGTGAGTTGGGGTTCATTGTTGGACCCCAAAAGAGGTTATATGCCAATTCAAAATTAATAGAAAAAGCAAAGGGGCCAGTATAGGACTATTATATTCTAAGAAGGTATGTCCTCTTGTGTAGGAGAAAATTTGAGTGGGGATCAAAGCAAGGATCATAATAGTTGTGGAAATGAAATCTACTATTCGGCACCTAAACAGAAGGAATATACTCTGGATTTTGGCAATGGATCACAGTGTGTCACAGAGGCAAGTCATGTGTCTGGACATAGACTAGAGTTTTTTCTCTTGCTCCTCCTTCTCTCTTCCAAAATCAGAACAGGTGATCGATTCTTTAGTTGCATTAAGAGAGGCAGGTACCAAATTCTGACAATTGAGGCATAATTAAAAATGGGGATTTTTAAAAAAGTGATCTCTTCAGATTGAATTTTAGTATGAAAAAAAAGGCCATACATAGTCTGACAACTATTCCAGATTTTAAGTGAACATATTTTGAGGTGTTTAGACAGAGGATAGTTAGCCTCCATTGATTAAAATTCTCTAAGTCAAGTCAGCCTGAGAGGGATGAGAAGTCTCAAGAATGAATTTCTAATAACACAAACAGAATGAGGAAGAAAACAAACTGCTGCTTAATCAACAGATTTTTGAGGATATACATCCACACATGCATATATGTGTGGGTGTGTACAAAATTTCACAAAGATTCTGAAGATGAATACAGAAGTGTGGTCTCTAAGAATAGCATCAAGATGGTCATTCTCATTCCCAGCACCTTCAACAGCATGTTTGGTGTGCCTGTTGCTAGAGAGGAGAATTGGTGCCACCATTCTAGAAAGCAGTTGGAAATTTACAAAGAAAGTGATTTAAATACTCATGTCCCTCAAGTAAGAGATTTCCCTGCTAGACATGTACCCTAAGGGGGTCAGTGACTAAAAGAAAGATCTCATATATATGCCTAAATATTTGTGGCAGTACTGCTGGTAGGAGCAGAGAGCTAGAAACAAATCAAAGTCCGTTGATGAGGGGGTGCATAAAGTGACCCTATGCCCATGTTACATGAATGTAGTGGAATATTACTTATTCTTACTGATATAACAAATGATGGATGTTATAAATGCAGAGAACCAGGAAAAGACTTGTACCAATGAATGCAAAGTGCAGTAAACAGAATCAGCAAAATAATGCACATGACTGATTAGAACAGTTTAAGTGGGGAAAAAAAGCAGCAGCCACAGAACAGTAGGAGATAAATACTATGAAAATGTAATGACCAGATTGGACACCAAAGAAGAACTATGAGAAGATACCTCCCCTTTTTCCTTTTTAAATGCAGGGGACTGTGGATATGGTCCCTGGTATATAGTGTCAGACTTTACTCACATATCAGTCTGTTTTAATTAACTTTTTCCCTTTTTAAAAAAATTCTTGTTGTAAGGTATTACTCTCTGGGAAGGAGAAGAGAGGAAATATTCATTGGACAATATAAGTGATATAAAAATAATAGACAGCAACAAAATTTACTCTTAGAAAGATTGTGTGAGGAGTATTAAAGCTCAGAGTGAACTGAGACCAAGAGTGAATTTTAAGGGCAACGAAAAAAGGCTTTTTGAGTTATGTTGGTGGCAGGAGGAAGTTCAGAGAAGGTCTGGGCCAGTTGCTTGGGGTGCTTGGAATATAGAGAAGAGTAGAGGGAAGATATAACTATTTACATCTGATTTTATTTCTGTGTTCTCTGTCAGGGAATATGTTCTTTGTATTTGGAAGGATGGAATAAATAATGGTTAATGTTAGGGTTGATTGTTGCTCAGTGTTAAGTGAGGAGATGGTAAGGATGGAGGTAATAAGAGATCACCTGGTTAACATCAACAGATTTGGGTCATTAGTTCCAGAGAGACTTCATGCCACAACACCTAAGGATTTTAGATGTAATTGTTTAGCCCAGAGGTGGGTAACATGTGACCTTTAACCTCTCTGCAAAATCTTGGAAAAGCTGGAAGGTGCCATAGAACCAGAAATCTTCAAATGTTGAGCCTGTTTGGTTTTTCATTTTTAATACCAAGAGGGTAGAGTCTTCTACCTCTCAAAGTCTGTGAAATTGACCAGTATGTCACCTTGCACATAGTACTTGTGGGCACTGAATAAATGTTTGTTGAATCAAATTTGCTTGAAAAATTATAAAATGTACATCAATTTAAAAAAAGATTGGAAAGGCAAGCAGTGATCACTAAGAGTAAGCATAGTGTCACCAAGAATCAATAATAACATCGCTGCCACCACCACCAACAGTAATAATTGAAAGAGGTTGATGGGGTCACTATGTGACTTTCATGGAGTATGCTGAGTCAATGACCATTCCTGTTTTTTTTCTAAGAAACTTAGAACTAAAGGTCTTTTACTTAAAGATGATCAAGAGCCCCTCATTGGTTGTGAAAATGTAAGAGCAAATTGCTTCAGTGAGTATATGAAGAACAGGAACCTCAACCCCCAGATTTTGTTGTCCCTTCCATCTATGAATTATGTCAGCATTTTTTCGGGCCATTCCCTGAGGGGGAGATGAAGGAAAAGGTTGCTCCCCTCTTCCCATTTCCTTAACCTAGACTCCATTCATTCAGTCGGACTTTATATCTTAAGCTAGATAAGAGGAGGTCAGCTTTAAAATTTGAAAAATGCTTTACATAATATTCTTTCATCTGATCTTCATAACAACCCTGGGATTTGGGTGGTATTATTAACCCTATTTTACTGATGAAGAAACTGGAGCTAAGAGGGTCGAGCAGCTTGACCAAAATCACATTAGCCACTAAATGTCCGGGGCAGTATTTGAACTCAGGTCTTCATAACTCCAGGTCTAACTACCCTAAACCACCAAAATGAAGGAAGCAGGAGGTATGAATGTGCAAGCAGTGGGACTGGGGGAAGTGCCAACTGGAGTACAGAATCACTGCTAGTGTTCCCTCTGCAAACATTCCGGAGCCAGGGGTGATTTTGATGAAGAGTCTGGGCCCTGGGACTCCAGAGAACAGACTGAATCCATGTTTGGCACCAACTCAGCTATGCATCTGAAGAATAAATATTTTATAGCAAGAGAATGTATAGCTTTGGCTCTTGCTACTACAAATGATAAAGAAGGTCAGGAGGCTCCTGTGTGCATACAAGGCTAATCAAAATCCAATCAAGGACCAAATAGGTGGATTGTGGACTGTGTTGCACAGAGGCATATTTTCTGGAGATTTTCTGAGCTATGACTTAGAGGCACTGTCAGCTAACTCAACAGGAATAGAAAAGAAACAAGCCTATTAGGAAAAATATGTGTATAAAATGGCATGTGATAGGACTTCGGAAATCTATTAAACAAAGATCGTGTTGTTTTATGGCATTAAAAATGCCATTTCTACCGATGTATCCTGCATGTAAAAAAATGCATTGAGAGGAGCATCCCTTAATTGTGGGACAAAGAACCTTTTTTCAAGACAGCAGGCATTAACAATGAGACTGCTATTTCCCTGTTTCCTAGTCCCTGCAGATAGCTCAGCCATAGTGCAGAGCTAGGGTGAAGCAGACAAAGGGTGTTTTAGTCTCATCTGATTCAATGGCACTCATCTAGAGACAGGACTTTTCTGTCATATTACATATGCATGCCATGTTAATATATAACAATCAGAAGCCCCCTCTGAGGTAGCAATTGGAGTTTCCTTAGAACGGCTATCTCTTATGTTACCATTTCTGTAGCAGTATTGTTATATATGAGCTGGGTAATGTCAGTGAAGTCACTGAAACTCGTGTCTCAGTTTCCCCTTCCTTAAAATGATTTCAGACTAAATGATCTCTCAGGCCTTTTTCTTGCTCAAAATCTAATTCTGTGATCCTGCTAGCCTCCCATTTCCTTTTCAGGGTAAAGAGGAAAAACTGCTGTGTTTCTAACACCCTGATGTTTTCTAAATTATCTGTTTAAAAATATCAAGGTAAACTTTTAAGATAGTTATTTGACCTGGGGAAACAGGCTCATAGGAAAGCAAAACTCCACAGCATCTTTTTTTATTTTTTTGCTTTATGGAAGGGGGAAGGCAAGGCAGTTGAGGTTAAGTGACTTGCCCAAGGTCACATGGCTAGTACGTGTTAAGTGTCTGAGGACATATTTGAACTCAGTTTTCCTGACTCCAGGGCCAGCACTCCATTTACTGCACCACCTAGCCACCCCAATTCACAGAAGAGACCCCACTAACACTTTACTCCAACCTGGCCTGTACATAAATCTCTATCACAAGATATTGAAGAGATAATCATCGACACTCTACTTGAATACATCCAGTAAGGGGGAACTCACTACCTACTATGAAATAGAAGGTTCTTAGGAAGGTTTCTTCTTGTTGTTGCTGCTGTTTTCCTTCCATTAAATTTGAATCTTATTTCTTTGAGGTTCTACCAATGGTGCCCCATTCTTCTTTCTGGGGTCAAGCAACAAAAGTTAATTCTTCTTCCACATGACAGCCTTTCTGATTCTTGAATGCAGCTATCATGTCCCAAATAAGACCTTTTCTCTCTAGTTTCTTGAACTGTACCTCCAGTACTGTGATCCAGAGGAAGGACCTTGAACGTCTTGGCTGCCCTCTTTTCCATGTACTTAGGTTATCAATGTCTTCTTTAAATTGGGGTGCCCAGACCTGAACCCAGTACTACAGCAGTCTGACAAGGATGCAATACAGTGGGTCTCTCACCGATCCACTCTAGTAGTCTGTGATCCATAATGAAGCAACTAGAGAGAACAAGGAATGGAAAGTCTTCTTTTGGAAATGTGTTGGCATAGCTGTGTAGACTCTATGGGGAGGGGGAAGGAGGAGACAGAAGAGTGGCGGTGTTAAAAGCCAAAAGAGAAGTCAGGGAAGCTGTATTCCAGTGACTCTGTGCCTCAGTGGAAGGAAGGGCTGAGTAATATTTAGAGGCAAGAAGTTCATTTCTGCCTCAAGACTGGGAGTTATAGAGGACAGCATGGGGGAGGTATGGAGGTAAAAATGAGCATGACATAAATTAGAAAAGAGAAGGATTGAAAAGAGGGGAAGGATCAAAGCATGGACAGCATTCAGTTTAAAGGCAAACCTGGGAGTGAAAACACTGTAAATCAAGGTTATTGAAGCTGGTTATTGAAACTCATAGCCTAGAGTCAGAAAGACCTGAGTTCAAATCTACCCTCAAACATTTAGTAGCTGTGTGACCTTGGGCAAGTCACTTCACCCTCTTTTGCCTTAGTTCTTTCATCTGTAAAAAAAAAAAACTGGCAAAGGAAATGACAAACCACTCCAGTATCTGCCAAAAAAAACCCCATATGGGGTTGGAAAGAGTCAGATATGACTGAACAACAGCCAATGTCACTAGAAAGGCATTGTAGAGTAACTCTGTGGTTCTAAAATAGTCATCAAATGTTGTCTGAATGACTCCTCAGTGCCTACCTCAGTTTCCTCATTTGTCAAATGCAGGAGTCCCTTCTCATTCTACATTTCTGCTCCTTCCCCTCCCCTTTGTGCTGTCTATAACTCATACTCAGAAGTCAGAAAACAATCTGGTCTGTAATCCAGCCATTTACCCAAAAGAGCATAATGCTTGAATATTTCAAAGTAAAGACTTGAATTCAGTTCAATTCAACAAACATTTACCGAGCACCTACTTTGTCCAAGTCACTTGAAAATTATAATTAAAATTCCATATGGCTTCTGTCAGATATGGCCCTAAGAATTAAAATCTAAGATCATATCATTGTGCCTTGAGGATAAAATCCTAGCTAAAGCAGCTTGAAAATTAAAGTTTAAAAAGTGTTTCTTTCCTTTGGTGGTGTTTAAAAGAATGGGCCATGCATGTGAAAGTAACCTTGATATTATGCTGATTGCCTTTTTATAAATAAAGTCCGGAGAGTTATCCATTTGGGGAAGCTTAATTTTTTTCCCCAAAATCATTTCATTCCAATCTCTTTTATGCTTAAATAAGACTTTCATTTTAATCCATTTGCTGCAATCAGTTTGGAAGAAAAATATGTAAAAAGAAGTATCTCAAATTAGAGAAAGTCAAACTTTTCTCCAGAAGAATTTTTAATCATTTCCCCTATAGAACACAAATGTCACTGAAATAAACAAATTTCAGCCCTTAATTCTCCATTGTACCAGTTAGTCCAGTGGGGAGCCGATTATGGCCTTATAGTGCCATCTGCTGGCTGACAGTTGGCTGGGTCTCCGTCCTTTCTGTGCAGACATTTTATGTTTCTGTTTATACTTTTGTGTGAAAGATGACTGTTTATTAAAATGGAGACTGAAGCATCTACTATCTGGGGGGACCAACAGGTTTTGAAAAGTCTCTTTCCTTTTCTTTTTCTGAAAACAGGAATGGGTGTCATCACTCACAGTTCTGCATGCCCCCCTTTGTCAGAATGAAGAGAAAATGCCTTCATTTTCAAGGTTAAACCTTTAGGAAAAAGGAATATGGGTGGTCCCAATACCTGATGCTAGAGTTGGACATTTTCTGTCTCCACGAAGAAAACAACCCCTCAAATCCCTAACCTATGGCTAGGTGCATAGTTAGGCAGTTGAATGTCAATCCAAAAGGAAAGGCTTACAAAGCTGATCTGTTCCAGGACCATAAATATCAACAGAAAAGGTTTAGTCCTCCATTCCTGCTTACAAACTTTGCAAGTGCCGAAGGCTAACTATGGAATGACTAAAAACCTGCAGTGGTCCTTGGGACAAGATGGGAAGGGGAAAATGGGATCAAGGGGAAAGTGGCCAAGGAGCGCAGAGATATATGGAGAAATGTTAAAAGTAAATAAGACAATCTACTTAGACCAAGAACTTCAGCCTCATCAAAATTGGATTTTCCAGTAAGTAAAGGAAAGTCTTTGGGTGACCCATAATCCCTCTTGCTTTTGTGAACAAGGACAAAAGCAATTCATTATTGGTTCATGCAACCACCTTTTGGGGCATGGAGGTCTATCATCCTGGGAGAATAATCGCTCCCTTGCCAAATGGTGGATTGATGAAATATGTGAATAGTATCTCTGATCAGATCCGGGAAGGAGGTGGGGATCCATGTACCAATGAATCAAGCTCCTTAGAGAGAGGACTAGAAAATAAGGACTTTCTGAGAATCTCTCCTGCAACCCCATTGCCCTAAAAGGGGATATTAAACTGGTTTTCCTTTATTCCTTTAAGGTTCACCCAGGAGTCTATAGATTCTTGAGCCTCACAAGAATCATAGAAGGTTTATTGCAAGTATTATTGCCCCCTTTTTACAGGAGAGAAAACTTAGGCTTGGAGAGAAGTGACTTGCCCAAGGTCACAAGCCAATAAATATCATCAGTATTTGGACCCAGGTCTCCTCATGTGCCCAGTCCTTTGGTGTACAGAAAAGGTCTGTTAATACAGCTAGCTATGGTCCCATCCTCATGCAGCGGTTTGGACTTTGTTCTCCAGGTAGGGTGCTCCATTACCCCGTAGCTGGCATTTAATCAGTATTTGTTAGATTATAATGCATCGGTGGGGCAGGTTCCATTGACAGCTGGCTATCAGTATGCCAGGTTTACCCAGTGTGCACAGACTTGTGGAAGGGAACTGTGTTGTAGGGAATAGGACTGAGCCCCACTTGGGCCAACTTGGGGCCATCAAAGCAATTGCCTAGACATATTTCCCTGTGCCCTCATCATCCCCTGGAAGAACTGGGAGAAATTGTGTTCTTCTAGGGAGACAAACTTTTCCGCACCAAGTCAGGCAAGAGGAGGGAGGAAGAAGATCTCCCCTCCCTCTGCTTCAGTTTCACCATGTTTTCTCTGTGCGTCTGAATCCTTTTCATCCTTGCTTTGCCTCCCTGGTTTCCATTCTCCGTGACATTCACATGTTTCCTGAGCTATAGATTTTCTTCTGTTCTCTTGCGGGGACATGGATTTAAAGCTTAGGAGCTCTGAAATAAAATAACAGTCTTCCAGAGCAGGAAAGCAAAAAGGTTTGGAGAAGACAGGAAGCAGCCCTAACCAAGCCCACATTTCTATTTGGTGATGTGTTCTAGCTCTCCATATTCTCTGTCTACCATCTGTCATCTCTCTCTCATATATCTATGTAGCAGCTAGCATTTCTTTCTCTCTCTCTCTCTTATCTCTACCATTTTTGTCATTTTTCTGTCTAGCCATCAATCGACGTGTCTGTCTGCCTGCCTGTCTGTCTCCCTTCCTTCCAATCTATCTACCTATCTGATTTAATCACATGTAACCCCTGGGCATCAGGAGGCATGTTGCTAAGCATGAAAGAGTGACAAGGACCCGTTTCCCCGAGCCTGCTAGATTACTGTATTGGGCTTGGAGTCAGAAAGAACTCAGTTCAAATCCTGTCTCTTGTCTTTATTAACTATGTGATCCCCATAAACCACTCTGTTCTTTGTTTTTCTTGCCTGCAAAATTTGGATGATAATACCTATATTATGTACAGTTTCTTCCATATGTCTGATTCTGTCTTCTTCCCCCCCCCCCAAGACCTGTCCTAGTTTTTTTCTTATTCTTGGCAAGTCACTAAACCTCTATTTTCTCATCTGTAAAATGGGCTTAATAGCACCTACATCTAAGGGTTTTGTAAGAATCAAATGAGATAATGTTTGTAAGGCATGGTGTTATATAACTTGTTATTGCTCTGTATAAATAGAGCACTGGCCCTGAAGTCAGGAGGACCTGAGTTCACAATGGGCCTCAGATGCTTGACACTTGGTAGCTGTGTGACCCTGGACAGGTCACTTAACTACCACTTGCCTTGCAAAAAAAAAAGTCGTTGTTGCTTTCATCCTTATAGTACCAGGAGAGGAAATCCATCTACCTGCTGTTCCCTTGAATCTAAATAGTTTTGTTTTTTACTTATGAAATAGTATTACTATTTTAAAAGACTATAGGCTAGTAAGTGAGCAGTTATAACACTTTAGGGAGCTGAGTGGCTAAGTGGGTAGAGAACTGGACTAGCAAGTGAGGAAGAGTTGTGTTCAAATCCTCCCTCAGACACTTAGGAGCTGTGAGCCCCTGGGCAAGTCACTTGACCTCTTTCTATCTTGATTTCTTCATCCATTAATGAAGAAAATAGTATCTGCCCCCCCCCAGAGCTGTGAAGAGCAAGTGAGTGTTCTGCAAGCCTTTGGTGCTATATAAATGCGAGCTGTTCTTCATATCCTTTAAAGTTTGCTCATTTTTATTGACATTTTCTCCTTTGAGCCTCAACAATGCTTCTGGGCAGCTACTACAAGTATCATTACTGTGCAGATTTGAAATCTGAGGCTCCACGGGAATTGCATATACTCACCTACTTGATGTGGAGACTCATCCTGACTCAGTTTTCTAAATCCAAATTCTAACCTGGGTCATTGTTCCCACTAAGAAATTCCTGTGTCAATGTGACTAACGTGGAAATCCGTTCATTGTGATCATATGTGTGTAGCCTATATCAAATTACTTGCCGTCTTAGGGAGCAGGGCGGAGAGGGAGGGAGAAAAAAATTGTCACTCAGTATCTTATAAAAGTGAATGTTGAAAACTTTAAAAATTAGTTTTTTAAAAAAGAAAAATTCTTATGTGAAGACAAGCAATAGGGTATAGTGGGAAACAGTGGGTTTGGAGTTAAAGGACATAGGTTTGAATCTGGACTTTACTTTTTTCTGGTCCATGTAGCATTGGGTCAATTAGTCACTTCTGAGCCTCAATTTTTCTTCTGTAAAATGAAATGCTTGAGCTAAGGTTATTCATTTGCACAAAGTTCTTGCTCATCAGAACTTGGTTGCTTAACTTGCTGGTATCCTGAAGTTTCAGATTTTTTGCTAAGCATCCCCTAAAAATGCTGCCCACTTAGGAAAACAGTGTGACCAATTGCCCTCAGTATTGTGTTGATGCCTTGAGTGCTGTCTCCATGGGAGTGATTAAAAGAACTCCTCTGCTGTCTGCCCCTGTGACAATGTTTCCAAAGGAGAACCCAGGAAGATGTGCATTTTGTTCCTTTTCAGTGTGTCTGCTCACCTTGTAGGTTTTCCTTCTGTTCACATTCTAATTGTAACAATATTTACCTTCTCCTTCTACTCAGACATTAGCTCCTGCTATATACGTTTGGATACTGTGAGTCTCATCCTCTTGATGACTGCAGGGTATTGCTAACCTTTACTTGAAAGCATAATGTAGCTGTAGTTTTCAATAAAACCAGCTTCCAGAGCTATAAATCTTGTCCTTTGAACATTCCCCTCCATTTTGACAGATACACCAGTGATGAATCACAAATGGATGTTTTTGGTTCTACCAATTGGCCATTAGCAAGGAGCTGCCTGTTATTATGATATTGACATTTAACTGGGGAATTATAGAAACATTTCATGAAGGTCTAACTACTTTCCACACAGGACTGATAGTTTATTAAAACTGCATTTCACTCTTGGCCATATTGAATTTATTTTTTTCTATTTTTAAGTGAATAGAGGTTTAAACAGACTTGACAATATATTCTAAAAACTTAACAGCATATTCGCACATAGTTTTTTCATGAGGTTTTTCTGTGTGTTTTTCATTGTTTTTATAAATCTCCCCATCTCTGGGGTTAGAGGCACTTCTGCATAGTTACTAGCAAGCTGGCTTTCAAGTCAGAAAAGCCTGAATTCTGAATTGAAGTCTTACCTTTTATGCTTACTTCTGCTGGGACCATGGACAAGTCACTTTACATCTTGGCACCCAAGCTCCTCACAAGGACTCTATATTATCTAAATTATCTAAATTTATGAAATTTAGACTCTAAATTATCACTTAGTTATGAATCTGTATCAGTGAAGATTAGTGGAAGGAATTTTTCACTGAGGGAGTTCTTTATATGGTTACCCCAAAACACACAACAACACAAACCCTAGAAAAGGTACATTGCAAGCCACAGCTGAGTAATTACATAGGAACAACCGAGGAAATTTACTAGGGGCAATTTGGTGGCTCTGCAGTAGATAAACTGCTGGGCCTGGAGTCAGGAAGATTCATCTTACTTCAAATCTAGCCTTAGACACTTACTAGCTGTGTGACCTTGGGCAACTCACGTAACCCTGTTTGCCTCAGTTTCCTCATCTGTAGAATAAGCTAGAGAAGATGACAAACCACTTTGCCAAGAAAACCCCAGATGGGATCACGAAGAGTCTGACACAACTGAAAAATTACAACAAGAAGAAATTCACTACTCATGGGTCAAAAGGCTGTGTAGATCAATGAGAGGAGTCCTGAGGTTGGTGTCACAAGGCTCAGGTTTTCAGCCTCCCAGCAGGAACTTGGGGGAAACCATTGGATTTCCTTGATTATCCTCATTTTCCTCTTGTGTGAAATGAGAGGGTTTAAGTAAAGTCCCTTCCAGGTTGTTTGTCAGGCCTGGTCCAATTATATATCATGAGACTGGAATTAGAGATAGGGCCAATCAGAAAGATGGAACAAGAAAGAAAATTCTGTGCAGTGATTATTAATATAAAGTAAAGCATAAGATGGAGAGTCAGGGCTCTTCACCACTAGTATTTGGCACTATCATGGAGGATGTCTGGTACAGAGTTAAAATTGAAGAGCATCATAGCTTTAGAGCTGGAAGGAAACTTTGGAGTCATCTAGTCCAACCCTTCAGTTCGACATGTAGTTACAAGTGCCTGATATGTGGATTTCACAAAGGCTGAAGAAAATCAGGGTCTTAAGTGCTAGAGAGAGGAGGCATGGTTAGACAGCAATTTTTCTGAAAAAGATCTGGGGGTTTCGGTGGTCCGCAAGTCAACTATTTGAACATCCTAACCATGAGAGCTGTCCAAAAGTAGAACGAGCTGCCTTGAGGGCTAGTGGCTTCCCCTTAAGATCTTGGAGGTCTTCAAAAGCAAAGGTTGGATGACCACTTGCTAAGTATTTTAGAGCCAAATTCCTGTCACGTCTGGCTGAAATACTTGGTGGATGAAGTTCCTTCTACCTCTCAAATTCTGTGATTCTATGATACCCCTCCCACTCACTCTTTATGCTTGACTTGTCATTGCTGGATTTCAAGCTGACTTATTAAACTCTGTATGCTTAGAAAGTTTGCAGCTTGTTATGTTTCCTGATGACTAATTTGTATAAAACTTTCATAAAATGTGCAATTACCTCCGAGACATTTAAGACAAAGAAGATGCCAAGAAAATAATGTGTTTGCATAGCTGAGGTTTGGTGCCGTGACTAGAGAGAAAACATTTTGAGTTAAGAACATTTGTAGCCCAGCTAAACAAATATGAAGAATTAGATGCCATTAGCCTCTGTTCTGATAGGGGTTCCTTTTGATGTATCATGGGTGTTATCGAAAAGAGTAATTGGATCCCCACAGGTTGCTTATATAATGAGCCAGCCACAGATTTACCTTTCAGATCAGTTGGCAAAATGTAGCTTCTCTGTTCCTTCAGTTATTTTTTTCCTCTTTGGTCTTGCCCATAAGCACAGTGTTGTTGGTTGAACCTGAGATGACTTTTCTCTTGAGGTGTCTTCCTCAAGAGAGGGCAGCGTCTTCATGCAAACGAAGAGAAGATGTGAATGGCAGAATGGATTAGTCCAAACCTCTGCAAAATGAGGTGATTCATTTCGGGGTCCTGACCTGGCGGGGAGACTGGTTGCTGCTAAATATGAGAAAGGTTGAGTCTTGGTGTAGATTATTGGATTTTTGTGTGTGAACAGGCATTTCTCATGCATCTTATATACATTGAATATTCAGTAATGAGGCTTAATTACTATTTAGAATTGAATTCATGATATGGCTATCCTCCCCTAATGAAAATCAATGAGCTCTTTTAATAGCTTATTGCAAGATCCTAACTCTGAAACCGAGCTAGTGGGCAATGTCTTAAAGCAATCACTAACACTGCTATGATCCTATGTATTTTATTCAGTCAGCATTTGTTAAGTGCCCACAAGGTACCAGCTACTATACCAGACCCTGGAGCCAGAAAGACAAAAGTCCAACGGTTCTGTCAGCAGGGAAGTTACATTTGACTGGGACAAAGTTACACGAATCCATAGAAGGAAACAGAAATATGTATATAAGTATACACATTTCTCTATATACCCGGCAAGAATAAAGCAATTTTACAATGTGGTGCGAGGTGTGCTAACACTGAGTCCCTTAGTCCACAATCATTTACAAAGGTAAGAGGTTAAGGTTATCTTATGGGAGCACAAAGAAAAGCAAAAATAGGAACTGCTCACTAGAACCTCATATTCTAATGGAAAAGACAGTGTATAAATCATTAGTTGCATAAAAATATAGACATTATAAATAGAAGGTAATCTTTGGGAACAGCTTGTGCAGAGACACGGCTCCTACTGGGATCGAAGGGAAGGAAGGAGGAAGGTGGAAGAATTCTGGAAAGATATCAGTGGACTATCATCTGAAGAGCTTTAATTACCTAACATTTTTATATTTGATCCTGGAGGTAATATAGAGCTACTGGCATTTATTTAGTTGGAAATGGGAAGTCTGCATGGTCAGGCTTATGTTTTAGGGAAACCACTTGGGCAGTTCTGTGGAAGGTGGATTGATTGGGTGGAGACCTGAGAGAGGGAGACTAACCAAAGGGCAATTTCATTAATCCTGAAAAGAGATCCTGAGTACCTGCTTTAGGATGGTGGCTGTATAAGTAGGAAGAAGGGGATGTCTAGGAGAGATGGCAGGAAGGTTGAAACAAGAACTGACAAGACATTGGCTCAGTAGGGTGGATAGGCGTTGGAAGTTGAAGATGACATTGACACTGAAAACTTTAATGCCGGACTACATGGCTGGTGCTACCCTCAAGTATAATAAGGAAGTGGGGGGGGGGAAACGGGAGAGTGTCAAGGGAAAGAGAGTGAGCTCTGTTTGGGGCATACTGAGTTGGAAATGACTATGGGTCATCCGGTTTGAAATGTAGGCTAGGTAATTGGGTGAAGTGGGCTTAGAACCCGGGAGAGAAGTACAGGCTGGGCACGTAGATTTATGAGTCATCTGCAGAGAGATGCTAATTGAACCTGCGGTTATTGGCACAGCCACCATCAATGGAAAGAAACCCCACCAGGTCCTTTATGAAAGTCAAAGCAGATTCTTATTCCACGGGAGTATGATTTCTGAAAATAGAACAAGGGAAGGGGGAGAAGCCTTCAGTTTATTTCCTGAAAAAAAAATCAATTTCATTTCTCTCTACCCAGAATACATTTATTTTTAAAAAGCTACATACATGGATGAAAGCATATTTTATTACCATGTAAAAGTGATAAACACTTAATGAAAAAGGTAGATATAATTTGCTCCACAGGAAATTAAAAATAAGATTTTTGATGTTGACAAAGGCAGATGCTTTATAGCTGCTTTGCTTTCTGCAGTATGTTTTTTCCCCTTCTCATTTTCAAGTTGGTTTGTCACTTTGGGGAGGATTATTACATAAAGCTACATACTCGTAGATAAACATCCATTTGTATAGACATCATATGAGGTGGTTCAGTGGAGGCAGACGATGTCAGTTTCCCATCCTGGCTCTGGGCAAGTTGATAAGCTTTTTGTGTCCCAGTTCTTGCATCTCTAAAATGATGGGTTTGAACTAGATGACCTCTGTGGTGTCTTTCATCTCTACATCTTATTATCCAATGAAAAACATGAATATGGGTGTGTACATTCATTTATAAAATTCATTTTAAACATATAGTAAGCACCTACCATGTACAAGCCACTGTGCTAGATACAGGGAGGGGCGTGGCAAGTCTTTATAAAGTGCTTACTATGCTGTAGGCCCTGTGCCAAGTAATTTGTCAATATTATCCTATTTGATCATGTGCGGTATGTGCTATTATTATCCACATCTTATAGTTGAGGAACCTGAGGTATTCAGGTTAAGTGACTTGGCCAGGGTCTCAAAGTAATTAAGGGAGGTCTGAGGGCAGATTTGAGCTCAAGTTTTTCCTGACCCAGGCCCAATACTCTATCCACTGTGCCACTGAGCTCCCAACAATATAATGAAAAAATAGAGTAGTCCAATTTCCTGCTCCCTTTTGTATACATAATAACAGCTCCTAAAGGCATAAAACCACAGCATCTCAGGTTTGGAAAGGCCCTCCTGGGCCAGCTAGTTCAGCTTGTACACTAGCAATTAGCTCTTATGATCCTCCAGTCTCTAACAGAAGACCTCCAAGAAGGGCCAAACTTAGCCCCTTTTTGGCAAGGAAGTATTCATCTTTCTAGAACTGGCTAAGTGGAGTGGGCCTTGGATTTCGTTAATATTGTAAGAATTTTTGCTAGGTTACTTTCCAAATCTGTTAGGGTCCATTTTACAGTTCTAAATGTGTCAGGCAAGGATGGCATCTCATATACATATGTGTGTATGCACATACATATATGTATACATATATACACACATATGTATGTATTAGGTGTTAATAAGATATCTGGGATCAATTCAGTTTTCAACCTGAAAAGTATACTTAGGGGAAAAGGGAAAGAAAGAAACATTTCTCTAGCACTTCTTATATACATGTGTCAGGCACTGTGCTAAACACTTCACAAATATCTCATTTGATCTAAGTTCTTTGTAGGAGAAATGGTCATGGATTTAAGAGGAGGAAGAATCTTAATGGGCTTAAACTGTCTCCCAGAAAAATGCTACATTTTATGTTAATTGTTCTTGACTTTAGTATATTGTTGTGCAGTGTTTTAAATAAAGAAAAGATTTCTGTACATTGTTGTGGAGTGTTTTAAAGAGAGAATAGATTTCTGTGTGAACAACAGATTGTGGACAACATCATTCTCATTATCCTTGGGTCTCTTTGACAGTTTTTCAATACATAGATAAGGGTGGGACTGAAATCAGTCCACCCCAGTC
>CM053602.1:14504239-14546928 GCA_028646575.1 Pseudocheirus occidentalis
TCCCCAAAAGAAAACTCCTAGGAATGTTATAGCCAGGTTCCAGAGTCCCTAAATCAAAAAGAAAATATTACAGGCTGCCAAGAGGAAGCAAACTGTGGAAATATAATTAGGATAACACAGGATCTGGTAGCTTCTACACTGAGGGATCAAAGGGCCTGAAATATGATATTCCAGATATCAGTGGAGCTAGGATGAAAACCAAGAATCACCTACCCAGCAAAACTGAGTATAATGTTCCAGGGGAAAATATGGTCATTCAGTGAGGTGGAGGACTTTCAAACATTCTTGCTGAATAAAACCAGAACTGAAAAGAAAATTTGACACTCAAATACAAGAAGCATGAAAAGGTAAACATGGAAAAGAAATCATAAGGAACTTATCAAAGTTAAACTATTTACATGCCAACAATGAAAAAATGATAATTTTAACTTATGAAACTTTTCTCAGTATGAGGATAGGTCTTCATCTATACAAATACAAATGTATATATACATATACATACAAATATGTCTATTTAGGAGGATATATACATATATATGCGTATGAATACATATCTGAATGTATTTACATATGAGTTAATAGTGGGCACAGGATCAGTTGAATAGGAAGGGATGATACCTTAAAAGGTGAAATTCTGAAGTGGGAGAAGATTAGAAAGAAAAGAGACAGAGAGAGGCAGAATGGGGTTAGTCATCTCATATAGAAGAAGCAAGGGATATCTGTTACAATGGAGGGGAAGAACAGGAAGGCAAAAGGGAAAGGGTCAACTTTACTCTCATTGAATTTGGCTTAGGGAAGGAATGACATAAACTCTAAACTTGGCATCTTGCCACACAGGAGAGTAGTGGGGATGGGGATAAGAGGTGGGATGATGGAGAGGAGAGGAGGACAGGGTGGGGGGAAGGGTTGTTGGAAGCACACACTTCTGTAAAGGGACAGGGACAGGGTAGAGAATATAACAAGGGGGGAGTGGGATAGGAAGGAGGGACATATAATCAGTCTCTCACAATATATCCACTGTGGAGGTGTTCTGAGTAATTACACATGTACAGCCTGTATTGAATTGGTTGTCCTTCCAGTGGAGGTAGGTCACAAGGAAGGAAGGGAAAGAATCTAGAATTTAAAGTTCTATAATCAAATGTTAAAAATATATATGTTTATATTATTATTATCATTATTATTATTATTATTATTAATTACATGCAACTGTGAAATAAGACATACAGGCACTGGGATAGGGATACCCATCCTGCCCTACCTGAAAGTTAGAGGGGCAATGTGACATAGACATAGGAGAGAGCAGATTGGGGGAGGGGCTTAACAGTAGGATCACTGCTTTGGTGTTGTGGGTAGGGGAACAACGGGGAGAAAATTTGTAACTCTAAATATCGTGGAAATGAGTGATGTAAACAAGAAAATAAATTATTAATTCAAATTGAAAAAAATTAATAAATAAAAATATGGCTATTTTGACATGTCTCAACATAGAGTAAAAAGTAACCAACAGAATACTTGATGCCCATTTACTGATCCATCAGAAAGTCTTTCAACTGTGCACACACACACATACACACACACACACAAAGACACAAAGATAAAGCTGCAACAGCCCCTGAGTTCAAGGCCCTTACATTTGTATGTATCTGTGCAAGTGTTTACAGAAGATTGACCAGATGAATATCAGGTTCAATCATTTTGGAGGAGGATGTTAGGACGTGGCAGCGTCAGCAAGATTTCATGGAGCACATGGTCCAGCTTTGGAGGGAAACAAGGGGACATAAAAGGGTAAGGGCAAAGTCATGGAGGTGGGAGATGAAGGGTCATATGAGACTTTCCTGGAGAGTGTGTGGAGGAAAAAGGAGGATTATGTGAAATGACTATAAAGGAAGGAAGGGCCCAGGTAGTGGATAGGCTTATTCTTAAAAACTGATATTGTCTTTGGGTTGCAGATCTGAAGTGTTCCTAGGATGTCTGATTAAACACGAATTTATTAAATGCTTATTATGTGCAAGCAGCCTCTGTGCATGGTGCTGGGGGTCAAAAGCCAAAAATCAAGCAGTCTCAGTCCTGAAAAACTTACATTTTACTGGTCAGACCCCAGGTCATTGTAGACAGGAAGACTTTCTGAAAAGTCCAGTTGGTTGTAAGAAAAAACAGTTCCAAATTGTTCTGAAGAATGGTTTTGGTCCAGAAAGCTAAGTTGGTCAGGGTTGGTTCTAAGATTCACCTCCAATCCAGGGAACCTCCTGAACTTTTTCTAGATGGTAGTGAGGCTGAGGAAAGGGGGTGGAAGTTAAATGTACCCAAGCCAAATTTCTACAAAGGAGCTGTAAAATCCCAAGATGAATTTACACATTAATACCAATTGGGAATAATGGTGGGGGAGGAACTTTCTAATTATTTGTTAAACCTAATAGCATTAATGGCACATAATAAATGTGGAGAGGCTGTATATCAGAAATATGGTCAGCTTCTGATTCAGGAAGATCTGGGTTCAAGTTCTTCCTTTAATGTATGGGGAAGGGAATAATCATTTTTAAATGTTTGTTATTTATTTTAACTTTTTTAAAAAATTTGAGTTCCAAATTCTCTTCCTCTCTCCAGACCACTCCCCTCCACTTATTCAGAACGTGAGCACTGTGATAACAATTATACACATGAAATCATGCAAAACATATTGGTCATGTTGAAAATAAAAGTAGGAATGTTCTGGGCTGGAGGGTAGGGGCAAAAAGGGGAGAAAATTTGTAACTCAAAACCTTGTGGAAATGAATGATGTAACCAAGAAAATAAATTAAAATAAAAAAAAGAAAAGTAGGAAAAATGAAGTGAAAAAACTCTACTTCAGTTTGTACTCAGAATTAATCAGTTTCTCTCTCTTTTCATCATGAGTCTTTTGAAATTGTCTTAGATCACTATATTGATCAGAGTAACTACATCTTTCACAGTTGATTCTCTTTACAATATTGCTGTTATTTTGTACAGTAATCTTCTGGTTCTTCTCACTTCACTCTGTACCATTTCATATAAGTCTTCTTAGGTTTCTCTGAAACTGTCCTTCTCATTCTATCATAGTCATATACCACAGCTTACTCAAGCATTCTCCAATTGACAGCATCCTCTCAATTTCCAGTTTTTGGTAGTATACAAAGAGCTACTATAATAAATATTTTTGTACATATAGTTCACTTTCCTTGGATATCTTTGGGATATACACCTAGTTGTGTTATTGCAGGATCAAAAGGTATGCACAGTTTTATAGCTCTTTGGGTATAGTTCCAAAGTGTTCTCCAGAATTATTGGACCAGTTCACAACACCACCACAATACATTAATGTTTTTCCACATCTCCTCCAGCACTTGTACTTTTTGTTTTCAATGAAGTTAGCCAATCTGATAGGTGTGAGTTGATACCTCAGAGTTGTTTTAATTCTCATTTCTCTAATCATTAGTAATTTAGGGCATTTTTATATGACTATATAAAGCTTTGATTTTTTTTCTTCTGAAAACTCTTGATATCCTTTGACCATTTATCAATTGGGAAATGATTTGTATTCTTAAAAATTTGACTCAGTTCCCTGTATATTTAGGAAATGAGGCATTTATGAGAGAAACTTGCTGTAGATTTTCTTTCCTCAATTTTCTGTTTTCCTTCTAATTTTGGCTGTGTTGGTTTTGTTTGTCCAAAATCTTTTGAATTTCATGTTATCCAAGTTTTCTACTATGCTTCCTGTGGTCTTCTGTATCTCTTCTTTAGTCATAAACTCTTTCCTTATCCATAGATCTGTTTCATTATTCCACTAATTTGCTTATGCTATTACCCTTTGTGTGTAAATCATGTACCCATTTTGATCTTATCTTCATATGTGATGTGAGATATTTGTCCATGCCTACTTTCTGCCCACTTTCTAGCTTTCCCATCAATTTTTGTTAGTTATTTCTTGTCACAAAAGCTTGGATCTTTGAGTTTGTTAAATACTAGATTAGTATGGTTATTTGCTACTGTGTATACTACTCATTTATTCTGCTGATCTACCATTCAATTTCTTAGTCAGTACCACATTGTTCTCATTATTATTACTTTGTAACATAGTTTGCAATCCAATGATACTAGACTACCTTCAATTGATTCCACTGTTATTCTTGACCTTTTGTTCTTCCAAATTGTTCTATAGTTATAAAATAATGCTATTATAATTTGATTGGAATAGAACTAATTAAGTTAATTTAGATAGTATCGTCATTTTTTAATGTTGTCTTGGCCTACACATGAGCAATTAATATTTCTCCAGTTCTTTAGATCTGTTTTTGTTTGAAAACTGTGTTGTAATTGTGTTCATATCATTACTGGATGTATCTTGGCAGGTAGACCCCCCCCCCCAAGTATTTTATCTTGTGTGCATTATTTCAAATGGAAGTCCCCATTTTATCTCTTGATACTGTGTTTTGCTGGGAACAAATAGACATACTAATGATTTATCTGAGCTCATTTTATATCCTGAAAACTTTACTAAAGTTGTTCATTGTTTCAGCTAGTTTCTTAGTCAATTCTCTAGGTTCTCTAAGTATACCATCATATCATCTGCAGAAAGGAATAATTTTGTTTCCTCATTGCCTATTCAATTTCCTTTTCTTGTCTTACTGTTATAACCAGCATTTCTAGTACAATATTGGAAAATAGTGGTGATAATGGACATCCATATAGAAGGTTTCAAGTTTATCCACATTACAGATAATATTTGCCCCTGATTTTAGTTAAATACTTATTATTTTAAGAAAAGCTGCATTTATTCCTATGCTTTCTAGTACTTCCAGGAATGGATTTTGCATTTTCTCAAAAGCTTTTTCTGCATCTGTTTATATAATCATAGGGTTTTTGTTTTACTTATTGGTAGGGTCAGTTTTTCTAATATTAAACCAGTCCTGCATTCCTGGTATGAATCCCACCTGGTCATAGTGTATGATCCTTGTAATATATTGCTGTAGTCTGCTTGTTAGTGTGGTGATTAAAACTTTTACATCAATATTTATTAGGGAAATTGGCTTTTAGGTATCTTTCTCTATTTTTGCTCTCCATGGGTTAGGTATCTATACCATATTTGTGTCATAGAAGGAACTTGGTAGGACTCCTTCTTTACCTATTTTTCCATTAGTTTATGTGGTATCGCTATTTGTTGTTCTTTAGATATTTTGTAGAAATCACTTTTGAATCCATCTTCAATTTCTTTCAATCCATTCTGCTATCTGCTTCCATTTGATGGGTGAATTTATCCTCCTCATAGTTACTATTACTGTCTATTTCCCTCTATCCTATTTTCTTCTGTTTATCTGTCTCTCTTTTGACCCTGTCTCTCCTCAAAAGTCTACGTCTGAACACTGCCTCCCTTAAACCACCCTCTTTTTATCACTCCCTTTCTCTATTTCTCTTATTCCCTTCCTCTTGTACTTCACTTTTCAGTAAGACAGATTTCAGTAGCTGAGTGTGTGTATGCTTTTTGCCCTTTTTGAACAGCATAGATGAAAGTGAGTTCCAAGCATTGCCTGCCACCCCTCTCATTTTTTCTTCCACTGTAAAAGCTCTTCCTTTATTTATGTGGGATCATTTCCCCCATATTTTTTCTCCCTTTCCCCTCCTCCCAGTGCATTCCCACATCACTGTCCTCTGTCTTTGTAGACTCCTAACTGCCCTAATAATGATAAATTTCTTAGGAGTTACATGTATCATTTTCCTTTATAGGAATATAAATAGTTTAATCTTATTACACTCCTTATGATTTCCCTTTCATGTTTGCCTTTTTATCCTTCTCTTGAGCCTTTGTTTCAGATTCCCATTTTGTATTCTGTTGTGGTCTTTTCATTAGGAATTCTTGAAAGTCTTCTGTTTTAGTAAATGTCCTTTTCCCCCCTGAATTTTGCCTCAGTGGGGCTACATTTTTATATAGCTCCTCCTACATGTCAAATTCTCTGCTCAGTACTTTACAAATATTATTTCGTTTAATCTTAACAACAACCCTGAGACATAGGTGCTATTGTTATCCCTGTTTGATATTTGGGGAAGCTGAAGTAGACATAAGTTATGTGACTTGTCCAGAGTCACCAGACTCACAGTGTCTAAGCCAGATTTGAACTTGTGTCTTCCTGACTTCAGGCCTTCCATGCTATGCACCATATCCCCTAGATGTCCTCAAGTCACTGGCTGTGTGACCCTGGGTAAGTCACTTAATTGCTCGTTGTCTCACAAAACTCTCTTTGTTTGCCAGCTGCAGAGCCACTCTCTCCCTTCCTCCCCCCACCCAAATAGTTGTACTTAGTAACTTGCTTGTGTCACTTTGTTACCTATTTTTATAGGTGGTTGAGGCAAAGAAGGAAGGGAAGTACAATAGAGATTGGATCATCCATGTATCCTTCAGATATGTTAAGGCTGCTCCACTCAACATCTGGCCTGGCCCTTGCATTTCCAGGTGAGTTTGATACTTGCCAGCTAATTAACAACATGGTAAAGATGGAGTATTGCCCCTGATGCTTCTTAAAGTCACATAGGCCTTTGCAAAACAGTGTCTATTCTTCCTCAGATTGGAAGGTAAGTGTAGAATCTTTAAAAAAAAACTTACAGGTTTTTTAAGCCTTTATGGTTGCCATGTTTTCATAAACACTGTATTATCTTTGGTGCTGTTGGTTTACTGGTTCACCTTGATTTATAGCAATGAAATGGGAAGCTGTAGATGTTTAGCCAGGATAGGCAGGGCTGGGTGAGGAAGAATGAGGGAGGATGAGAAAGCCTGGAATTTACATTCATTTATAATCTCAATTAATCTGTCCAGTGCAATGGCCAAAAGGCATTTTTTGCCAGGAAAACTGCTTCTGCTTAGAAAACACTTGTCCATATTTTACCTGGATGCCAAGGTTATATACTATCAGTGTGCTCAAATGTTACTTAAATAAAATCAAGAAAATAAAACATTTTGGGTCTAAATTCCCTTCCAACAACTTTTCTTTTGTTTTTAACATTCCTCAGCAGATACTTTCAGATGAACCAATTATCTAGCTTCAAGATGATTTCAAATGACTGAGATACAACATTTTTGAATAGGGTAAGGTCACCAGCATTCTTTCCAATTACTCCAGCTTTCTTCTTTGAAAACTTATTATAACACTGCATTGAAAAGATCATTATGTAACACAAGTAGAAAAGTCATTGCTTGGGAAGGAAAATGTGTCAAATGGAGTTTAATTTCCATGACATTTGAAGTTATTGGAAAATTCAGAAATTATTTTTGGGCGAATCTCCATTAATTATGAAATGCAATTTACTCCTCTGGTTTTGCTTTGGCATCTGGCTTTTGACTTGTTAACACATTATAGCTATTTGAGAAATGGAAACGAAGAAGAAGAAGAATGCATTGCAAATTCTCTTAACTGATTTGCTTTGTGAAATTAAATGCCAGAGCAAAGCATCGTGGGCAATTAGATAAAGAGTTCATAATCACAAGTTTGGAATGAAGTTTTAGCTATCACTCACCAGAGTTAACAGAATACATTTGGAGAAATGTGAGTGCATTTTAAAAGAGGGGAAAGTAGTATTTTGCTTGAACACAAAGTTAATCAAGTTAGTTTGAAGTAACCAAGCATTTATTATGCATTTACTGTATCCCAGGAAGTGTGTGAAATATTGGAGATTGAAACAAACAGCAGTGATGACAAAACCCAGTCCTTGTCTTGAAGGGGCTTCCATCCTAATAATTGGGGAAAACACCAGAAGACCTGAGACAGAGGTGAGAGGAGAAGAGGCAGAATCAGTGTTGAAAGCAGAGTGAAGGATGCTTAGATCTGGGCCCTTCCTCCAAAGGGAGATTCACCAATGGGGAGAGAGGCAATAGAGGCAGGGAAATGTTCCAGAGGGAGAAGACCTTGGTGGTTGAGAGATCTTCCTCAATGGGAAGGCTCTGACGTAGGGGGAAGGCCTACATGGGCCCAAGTAAAGACATAAAGAGCCTACAAAAGTAAGTGGATGAAAATGGATTTCCGTTGGAGTATGTGTTATTATTGTTCATCTCTGTGTGTTTGTTCTTCCTAGAAGAAATACTCTTTTTTACCCACTAATAGTATTTTTTCCAGTTACATGTAAAGATAGTTTTCAACATTTACTTTTATAAGATTTCAAGTTCCACATTTTTTCTCCCTGCCTCTCCTCTCCTCTCCCCGGGATGGCAAGCAATTTGATCTAGGTTATATGCATGCACAATCATATTAAACATATTTCCACATTAGCCATGTTGTAAAAGAAGATTCAGAACAAAGGAGCAAAACCATGAGAGAGAAAAAAGAAAAAAAAACGGAATGCTTCCATCTGTATTCCAGCTCCAGAGTTCTTTCTCTCGATGTGGATACCATCATGAGTCTTTTGGAATTGCCTCACATCCTTGTATTGCTGAGAAGAGCTGAATCTAGCAAAGTTAGTCATAGCACAATGTTGCTGTTACTGTGTGCAAGGCTGATTTTGATGAACACCATTATTGTAGACACTGTTTATTTGGGGTTTCTCCCTAGCTTCTTATTGCTAGGATTGTAGTATCTACAAAGACTGAAAACTAGTGTTGCAGTTAAAGCAAGACAAAACAAGAACTCCTACAATTAAGAGAGAAATATGTTATCAAAATTTTCCCCATAATTCAAAGCTCAGGTTAAATGCCCTCTCCTTCTTGAAGCCTTCTGGGATTTCCCCAACTGCGTGTCATCTCTCCCACACCCAAACCCCTCTTGTCTCTTTTTGTACCACTCTGATGGATGTTTGCTTGTCTTGTGCTGTAGTCACATGTCTCTGCCTATAGATTGGGAGTTCCTTTGACATCAAGAATCATATTTTACCTTTGTCTGTGAATCCCCAGGACTTATAAAAAAAGAATGGTTATATCTCACATGTCTGAACTCTAAAAAAGATTACTGAAGAGAGTTGGATATTCAGCACATAAGTGGTTTAGCTCTAATGATGCACAGCTCTGTATGAAAGACACTTTCATTTTCATTGCCGAAGTGGTAATACCTTATGTATGGATAGCTCATTTCACTTTTTCAAAATGTTGTCATACCTGTTGTCTCATTTGATTTTCACAGCATCCTGAGAGGACAGCAGAGAAGAGAACAGATATTCTTATATCCATTTTACAGATAATAAAACTGAGGTCTTAAAATGTAAGTGTCTTGTCCAAGGGCTCAGAGTTGTGACTAAAATCCTGGTCTCCTAACTACTTCTCTGGAACCTTCCTTCCTTTTGGGGGGAGGGTGTATCTGTGATTCTATTGGTTTGGGGGAACTCCTTATATGGAAACTCTACACATTTTATCTATAAACTCATAGTTTCTTAGAGTTGCCTATGGAAGTGAGTAGGGGAAGCTAGGTGGCTCAGTGGATAGAGCAATGAGCTTGGAATCAGGTAGACTCATCTTTATGAGTTAAAATCTGGCCTCAGATGCTTACTGGCTGTGTAACCCTGGGCAAGTCACTTAACCCTATTTGCCTCAGTTTCCTCATCTGTAAAATGAGCTGGAGAAGGAAATGACAAACCACTCCAGTATCTTTGCCAAAAAAAACCCCAAATGGGGTCATGAAGAATTAGACATGTTGTTATATGACTTTCCCAAGGTTCTGCATGATATGTGTTAGAGGCAAGACTTGAACCCTGCTCTTCATAACTCAAAGGCCAGCCCTTTATCCACTCACTTCACTATGCTCTTTCTCAGTTTAGATGGCTCCCACTTCATTTAGTACAATATTACCAAATCTTTTTGAAAGCCAGAAAAAAACGCTTTAGTCTCAATTATCTAAGGTAAGTAAGTAGGAATGACCCTTATTAGAAACTGACACAACACAGAATCTCATTTAGTCCAGTAAATCTAAGGATTTACTCTGTGTCAAACATCATACTAGGAGCTGGGCATACAGAGACCAAAAATGACATAGGTCCTGCCTTCAGAGAGGTTATAGTCTCTTAGAGAGCTTAAGGCATTTACACAGATAAGGATAACGAAAGGTAAAGTGTGTTGGGGGAACAGGAGAGAGAAAAACAGAAGGCTTTAAAAGGAAATCTGAAGGAGAGTACATCTGGGGTCAGTCGTATCAAGGACAGTTTCCCAGAGAAGTTCTGAGTTAAGCTATTAGCTTTAAGCTATCCTCTGAATTGAGCCCTGAAGGAAGAGGTTTCCCAAAGGCAGAGATCTGAGAAGAGGATGTACATTTGTGGTATGAAAGATATTGTGTTCAGAGAATAACTTATTTAAGTGATCTCAGAGAGCTGGTCTGTGTTGTTTATGTAGCAGATCCCAAATGCTTGTAGCTAGGTCCCAATTAGTGTGAATAATGAATCCTCTATCCTGTTCACATATATTTGAAATCATACTATTTGAAGTTGTAATTATGCAACATATGGTCATTGGTTACGGGCCAGTGGAAGTATTCAGTGTAAACTCGGGTAATGCTATAACTTTAGGGGGATTCATTATTTGTGCTAATGTGGACCTGCTGGTCGTTTCTGCTTAGTGACCTCTTAAATTACTTAGGATTAATAAGTCCTAAGGTCTTAGAATCTCAAAGGAGCCTGGGTTTCACCTACTAATTAATAATAAATCTTTTCAGTTTATCAAAGAAAACAGAAAAGATGTTGATTAAATGGCTGTTGACAGATTTTTTAAAAAAGGGAAAACCTTTACTAAAAGCTCTTTGATTTTTATCCTGTTGCCAACCTGCTTGAAAAGCTTTTGTATCTGGACAAGACAAG
This sequence comes from Pseudocheirus occidentalis, assembly GCA_028646575.1. Lineage (NCBI taxonomy): Eukaryota > Metazoa > Chordata > Mammalia > Diprotodontia > Pseudocheiridae > Pseudocheirus > Pseudocheirus occidentalis. Next base: position 14,515,010 of record CM053602.1, read on the forward strand.
GTTGAACAATTTAAAAAAACCATAGTCACACAGTTCCCTGTGAATTTATATTGGTGAACAGCAACAGCTACTCATTTCAAAGGCTATTGCTGTTCTTTTGAAGGGGTCTCTACCTCCATGGTTTGGGTTCACAAAAGCACCATGTCTTTGATGATGACAAATCTAAAGCCTTGGATGAATACAGAGGAGAATGATGATTATCTCTGTTTAATGGAAAAAGAGGCTGTTTTCGGAGCAGTTTACTAATTGGCTAGGATGATAAGAAAATGTGGAAGTTGATTGAACATTTTGTGCCTTCTAAATGATGTCTTCTAAACAATCTCATGAAAAGCAGCATGGCATGGGGATGGAGACCCGGCCTCAGAGTCAGGATTTCCATTCTATTTGACCGACATTTCTGTGCCTCCCATGTGCCAGATACTGTGTCAGACGCTAGAGATACAAAGACAAAAGCGGAAGAGCGTCTGGCCTCCTGGAGCCTTCATCCCACTGACATGAATTCGAGTCTTACTTTTGCTTAGTCATATGACAGTGGCAGCAAATGATTTTACCTGTCAGTTCCCCTCCCCCAAAGTCCTACAAGACTATAAATTAAAAATGAATTACTGATCTACATTGGTGGGAATGGGAGAGAACTCCCTACATAGATGAAATCAGAGGACCACATAGCCCTCCCCCAATGACAAAACACTAATATTAAAGAAACAAAGTACCCCTCTTTAAAATAGATTAGAAATTCCATTCTACATAATGTTTTAGCTATTACAGCTTAAAGCTGCACTAAGATTTTGGGGATACCCTGTAGGGACTTTAAGCCTAAGGTCACATGGTCACAAAGTAGGCAATGTGGGATTTCAACTTATATTCTCTGATTCAAACTCAAAATGTTTTCCTTTTATTGCTTATGGCAATCTATGACATTTTCCAAGGAAAATTACTGGTTGAGTTAAGGGTTGTAATTGGCTTCCAATGGTTCTCAACCTGTGGGTTATGTTCAATTTGTAACAATGAAAATACATCCTGCATATCAGATATTTACAGTACGATTGATAACAGTACCAAATTACAGTTAGGAAGTAGCAACAAAAATTATTTTCTGGTTGGGGGGGGTCACCACAACACGAGGAACTATATTAAAAGGTCGCAGCATTAGGAAGGTTGAGAACCACTGGGCTAGACCATAGCCTATATGACCCTTTGATGATCAGTGTTCAAAGGGCTAACTTCTCACATGGATTTTACATCTCTCACCAAGGTCGCTAACTTCTGCTCTACGTTGTCCTTGCTTCAGCCAATTAGTATCAGAAGAAACAAACCAACAAAAATCAACCTTGCTTTCAACCCTTCTGTCGTCCATGCAAAGTGACACCTCCTCAGCTCATACAAATCACTTTAAGTAGAGAGTAGGATAAGCTGGTGTTCACGGAGAATGGCATAAAAAGAAATGACAAGAACTGGCTTGGGGTCTGGAGAGGTACAGTTGCTTGAAGAATTAATCCCAGGATGCTGATTCAATCCCCTTAAGAAGTAGGATTTAAATACACATTTAGCCTCCTATGTTTCTAAGCCTTATGATTCTAGTTGATGCCAGATGAAATGCTTTTAACAAATCCACACAACACAATTAATTACTGTAATCATTAAATACCAGTTATTTGGCACTTGACTGTGCACGTGCGCAAAGTACCATACAAGAAAATGAAGCAGTTAAGGCCTTAGTTGTACAAAAACTTGCCTTCTAAAACTAATCAGTAAAATGGGATCTTTAGAGTATATGAGGTATCATTTGGGGTATCTTATTAGGAGAAATTTAGCGTTCTATTAAATGCATATTGGGGATAGTGAATTGGCTTTCGAGAACGACAATCACATGCTTAGGGAGAGATGCTATACGTGGATTTTTTATGTAGAAATATGTAAAGAGTCATTTGAAATTGCAGAATTATGGTGATATAAAATTTATAATCATGGATTTTAACTATTTCATAATAATGTGTCATTTGGTGTAAAAGCCAAATGTGAGTTGCAAAACTGGAAAATGATGCAATTCACATCTGATTTTTAAGCATTAAATAAAATCACTGTGTAAGAAGTAAATATAATTATATGTATGACTACTGATTTCAGAAACTTTGGATTTTTCCCCTAGAATTCTGATGCAGAAGGAAATTTTTTTGAATAGTGAAAGACTCCTACTGCTTGGTCAAGGTACACTGTAGAATTGGGCGTTCTTTTCCATCCATCCCTCTTCTCCCTCTGTCTAACTCAGTTGAACATCATTTTTGAGCCCTTGAGCTAAAACTAGTCTAAACTCTTTTGGGTTTTTTTGTGTGTGTGTTTTTTTTTTTTGCTTTTTGGAGGGCAGTTGGGGTTAAGTGACTTGCCCAAGGTCACACGGCTATTTTTTTGTATTAAGTGTCTGAGGCCGGATTTGAACTCAGGTACTCCTGACTCCAGGACCAGTGCTCTATTCACTGCGCCACCTAGCTGCCCCTGTCTAAACTCTTGATAGAAGAATGAAGTAGGTTCTGAATTGAAAAGGGGGAGAGTAGGTAAGATCGCTTTGGAGGAAATAAGTTATACTTTTCAGGATTCTCAAACTTCTCTCTGAAATACAGGGTCATGTTTTTAATGTCCGTATTTTTCAGGTTACATATTCTTACTTGCCATTGTTGTCACTAATATGACTATCATAGTTGTTGAAGGATTGGACCTGGAGATCCTTACAAAGGGTAGTAGAAAGGTTTTGTATGAGCAAGATACAATGCAGTACAAATGGGAAATCAATCAATCAATCAATCTATCTATCTATCTATCTTTCTATCTATCTATCTTTGTCTATCTATCTATCTATCTATCTCTAGATATAGATATAGATGTGTGTATATATATATATGAGAACAAATGTATAGAAAATGTCATTAGAGATATGTATGTTTTAGAATGAAGGATAAGCAATGGACAGCCCATGGATATCTGCATAATGTCATAAGAATGCAAGAGAGTGGGCAGACCTCGTGTGGAGGATTTATGAGAAGACTTGGGCAAGAGTTACATAGTGTGGCAAGGCATGGCTGGATTGCAGTCTCCATCACTGTGAGTACCTACATCAAGGAGTTCACAGATACAGCAAAATAAGTCAATGAAGGGGCCAGAGGATGAAGTTTCTATATGAACCAAAATGAATTGAATGGGGAAGTTTCACTTATCCCAGTCTCTGAAACTATTACAGTGCCTGGCCATGCTTGTTGCTATTCTTTTGCCTATGTTCACGATTGTCCAAGGTCCTTGAATACAATTGTATCATGATTTGAAACAGTATGAGTTTTTGCTCATTATTATTATTTAGTGTTAGATTTTAATTGTCCTTCTCACCTGCTACCCGTCTCCCTATAAAATATAGCACCAGGGGCAGCTAGATGGCACAGTGAATAGAGCACTGGTCCTGTAGTCAGGAGGACCTGAGTTTAAAATCTGGCCTCAGACACTTACTGGATGTGTGACCTTGGGCAAGTCACTTAACCCCAATTGCCTTGCCTTTCCTCCAAAAAAATATAGCACCAGCTGCCCCCCCCCCAACTTAGCTGTGTACTCCTGGAAAGTGACATTTTATATCCTCTGTGGGTTAGAGTCAACGATGGACTGGCAAATGTTTAGTAATGGGCTCTCTGAGGGAAAATTGCATACACACCTCATTTTTAAGCTCATTCCTTATTATTAATGTTTTCTTCATTACTTTCTTAAATAGGGACAGTCAACAAAACAACAAATGGAACCCTGACTTGTAGCATTGCCTGAGTTCTGAAGTTTAAATGTTCATACTAAAAACATAACAAGCAACTCTCATGATTCACTAGAAGCTGGATCAACAGGTTTTTGGAGTCACACCACAGGCTCAAAGTTCTCTTTAAACAATGACTCAGGAGTCCCTACCAATGAGTTTACTTATATTAATTAGCCAGAGGATGCATTTAATTTAAAGCAAAGACAATTAAATACTGTAATAAAATAACAGAATATTCCCCTGATGGGTCTGGCATTCACTCTCACCCATATATACACTCTCGTGCATTTTCACACAGAAGATGCAAATCCAATAAATGATTTCAAATCAAACTGAATCCAAGCTTTTTCAGCTCTGTTTTATTATGTTGTCTGTTCTATGAAATTGCATTGACATAGCTCCATGATTTGGAACTGCTTTTGTCCAATTCGAATTCACCATATTATAACGGCATTTCAAAATTATAAAGAAATTCTTCTTTGCCCCTGACTCTTGACACTGCCAGTCAAAATCCTCCATCCCTGAAGGCATTCTTTATGAGCATTTCAGATTCAGAATCATTTATAATGAGTAAAGCAAACAGTCCTCTAACATGTTAATAGCCTTAATTTCCTTCTTATCCTCAAGGTCTAAAGATTTGATTGCAGTGTTGAGAATATAAAAATGAATATTCTAAATTGGAAGCTGTCAGTTATGGTCAGAGGGAAAAAAAGAATGACTGATATATAAGAAACTCTGGATGGCACTTTAAATGGATGACTTTGGGACATTGTTCATGGTAAGAATCACTTAATATTTGGTATCCATGTCACGTTTAAGAGAACAGACAGATTTTAACAATAGGGCTACAATATAGAATATGATCCATATTTTTTAGCTACCTAGGGGAGCCATTCCATTGATAGAAACAATTCAACTTAAACGGGGCAGTCAAAAATGCCCAAAGTAGGTAGCCAAAGAGTTAGCCAAACAGAAAGAGATATAGTTATGAGTCTTAAATAGGCTCGTAGGAAGTTTTGATCACAGGATTCCCCAACCCCATGCACCCACTTCACTAACTGTAACTGATTGTTTTGCTCTGGTTTTTGCGCTTTCTGTAAAGTGGCCTCAAGACTCTATTATTTGTTCAGTTAAGAATTTTCCCCAAGACATCAGAAAAACCTGGAAAGGCTTAAATGAACTGATGCTGAGTGAAGTGAGCAGAATCAGGAAAACATTGCACACAGTAACAGCAATGCTGTGTGATGACCAGCTTTGATAGGCTTAGCTCTTCTCAGCAACACAAGAATCTAAGACAATTCCAAAAGACTCATGATGAAAAATGCTATTCATATCCAGAGAAAGAGCTATGGAGTCTGAATGCAGAGTGAAACATATTATTTTTCCTTTTTTTCTTTCTCATGGTTTTCCCTTTGGTTCTAATTCTTCTTTACAAAATAAATAAGTTGGTAATATGTTTGATATGATTGTACATGTGTGGCTATATCAGACTGCACACCATCTTGGGGAGAGGGGAGAGAGGGAGAGAGAAAATTTAGAACTCAAAATCTTGTAAAGCTGAATGTTGAAAACTAAAAATAAATAAATATTAAAAAATTTATTTTTCCCATAGCCATAGTAACATTTTATAAGGGTTTTTTTTCTTGATGTGAACTAAGTAAATACCAGAGGCTTCCTGTTATCTCCAGAATCATATATTAAGTCTTTTGTCATTTAAAACTCTTTCTGATCTGGGTACTTCTCTAAAACCTTTCTAGTCTGGTCAGCTAGGTTAGAATACCTGCCCTATAGTTAGGAACACCTGAGTTCAAATATGACCTGAGATACTTACTGGATGTGTGACCCTGCACAAGTCAGTTAACCTCTTTGCCTCAGTTTCCTCATCTGTAAAATGGGGATATAATAGCACCTACCTTTTATGGTTGTTGCTTGGACCAAATGCCATATTTATAAGCCTTTTAGCAGTACCTGGCACAGAGTAAGAGTTATTATTAGCTATGTTTATAGCTAATTATATATATATATATATGTATATTATAATATGTTAGCCATTATTATTGTGATTACTACATTCTACTCCCCTCCGTGCAGTCTGCAATCTATCCATACTGTCCTATTTTCACATATGGCACTGTATTTCCTGACTCCATGCCCTTATTCTGGTTGTCCCCCATACTTTGAGTGCTCTTCCTCCTTACCTCCATCTCTTAGAATCCCTGTCTCCCTTTAAGACTCAGCTCAAGCACTCCTGACCCTAAGAGAGTTTACCTCCTCAGTTCCCCTGTTGCTAGTACCATTCCCTCTAAAGTTACCTTCCATCTACTCTGTATTTGTCTTGTATGTACTGATTTAAATAAATATATATGTGTATGCATATGTCTATATGCGCACACATACCCACAGACAGACATAGTCTTCCTCCATTAGAATGGAAACTCGTTATAAACAAGGAATGTTTTGTTTTTTTCTTTGTATCCCTAGCACTTGCCAGAATTCCTGGTATGTATCAAGCACTTAATAAGTCCTTGTTCAAGGACTGATATTTTACATTTAGGTGATATGACTATATAGAACTCAATTAAATATAGCATTTAAGATGCTGCTCCAAACCTATTTTGGGCCAAACTGCTTTCCATATTTCTTGGTACTTCTTTTCAAACAAGAAACCCTTCTCTGTAGTATACTTTATTGTTTTATCAAACACTGGCCTACTGTGTTCATTTTTAAAAAATTTTTAAAATTAAAAATTTTTTTAATTAAGTCTATTTTAGTAATCTGTTTTTCTGACCAGAACCAAATGGTTTTTATCAGCTATTGATTCATAATTTAATGTGGGGTCTGGAAATCCTGTTCTTCTTTCATTACTCATTTTTACATTATTTCTCTTGATATTCTAGAACTTTTGTTTCTCTAAATGAATGTTTTTCCATCCAGTTCTGTACCCTCTGCTAATATGATTGCTCTTCTTATTGCCTCTTGGATCTACGTTGCCAGTATGGCTGAAAGAGTACGTTTTCTGTTCATTCTCATGCTGGCAAAGCTCCTAGTTTAAGTCTGGGTTAGTGTCAGTAAATGGGGAATGATAATTAGCAAATTAAATAGTTGTCCTAAGTTATATTTTCCCTTTGCTTTTTAACTATAACCGTCTCTACTCTTACTGAAATCTTCCTAGAACCTTGGTCATTTTTGTGAGTCATTAATAAAGTTCCTTTTCTTGAATTTTCTGAGTATGAGGGAAATCCAAAGATGGCCAAAGAATGAAAGAAAATCATAGACCATATCCTTAGCCAAAAAAGAAGACTGAGTAGATATAGCTAAGTAACAATTTTGTGCCCGTTTTCATCATTTAAAAAATCTTATTTTCAATTATCTACATAGCTATCAAGTATATCATTGATGAAAACATGAATGGGGAACAGGCAGGCACTTAATTTATTTTTTCAGTATATTACACATATATAATCACAAATTGACTAGAAGGAGGAAAAAATACAAGATCCAGCTCTTAATTGTTCTTCATGAATTACCTAAAAAGGAAAGAGAGCATTTCATTCAGTAGAGCAAAACAGTTTTAAAGGCTCTTCTCCAACAAGGAGTTTCTCATGTATGCATTAAGACCGTGCAAGATTTAGCAATGATAACAACCACAGAAAGAACTTTATTAAATGACTTGATTATTAATAGTAAGCAAGTCAGAAAACAGGGGATATAAGTTTCCCAAAGGTTTCATATAGGATGCTTTGTTCAAGATGAAAATAGAAGAAAGGATTTACTATAGAGGATAAGGTCTTCAAGATATTCCTTTTGGTGGATAACTTTGTGCTGGGTGTATTATAGGACCATCTCAGTGAGGTCCATGAATGTTCAACTGAGAATGGGTTAATAATTCATATAGGAACATATAGATGGATTTAAAATGTCTGCTCTGAATACTGTAATGTGAAGCTGAATTGAATTAGTACTTTGATAGGTATATCTTGGGTGAATACTGCAGAGGGCCAGTGAATTGGGCCCAGAATTGAATAGATGCTAGAAAATGGGTTATATTACATGTGGGAAATCATGTGATATGGTTAACAATCTCAAGGAATAGCACAGCACAAAGGCATATCTTTTTAATGCAAATGTTCTCCCACTAATTTTGTATGACTGGTTCCAAGTCCTGAAATACAATAATTTCAACAATAACAGCAACAAAGAGAAATACAATAATTTCCAAATGATCAAAGTTACAGATGACCCAAAGATCAGTGGAAAGACACATGGTAAGTGAAAGGTGTAGCATATTTAAGAAGTGGTAGAAGTGATATCATAGAGGAAAATTCATCTCAGGAAAGAAGGTAGACCAGTCATTTAGTTAAGGTAAGGAATTAAAGATGTCACTCGTACTCACCAAGAATCATAGCTCAAAGATGGCCTCCAATGTATGAGGTAGATTATCTGTGGAGGATGTATGAAAGATCATAGACATGTTCTTTATTGAATTAGAAGATGGGAATGGCTGCACCAATGCAAGGAATAACTGTATCACAGAGTTCAGAAATTCAGTGAATAACGAAAATTAGACATTACACTTTGAAATTGTCATCTAGATGTCATGCTCAGTCACTTATTTTCACAAAATGATGATTCTTAGAAAGATCTGCCCAATTACTTAAGGTAATAAACGATTATCTTCTGGTTCTCCAATTAAAAAAACATTGCTAGCCATCACACCCTGTTTATGATTATCTTATGTTAACATATACGTGTTCTCTATATAATTCTAAAAATCTTTATTTTAAGGAACTAGATACTAAGAGGTGGGTTTTTTCTTTTTGTTTTGAACCTTATATAGTACAAAGTTTAAGTAGATTTCACTTAAACCAAACTTTTCTTGTGTAAAGATATCAGTAGAATGATTCATTCTTGAAGAAACTTCAGTTCCTTTAGAAATACACAGAGGCTAACTACCAGATTCTTTATTATTATTATTCTGTGACTCCATTATTTTTGATAGGTCTGTTTACCTCCATTTCCTTCACCATGGTACAGGAAAGCATATTTAATCTCATGCCATGTTGTACTGGAAAGAATTATGACATGTGTCATCACTATATTAAGAAACTATATCACAAATCCTCATCTTGCTGAAAACCCAGGTGACATTAGAAGGAACAAGCAAGAGGATGAGACTAGATAATTCAAGGGATTGGTAATAGGTTCTAGCAAGTCGGCTGTAATCACTCAAATCATTTTCAAGCCACTGATTTCCACTAAATGGATTCTTTGGGCTCAGTCTCATTTTAAATGTTTAGTAATACATAGTAACCACCCCTAGCAATTATCCCAAGAGGTAAAATTCAATCACCCAACATGATGCAAAAACATTCGTTCCCTTTTGATTTTGGACAATGTTTATTGAGAGCAACTAGGTGGCGCTGCTCCATGTTTGCAGTGGAAAGAGTGCTGGACCTGGAGTCTGGAGGACTGACTCATCTTCTGAGCTCAAAATTGGCCTCAGACATTAAGTCACTTAATCCTGTTTGCCTCAGTTCCCTCAACTGTAAAATAAACTGGTGAAGGAAATGGCAAACCACACTCTAGTAACTATCTTTGCCCAAAAAAATGCCAAATGGGTTCATAAAGAGTAGTACCTGACTGAAAATGACTGAACAACAGCAACAGTGCTTATTATCAACTACAGGAAGAGAGTAAATCATATGTGCATAGAAAAAAAGAAACTTGAAAAGACTTAGTTATTAAATATTTTTGCAGGTGCTTTTGTCCCATGAGATTAGGTTCCTTACTAAAATGAAAGTGCCTTTAGGAGCACCTTATATAAGAAGTGTAATATAAGAGAAAAAATTCTAATAATGCCAATGGATGTCTTAACTTCAAATAGAATCATAGTAATCAAGATATACTTTTCTCCTCCTTTCCCTCCCTCCAAAGCTCGTTTACTATATTCCATATGGTACTTCAAAAGCAGCATCTCCATCACCAGGATAGTTTGCTTGTTTGATACCAAACCTCCGAATATCTGCATATTTTGGTTTCAATTAAATATAGTCGAAATGTAAATTCTAGAAAAATTCTAAAAAACTAGAAGCCCATTAAAACAGTTTCATAGGGGTTCAGAGATATCAAGAGTCAAATCATAAACCCAAAACTTCTCCAGAAAAGTATCTATAGGAAAAAATTAAGTTTGATGTAATATGCTCTGCCCTGTCCTCAAAAATCTGCCTAACGAAAGAGTATGCTGTATCTGCTCACATCCAAAATTTTTGCTGGTTCTGGCATTCTGAATCTGCTACAATGAATACAGTTGCAATTATTTATAAGAAATGTTGGAATAAGGAAACCATCTGTAATCTTTACTTCCAAGAAACTGCTCACGGACTGTTCCATTGTTAGGCTGAAACTGCCCTCCAGTTTTTAATTATAAAACTTAACCATTAGGAGAAAAGAAATTCAAATTCCTTGAGTTGTCTTTCTTTAATGAGGTGACAGAAAGAAAGTCGGGCTGGAATAGTATCATTAAGTATCAATTCTTTAGAGGGGAAAAGTTGACAAGCACAAAGTCATTCCCAGAGCTGTCAGCTCTAAGAGGCAGAACAGTTGAAGCCTCTCTTAATAAGCAATCTAGTGGTCTTGACATGTGCGAAGCCCATTGTATTCATGTAGTCACATAGGTTTTGGGTGAAAACACTGACCACCATCTGTAACAAAGAGAAAAATAAATGCCTTACAACACAACTGCAAGAAATGCCTACCAAAAGTGATAAAAAAAAAAAAGCAGGAAATTTGCCATTTTCAGAAAACTTATTGTTTAATTGCAGAAACTTTTTAAAATACAGAAAATTACTGCATTGAAATGTTTTAGACATTTTAGTTCCATAAAATTGAAATCATTTAAAGGGAAATTTAAAAATTAATTATGTCCCAGAATAGACATTTATCAGTTTCAAGAGTAGTCGTTTGTAATGGTAGGCCAAATGGAAAATTACTAACTCCAAAGAATTTGGTTATGTTTTGATTTTTAAATGCAATCTACAATGAGACACTGACTTTATTAAGTGGTCTTTTAACCCCAGGAGGGGGGGTGTGAAGTAAAATTATAGAGGATCTCTCTGGTCCTCAGTTTCTTCCTTTGTAAAATGAAGGGGTTGGCCTAGAATAGCTCATATCTGAAATACCTGTCAGTTCTAGTTTTTGCACCATACATATGTTTGACTGATGCATTGGTTAAGGCTGTCTACACAGGCAGACAAAATTAGGGAATAAATGAGAGTTTGGGTTTGTTCTTCCCCTTTTTTTCAGCTAGCTTGATTTTTGCATATAAGATAGCTCTTCCTCTCCCAACTTATCTCTGTCATTGCTTTATTCCTTCTTTTCACTTTGCACTTGAAGGCACAAGCTGTTTTATTATGAAAATTGATCATGGCACAATTTGCTGTGTGTGTTTTCATAGTGAATTCTTTAAAAATTAAGTGTTGAAATATGGAAATGAGATATTTATGGAAAACAAAATCTAGGAATGCATGAACTAGAAAAAGGAGCCTAATGCATAATTGTTATTTCCCCTTCAAAAACAAATGATCAGTGTCTTAGATAAAGGCATAAAGAGTATAATAATAAAATTTGCATATGACATAGCTGGAGTGTTAACTAACCTCTTTGATGGCAGACTTAGCATCCAGAAAGACCTTGACAAGCTAGAACTTTGGGTTTAATCTAATAAGAAATTAGTCAATAGGGATCAATATATAAAGTCTTTCCTTTGGCTTCCCCAAAATCCCATCATGAGTAAAAAATGAAAAGACATGGATGGCTACACAACAGTTCATTTGTAAAAGATTTTGAGTTTTAGTGGGCTTTCAAGCCCAATATATGTCTGAAGTGGTACAAGAGAGCTAATGCAGTTTTAGGTTACAGTAAGTGACGTTTAGCATGCAGGAATAAAGAGATAGTAATTCCTTTGCCCTCTACCCTGCTTATCTCTTTTTTTTTTTACTATATATTAAGCTTGTGGGTCCATTAAAAGCCACCTTGTTTGGTTATGGTTTTAGGTACCATAGTCTAGGAAGACATTGATAAGTTGGAGACTCTCCTAAGGTAGAGGGCTAGAATGGTGCAGGATATGCCAGAACTGGGTCAGTTTAGATCAAGAAGCCTGAAATTGGTCTAATAACTTCCAGATACAAAAGGCATTTTGATTTCTCCTACTTGGTCCAGAGAGCAGAGCTTTCAATGTGATGGGCTTTCCAAAGTTTGAATGAGCTGCTCTGTGAGTTGTGAATTCTTTCTCACAAGAGGTCTTTAAGCAAAGATTGGTTGTAGAGATATTATAGAAAGAATTGTTATTCAGAGATGGGCTAGCATAGTTGTTCTCTGTGGTCCTTTTGCATTCTGACATCCTGTGATTCCGTTAAATTAGTCATAACTCATGGATGGCATTTACATCAAAAATAATTTTGATATTTCGCCCTGAATAGTTTATTCCTAAAATAGGATAAAAATTATCTATGGCTTAGAGATATTATATTGAATGAGCTCACCAAAGCAGTTATTTCAACCCATTTAACTTACAAATCTATTTCATTTGATGAAAGCTACAAAATATTAACAAATAACATTCTATTCTCAAGATTCTGGGTATCTACAGCAACAATATTCTTTAATTCCTTGTGGCTCTCTTTCTTTGATGAAATAAAACCACGTTTTGGACTGGAGTTTATTACCAAAGTCCCCATGTATGGACACAAGGATAATCCTATTAGGCACCAATCAAGCTAGTTTCAAATACAACCTCTTCCAGTAGATTGTCCAAGTGAGTAAAGATTGAAAGATCAAGCCCTAAATTTAGCATTTCAATTAATATAGGATGTTTGATCATGATTTCTAATACACTACATTCCATCTAATTGAGACTTAATTAAGGAGTCCACTTAGCTGGGACATTTCCCAAGCAACTGAATTAATACTAATTAACAACAAAGATTGTTGCTTAATTGGGATGGTAATTCTGCTTAATTGGGATGGCTGTCGTTGATTAAATGGCACTCAAAAAGAAATATCCCAGCTTGGTTTGGTGTCTGACAATACTTTGTATCCCCTCTAAAGACCTCTACCAGTGCACGAATCTGGAACTGAAAAGGGCTTCACATTCCCCTCCAGTATAATGAAGTTTTCCATGAGCCCAGGCATCAAACACGACTTTTAATTTGTGTATGATCATTCTCTTCTAGGGAAGCTCCTTGTAGACCCAACTGTAGCAAAAAAAAAACATGTTTCATAACTCCCAAATATGAGAAATGTCTTTTTTTTGGAGGGGAGAATCTCTTGACTTGACAATGAGAAACTGCATGCAAATGCTAATAGCAACAAAGAACTTATCTCCTGCAAAATGTGTCTTTAAATTAGGCAGGCCATTGGGGAAACATGATGTACAAATAGAAAACAATGATGGACCACTACAGGCCAAAATGCAATTAAATGCTTGGTTTCATGTAGTGGACTATACAGAAATTCAAAAGATAATATGAACATTCTCTCTTAGACTTCCGAGGAAAGTTTCATAGGGCTTATTCTTCATTTATGCACTGAAGATTTCTTGGATTTGGATTAGTTAAGGCTGGGTAAGTGTGGTAACATGGACTTATACATAGAAAGGTGATTTAAAACATAATGTGTGTGTGTTTTCATTACATTTCTCATGTTTCCCCTCCTCCCTGCCTGCCCATTCCGTCTCAGTCTCCTTACTAGATCGTCAGACATATCCTACTCTTGATGTGTGAGTGTCCCAGAAGCTTCTGTGCTGAGACCTCTTATATCCATATTCTGTCTCTGTCTCTCAATCTTTCTCGCTTCCTCTCTTCTTCCTCATTTACTGTTTAATTATTCATATTACTAATTGTCATCTCTACACAGTTGATTCCCAGAACTAAATATTTCCTGAACAAAAGTCTTACACGACTAACTGCCAATTGGATATTTCATACTTGATGGTATGCAGACATCTCCAAGTCAGTATGGCCAAAACAGAAATTTTTCTCTCTAACCTTCTCCATACTCTGAACCAGAGGTGGGGAACTGTAGAGCCCAATGCAATATTTACAGGGCCCACAAAAGAAGATCTTCAAACTCCCATTTTCATTACAGGAACCTGTAGCCTTGAGGCCACATGTGACCCTATAGATCCTCAAGCTCAGCCCTTTGATTGAATCAAAATTTCACAAATTTGTTCTATAAAGTTTGGATTCAATCAAAGGGCTGTACTTGAGGACTTAGAGGCCTACATGTGACCTCAAGGCCACAGGTTCCCCACCCCAATCTAAACTTTCTAGTTTCTGTTGAGAGTTATCACCATCCTTCCAGTCATTCTGGCTCACAACCTTGGTGTTACTCTTGACTCTTCATTCTTCCTCATCCCACACATCCATTTAGTTACCAAGTCTTGTTGATTCTCCCTCTAAAACACCTCTAGTTTACTTCCAGACTCAATTTAAGTGCCTTCTTCTGTATGAAGCCTTTCCTGACCCCCGCATCCCAATTGATGGTACCCTCCCTGGACCTCCCCTTTCCATATTTCCTTGAATCTCTTTTCTATTTACTTAGGCACTTATTACCCCTAGAATATAGAATAGAATATAGAACATAGAACATAAGCTTCTTAGGGACAACTCTTTTGGGTTTTGTCTATCTCCAATTCCTAGAACAATGCATGACACAAAGAATGCACTTAACAAATAAATGCATCTTCATTAATCTGTTGAATAGTGAGATTTGACAACCAAAAAGCTGAATAGAAATTAGATTGTATTAAGAAAGGTGATAGTGTCCAGTAATAAGGAGGAGATGGTCCCAGCGTTCTTTACCCTGGTTGGACACATTCATAGTATTTTTTTTCAGTTCTAGGTGCTTCAATTTGGAAGGACATGAACATGCAGGAGAACATCCAAGGGAGGGCAGAATAGAATAATGAGGGTCTTTAAGACTTCTACACCAAGATCAGTTCATGTAACTGAGAATGTTTAGCTTGAAGAAGAGAAGATTTAGGGAGGACATGATAGCAGTCTTTGAGTATTTGCAGGGCTATCTCCTAGAGGAGTTAGGTGGCAATGCAGTGGATAGAGTGCTGGGCCTAGAGTCAGGAGGACTCATCTTCCTGAGTACAAATCTGGCCTCAGATACTTATTAGCTTTGTGACCCTGAGCAAGACACTTCACCCTCTTTGCCTCAGTTTCCTCAACTGGAAAACGAGCTAGAGAAGGAAACTACCAACCACTGCCAAGAATACCCCAAATGGGGTCATGAAGAGTTGGACACCTCTGGAAAATAACTGAACAGCAATAACTTCTGGAGGAGGGACTAGAATTTTTTGGAGTGCTAAACTAGGAGAAATGGGGGCGGTATTTGTTGAGAAGCAAATTTCTTCTCCATTTAAGGAAAAGTTTTCTGACAACCAGAACTATCTAGGAGTTCATTGACAGGTCACTGTCAACTTGGAAGGTGGTTTCTACTGTATTCCCTCAAGGGTCTGTCCTTTGCCCTGCACTGCACAACATTTTATCAGTGATTTAAATAAAGACATTGATGATATATTTATCAAGTTTGCAGATGACCCAAAGCTAAGAGGGTTAGCTCAAATGTAGAATAATGTAGTTAGATTCCCAAAAGATCTTGACAGACTAGAATGTTGAGCTGAATATAATGTGATGAAATTTAATAGAGACAAATCTAAGATTTGGATTCAAGAAATGGACTTCACAATTACAATAGGAGGAAAGTGTGGTTACACAGAAATTCGAAAAAACCTGGAGATCCGAGGAGACTGAAAACTCAATATAAGTCAGCAGTGCTCTTTGGCACCTAAAGGAACCTTAGCCTGCATTAAGAGAGACTTAATGTCCAGGACTGAATATTTAATAGTGCTTCTGACTACATCTGTGTTATTCTGTTATGTTTTGGTGGGGGGCACATTTTTGGAAGAGACTAATCTATTGGAGAGTGTCTAGGGGGAGGACCACAAACATGAAGACCCCACCATAGGTATAAAATTTGGAGGAATTGGGAGTGGTTAGCCTGGAAAAAACTGGAATAGTTCCTAGGATGACCTAGAATGTCTCAAGAGGCAATGGGTTCTTCCATATTGGAATCTTAAAAGAGAGTCTGGGTGATAATTTTCTGGTTATATTTGAGAAGAGATTCTCATACAGGTATGCATTCATCTAGGTGGCTTCTGTGGTTCCTGTGTGGGTGTGATGGGATATTTGGGAGTACGTAAGTAGAGCCAATGAGATAGAGTGATTTGAACACCAAGAAGGAGCAGTTTCAATTTGATCTGATGGCTAAGTTTACATGTAGGAGAGTGATATGATGAAATCCATGTTTTAGGAAGCTTAATCTCTGGCAGTGCTGGGAAGGATGGATTGTAGAGGGGCAGTGATGTATACTTAAAGGTACTCAGGCTTTAGAGAAGGAAGAAATGACGATCTTTTGAGATAAACAGAATCTGAGAGTTGGAAGGGACCTCATTGGGCCTTTAGCCAAATATATATACTAAAAGCATCCCCACTATAATGTACCCAACAAATGGTCCTTCAGCCTCTACTTGATGGCCCCCAAGGAGGGTGATCTTACCACCTGTCAATCATCCCATTCCACTTCTGGGTGGCTTTACTTGTCAGGATGTTTTTGCTGATATCAAGGCTCATCTTTCTTTCACTTGGTAGTCTTTCCCTTTCCTGAAGATAGCTATCATCCCCTCCTCCTTCCTCCAGCCCATCAACCTCCAATTTCTTCAGCTGATTCCCATAAACTTAGATTCAAGGCTCTTTACCATCCTGGTTGCCCTCCTCTGGACACACTCAAGCTTTTTAATATCATTTTTCAACTGCTGTACCTGAATAACACTTAACACTCTACTCTACACGTGGTCTGATTAGAACAAAGGATTGTTCTAATTGGAGGATTTCAGAATGACTCAATCTATGCCTTTCTTTTTTTTTCTTTTTGGAGGGCAATTGGGGTTAAGTAACTTGCCCAAAGTCACATGGCTAGTAAGTGTGTCAGGTGTCTGAGGCCGTATTTGAACTCAGGTCCTCCTGAATCCAGGTCTGGTGCTCTATTCACTGCACCAGCTAACCACCCCTTAATGGAAGTTAAGACTGAGTGAGCGGGGGTGGCCGGGTGGAGCAGTGAATAGAGTATCAGCCCTGGAGTTAGGAGGACCTGAGTTCAAATCTGGCTTCAGATACTTGACACACTTACTAGCCGTCCGACTTTGGGCAATTCACTTAACCCCAATTCCCCTCCAAAAAGCAAAAAAAGGCTGAATGAGCTTTTGTGGCTAACACTTCACACTGGTTACTTGAGCTTGAAGTCTAAGAGACTACAAAGCTTGCTTCTTGCAAATCTCTATTGAATGTCATCTGATTAGAACCAATGTTCTTTCCATAAGAATCCTCTTGGATTCTGATCATCATCTAGTTTTATAGCTATCCCTCCTGGCTTTGGGTTATCAGTAACTTTGATAAGTATGGCATCTATGCCTTGACTCAAGTCATTGGTCAAAGGGTTAGATAGCACAGGGCCCTGATCCCTAGAGCCTCCCCGAATACCTACTGCCACAGTGATGGGGAATCATTCATTGCCACCCTTTGGAAACAGTAATTTAACCAGTTCTAAATCCATCCCATTGTACAATCATCTGGTCCATGTCTGTCCCTCTTTGCCATAAGAACAGTATGAGATACTTTCCTTTTTCAAATGCTTTGCTAAAATCCAGATAAACCTTATCTGCAGCTTTCCCCATATCTACTAATCCTTGCACAGTTCAGCTATTTCATTAGCCCTCCTTCCAAGTTGGACATCGCATCCATGTTCCACCCCAAATTAACTTAGCTCTGCAAATAAAAGAGAAGAGGTGCTTATCTTCATCCTTTCTGATGGTCATGCCTAATCATATTATTTCATGACCTTCAGATACTTTTTTTCTTTTTCTTTCCATTTCCATCATAGCTTGATTTCCTGATTTGATTTAATTTACTTTCCATTATCTCATATAACTACTTATATGACTGTATGTCCTATTCTGTATGAAATCATCTTGGCTCTTTGTAATCATTCTTTTTCCTTTTCTAGATGTTCATGTGTAAGTTTAATGATCCATTCTAGAATTTTCCCAGGAATTGAAGTCAAGTCCATTGGCCTATTACTTACAAAATCTGTTTATCTTCCCCCCTCCCCTCCCAGCCCTTAAAAATTGAGACAAATGTCTTCCTCAAATCCTGCAGTACTCTTACTACTTGCCAGGCTTTTTCCAGTGTCACTGACAATGGATCAACATTTCCATCAGTTTCTTTTTTACTTGTCCAAAGTGTAGTTCATCTGGGCCAAGGGACTTGAATTCATCATGGAAGGAAACTAGATGCTCTTTTAACATCTTACTTAACTTGGCCAGCAACCTTCTCTTAGCCATTTGGATTCCATCCTTTCCAGTGTAGTATTCTTCCTTTTGCCCACATGTCTGCTTCAGTGGTTCTACTATATTGTTCCATAGAGGGCCTGCTCCCTCCTCAGAGCATCTTGCTTCCCACCTTCAAGAAGAACCTTTCATTTATTTTGTGGGTGTTGTCCTTTCCTTTCCCCCCTCAAATGGGATTCTTCCACTCCCCTTTCCCCTACTGATGGTCAAATTTCCCCCTTGCTACTTCAGATTCTTTTTCCCATTCCTTCTTTATTTTTAGTCCAGCCCTCCCATATTAAAGAAGAGGAAATGAGGCCTCCTATCCAAAGAGGCTGAGTGTGAGTTGTCCAAAGCTACACAGATAACAGAACAATGATCCAAACCCTGGTTCTCCACCTGCAAATTCAGTGTTCATTCCATTACACTCAATCAGAGATTACAAATTGGGAGTCGACTGCAGTAGTCCAGGAATGAGTGAATTTGAGATTGAACTGGAGTACTTCTAAACCGTAGTGGTAGGAATCCAGGGATCAGAGGCTTATTCTGGTTTCAAGGTTCCCTGGGAACCTTGTTCTTTCACTCTGCCCAGGTTACCTAGAAGCTGCCTGGAGACTACAGCCAAGTTTGCCGTAGTCTGGAATCCTGAAATAAGCCAAATCCTGAATTAGTACAAAACTCAGTAAAGTGGGCAACGTGGTGTAGTGAAAGTAATGCAAGATTTGGAGTCAGCTCTCTTACTGCCTGTGTTACCTTGTGCTCAATTTCTTCATCTATGCATCAGCCCTGAACTCCTCTGTGTGAAAATGAGTCCCCCTACAATCTACATTTTATACTATCACTGTCAAGCTCATCTTCCTAAAACACTGCTTTCTTCCCTTTATATTCCCTCTTTACTTTGGGAACTTGGTCTCTTTTTACCTCTTTTTTGGCCTATTTTGAATAAGAACAATAAAAATCGAATATTTGCATTTGAAAAACTTACAATTGAAAACAGGTCATCTTCACCTTTTCCTAGAATCTTCCCGGCACCACACAAAGAGTTTGCATCTTACTATAGACCCAGGTTTTCAAGGGGAGCCCACAGAGACCATATTTTGAAGGTATGGCAATGCCATTACGATGGCATTACAGCGCCATTATGCTGGGAAACTCAAGCAATCAAATCACTTTAGCACAATTCTACATGGAGGATGCTATAAGACCATCCAATTATTACTATGTCAACAGACTCTCAGAGCAACTGCATTATGATGTCGTGATGTGAGCATATGACTTTGGGCGAAATAGTTTTCGGGGAAATCCACAGCAACCTAATTGTTCTATTGCCTCTCTTCCAAAGTACCGTGTAGGGGCAAAGCAATTTTAGTAGCAGTCAACGGAGGTTAGTTATGATGACAGAACAAAATGAAATACTGTCAAGACAAGTTACCCTGCCAGAAAGGAAATGAAACAGGAAAAGCCTATATTCAAACATTGTTAAGCTTACAGCATAAACCCACCAAGGCAAGGACATTCGAAGTTACCTGGAATGTTACTTTGAGCAAAGTCCCCTTGTGCCAGAGCAGTCCTCAGTAAACAGGCGTTCTCTAAGAGCACACACTCACAGCTAGCAATATTATCTACTGGGGAAAACAGTTATTACAATGCAAGCTGAGTAGCTTATGTGAATATGAACATTTTCAGGGTTTAATTTGACATCAGTACCAAAGTCTATACTCCTACCACATTAAGCCTCTCTTATAATATGACATGTCATCCAGGGAATAAGGTAGCTGCCCTAGACCCCCAGCATGAAAAGGAAGGTGGGGAGAAGGTTCACTTGGAATTTCAGGAATATGTAGACTCATTTATTAATTGCAAGAAAAGGATCCCATTTAACTGTACTCCAGGAAATTTTGCTACTCATGAGGAACTAATGGAATGAAAGACTGAGGAAAGAGCAGGAAATCTTGCCAACTGGGAAAGTCTGTTGCAACTATACATTTATTTTAAATGTCACTTGCCAGTTATGAAGATATCATCCATTACCCATCCTAGAGTAACACCACCTCTTTTAAATTGCCACAGGAAAATCAATGGTTTGGAAGAGAAAAGCTCTCTCTCCCCAATAAATCACGAGAATGGATTTCAACATTTTCCATTTACTACAGAAATAATGAAAACAAAACAAATATCACTTTGCTAGTTTATTAATAAAACAAGCTATTAGCATCAGAGAAAAACGTGTGTTTAAGTTTGATCAAAGGTCAGGCAAAACTTCCTGCAAAGGAAAACCAATGTGACAATGAATTTGAATTGTCATTTGCTCTATAAGTTTTTAAAGCAGCATTTTTCCTGGGAAAAGGTCACTTTCAGATGGAATATTTCATCACATTTTTCATATTTATGCAGGACCTGAACAATATTGTATTTGGAAGGGTGTGACTGTTTTTTTGCCTATATCTCTTTTCCTCAAAGTGGAATAAAATTAGTTGTCACTTTACACAAATCAAATACTTAGGAAAATGTTTGTGCATAGAGAATTGCACTAAAAATCCAATTTTGCTGGGCCTAAAGTTAAGAGATGATGTAGTGGCCAGAGAGAGAAGGGAGTGAATCTTTTCCTAGCATTGCATGAATTTTCATTTCCTTTGCTACCTCTTTCTAAATCACATGATCTTATGTAGCTGGGGAAGAGTTGGGACACAGGAACCTGGATTTGGCTTTAATGTAGGAATGAGAAGAAGAAAGGTGGCAGTGAAGTTCTCACTGTCTAATGATTTCTCTGGGTTTCTGATTGTGGTTAAACAGATTTTTTAATTGTGTCTTTGAATTTTCAGTGATACTTTTTTCAAATACTTAGTGTTTAAAGAGAGTCTTTTGCTTTCATGTTCACATTAAGTATTGAATTAAACAGTGTGAGATATAAAGGAGGTAGGTTTGTGGTGGGTCTGCCATTCAGAGTGCTACATTGTTATCCATTTAAGGACCTAGAAGCAGGCCACCAACATGTTGGGAGGACCTCCTGTGGAGTATTTAGAGAAGGGCCTAGGCCAAGGGTAGGGAACCTGCAGCCTCACGGCCACATGTGGCCCTCTGGATCCTCAAGTGCGGCCCTTTGACTGAATCCAAACTTCACAGAATAAATCCCCTTCATAAAAGGATTTGTTTTGTAAAACTTGGACTCACATGTGGCCTCGAGGCCACAGGTTCCCTACCCCTGGCCTAGGATAAGAGTGATATATGATGTAAAAGTGTGGATGGATTATGATTAGTAGTGATGGAAGGAGCACTGCTATTGACTTATCTAACCTAGGGGCCTTAGTGGACTACAAGCTTGTCAAGAGTGATTTTTTGATACATCATATGTGTGATGACCAACCTTGATAAACTGGACTCTTCTCAGCAATGCACAGCTAAAAGACAACTCTACAAGTCTCAGGATGGAAGGAGATGTCTACATTCAGAGAAAGATCCAGAAAGATCAGAGTTTAAATGGAGACTGAAGCAATACATGCTATTGTTCTTTTCTATGTTTGGTTTTGTTTCTTTTTTCCCATTGTTCACTCCATTGGCTACAATGCTTATACAACCAGACTATTGTACAATGTAAAAGTATTTGCAGATCCTATACATGATTGTATACCATCATGGGGGAGAGGGGGAAGGAAGGGGAGAAAATCTGAGGCTCAAGTGATTCTAGAACTGAATCTTGTAAACTAAAAGTAAACAAACAAGTCAATAAAAAATTTTTAAAATTTGAAAATTTAAAAAAAGTGATTTTTTGACATAGTGATTTCTGTCCATTTTATCTCTAATAGAATGTAAGCTTCTTGAGGGCAGGAAGTGTCTAACTTTCTTGTTTATTTCATAAGCGCCTGTATCAATAATGTGATATTCACAACACCCATGGTGGTTATGAATATGCTAGTATAGTTTTGAATGACAAAATGTAGCAAACTCTCCACATGGAGGGCAGAACCAAGGTCTTTCTTCAGAAACCAGAACACTGAGTTCCAAAACCGGAAAGACAAGTCTCAAAACCAGAAAGCCAAAGTTATTATAGTGGTCACAAAGTTGATACACATAATTAATGCAGTGGACACCCACATTCCCAAGCCTTCACAAATAGAACAGGCTCCCTCAAGCAGGGATCCCTCTCAGACTCACAACAGTTCCTCAGCCTGGCCCTTGGAAGTTCTTGGTAGAAGCTGCAGAAGGAGGGTCTCAGCAAAACGTGCAGTGTCCAGGTGGTGACAGAGAAAATCTGAAGGTCCTCCTGGTTCTCTTCCATATATACAGTATAGCTCCTCCCTGTTCTGCCCCTTCCTGTTAAGGTGTTAACTACTCCCAAGGAGTTAACTTGAAGTAAAGAACTAAGTGCCTTTACTAGGTGCCAATAGAAAGGGGCATGGAAGATCTTCTGATTTCATTAACATTAAAGTTAACTTAAAGTAAGGAGCTAAGTGCCTTTACTAGGTGCCAACAGAAGGGGGCATGGAAGATCTTCTGATTTCATTAACATTACAGTGCCTAGTGCTTAGCACCTTGTAAATTTTTCATGTATGGGCAAATCAGTCACCCAACATTTATTAAGTACCTACTGTGTGTCAAAAATTGTGTGAACTTCTGGGAAAGGTGAGTAGATGTCTGTGTTGGATGATTTAAGGAGCACCAGGAAGCTATGCTCCCTCCCCAACCCCCAAATTTGTCTTCCTCTCTTGCCTGAGAGTCTACCATGACAGATTTGTTCCTTTCAGCTAACTCTCATTGCCTTCCTGGGGTCCTCTAGTAAAATGGCATTGTCCCTTGTAAGGATAATATAGCCAGTCCCTACACCTGAGTGTAGGTTTTTTCAGATTGTTGTCCTGATGCATGTGGCTTGTGGCTTTTCCATTTTTCAGCATTTCTTTCATTAAAGCTCTTTTAAATTATATCAGAGGAAGGTTTCTGGAAAAAGATTCCCCAATAGGCCAAGTTTTCTTCCTTTCCATAACATTAAGCCCTCCCCCACGCTCTTTTAGAAGAGTTAATCAGTGTTGAGGTCCAAATATTTGGAAGTTTAGAAGTTTAGAAGGGCTTCCAGAGCTGTTGATGGGATGAGAAGGTAGAGAAGAAGTCAGACCACTGAAAGTTGAGGTTCCAGCCAAGAGTCTTGCCCAACTACAAAGAGGTGTTTTACATGACCCTCCAGAATGAATAGAAAGGAAAGGCTGATTGAGAATGATGCAGATTTGGAGGCATTCAGGGAAGAAGGGGGTAACTTTTTTCTAGACATTAACAATAACTGTCATTTATGTAACAAAAAGAATGGGAAGCCTTGTCATAGTCAGGGTGACTTGTCAAGGACAATCTTTGATAGAATATAAATTCCTACAGGGAAGGGCTTGTGTTTGTCTTTATGTCACCAACACAAAGCATATAGTGTTGTTGTTCAGTCCTATCTGACTCTCTGTGACCCCATCTGGGGTTTTCTCAGCAAATATCCTGGAGCATTTTACCTTTCCTTCTCCAGCTTATTTTAGAGATGGAGAAACTGAGGCAAACAGAGTTAAGGAGGTAGAGATGGGAAAATTGAGCAGCTGATTGAATATCTTTGGTAAGGGAGTGCAGTACCAAGAATATCTAGTTTGAAATATCTAATTGATGATTTGTAATACTAGATTGATATTGGATCCCAGGTGCCTTTGGGCTGCTTCATTCTCTGGCAACATGATATTGTTCACTGCCATCAGCTGACATTACCTGCCACAGAAAGATTGGAAAATCAGTTTCAGAAGTTAAAGTCATGCTTCTTCATCTTCACATGGCTCTCCAAAGGGCACTCTAATATTCTCCATCAAGGCTTTCTCCTATGTCATTTGACCCCCTCTGCTGTTTAACTAGGTCATTTCTGCTCACCTAACTAGCCATGCAGCAAGCACAATTTTTGGAAACCTACCCTTTGCTTTTTAAATAGACTTTTGTTGATTTGTTTTACTTTGTTAACACCACCTTGATCTTTCCCATATTCCTCCTCCCTCCCAGAGAGCCATCCTATATAAAAAGGATTTTTTAATGAGGAAAAAGACGGGAAAATTGGCAAAATTGAGTAATGCCCTGAAAAAAATCCAATGTTCCATGCAGCATTCCACAACTGTCTACTTTGTACCCCTACTTCTGCAAAGAGTAAAGCAGGGGAATGAGTACCATCAGTAAAGGTAATGTAGATCCCAAACACAATTTAAAAAAAAATTATCTATGTTCCCTAACCAAACTAACTGGATGAGTACCGGATCAATCCATTTCGTGGTCTGATATAAAGACAGTTTGGGTCTTGCTTGTTAAACATTGACCGTCTCATTGGCTATACACTTTGGCCGTTATAATCTCTTTCCTGAAAACTAATATTTCTTTTGGAGTCTGACAATGACATCATCTGTGCTCTGTTTATTGCTATAAATGCTTCAATTCCAGTTTCTCCCCATCCAACTGGAGACCCTCTACTATTTGTGTTTCATATTGCCTCAATATATATTCATATATTTCACATTTGAGGTATAAAAGGAAATGACCATACCAAAGCTTAGATGAGGAGCTTTGGAGTGTAAACAAAGAAAGAGGCGAATTCAGGAAGGACTTTAAGAGTCAGAATTTGAAGTTGTAGGAAGGATTTGGAGAAGAGACCTTCTGCATCTTTCCTCTGTTCTTGTTCATGATATGCTAAACTTTCACATTGTCCCATACAATTTCCCTGCTAAGGTGAGGCTCTGGCTCTTTCCCACCTAAACTGGGATTTTGTTGATTCTTTTTGAACCTCAGCACTCCCTTTATCTGCCATGTGGCTGCCTTCTGTTATTAGAGAGAAAAGCATTGGCTCAAAGATGTATTCACATAAGGAAAGTTATCACATCCATGTCATAGCCTAGGCAAGAAGGACTGACCCCTTAGCAAGTCAACCAGATCTTCCTTGTAAAAAGGCCCAACCAACAACCTTTCATTTGGGTCCATCACTCCAGTCAATTGCTATTAGGCAGCAAGATGGAAAACACTGTATTATGACGGAAACCTGAGATTCAGTGTGATTTAGGGGCAAAATAGGCATTCTGAATATGTCTCCATAATTATAAGTACATTGGTTCTCAAATCCCTTTTCTTTCTGAAAATACACACACACACACACATACACACACGGTTGTGCATAAAAATTGTGTAATTTCATGGGCATTCAGAGAGATGGGCAACTAAGTACCTATTTCTTCCTGCAATTATTAAATCTGCATGTGAAATGCCTTTTTGTCCCATTATATAAGTAATGGTTATGACTCTGGAATTGAGCTGACATAATTCATTTGAGTCTATTTAGCAATCTTTTGAATTTTTAAGTGTTCCAAATCTTTTTTTGACCTTGAGGTTTATAAACTCAGATTTTTTAGCCCCTCCAAAATAGCTAATTTCTGATTCTGTGTGTTTGTTTATTCTAATTGTTGATAAAGTATGTATAGAACTCTTTCCTTCAGAAAAAAAAAGATGTGACAGAGGGGGAAGGAACTCCTGAATAATCTAATTGATCTTCTGATCAGTGAGTGGCACAAGAAGCCACTTGCAAATTCTCTGTACCCTTAGAGCAGGAGCTCTTAACCTTTTTCTGGGTCCTGGACTCCTTTGACAATCTGATGAAGCTTATAGACCCCTTCTTTGAATAAAATTTGTATGTAAATAAAAATAAGACACACAGAATAATAGAACATATATAATAAGATGGAATATACAATATTTATAACATTTATAGAATTATGTGATATATAAGAAACATATACTAAGGAAATATATGCACCATATAGAATACATATGTGTTTCTAGATATATCATATATATGCATTTCTAGATACACTACATATAGTGTGTATATGTATATATACATATAGATGTGTGTGTATATACATACATATATATATATATATATATATATATGTACCTGTACATTTACATATATACTGAGGAAACCAATTAGATTGAAATACAGTTACCATTAAAGGGTTTGTAAAACTGGAAGAGAAGAAATGACTATGATACAATTGATGACATAAAACAAACCTCAGTCATACTCCAGGACAGTGAAGAATTTTAGCTATACATATAAGAGCCTTTGACAGAATGCTCCTTCATTATCATCATCTTCATCATAAGTAAACATCATAAGTTAACATGAAAAGTAAACTTGAAAGAGTAATCATAAGGGAATCAATGGAGTTAAAGGCTTCCATTCCTATGTGGGGAGATGATACATATATCTCCTAAAACCTTTGTCATTATTAGGGCAGTTAGGAGGAGTTGCATAGATAGAGGGAACAGATGTGGGTCAGTTATATTGAGATGATCACCAAAAAAAAAAGAATGTAAGGATGATAAAGAATAATGCACTGAAAGAAGGGGGAAGGGACAGGTAGAATGGGGCAAATTTTCTTACATAAATGAAGCACACAAGGAACAGCTTTTATCATGAAGAGGGTAATGGGGGATAGGCAATGCTTGAATCTCACTCTCACTGGAATTAGTTCAAAGAGAGGGGAGAGATAGGAAGGAGAGACAAATGATCACTGTCACAATATGTCCACTATGAAGATGTCCTGTATAATCACACATCCACAGCCTGTATTAAATTGATTGTCCTTCCAAGGGGGGTGGGTGACAAGGGAGGAATCGAAAGAATCTAGAATTTAAAGTTCTGCAATACCTGCAACTAGGAATTAAGATATACAGGGGCTGGGGAAGGGCTTTACAGTAGGACTGCTGTTTTAGGGTTGGGACGGGGGCAAGATGGGGAGAAAATTTGTCATTCAAAAGTGTGATGAAAATGAATGATGTAAACAAGAAAACAAATAAAAAATATTTTTAAAGAGGAATTAGTTCAAAGGGAAAAGAAAAATAGATATTATATATAATACTCTCTCTACTTCTTTCTCCCTCTCTCCTTCCCTCCCCCCTCTCTCCCTCTCTCTCTCTTTCCCCCACCCTCCCTCTCTCTCCCTCTTCTTCTCTCTCTCCTTCTCTCTCTCTCTCTCTTTTTCTCTCCCTCCATCCCTCCTCCCCCTCCCTCTCTTTCTCCTTCTCTTTCTCTTTTTTTCTCTCAGGTGGGTATAGAAAACTTTTTTACCAAATAGGGAGATAGAAGGGGAAAAGGATAAGATGTGAATATAAAATAAGAGTGATGTGGTGAAGGGCAGATTGGGGGAGCCATTAGTCAGAAACAACACAGACTTTTAAGGAGGGACTAGGTAAAAAAGAATGAGAAGGATAATCAAGAAAATGGCATAGAGGGAAATGTACAGTTAGTGATCATGAATGTAAATGGGATGAACTAATCCATAGAACATAAGCAGATAACAGAATGGACTGAAAACCAGAATCCAACAATATGTTGTGTATAAGAGACACACTTGGGACAGAAAGACACACAGAGTTGAAGTGAAGGGCTGGAGGAGAGTATATTATGCTTCAGATGAAGTGAAGAGAGCAGGGGTGGCAATTATGATCAAAGCAAAAATAGACTAATTGAAAGAGATAATCAGAGAAATGACATTTTTCTAGGAGGCACCATGAACAATGAAATAATATAAAAAATTATGGCAAGTTTCTCTCACAAAGGCCTCATTTCTCAAATATATAGAGAACTGAGTCAACTTTATAACAATAGGAGCCATTCCGCAATTGATAGATGGTCAAAAGTTATGAACGGGCAGTTTTCAGAAGAAGAAATCAAAGCTATTTGTAGTCATATGAAAAAAATGTCCTAAATCACTATGGATTAGAGAAAATCAAATTAAAACAACTCTGAGGTACCACCTCATACCTATCAGAAATGATAAATGCTGGAGGGAAGGAGGAAAAATAAGTACATTAATGAATGTTTGGTAGAGTAGTGAGGTGGTCCAACTATTCTGGAAAACAATCTGGAACTATGCCCAGAGGGTTATAAAACTGCATAGCCTTTGATCCAGCAACATCACTAGTAGGTCTGTATCCCAAAGAGATCAAAGGAAAAGGACGTATATGTACAGAAATATTTGTAGTAGCTTTTTGTGTATATGTGAGCCTCAGTATTGTCTTGCTTAAAATGCCACTCAAGCCCCCCATCTCACCTAGATTCAGTTTCAATTCTGTGAATATTGATCAAGTGCTTACCATGTTGTTCCAGGCACTATGATAAACACTAGGGATACAAAAAAAGGCAAGAGACAGCCCCTGTCCTCAAGGGGCTTACTGTCTAATGAGGGAGACAACATACAAACAAATATATACAAAGCAAGCTTATATACAGGATAAATAGAAAATAATTAAAAGAGGGAAAGCATTCGAATTAAGAGTGTTGGGGAAGGCTTCCTGTAGGACGTGGGATTTCAGTTGAGACTCAAAGGAGGCAAAGAAGGTCAGTAGTTGGAATGGAGGGAGAACATTCCAGGCATAAGGGACAGAGAGAATGCTCAGGGCAGAGAGATAGAAGGTCTAATTCATGAAATAGCCAGGAGACTGCATCACTTAATCAAAGATTACCTATTGGGGAGGAAGGTAAGAAGACTGGAAATGTAGGAGGGAGCTGGGTGATGAAGGGCTTTGAATGCCAAGCAGAGCATTTTGTGTTTGTTCGTGGGGGGGGGGGCAACAGGAGTTTGTTGTGTTGAAGGGTGACATGGTCAGATCTGTGATTTCAGAAAATCACTTTGGTGGCTGAACGGAGGATTGATTGGAGTGGTGGGAGATTTGAGGCACGCCAAGCTACCAGCAGGCTACTGCAGTAATTGAGGTGTAAGGTGAAGAGGGCCTTCACCTGTCATAAATAGACACCTGATGCTTGTGAAGAGCTGAGCTGAGCTGCTCTGATGGCCTGTACACATATGTAAGCACGCTTGCTGACATTTTAGCACTTTAATCTCTCATGATTTCTTCAGTATTCTGGGCAGAATTACCATCACCACAGAGACAAATGTAGATGTTCTAACAGAGCAATTATATGTTGCCGTACTTGATTGATACAGACCCTGGGCAAAAAAGGTAGCATCTGCAGCATGTGTTTGAAGACTGCATTTTGGTCGTCTTGACCATCTGCTTAATGGCTTCGTTGGAATGTCTTGTGTTAATAATTTGCCAGTTTCTACAAGAACAGAATGTATAATGTGGGTTATCCCCCAGCACATAGGAAATAAGCACTTATGGCTGAATTCCTTTCCTTTCTTGAGCATTCTTCAGGGTGGTTCTGGCCCTGGGGGAAATTGTTGAAGGCTTACTCTCTAGATCATGACTTTCAGATGGGGGTTTGATTAAACCCCCTGTCGTGAAACCAGCCCCACTCCTGTCTCTGGGAGATTGACTTATGGGCACTAGGTGCATTGCCAGCTTCTGCTCTCTTCTTATAGTGACCCCAATTAATTCTTGGGAGAGGGAGAGGAAAAACACAGGAAAAAGAGGCTCAAAACAGAGGTTAAGAAACAATGAATATCAGGTAAAAGGTAGAAAAGATAATAGGTGAAGGGTGAAGAAAAACAAAGTCTTGCTAGGAAAGTAAAGTGGTCAAGTTATATGGACATAAGTCAAAGACCTGGATGAGTTTGGAAGATTTCTCTGGCCAAGTTTCTATAAACTTTTCTTCACTCTTTGTAAATGTTATGAGATCATTTTAATACCAGTGTTTTAAATGTACCCATCAGGAAGCCAGCTTATTCACAAAACACATTTCTCCCAGCAACAATACAGTTTTGTGGCGAAGATGATTTGACTGAAGCATTAAAATCACTTTGTGGCATTGAAAATATACTTGGCATCATTCAGGCACATTGTTATAATTATTGTCATTTGTGTTTATAAGGTGCTTTTTAACACAAAACCTAACTTTGATAACTACTCGAACTGTAAGAACATAAGAATCCTAGAGTCTTGGGTCTACAAGGGAACAAGCAATAGTCAGTCCTTCTGCCATTGATTAAGGATATGTTTAAAGAACCTTCAACAAAGGATTTTCCCTCCCAACCATGAAAATGAGAACTGGCCTATAAGCTCAATGTTGTTTCAGTCATGTCTAGCTCTTTGTGACCCCATGTGGGGTCTTCTTGGCAAAGATACTGGAGTAGTTTTCCATTTCTTTCTCCAGCTCATTTTTCAGATGAGGAAACTGAGGCAAACAGGGTTAAATGACTTACCCAAGGGTCACACAGCTAGTAAGTGTCTGAAGCTGGAAACATTTTTTCTTCCCTCATAGTCTAGGGTCTAATAAACTGAACCCAATTTGGTCTTTTGGGGTATTCATTCCATTAATGTGGTTTTTTGACATTAATGCTAACAGCCTTGGATCATAATACCTTGCCTATTTGTAATGCCTTTAGCTTTCCAAAGTACTTTCCCTAATCTTTAGTCCTTGTTAGGATCCCAACTTCATGCAACTTGTTGTAATATCCAGGGTTGTTTTTGAACAAAGACTGAAGCTAGGCATTAAACTTGTAGTTGCCCAATAACTCTCAGTAAGAGTATTTTAAAGTGGCATTATATTGCAAGACATTTTACATGTAAAGCACACTTATAATTCATTTGTGACAAATGGAGTTTTTTAATGTGGCAATGTATGGCAGTTTGATTAAAATGTCTAAAATCATTCTCTAATAAACCAACAGAAATATGGCAAATGGCATTTTACCTCAGGGAGATTGAAAACAATTAGCAGAGGTATTAAGTTAAATTTACACAGTGAACTTCAGGTTTCACTTAATAGAATCATGCATAGCACAGAAGTCAATTGCATTCTTTATTTCTGTTTGGAGGCTTAAACCTATCGCTGGAATTAATGAATACCCTAAGAACTTTCAAAGCAGTAGAATAATTTAGCAACTGCTTCTTTACTGGCCTAGCCTTTGAGTGATAAATTAATCCTCAAAATTTAATAAAATTTTGGAGAATTTATCCCAAGATGTTTGTAATCACTTGTCAACCATCATTTTGCTCAAGACTGAACAAACATTTCCTTTTAGGATATTATGAATAATCCTACCTGCATCTCATTGCTCAGAAGCATCACTATTAGCTTCCCAATCCAAAAGATGCACTTCAAGGGAAGGTAAAACTCCCTCCCGTATCTTCACTTCCTTCTATCTCAGTGAGCCATGAAGGAGTGAAGGGAGACAACTGAAATATTTAAAATCATTTCACTGAACAGAAACTAGGTTGTTAGGTTTTTAAATAATAATTGCCTACATTTCTGTAGCACCTTGCATGCCTAAGGCACATGTCAAAATCAGCAGATATCCCATCCCCACTGCCCTCCTGATTTCTCTGAACAGTGTTTTCTAGAAGTTTCTATCAGGTCACATTTCCAGGACAGCTTCAGTGCCCATGGCCTACTGGACACACTGGTAGGATGAGGTATGAGAGACAGAAGTGCCAAGGTTTAAATCTGGAGCAGGGAGACAAGGTACTGAGGGAAATGATCACCCAGGTGAATTGGAACCTAAAAGTGGCCCTGTGGGCCACAGCCTCTGGGGTCAGGGTGGCCATTTCTCTCTCTCCCTACTTCTTTTTTTGTCTTTTAAATTTGTTTTCTTGTTTACATCATTCATTTTCATGACATTTTTGAATTACAATTTTTCTCCCCATCTTTCCCCTACCCCAACCCCCAAACAGAGATCCCACTGTAAAGCCCCTCCCCTGATCTGTTCTCTTACTTTCTGGTAGGGCAGGGAG
>CM053602.1:14547428-14572511 GCA_028646575.1 Pseudocheirus occidentalis
CCAGACCTTTCTACTCCTACTGTCTTCCTAGCAGCAAGACTCCTGGAGTGCCCAGACACTTCCAGTGGCGTCTGAAACTCCACTGACTTCTGGGCAGTCAGTTGGACTGCAGACCCTTGTACAAGGCGACGCCCTTGTGTGGGGTCAGTCACA
Organism: Pseudocheirus occidentalis; assembly: GCA_028646575.1. Taxonomy (NCBI): domain Eukaryota; kingdom Metazoa; phylum Chordata; class Mammalia; order Diprotodontia; family Pseudocheiridae; genus Pseudocheirus; species Pseudocheirus occidentalis. Next base: position 14,547,582 of record CM053602.1, read on the forward strand.
TTTGCCTTCTCCCCTCTGTCCTGGGACGCTGGGACAAGTGGTGAGAAGTGGCTAGGAGGATTCTAGGAGATAAATTCGGGGAGGAGATCTTAAGGAAAAGTGCCTAGTGTTCCATTGCAACACAGTCTGACTTCAAAATAATCTAGAAAAGTGATTTGTTACTAAACTAGCTTGGTAAGAAAATTGGTCTCGAAAACTTAAAAGAAAAAGCATCTTGCTCTATCTTAGTGAACTTTTTACCCTGTGTTGTTTCTTGCCCTCCCCTGTAGGAGTTTGGGGAGGTGGGCCTCTGCACTTGGTTGTCTTTGGGGATCCTTACATCCCACTTTCAGGGTCTCTGTGACCTGTGTTATTAAGTCAAAATCTTCATGCATTTCCTAGTCTTTTCTTTTAAAACGCTAAGAGTATTGGACCATATAAATTAAAATGTATTCCTATTGAGTTCTTAAAGGCCAGGTAACCTTTCTTATTGTGATAAGGCTAGTTTAATTGGGAAAGTTCATTTAGAAAAAGGTAAATTGTGGCCCTCTGAATTATATCTGCCTTCAATGTGGGTATTCACCATGCTTTATAATCCCCTGGTCAAGCTATTGTTGAAAGAAAAAACAATACCCTTAAAACTGCTCTTCAAAAACAAAGGGAGGACTTGGTACCTGGGAACCCCGAGATGAATTCTGGGGTTGTCATTACTGACCATACAATTGGAAATTCTAAAAGGTCACAGCCCCAGGCAACTGTAGCTACCAAATGGGTGATGTGGATAAATGTTAAGGGAACAATAGTAAGTTCTGCACTCTGTGCATGTCCGAGGTTTTTTGTGTGTTTCCACAGATGGTAAGAAGGAAATTTGGATACCAGAGAGGAGAACAAGGCTGTGTCAACAAATGCAGAGACCACGAACTCGGCCCACCCCCAGGACAAGAACCAGGTGAGCCCTACAGTGGAGGAGAAGGAGACAGAGCCAAAATGAGGGCAACCGGATCTCACATTTTTGAACTGTAGGACTAATATATCTGCTTGCCATTAGGTGGACTAGAAAACCTATATTTCCTGGCACAGTGATATGAACATTAAAAAGAGACATGGAGGGTATCCTAAACTTATTGGTTTAGACATTTCCCCAATAACAACAGTCTTTTCTGCTCTTGCTCCTAATGGCATATACTTGAGCAAAACTGACCACACCTTTGTACAAGCTTATGCATTCATGTGGGGAAACCTTAGCAATGTAAAAATCACTAGGGTTGATAAGCATTATGATGGCACATGTATTAATTGTATGATTTCTGAATGTCATGATAATATTTCTTTGGGTCAATTGCTGTTTGTTATAAGAAGAGCAGGTATAATTATGCTTCCTGTGGAGAGTGAAAACTGGTTTTACTGATGAATGCTGATCATTCTATTCCTCAAATCAATCATCAATTGGGTTTTAATAGAAAAAAGAGGTGTATTTCTTATACTATTGTGAACAGTGTTGCTATGTCTACTTCTGTTAGCACTGTACATAATCAGATAGTCACGAGGAATTTTGTATATGTATTTCTGTATTTGTAAACAAAAAATATAATGAGTCAGAATATAGTATAGCCCAAATTAAAAATCATCTTAATGGAGACCAGATCCTTAGGCACAATATAGTTGATTGGATTAAGAGAGCTCGGGATATTACTTGGGCAAACACAACAAATTATAACCTACATAGGAATAGGGGTGGCATTACTGGGTTTATGTATCTGATTACCCATCTTTATTTCCAGTTTTTCTCGCATCATTCAACAAGTTATATATATAATGTCCAACTGCATGATTCTGCCTGTGGCCCTATATGCTATAGGGGGGACGAAGAGAACTCCCAGAAGTCTTTGGGACTTCGTTAATGGGATGTTCCCCTCTCCTATAAATAAAAAAGATGGGGGAAATGTTGTAGGCCAAGACTTTCAGGGTCCTTGGCCACATTAGCTCCCCAGTTCTACAAAGGTCATTAGGCAGATATGCAAGGAAAGTAAAATCTTGTTGGGTGGATGCTCTCAATCTAAAGAAAGTACTGAGTTAATTTGCAAGTCTTGATTGTAATACCCTGTTTGTGCCTCTGGACATGGTCTCAGGATAAAAAGCTTAAGGAGTGATTGGCTTTGGGTTGGGTAGAGAAAGATCAAGACCAAGGGTGGTTCCTTGCATTCTGCCAAGGGTATATAAACCTTGTATCTTCCATGTATCTTAGGCTCTGTATGAAATAGGTTTGCAATAAACAGACTATGAAATACAACCCCATCTCTCTCCCTCTTTCTTATTCAGCTAGAAGCTCTGTCACTCTCTCCTTTTATTTCACCCAGCTGGTAGCTAGGCCCAGACTTCCTAGCCACAGCAAGACATGGCTTCAAATGTTCAGTAATCAAAGACATGGCAAATTAAGCTAAACTAACAAATCAGAATAATGAGCTTTACCCTCAGAATGCTGAAATGAGATTCAAATGTTTTTTAATGTGTTAAGTCCTTAAGAATTTTCTCCATTTGTGACTTCTCAGTCAACTTTTTCTTTTTATACATTGGTTTACTTTTCTCTATGGTGAGTTTAGGGTTTTGTGATATTTTGTCCCTAATGTGCAGAACCCTAGAAAGAACAATAAATACACACACACACACACACAATGTTTTCTACCATCTTAAGAGATGAAAATAGAACAAAATTTTTCTTCAAAGAGAAGAAAAATGAATTTGCAAAAGCAATTTCAAGAAATATTTATCCACTAAGAATGATTATAATTTTTTTAAATAGACATCTTTTCCTTTGAAAGCAAGTATCATTCTTCTAGTGTATTCAAAATTTATTCAAGGATTCATGAGATCAATAACTTAGGCCTCACAATATCTTAGGCCTCAATTTTACTGAGGAAACTGGATAAAATGGTCCATACCCCAATTTTCTTTGTGAACTTTGGGGGAAAGGGGCACTTGCATCTTGTCCTTCTCTACAATCTGTGAATTTTCGTGTCACAGCAGAGCAAGGATTTGAAGGAGGGACTTTGAGTCTTTTAACATAAACGTTCAGTTCAGCACTTTGTGACTGACACACTGACCCACAAGAACCCTCCATATGGGAGCTGATTCTTGTTCTTAACTTGAGAAGTCTTTCCAAGGATCCCTGAATATAGAGAAATCTCAATGCAGATTCTCAGTCTACTCAGGTGCAACCATTCTCTTGGAGAATTTCTATAGCCAAAAATCAGGCTTACCTATAATAAGCATTTATTAAGCACCTGCACTTACCAGATGCTTAATGATCCCAGGCACTGCTAAGTGCTGGGGATAAAAAAAAAAAGAGGCAAAAGACAGTTCCTGTCCTCAAAGAACTCATGATTAAAGGAGGAGACAATGAGCAAACACATATGTATAATCAAGGTACATTCCAGAAAAATAGGAAATGATTCAAAGGAGGAAGGCACTAGAATCAAGAGGGATTGGGAAAGGCTTCCTGTAAAAAGGCCAAGCTAGAGATGGGGGGAGGGGCGGTTCTGTTGTGCCCTAATTCAAATCCCAGGTCACCTGCCCACCACCTGAACGTGGCCCACCTGTGTCCCACCATTAAGCCCCTTTTTATTTTTGCTTTTTGTCCCTACTTTTCTGTCATAGCTTGAAACTGCTTGCTTAAGATAAGTCTGGGCATATTGCCCAAGGCATAATCTCCTGCCCCCTACTTCCTCAAATTAGCATTTTGTAATTTTCCTTATATTGTACAGGGATTAGCCTGGGGTGCAAGACTAGAGACCACCCTCTATCTTGTTCCGCTGACCAAGCAGGATCCCCACACCCTCTGCGCAGAACATGACCCTGGCCTATTCTGGGACTTTCCAGTCCCCTTTCCCCATGACCCTGCACCTTGCTCAGGAAAGTGTGGACTATGGCCCTCCACCCTGTGCCCTCCACCCTGTTCTAGGAGGGACCCCCATGTTACAGGAAGTTTGTACCTTTGTACCCTTGCGCCATATTCCCAAATTAGCCCTGGACTATGTAGCTAACCTATCACCAGCTCTCTTTACTTCTATATGTCATAGCTTTTGCTAGCTCCTCCCCAGTTGTGGTTTGCGGGTTTGGCCTATATAATCGAGTCTGTGAAATCCAATAGGGACTGCATGATTTGAGTTTATACTCCAGGTAGTCGCATGCTTGATCAATAAATCTACACCTAAATTTACCTTGAACCCAGGTCTCAGCTTGCTCTTATTCTCTGCACAACAGTTCAAGGTTGATTAGAAAGAATTTGAATGCCAAAGAGAGCATTTTATATTTTATCCTGGCAGCAATAGGAGAGCAACTTTGGGAGTGGTGATAGAAGATTTTGGCTTCAGGAATAACTCTGGCAACTGAGTGGAGAATAAACGAATTGGAATGGGGAGAGATTTGGGGCAGGCTTGACCTTAGAACTCCCCAGCATGCTGCATGAATTGATAAGGCCTATAACCAGAGTAGTGGCATGTCAGATGAGAGAAGGGGGCATTCGAGATGTTGCAGAGGGGAAATGGACAGGCCTTTTGAAAACAGTTATGATTCCCATTCTCAACACCAATCCCCACCCCCAATCAATTTAGGAGCTAAAGTTGTTGCTTTGGGAACTTTGAATTTTAGAGTATGTTATATAGATTTAGAGGTAGAAAACAAGGCTTCAAGCCCTTACAGAACTAAGGTGGTAATGTCTGCCCACCAGAGTCAATGGGATTTATAATGGATTCTGCCTTTTGTTTTATATTACATTCATTTTCAACATACATCCTTCTACCTTTTCATATCCAGGAAAGCCCCTTCCCTCATAAGAAGGGAAAGAAGAGAGCAGCAAAAACCACTGATTTGGCCCAGCCTTTGACATTGTTTTGAGTGGGTGTTAGAAGGGTGAACATAAACATGTGAACAAAACTAATGAATAATACACATCAAACTCATTAACCAAGTTTGATTGCTTTTTTAAATGAGTATCTTTTATTTTTTTTTATTTTTGTGGTTTTATTTTTTAACATTTATTACTTATTTACTTTTAACACTCTTTTCTTTTTAAATTTTGAGTTCCATATTTCCCTCCCTTCTACCCCTCCCCCACCCATTGAGAAGGCAAGCAACACTGATATTAATTACACATGTGACAACATGCACAACACACATCCATATTACAAAAACAAACAAGAAAAATAAAGAACGTGAGAAAATTATGATTTGCACTCATAGTTCAATCAGTTCTCTTTCTGGAGGTGGATAAGAGTTTTCCATCATGAGTCCTTTGGAATTGTCCATTGTACTGATCAGAGCAGCCAAGTCTTTCACAGTTGGTCATCATTGCACCTTGCTGTTACTATGCACAATGATCTCCCAGTTCTTCTCACTTCATTTTGCATCTCTTCGTATAGGTCTTGCCATGTTTTTCTGAAACCAGCTCCTTCATCATTTCTTATAGCACAATAGTACTCCATCACAATTATGTGCCATAACTTGTTCAGCCATTCCCCAAATGATGAGCATCGCCTTGATTCCTATCACAAAAAGAACTTAGAAAATTTTGTACATATCCTTTTCCTTTTTCTTTCATCTCTTTGGGATATAGGAAGTAGTGGTATTGCTGGGTCAAAGAGTATGTACGGTTTTATAGCCCAAATGGGGCACAGTTCCAAATTGTTCTCCAGAATGTTTGGACTAGCTCGTTCTTCTATTACATTAGTGTATTTCCTCCTCATCCCCTCCAGCATTTGTCATTTCTGAGAAGGTATGAAGTGGTATCTCCTAATTGTTTTAATTCGCATTTCTCTAAACAATAGTGATCTTAGAGCACTTTTCATGTGACTTGATGAATTTGGTTTTGTCTTCTGAAAATTGTTCATAACCTTTGACCATTTATCAACTGGGGAATAGCTCTTATTTTTATATAAATTTGACTCAGTTCCATCCTCAGCATATGCTTGAGAAATGAGGCCTTTATCAGAGTAACTTGTTAAATTTTTTGATATTACATCATTGCCTATGGCACCTTTTAGCATAATGTAGTTTTTCTGATTATCTCTTTTAATTAGTTCTATTTTTGCTTTTGCTTTGTCTGAGATTATGATTGCTCCCTGCCTTTTTGCAGCTTGAAGTAATTAGATTTCTTTTCCAGTATTTTATTTTAACTGTGTGGGTGTGTGTCTTTTATGTTTTGATTATGTCTCTTGTAAACAACATATTGTTGGATTCTGGTTTATGGATGAGCTTATCCCATTCACATTCACGGTTAGGATTACTGTGTATTTCCCTCTGTTCCATTTTCTTCCATTTCTTCTTTTATCCTGTCCCTCCTCAAAAGTATGTTTGGCTTCTAACCAATGCCTTCCTTAAATCCAACCTCCCTTTTACCCCCCCTCCCCTTTTTTGTCCCCTTCCCCTCTTAATTTTACTATTATGTGAAGTTACATTTCTATATACAACTGACAAAAGATTATATTTTTCCTTCTCTGAACCAATTCTGATGAGAATGAGGTTCAAGAATTGGCCCACCCCCCATTTTCCCCTCCACTGTAAAAAGCTCTTTCCTACATGCTTCTTTTATGTGAGAAAAATTTTCCTATTCCATCTCTCCTTTACCCCATCATTCCAGTGAATTACCTCTTTCTCACCCCTTCGGATTTTTTTGAGATCTTGCCAACATATAATTAACTCATACCTGTGCCCTCTGTCTATTCAGACTCCTATTCTAACTGTACTAATAATGATAAAGTTCTTAGGAATTACATGTATCATCTTCCTGTATAGGAACACAAACAATTTAACTGATTTAACCTCTTACTCTCTCATGTTTCCCCTCCTATGCCTCCTTGGGTCTTGTTTGTGCATGTCAAATTTTCTGTTCATGTCTGGTCTTTTCATCAGGAATGCATGAAATTCGTCAACGTCATTGTACGCCCATCTTCTGCCCTGGAGGATTATGCTCAATCTTGCTGGGTAGGTTATTCTTGGTTGTAATCCCAGCTCCTTGGCCCTCCGGAATATCATATTCCAGGCCCTGCGCTCCTTCAGTGTGGAAGGTGCCAAATCTTGGGTGATCCTGACTGTAGCTCCACGATATTTGAATGGTCTCTTTCTTGCTGCTTGAAGTATTCTCTCTTTGATCAGGGAGTTCTGGAATTTGGCTATAACATCCCTGGGAGCTTTCATTTTGGGATCTTTTTCAGGAGGAGAGCGATGGATTCGTTCAATGTCAATTTTGCCCTCTGGATACAAAATATTGGGACAGTTTTCCTTGATGATTTCTTGAAAGACGATCTCTAGGCTCCTTTTTTGATCGTGGCATTCGGGCAGTCCAATGATTCTTAAATGATCTCTCCTCGACCTGTTTTCCAGGTCATTTGTTCTTCCAATGAGATACTTCACATTTTCTTCAATTCTCTCACTCTTTCGACTCTGTCTTACTGTTTCTTGATGTCTCATGTTGTCATTAGCTTCCACTTGCCCAATCCTCATTTTTAAGGAATTCTTTTCTTCAGTGAGACTTTGTACCTCTTTTTCCATCTGGCCAATTCTGCTTCTTAAGAAGTTCTTTTCTTCACTGAATTTTTGTACATCCTTTTCCATCTGGCCAACTCTGGTTTTTAAGGAGTTCTTCTCTTCAGTGGATTTGGTCGCCTCTTTTGCCATTTGGCCAATTTTGTTTTTTAAGGTGTTGTTTTCTTCAGTATTTTTTTGTGCCTGTTTTGCCAAGGTAGTAATTTTCTTTTCATAATTTTCTTGCATCACTCTCATTTCTCTTCCCAATTTTTCCTCTACTACTCGTATCTCTTTCTTTAACTCTTCCAGAATTTCTTGCTGGCCTTGGGACCAATTAGCATTTTTCTTTGACTTGCCTGAAGCTTCTGAGCTGTCTTGGTCATCCCGGCCACTATAATAGCCTTTTCCTGACATATTCTTCTTTTGTTTGCTCATTTTTCCGGCCTACTCTTGACTCTGAACTTTATGTTAAAGTTAGGCTCTGCTCACCTGAAAGTGAGGAGGCACTATGTCAACTTGCTTCAGGATGTTTTTGCTGCTGTTTTCAGAGATACTTCTGGGAGTCTGAATGTTTTTGGCACTTTCAAGGTGGTGTGATCTTAGGAAAGGTGTGGTCACTGCTGTTCTGCACTCTAGTCTACTGTGGAAGGGCTCTGCAGTGACAGTCGCTAACCTTCTGCTTTGGAATTGTGACCAGGCCCCTGGTCCCTTGTGCTGACCACTAGTGCTCCACTCTACCCTGGAACCACCACTAATAATTGTTATGGGCAATAGAGTTGCCAATCAGCACCAGCTGTACCTGTGCCAGTAAAGGTAATCTCTTTCTGACAAGTTCTACAACCACCCTTACAGTCTCAAAGCTAAGAGTTCCCAGAGCTGCTGCTGCACCAATTCTGGACAGGACTTCACACCCCTGTATTACAGAATACTCTTGCTCAGCAATTAAGTTTCCTTAGGCCAGAAAAATATCTCACCCCAACCTGTTGTTGGCTCTGCCTCTCCAAAATTTGATTTAAGGTGTTATTGTAAAGTTTTTTGGAAACGAGTGTTGGAAGAGTTCAGCTGGATTAAGTTCAGATGGATTAGGAATCCCTAATCCATCGTCTTGGCTCCAACTGAGGGTGGTTTAGTTGCTCTGACCAGTCTCCTTCCACTTCTCCTGTAAAATAGACAAGGAACAAATTGTACTGACTTCCATAGAGCAGTGAGACATCTGATATGGGGGAAAGGGGAAAGAGAAGCAAACACACATAGTCAGTGAGATACAAGGAAAAAAGGGTTAGGGGGGGAGTGTGGAGATTAGGAAGGAGAGGGTCTTCCTGGAGTGTGGATGACATTTCCCCTTTCTAGTCTGTTTCCAAGCACTTCATTTGCGTTCCTGCCCTTTTCTACTGTTCTTTCTCTCTGCTTACCTCCAAGGGTCCCACCTGCTTCCTCACTCAAAGGATCACTGCCTGACACCTCTTCTTCTGGCCTTGCCATTTGCCTACCTGCCTGTTCTTTTTATTCTCCATGCCCCAGGACTGCCCATGGGTCCATGTTTACTTTTGGTACCTGTGCTGAAACCTGCTGTGTGTCCCTGGCTTCAACATTTACTGGTTGTGTAATCCCTAAGTAAGTCTCCTAATATCCTTGAGCTGAGGTTTTCCTCCCTTGTGAGATGTTGATAATAATTTTCATTCAGCGAATTTCGTATTAAGCACAAGTCTGGTGTGCTTGGCACAAGCAATATGAAGACAAAATGAACCTTCCAGAAGCTAATATTCTATGGGAGGCCAAGGGGAGAGGAAAGAGCAGGGCCCAGAGATTAAATCACATCATTTTCTAGGGGTCCTCACACCTGTCTAATAAGAAGGGAATCTGTTAACAAGAGAACAGGGATCATACCCTGGGCATGATGGAAGCCTAGAATGGGATTGGGGCACTACTTGGACAGAATTAAGGAGCACAGAGTGTGACCAGAGAAGGGAACTTTCAGCTAGGCAGCCTTGCCTCTGTCTCAGTGACCTGTTTAGTAATTCTTTAGTGTGTTCATTCCATGATTTCAGAGCAGAACGATGAAATCTAGGAGGAGGAGCAGTACTGGGAGTACTGCCTTTTTATTTATTTGGTAAGATAGAACTTTATGACTGCTATTATCTCTGAAAAGAAGACATTGTCTCAGGGTTGTCTTTGGAACAGAGTAAACCTCCCCAAACTGCATGTAACTTTGGCAGTAAAGACAAATATGTATTTCAGCAAAAGAAGGATTTTTCAAAGGGTCCACAAAATATCTTCATTTAAGAGTGAATATGAAGAAAATTTTCCAGTTACACAAGATGGAACTTGGGGGAGCAGGCTCAAGAAAGCTCAGAAGTCTGCATTGCTTTGATGAGGGAGAGGAGACTCCCATCTCCACCTGTACTTGGAGCCTAAATCCACCCCACCTAACACTGTGCACCTAACACTCACACCATGCACTTAAAGCCTCCCTTCCTCCCCCCCCCACACCCCTCTGCACTTAAAACTTCCCTTCCATATACCCAGCACACATACAACTCTGCACTTACAGACTTTATTTAATTTATGAGTCTAGTGAACTCTACTTGTAATGATATTGTATCCAATGCTACTTCTTCCAGGATAAGCTCCCAGGAGGACCCAGCTGAGAATCTGGACTGGTAACTGATTGTGGAGGAATCAGGATGGCAGGAAAGATGCCCATTCATTCCCGAGTGTGATCAGGGCCAGGAGGAATGGCCATTGAGATTGCAGTACCTCATGGGAGGAGAGCATTTTGTGACCATGACCTGAGTTTGGCCACTATGCCATGTCCCTTGAATCTTGTGCACTGGGGCCATTTACCTAGTCTTACCTAGACCAAGCCAATTAGTCCTACAAAATGAATCCAGGGGAATTATTGAATCCAAGCAATGCACTTTGCATTGGCAAAAGCCAGGGCTAAGACCAAAGCTGAAATCAACAAAAGTGACTATCCTCTAGCTTACTTTTAAAACACCGTATGTACTTCCTCCCACTCCTATTTGAATGACACCCAACATGTTGCCTTTGCTTTTAAAAAGTATATATCACCATGATGCCCAATTTACAAAAAAAGCTTTATTGGCCTCAGCATTTTGCAAACTCTTTTACATATGACATGATTTTTAAAAGACCAATGAGGATGCAATGTCTCATCTCTCAGCAGAGGGATGCACATAATTGGATATATGTATTCTCAGTCATGCCTGGACAACCGATTGATTTCTTTGGCTTGACTACAATATCATTACAAAAAGTGGGCAAGTGAAAAGAATTGGGTTAGTGGTTAGCAATAGACGTGAAAAAGGGGAGGGCCAAGAACAGGTTTCAAAAAGCAAAGAGGGAAAAAATGCAAAAGGGCATAGACATGGAATTTTGTTACTACCTTGTTAAACTTACATTTTTGAATCCTATGTTAATGTAAACAGTTTCTGTTATAGTCTTCTTCCCTGTTCATCTTTATATCTTGAAATGTTTGTGTCGGCCTAAGTTGGCTTAAGTTTTGGTGAAGCAAAAAAAAAAAACAACCCTTTTAAAATGTTTGTTTCAAAGTGGGAAAACTAAAAATTCAAGACTTTTGGTAGTACTGACCAGGAAGGGAATAACTGACCTTTTGTTTATTTGTTTGTTTGGGTCTTTTTGTTTGTTTTTTGGAGGGGGAAGGATGGGACACTTGAGGTTAAGTGACTTGCCCAAGGTCACACAGCTAGTAAGTGTTAATTGTCTCAGGCTGGATTTGAACTCAGGTCCTCCTGACTCAGGGCCAGTGCTCTGTTCACTGCGCCACCTAGCTGCCCCACAACTGACCTTTTTTATTTCAAAAACAGAGAAAATGCCCCTTTTGAAAGTGATGTCTAGCTTAGTAGTAAACAGAAATCCTTATATTAGCTATAAGTACATAGAATTTCAAAGTGATTTATTTGGAAGCCATGTAAATCTTGGATCCAGAAGTTAAAAGACTTAGTTAGACCATGGTTTTTCTTAAGCCCCAAAGATGTCTGGTGTTGGTGGACTTGTTGTGTTATAATGATCAGAAGACCTAGTTTTGAATTGTAACTATGACTAAATGACCATCAAGTCATTTAAGCATCTTTCTACTTATGTAAAATGGGGTAAAATGTTTTTGCAAGGAATCAAATAATACAGAAACAGTGGTGATTATGGAATCATACAGAAACATCAGCTGTTCACTGCTCTCTTACAAAATATTTATTTGATTCTTTGAAGGTTCAAAAATCCACCTAGGAAGCAAGCGGATCTCTCTCTCTATTATTGTGTTCATTGGAGAATATATAAGAATTGGGACTCTGAAGGAGGAGGGAGAAAGCTTCACTATTGAAAAGAAAGAAAATCAGGATACATCAAAAAGATCCAAAGGCGTGGTCCTGTAATTGACTGAATCTACACAAATCAAGCTGTTTCTTCTCCAAGCTATCGAAGGATTTCTAGTCTCCAAGCTGCTATTTGCATTGAGACTGGAAGGTCTATGTGTGGACATGCACATGCGTGCACATTACGGGAGGGAGTTTCTAAAGCCTGGAGTACTTTTATCCTGCTGGAATTTTAAGTATGAATCCTAATCTTCACTGTCCCCCACGAAGGTTTCCTATATATTTCCCATAAGAAAAATCATGGGATGGAACCCAGAAGGAACTACAAAATTTGCATTCTTTCATTCAGTAGCAGAATTTTACAAATAAAGAAGCCAAGGCTCAAAAAAATGAAGGGATGGATACTCTACCAAACTATTTTTGGGAAAAAAGATTTTAAAAAGGGTATCTCACTATTCACTTCTACATTTTTTTTCATATCACAAAGACATATGAGCACAATTAAAGCAATGTCATAATGAGGCAGAAAAACTGAGGGGTTCCTTTAAATTTCTCTTTATACCGTGCTGCCACTTTTCAAAAGGACAGGAGTTTGAATGGGGGACGTTATACAGTTTGGTCCAGCTTTGGTTTCTTAGATTCGGGGCAATATTTCCTATGGCTGAGTATCCTACTTCCCTTTCTGGAATGGCTGTTGGGAGCATGACCTGAACAAAATTCTTTCCATTTTTTTTAAGTAAGTACATTAAGACAGAGGAAGAGTCATTTTGTCAGAGGAAGACACCAGGTGTTACCTGGTGTTGAATAGCATTCTCCCCTTGCTATTTGTTTGCATGGGAAGCTTACTCTCAAAAGGGCTCCAGAAAACATATGCAAATGTAATCCCCTACAATTAAAACAAGTTTTAAGGGGGTTCTTTTTTAAATCTGTTAATTGCTTCAGGGGGTACAGGATTAAATTGTGTCATCATGAGTGGGCCTTTGGAAAGCAGGAGCAGTATGGAAAACTTTTGACTCTGCCAGGCTGCTACAGGCCAGCAGCCCTAGTTGTTGGAGTCAGCATAACCACAGGCCTTATTTAGGTTCAGTGGGCTCCTGGTGCTCTGGGTGTGGCAGGCAACACAACCCATAGCCCTTCAAGATATTGATGCCACCTTTGTGGTACTGAGTGTGTAGGGCAAGCAGAGTCCAGGGTACATTATCCAGGGTCAGACTATGGGAGCTGACCTGAGGTCCATACAAGGCAGCTTCCTCCCCAATAGGCCCTGCTCCTGCAATCACTAGGAGTATTCTCAGGGTATTGCCATTCTGGCAACAGGAAGTCAGTGTTAAAGTGTAGGACATCAATGGAAGGGGGCAGGAGGGGAGGGGAAGAAAGGGCCTGGGAATTTCCTTCAGCCTTCATGGCATAGGAAACAGAATACTTGGATTCATGAAAGAAAATCCAGAACAGGCAGAGAATAAAGACCGCATTAACCCTAGAATAAAACAGACATGACCACAGCACCAGAAGTTCTTCTCATCTAAAGGCAATGGGGGATAAAAAGAGAAATAAACATGGACAAACAAAGCTGTTTGCTAGCTCCTAAGTTCCCCATGGAGTTGCACTGTGATGGCAGTGGGTTCTTGGTGGGTTAGAAGAAGGCATCAAGAAGGACCTTGGGAAGGAAGTAGATGAAGTTGAGCTAATATGGCAACCAGAAGTCTGGCATATTCATGGTTTTCAATTTCATTTCTTGGAAAGAGTAACCTATGTCCAATGATCCCTGCTCCTTGCAGTCCCAAGGGTACCATTCCCTAACATTGTCCCACCTTTTTTTCTCCTTCTCATAGAAAGGAAGAAGGGGTAGTCAAAAACAATTGAGTGCCATTTTCCTATAGCACATTAGAATCTTGAAAGAATGTCTATACATAAAGCTTTATGGCCTGGATTTGATTTAGAAGAGGAACTGGAAGGGAGGAAGGGCAAGATTGTGTAAAAACGTTTATTGGATTATTGGTGGAGGCAACTGGTGGTCCATTGGCTAGAGCACTTCCAAATATGAGTTAGGAAAACCTGAGTTCAAGTTGGGGCTTCAACGCTTACTAGCTTTGGGATCCCAGGCAAGTCACTTAATCTCCATTTGCCTCAGCTTCCTATAAAATGGGAAATAAAAACAGCACCCACCTCATGAAAGTTTTGTGAAGACCAAACAAGACAATGTAAAGGGTTTACCACAGGGCTCAGCTATTTACCCTTCCTTTCCCAGGTAGGAGCTGATCCAACCATTATGGGGGAAAACTGGATGCCAGTCAATAGTTATTAAGCGCTTACTATGTATTGGATAGTGTGCTAAAAAAGGCATGAGACAATCCCTGCATGGAGGATCTCACAGTCTAATGGAGGGGAAGAGACAGCATGCAAACAACTAAGTACAGGATAAATTAAGAATCAATGGAGAGAAGGCATTAGAACTGAAAGGGCTAGGGAAAGATCATTGTAGAAGGTGGCATCTAGCTGGGTCTTGAAGGGAAGCAAGGAAGTCAGGAGGCACAGATGCAGGCATGGAGGATAGCTGGTAAGGCTTAGAACAACATATTCCAAAATCACAATCAGGAAATTGACAGATGACCAAAGATGGTAATGGTCAATGTGAAAGGGATTGTGGAAATGCAAGTATGCTAATGCATTATTGGTGAAGCTGCATACTGTACCACCATTCTGGAAAGCAATTTGGAGTTACGCAAATAAAATAACTAAAATGCCCACACGCTTTGACCCAGAGATTCCACAAATATGTTAGCCAAATACGACAAGGAGATCACCTATCAAAAGAAAGCCTCCGTATAGATCAAAATATTTAAAGAAGCACTTTTCTTGGTAGAAAATAATTGGAAAGAAATTTTTAAAAAAGATTTCAGATTAGCTAAACATTGTGATTCATGGATATAATGGAACCTTACTGTATTATAAGAAACTAGGGCAATGCTGAATACAGAGAAGCATATGGAGATTTAAATAAACGTTTATAAAGTGATATAAGCAGAGCCAGAAAAAAATGCTCAAAGATCCCACAACAGGAAAGGAAAGGGCAACAACCAGAAACATGAAACTGATTTTGATAAATTAGAATAAGTTTGACCCAAAAGAAGCATATGAGGAAGTACCTCCCATAACATTTTTAAGAGACAAAGGCTTTACAGCTGTGCAGCATTATGCAGAATGTTCGATTTGTTTGATGTGTTGATCAATTTGGGATTATTATTTTCTCTTCATATTTCTGGGTTTTTTTTGGAGGGCAGTTGGGGTTAAGTGACTTGCCCAAGGTCACACGGCTAGTTTTTTGTGTTAAGTGTCTGAGGCCGGATTTGAATTCAGGTACTCCTGACTCCAGGGCTGGTGCTCTATTCACTACGCCACCTAGCTGCCCCCATATTTTTGTTTTTAATTATTTCATACAAGATCTGGCTCTCTGGGAGTAGCCTAGAGCATGGATACAGGGGAAATAAAGGTGAGGGAAAATATTGCAATAATAATAATAGTTTTAGAAAAAAAGGAGAATAAAATAAAAATAAAAAAGAAAGGGAATCAATCCATTTATCTGTCCTTTTAAGGTAAAGTCTCTATTTCCCCTACCCCCAATAGTGCTGGGTTATTTTTTTTTAATTGCAGTTGTCTATGATGGTAACTTGTCTATTTTCTTCTCAGATTGTGTGAATGTTGTTAGCACATCAGCCATCAGAAAGCCTCCCGGGAAGGTTGGACTCACACTGGTTAGCTTATTTTCACCCTGTTTTGTTGAGCTTGCAGATGATATTGATTTACCCCTTTGCATTATTTAACAAAGCTAGTTTCTGTCCCTGGGCCCTAAATGCACAAATGCTGCCATCGCTCCCCCTTCATACAGACTGTCCAGGCTGATTTTCCATTTTTCTTTATCTTGTTTTTGAGAGATTTGTACAAAATCTATATCCCCTTGGCAATGATTTGATTTGTAGGGGCCTCTCATCATGCCTGGATCTTTGAGGAGAGGAATAGTGTTTCCAAGCCTAGAACTGAAGCCAAACTGACCAGTGAAGCCAAGTTGGTCACACATGAACATATATTCATCCCATTGGGCCCATTGCTACGCAGTTTTGTTCTGGTTCCTGTTACTGTCTAAAAGTGAGCTCAACTAACTTCTGGTTCTTCCACACTGGCTCATACCATGTTGATCTATTCAGTACTTTCCCAAATTAAAAACAAAATATAAAAGTATGTATACATATGTATGTGTCTATATTTATACATATATGCTTAATGCATGTATGATAGCCTGTATATGCAATAGATATAACAGAATAACATATATCCTTTTCCTCTTTTTTGATCTGTTCAGAGTATAGGCCTAGAGGTGGAAGCTCCTTGAGGGCAGTGATTCGTATGTATAAACATCAGTGTGTTCCTAAAGTGGGGCCAGAACGTTTTGGATAACATTACTTTTTAAAAGTAGTAAAAGATAGACTCAATCAACAAGTATTTGTTAAGCACTCACTATATAATCTATCTACACACACAACTATACATGTATATTCACATATATATAGTATATATACAGTATACTATATATGCAAAGCACTAGAGATACCAAAAAATGGAAAAACTGCTCTTGCCCTCAGGAAGCTTTTATTATTATTATTACTATTATTATTATTATTATTAGCTTTTTGGAGGGCGATTGGGGTTAAGTGACTTGCCCAAAGTCACCCGGCTAGTAAGTGTGTCAATTGTCTGAGGCCGAATTTGAACTCAGGTCCTCCTGACTCCAGGACCAGTGCTCTATTCACTGTGCCACCTAGCCAGCCCAGGAAGCTTATATTGTTAAAGCAGATAGTATGTGTAAATCAGAATGAATGATTGTAAATGATTTCAACCCTTTATCACTACACACCCCTCTAACTATATTGCCCTCTCCTATTCAAGAACTTCAGATGGCTACTTATTTGTTACAGAAAAAATCCAAATGCCTCTCTGTGGCATTTAAAGCCAGGTTAGGTACATGCACTCAACATTTCATACCTTATGTATTTCCATAGGCTGTCTCTTAAGATCAGAACATACTTCTTCCTATCTCCTGCCACTGAGGATCCCAGGCTCCCTTCAAAGTACAGTTCAAGGGCTGATTCCAGCATAAGAGCTTTCCTACCTATTCCACTCCAGTCACTAGTGCCCTGTGAAATTACTTTATCTAATATTCTTTAAATAATTGCATGTCATATGTACTTCTCTATGCATCATATTCCCTTCAATAAAACACAAGGTCCTTATGGGAAATGACTGATTGTGATTTTCCTTGGTATCTGTAGCACACGGGTGTTGATTTTTTTTTAAAGTTTTGACCCATATTTCATGTGGGTCAAAAAGGAAAGAAGTTTATTATTGGAACAAATTAGGCCCACGTGATCTAGAAACAACTGAACATAATAACCAAATATTCAGTAAATCCGAGGAAATAACCTACTGGGGTTAGGACTCAGCTCATGACAAAAGACTTCTAGCAACACTGGGAAGCAGTCTGAGAGAGATTACAGATATGCCCAGTCCAGGAGAACAAATGCCCCACTGGCCATGGCCACAACTCAATGGCTCAGTCTGCATTTTATTGCCATCTTCTCTCTAGCAGAAGGTGGCTGACATGTTTCCTTTTGAGTCCTCCTGGCCTTATGGGTCAAGATGTCAGTAAGCAGAGTTCTAAAGGCGTTCCAAGTGGTTTTTTTCTCTGTAATGTTATCATTGTTTTCACTTATTCTATTAGTTCTACTCCATTCCCTCTGCCTTGGTTCACAAATGAAAAGATCTCTTTTGTCATCTCTTCTCATCCCATTACATTAATGTATCATAATTTTCTTAGCTATTCTCCAGTGTCATCCATCTCTTTAGTTTCAGCGGCTATTATGAAGAGAGCTACGATAAATATTTTAGTGCATACGGTTCCTTTCCCTGGATTTTAAAATTTTTTTTTACTTACTCAAGAAATAGCCATTGTGGGCATGAACTGTCCTGCCTCTTTTTTATGCTTAATGCAGTGCCTGGTGGATAGTTGGTAATTAATAAATACTGACTGATTAGGGTACTTAGTTTGGTGATTTGGGGAGCCTAATCCAAAATTATTTTCCAGAATGGCCAAGGCAATTCACAGCTCTACCAATAATGTACCTATTTTTCTAACTTTAATTGAATGATAACATTTGTCATTTTTGACAATCTGAGGGATGATTTACTTTAATTTGCTTTTGCATTAATTATTAGTGATTAGGGGCATTTTAAAAAATTCATTCCTGATAGCTTGGATTTCTTTCTGTGAAAACTGTTTATATCCTTTTCCCATTTATCTACTGGGGAATAATCATTATTAATCTTATAAATTTAATTCAATTTCTTTTACATCTAGGATATGATACCTTTATCAAGGAAACTTGTTACAAAGATTTTGCTCAATTAGTTTTCCCTATTAATATAACTGCATTAATTTTGTCTGTGCAAAAATTTTTAAATGTTATACAATCAATATTGTCTTTTCTACCCTCTTTGATATTCTCTATTTCTTGTTTGGTCATGAACTCTTTTTCTATCCCCAGACCTGGCCTATAATCCCTTCCTTGCTCCTGTAATTTACTTATGGTGTCCCCTTTAATGAGAAAGTCGTGTATCTGGTTGGATTTTATAATTGTGGATGGTGTGAGATGTGAGCCAATATATAATTTTTGCCATATCACTTTACTGTTTTCCCAGCTGTCTTTGTCAAATAATGCTTACCCCAGTAACTGAAGATTAGGGGTTTAACAAACTTCATTCTACTGTGTGCAGTTGTATATACTTCCATATGTTCCCCTGAATGACCTCTATTTTTTGAACCACTGCCAAATTGTCTTGATTACTGATTTCTAATATAGCTTGAGTAGCACTCATTCTTTCTCACTTTTTTCATTACTATCCTTGAGAATTTTGACCTTTTGTTCTTCCATATGAACTCTGGTATTATTTTTTCTAGTTCCATAATTCTTTGGTATTTGGTATTACAGTGAGTATGTGAATTCAGGTATCATCATTGTGTTTATTGATGCGACCTACCCATGAGCAATTAATATTTTTCAAATTATGTAGGTCTGCCTTTATTTCTATGAGGAGTGTTTTGTAGTTTGATTCGTATAGTTCCTTGGTTATGTCATGTAGTTTATACCTTCTGTACTTATTCTGAACAAAATTTCTCTTTTTTTCTCTGCTTTGTCTTTTCTTCATTAAGGTATAAAGAAAATGTTAGGACAGAAAGAGATCTTTCCAGAAAGGAATAGAAAGGGTCTATTCCTTTTTTCTTACTGAAAACAGTTCATGTTGTATTTGAATTAATTGTTGTGTGAATATCTGATTGATTCACTTGTAAATCCATCTAGTTCTTGCCCATTAAAAGCACCAGTATGGTTTATTCAATTTCTTTTTTCAGTTACTAGAATGTTTAGTCAATTTTTTCATCTGAATAATTTATATTTTTGTAAGCATGTGTCTATTTTCTCCTTATTATCTGTCACTTTCACTGGCATCTAATTGAGCAAAATAGTTTCTGATAATTCCCTGTATTCGGTTAGGAGTTATACTGTTTCTTTTTTGTGTGACTTAGTTATCCTGTCTTTTCAATCAAATTAAGCTAGTTAGTTTTGTTTTTTTTAAACTCCGAACTTTATTGATCAATTGAACTGGATTTTTGCTTACAAGTTTATTGATCTTTTTGTTGGAATTTTTACTTTCTTTAGTTGGTTTTTTGATATGTCATTTGTATTAATTGTGTGCTCTGTTGATTTTTTTCTCTGTTGATGAAAGTGTATAGAGATAGACATTTTCCCCAAAGACCTGCTTTAGCTGTGTCCCATAAGTTTTGGCATGTTGTCTCATTATTGTCATTT
This sequence comes from Pseudocheirus occidentalis, assembly GCA_028646575.1. NCBI lineage: Eukaryota > Metazoa > Chordata > Mammalia > Diprotodontia > Pseudocheiridae > Pseudocheirus > Pseudocheirus occidentalis. Next base: position 14,567,350 of record CM053602.1, read on the forward strand.
TATTTGATGAAATGTTCCATTGTTTCTAGAATTTGGCCTTGGCCTCACCAGTTAATGGGGGCAAAGAGACTCGGGGTGAATATGTGTGAATTTTAGCCTTCTCTGCCACCCTTTGCGCACAGGAGTATTGTGGGAACGTTTTGAACCTCTCATGCCTCATCCTAGGGGCATCCCTGGAACTGCTGACCAAGTTGTCTTAGGCTAACAAAACTGGTACTGTTTTTCTTTGCAATTCTCTTCTGTAAGCATGGAATTTCCCACACAATTTGATTTTAATTAAGTGATTCGTGCAGCTTATTGATTCTCCATTCATCTTTTAGGGTGGCTTTTCTTTGGAATTACTTTGAATTCATTACATTTGCCTTGACTGCTCCTGTGTGCTTAGGAATGGGCAATAATTGATGAGAAAGGGCTGATAGGTTTCTGATAAAAGAGACTTTGATGTCCAATACATTCAGCCAGATTCTATAAATATGAGTAAAACTTGAAGCTGGCACCACTTACCAGGTGACTGATTTTGGTTCAATTGAGCTTTTGATTGAAAAATGTATTTTTTAAAATTTTTGGATGGAAAAAAAGGTTTGGTTTTTTTTCTTTACCAGGAGATTTGATTGAACTTTGCTTGGTTTTTTCTTTAGTTCCTTCTTTTTTGCTTTTTGGAGGGGGGAAGGCAGGGCGGTTGGGGCTGAGTGACTTGTCCAAGGTCCTACTGCCAGTAAGTGTTAAGTATCTGAGGCTAGATTTGAACTCAAGTCCTCCTTACTCTAGGGCCAGTGCTCTATTCACTGCACCACTTAGCCACCCCTTTCTTTAGTTTCTTATTAGAAAGAACCTCCATGTGGGAAAAGTGCCTAATATTGCATTGTTCACCCAATGAGCGTGACATGCTTCATAAATATTGTCAGAATTCAAGCCTCTCATTATAAAGGAGAGCAGGTACCATTCTACCACTCCTTTCCCCAAATAAATTTTTTTCTGTTTTTTGGTGAATATGGCCTTTTTCTTGGGACTTGAAAAAACATCAGCACCCTGGAAGACTTGAGTCCAAACAACCAATTCCTTCCTATTTCCTATATTCCTTCTCAACAGTGGAGAGAAAACACCAATTAAATTTACTTTTTAATGAAGAGGAAAGTATACTTTGGCACTTGATTTGATACACTGTGATCTTATTCATATGGGAATTCCATCTAAAGGATGTTAGCTAGGTGGTACAGTGGACCTAAAGCCTGGAAGGCCTGAGTTAAAATGGGGTCGTGGGCACTCATTAGCTGTGTGACTCTGGGCAAGTCACTGAACCTCATCCTTACTTTCTTCATCTGTAAAATGGGAGTAAATAAGAACACCTGCTTCCCAGGATTATTCTGACAATAAAATGAGGTATTTGTGAAGCGCTTTACAAACCTTAAAGCACCACCTAAATTCTAGCTATTGTTAGCATTATTATTACCACAACATGGGAAGGAGGTTGATGTTATTAAAAAAACATGGGTCTTAGCTTGCTCTATTTCTCCTACTGAATTTTAGGCCCATTTCACTGTTCACTTGTAGTGAATGCTTAAGATAGACAGCCAAATTGAGTGGTCTGTTTCCTAAACTCAGCAGTCCACTTTCCTCCTTACCCTGGGTACTTAGAATCCTTAGCTTCCTTCAAAGCTCAACTCTAATTTAACCACCACCACCCCCTCCATGGGAAGCATTTCCTGCCTCATTATCTGTAATCCCTCCTAATTCAAATTAATTTATACTTGCTTGTTTAAATTCTGTATTGTTCCAATGGAATGTAAGTTCTTTGAGGGCAGGGACTTTTTCTGGATTTTTTTTCCTTCTATCATTAGCACCCAGGACAGTGTCTAGTGTCTTTATATTTATATATAAATATAGCAGCTGCTCCAAAAAATGCCTGCTTATTTGCATTGTATGAATTCTGTTTTCTTTTTTCCTATGTAGAGAGGACAAAGTTTTCAGTGATTATAGGTCTCATTTTGGAGGCTCTATAAATGTTCTTGGCTCCAAGATGTTACCTCCAAGCAAGAACATGAACTCCATCCTCCATCTGACCCCTGAGTGGGCAGACTCCAGTCTGAACTATATATTAAGGCAAGCTGGAGTCATATCTTCCTTATTGAATGATTTCTTCCAGCTGGGATTTGATTTTCATCTTTTCTTTATCCACTTGAGCATATGATTACATGTAAAAAGCTAATCCAGAAATTAATCCACAGTGCTAACTGGCTATTTCCTGTCTGTTAGGCATAGTGTCATTCTATGGTAATGTCATACAATGGTTACTATATCCAGTGACTTTCACCTCTCTTCTGGAAGAAAATATTCATGCTACAGAGTCACACAGTTTATGTATAACTGACAAGCCTTTCACTTCCTTTGTTTCTAACTTGAGTCATGAAGAGAAAGAAGCAATTGTGAAGAAAATTCAAATAGTAGCTTAACATGGGCATAAAACAAGATTCTGTGGTAATGAGGGAAAACCGTGAGAGGAGTATAAAGCATAAGAAACTATCCTTGGGGTATAAATGTGATGATCAGAAATATCATTGGAATGATAGCATCTGTTCACATTTTTTGCCTAGCACCCCATTCGCCCTCATGAATGCATAAATGAGGCCTCGGTTTACTAATGCTGCACTTTGAAGATTAAACATAATGCAATCTGCATTTAATGATCAGAGAAATGAAAAATGAAAAAAATTTGTATAAGGGAAGATCTAGCAGTAATCCTTGGCATAGCTGTCAAAGAGATCACATATAAACAAGGAGCTGTCCACAGGGAGCACAAGTCTATTATGGAAAGTTGCTCAGTAAGTGTCTATGTTACACTGCTAAGGCGAAAGGTAACATCATTTAGCTTGAAGTTGCTTCTAAGAGAGAGAATTAATGAAGAATAATAACTGACCAGTGACAACATGACAGGGAAGCCATTTTAGGCAATATATCTTGATAAATTATTAAAAATATACAACTTTTTATAATGGACCCATATGACTTTAAACTTTTAATTCTTGGGGTCTGGAGATTTCAGCACAGGATAATGAGTTGCCTTGGCCTTATTAATGACTGATCTCAGTGGCTACACCAACAATACAGAGTACCACATTTGTGTTATATAGCCAAGCCAAAGAAAACCAAAATTATCTAGGTGGCTATGCAGTATGAGTGTGGGTTGTTTGCCCCCATGGAGGCCTGGGCACCATCTGCCATGCAAAATGAAGCAGATTATTGAGGTAATGATGAAGAAAGTTCATACATTCCCCAAACCAAATTTTGCCCCCATTATTTGTATGGTTCTTCTGAGGTTATTTTGTATAGCTTTTGCTTTTCTATCACATAGATCTCTCTTTCTATGCCATCCCTTCTAATAACAAAGAAAAGTAAATAAACTCAACATAACCAAGATAAAAGTCTGATACTGAAAAAAATATGAAGTGTTCTATTACTCATGTTTACTCACTTCTTCAAAGAAGCAAGGAGAAGTACCTTCTTATATCCCTTATTTGGGGCCAAGCTTGGGCATTATAAGTTTTTAGCATTCATTTTCCATTTTAGAGGATAGTTCTTTCCATTTATATTTGTGTAGTTGTATATCTGATTTTTACTTTACTTTTCATTATATTCCCGTTGTCTTATATTCATAATAGGCACTGTTTCTTGGAGTACGTTGGCATTCCACTACATTAATATGACACGGGTTGATGAACAAATTCCCCAATCAGTGGTAATCCACTCTGTTTTTATTTCTTTGCTACTACAAAATGTGCTGCAATGGATATTTTGATGCATATGAGCCTTTCTTTTTGTCACTGACCTCCTTGAAATAGATGCCTAACAATAAGATATTTGGGTCAAAGGGCAGAAGTATCTTAATCATAAAACAGAAAAAGAGAAGACTAGCAAACTGAATATGTAGTTTAATAATAGAAAACTAATAAAACCAAAATAAGTATCCATTTATCCTAAATAAAAACCCTAAAAAGCACAGACATGGATGGGTCCATTTAAAAAATAAGACTAAAAATATCTAAAACCACACGTTGGCATTTTATTGAATGGAAAAACACATCTATCTAGTTATTGTGAAAGTAACAAGTGGTTCTGAACTAAACTAATTACTTCAGTTTTCACTTTATTTTGACCTCTAGGCATTTATGTAGTTAAATGAACATGAGAGCTGAATGTTTTTTTTAAAGTCTATGCCATTCAGGCAGTAAGTTTATGGGACCCTCTCTCTATATGTTACAATGCAGAGAGTAGTGAGGGTCAGTTTGCCCTCTACACATAGGGGTAAATTAAAAAGATTATCTGGGCTAATAAATAATTTCTCTCAGTGGGCCGGTTTGATTATTTCACCAAGCTGTGAGACTTTTAAGCTCTTCCTTGGCATTGAGGAAGTATTTTTTTCTCACTGAGAGAAAAACACTTTGGTTCAGCAGTCATATTTCAAACATTATTAGATGTAGAATGTCAGGATCTTTGCCAACAAATGTTAGTATAATTTGAGCTTGACAGGATTTGGTTTTGGGAAAAGCATGAAATGTTGAATAAAATGGGGAAGATAAAGAAGAATCCTTATGCTGAGACTACCAAAAATCACAAAAGAATTTTCAGAACGATATCTGTACCCGATGGGGGTTTTTTTGTTTTTAAATTAAAATGTAGTCTTTCATTAGTTAGAAATTTTAATCCAACAAGAAAGGTCATCTGGGGCACTGTGCTAGAGGTCAAGAAATTTATATATTCTATTCTGGCCTTTTGCCTTAACTTAATTTGCACACCATATAGATTTTGGGGGATGGTAAGATAGCTTCTCTCCCTTTACCCCATAGCACAATTAACTGTTGTACCATTTGGGGAGAAAGCAGAGATCCTTTGAGGGATACAGGCTCACAATCAGTTTCAAAAGGAGTTAAAAGTGTAAGGGTGAGTGCTGCTTACAGCTGTTCATAGCATGACTGCTATGTCCCCTGTCTGCAATGCCATTAACATAATCATAAAAGACATAGACAAGTCATGGTAGCTTTGCTTTTTGTTTTTCTTAGGAGTGATTTAGAATATTCTTTCATTTGGTTCTAAGTAGTTTGCAGTTCTTCTTTTGAAAACTCCTTGTTCATATTTTTTGACCATTTATCTATTGGGGAATGACTTTG
>CM053602.1:14572611-14612517 GCA_028646575.1 Pseudocheirus occidentalis
CAGAAGAAATAAAGCTAAAAGACAGACACCACCGGGAGCTTGCACCTTTTTCCTGAGATCCTGCTTCTACAGCTTCTACTGAGAACTTCCAAAGACCAGGCTGAGAAACTGTTGTGAGTCTGAGAGGGATCCCTGCTTGAGGGATCCTGTTCTATTTGTGAAGGCTTAGGAATGTGGGTGTCCACAGCATTGACTATATGTTTCAACTTTGTGACCATATAATGACTCTGGCTTTCTGGTTTTGGGACTTGTCCTTCTGGTTTTGGGACTCAGTGTTATGGTTTCTGAACAAAGACCTTGGTTCTGCCTTCCATGTGGAGAGTTTGCTATATTTTGTGATCCAAAACTACACCAACATATCCATAACCATCATGGGTGTTGTGAATATCTCATTATTGATACAATGCTTAGTGTCCAACATATAAGAACAAAAGATTTTATAAACACGTATGTATCATTAAAGTTGGAGGTAAAAGAGACATATGGTCGATATGAAAAGGTTCATTAAATGTACTATTTTGTTCCAAAAATCTTGAACTCTATCCCTGAGTGCCCTATGGGCTTTCTGGGGGTCAGCAGGATATCAGTCTTTCTCTCTGTATTTAGGGTAGACAGTCAAGGCTACATGCTAAGCCAATCTTGTTCAAAACCTCCCATCTTTGATGCAACCTTCTCATGCCCACCATGGAGCCTCTCAATCAGGCTCAATTTTCTTTCTTTGGACTATTATTTTTTATGATTCACAAGTATACACCACCACTTGTAGAATATAGATATTAACAGGATGAACCACTGTGGCAGTGAGAAATTTAGAAATATCTCTTATTTCCTATGGGCACTCCATCCTGTTCACACTATTTTTCTCCATTTACAATGCCTGTCCCAGGTGTATTCATTATTAAATGAGGGTGTCCACCAGACTGTATTCAATGGTCTGGGCATTAGGCATTCCCCGCCTCCCCGCCCTGCCCCACCTTGGGTTTTCCTCTGAAGGTGGTTAGAGATCCCATCTGGGAGGCTCTGCAGTAGTCTAAGACTTGATTCAGCTAGTCTAATGTTATTTACAAACAGGAGTATGTGGAGGCCTCTTCTATTTAGACTTCTGTGCAGTGGATCTTGTCTCTGATCATGGTGAAAACCTTTACACAGCATCCATTTGTTTCTGCAATGCCTCACCTGATATTGGTATCCACAGAATCATAACTCAAGGTCATCTGTTAGATCTTTCAGTGAATCATTTTGGTATCTGCACAGGGAGCCTTTAAGGCAACATTTTGCTATTTTTTGGAGGAGGGAAGGCAGTGACTCATTAAGTGATTATTATTATTAAGTGACTTGCCCAAGGTCATACGGCTAGTAAGCGTTAAGTGTCTGAGGCTAGATTTGAACTCGGGTCCTCCTGACTCCAGGGCCGGTGCTCTATTCACTGCACCACCTAGCCACACCTAAGGCATCATTTTGTGTACTGAATCCAAAATTCTTTCTTTAAACATAATTAAGAACCACTAAGCATAGTAGAGATGTGTTCTCTATCTTGTTTAGCCAGTTGTGAGATGGTGAAACAGCATTTGTGTATCTCTGTGTCTTATCTCTGACCACCATCCCTGAGGTTGTCCTTGATGCCAGTGTAGACTCCTAAGTGTCCTAAACATTTCAAACTGCACTAGCTAGGTAGAAAATGAGGCATCAGGATTGGTAGGTGCTGAGGTTCTCACGGTCTCTTTTTGGGTGGCTTTTATTAAGACCCCCAGCCTCTCTCCCTCCTGACACCATCCTCAGTGCCCACATGATTGTGTCACTCCCCTATGTTTAACCTGTTCTAAGTCAGTTTTCTACTGTGCACGTTCTCTCTCTCCTTTAAGCCTATGTGGGATTGTGATCTCTGAGTCCAATGGTCAGGTTCCACTTTCTGTGACGGTGACAAGGGTGGGTTATAAAAAGCCTTGCGGATATTGTCCTTCTCTGTGTTGTTTATTGGCTCCACCTTGCCTTTTTCAGTTTTGTCTCTTGCCATCCTTCCCTTATGCTGCTTTTGCCTTCTGTTGCCCCCTTTCTCTAAAAAGAAATGTATATCCTTAACTGGTAGCACCCCAGGGGTGCTATATATCTCCTTTTGGCCAGGAAGCCAAGGATTGGCTGACTAAGGTACTTTGGGGCTCTTGGAATTGCCTGCTTTGATACTAAGGATATTGGGAAGGAAAAGGCAGATTTCCCCAAGCAATATTCCACAGTGGACCATATCTTTGCCATCCCACAAATGATTAAAATCTATAGAGCCCACTGAGCTTGTTACCTATAGCCTGGGGGGAGGAAGCATTTGATGGAGTAAAGACCTGAGCTCAAATGTAATCTCAAGCACTGATTGGCTCTGTGACCCTGGGAAAGTCATTTTGTCTTTAGATTCCTCACATCCCAGGGGGGCTTTGCCTCTCAGGGCTTAGTTTCCTCATCTACCTTTTCTCTATGAAAAGAGTCCCTGGGGACCATGCCAAGGTTCTCCAGGCAGAATCTGTGAAACCCATGAAGCATCTTGGGGGTGGTATATATTGCAAAGACCCACAGAAATCCCTTTCCAAGGAGTAGAATTTGATTCCTATCCCCAAATGCCTATTCCTTTCACTTAAGATAAAGGAAAGAGTTGGAATGATAGAGGTGCATAATCTGTTAAAGAAAGTAGGAGGGAATTGGAATACGTGTGCAGTAGGAGAGTTGGCCTTGGGAAAGAGGAAGGCCTACTCTTAACATGACAGGTTGAAGGAGAAGTAAAGGTTGTGGGAATGAGTCAAGGCTGAGGCTTGGCCATAGGATAAGTCACAAAAGACACAAAAAAACTCAAGAGCAAAGAACAGGGGTTCAAGGTGGAAGGCAAAAGGAGAGGCAGATTGACAATAGCTTGTGGTCACCACATTTCAGAACTCATGAAAATCAAGGGGATGACCTTGTGTGGGAGTCATGGAGAATGAGCAAGTTGAGGAACCAGGACTTAAGAATGTTTAAGGGATTGTCTCTATGTATGTTGAGGTTCCCTAGTACGAGGGCAAGAGGTAGAGCTTGGGAGGCAGCCCTTGAACTCACTGAAAAAGAAGGGAGATGTCCTGGAAAGCAGGAGACAACAGTTGCCAAAATGGTGATTGGGTGGGAGCTACTGACCCAATGACCCTTGGAGGAGAAGGCTCCTGATCGACCAGAGCAGAGGAAGAAACTAGAAGTGGCAGAGGAAACAAGGAATGACTGGAGTACACTGTGTGCTGCAAAGAGGGGCCAGGGAGACAGGGAAAGACTGAAGCTGAAAGCAAGCTTGTTGCCTGTGGAGCAGAGAGGACAGTCTAAGAGGGAGGAAGCACGGTGGAGTCAGGGAGTTTGTTCACCATTAAGGGAAGATTTTAGATATATTTTCAATGTCCTTAGGGTGGTTGGGAGTTCAACTAGAAAGTAGAAAAAAATGTTAACTCTCCTTCCTATTAGACAGGAGACTGATGCCAAACCCCCCGTGTATTGGAATGGTCCCCTCTTTTCTGAGGGAGGCTGCAGACAAAGGCCACAGCAACTTGGTGCTATGATGTGTGGCCCTCATCTCGCGGGATGTCTGCAAGTACAGGTTTTGGAGTCTCTAGGTGGAGGGGCCTTCACTAAGCCATATATATAGGATGGAAGGTAGTCTGAGTCTTGATATGTCCACAGCTGGCCAGGTAGAAGAGGATTTTTATATTTGATCCTGCAGGTGCTAAAAAGTGACATGATCAGGGGAGGCTAAGCTGCCCTAGGAAGAGAATTGCCACAGGGGAACAAAGCCGCCAGCTAGGGCCATAGTCCAGCCATGAGGTGCCAAGGGCCTGTGCTAGGGTGGTACCGGCAGCAGAGAGGAGGCGTATCCAAGGAATCTTATGAAGGAAGAATCAAGTAAGACTTGACAGACTGATTTCTGATTGGAAGTGAAGAGTGGGACAGTGTAATGGTGGTAACCTCCACAGTGATAGGAATGCTAGAAAGAGGAGAAAAGGAAATAAACTTCATTTGGGACAATTCTGAGATGAAGATGGTGGAATGTAGGTCTAGAGTGGTAAGCCCTGAGGACCCATGGTATATAGCAAGTGAAATGGTATAGAGGGAGTGTGCCGATAGCTCCATCTGCTGGAGAAGAAAGGAGGGAGTCAATAGCAAAGACAGTAGGAAAGGATTTTTGTGCCCACATGGAGGGCTCAGGTTTCTGATTTTTTCCAATCGTAGCAAAGGCAGTTATGGATAAAAGTAAGACAATGCTGAGGCTTGGCCATGACAAGTAGTTGCAGAGAAAGGGAAATTGAAGCACTCAGGCTAGGTGTCTCAGGAAGAAAGGCAGGGGGTAAAACAACTTTCAATTTGGGGGTCCTTGGCAAGGAAAACCTTCTTTTTGTAACTTAGAGACCAAGATCATTAAGTTTATGTCACCAAGTCAAGATTTACACCATTAGGTCTAGAAATACAATTCTCACAAACCTAGGGAAGTAAATTAAGCAGCTTAGGGATTTAAGTAAAGGCTTACATTTCTATTCCCAGAAGCAGAAGGCCTTCCATACCTAGTTTTCCAGTCAGTCAGTAAAGGTTAGTTATGTAGCTACTATGTACTGGGAACACCAAAAAGGGGAAACAAAGTCCCTGCCCTCAAGGAGCTCTCACTCAAATGGAGGAGACAATCTCAAAACAACTATGTACTAACAAGCCAGATACTTTTGAAATAAACAACCAAAGGAAGGCAGTGGGGCTAATGGGTCAGAAAGAGTGAGCAGGCAGTCATGGGGACAGCCAGTGAAATAAATGGGCTGCAGTTGGGAGATAGAATGTCTCATTTGAGAAACCACAAGTAGGCAATTTTTCAGGTTTTGTATCTGATCCAGAAAGTGGTCTATCCAGGGAGTCACTGGAGTTAACTGGGGTAGAGTGGTTAAATGGTCAGATCACTTTGGAGATCTGTGACAAGGAGGTCAACCTACAGCAATGCAGGTGAGGTGAAAGGCCATGGATGAGGAATGTTAAAAGGTAGAATTTGGTGGGTAAGAGGGCGGGTGACATGGGGCATGTAAGCACCCTCCACAGTTATAGGGAAGTCTGAAGGTCAGCAGGAAGATAATAACTTAACCCATAGAAGTCAATGAGATCACTGAGTGAAATAGCATAGAGGGAGAAGCTCGAAGAGGCCCCAGGAGGGAGATTGAGAAAATGAAATTTGTCCATTAAGAAGAGAGTGGGAAGAGAGTGAAGGGACAACAGCGAAGGAGGTGGACAAATCAAGGGACACATTTTGAGGCTAGGAAAATGTGAGCATCTCTGTGGGCAGCAGTGAAGTTGCAAGATGACCTCTGGGTGATGTACAGTGAGGGAGATCTCAGCAAAGGGCCCAAATTATTTAAAGTGAAATTCAAGACAAGAGTCTTTGCTAAGAGGAGCTGTAAAAAGCTTTCCAAGAGCCACTGTGGAGAGTGAGACAGTGAGTTGCAAAAGGTGCTAAGTACAATAAGAACCAAGTTGAATTTGTGTAACATAAATTTGTAGTGGACCCAATGAGCATAGCTTGGCAATATTTCTCTGCCTTTCAACAGCAAATGAGTAGAAGTGAAGGTGGGTCAGGGGAAATGAGTAAGTCAAGGTAGCAGGAAGCTAGGATGTTTGAGGGAGTATCTCTTATATATTGAAGGCTCCTAGACTGTGAGTTATACACTATGGAAGAAAGGGGAGTATTCTGGAGGGCAGCAGACAGCAACTACTAGGTTTGGGTGAAAGATTCTGCAATGATGGTGGCAATGGGGACCAGGGAGTATTCAAACTCCTCAAATTTAACCAGTGAGTCCAAGGAATGAGAGTTAAAAAGGGGTGCCCAGGATATTGGGCTCAGGATGGGGAGCAAGCACTTGCCCCTAAGGCAAAAGACTGGTGCTGATGGAAGCGGATGGAGACTCTCATGAGGAGGTGAGAATAATAAATTGAAGTACCCTCCCCAGTGATCAAAAAGATGTGAGACTGGAGGTTAGGGCTAAAGGATTGGAGAACCATTACTAAAGAGGTCATCTAGTCCATGGAAGCTGATGAGCGAGCTCTGTGGGACACCCAGCAAAGGAACTGGGAGTGGAGGTACTGGCTGAAGCTGGCTTAGAGTCAGGAGAGGAGATAGGGAGAGCACTCAGTCTCAATGTCTTTTTCAGAGATTTCACTTGCTGGTGGGAGGAACTTACCAAGTCGCCTTTGGATCTCAAAAGCATTGATGTGCCCTACTGTAGTGCTAGGCCTTAGGTACTAGTTATCAATTAGGAATATAAATCTAGGGCTTTACATACCTGGGATTCTAAGAATAAATCTTTGCTTAAGAGTGTTCAGGTTTGAAGTCAATGCAAAGCCACTTAGTGACTTCAAAACAGTGATTAGAGGTGACCTTAGGGATTTAAGTAAAGGCTTACATTTCTATTCCCAGAAGCAGAAGGCCTTCCATACCTAGTTTTCCAGTCAGTCAGTAAAGGTTAGTTAAAGATAAAAGGAAAAATCAGTGTAGATTATGCTGAATTGTCCTAGAGTTGTACGCCAAGACTCATATCCTGAAATCTGAAGTATAAGATGAAGGGAGGGGATCAGTGTCTCTTGCTCTACAGGAATATGGGATGTTACCCCCTCAGAAGTAAAAGAATTGGTTGCAAAACTTACCTGTCAGAGTCCTGTTTATCGAATGATAGAGGCTAGCTGCTCAGGTGCCAAGGTGATGACCTGAATCTGCACCTAAGGAAGGGGAGAGAAGGAGCCACACGTGGTAAGAACAAAGAGCAAGCTCAGTCATTTGGAAAGCACATTCTATGCATTACTTCACAATAAGTTAATGTCTTATTAAGAGCCCGCCCCCCTTTTAGAGAAAGAAACAGACTCAAAGTGCTTCTATGCTGGCTCTAGAGTCAGTCAGGTCCTAGTCCTCTTGGGACACAGAGAGAAGACTCCATTTCCATCAGTTACACAAATAGCATCTATTTAAAACCAAAAAGTAGCATCATCCATAATGCAAGGTTATCTTTTTGGCACTATGATTTACTACATTTCTAGAAATGCTAGGTCTAGCACAGTGGTTCTCAACTTTCCTAATGCCACAACCCTTTAATACAGTTCCTCATGTTGTAGTGACCCCCAACCAGAACATGATTTTTGTTCCTGCTTCTTAACTGTAATTTTGTTGCTGTTATGAATCTATCTGATATGCAGGATGTATTTTCATTGTTAAAAATTGAACATAACCCACAGGTTGAGAACTGCTGGTCTAGCAGTAAGAAAAAGAAAATTGCAGGAATAGACAAAAGGAAAAAAATTCCATTCAACCTAAATGGAAGACAAAGCAAAACTATTCCAAAAGCATTTGGTCTCAAGTTTTAAACAGTCCAACTTTGGCCGGCCAGCCCTACTTTTTAGCTGAGTAGTCAAAGGAGCAAGATTTGTCAAGGTGGAAGCCCAGACCCTAGACATAAGCTGTTCTCAAATTTATCACCTCCTCTTAATGAAAAATCCAAGGTTCCTGACTGATCACTAAGATTGTGGAGTTTACAATGGAACTGGGACAGGAAGATCCTGGAAAATACAAATTACTTGGGAAAGAATTCCCTATGTCATCAAAAAAGATGTGAAAACTGGAAAGCAATCAGGCAGAAGTAGGCTTAGGTGTGTGTGAGTGTGTGCGCGCACGCGTGTGTGTGTGTGTACTCTGTGTGTGTGTAGATCTAAATCTATATCATACATACACTAAACTATGTGACCAAGAGTCATTCTCCAATGGATAAGTGGTCAAAATGAATGTACAAAGAGGAAATCCTTAAAAGGATTTCAAAATATCAACAGTTACACGAAGAACACACCAAATCTTTAATAATAAGAGAAACAGAAATTACTTTACACTCTGCAAATGGACAAATGGAAATGTTGAACTGGTCATGATAGATAGTGATGCATTGTGGGTGAGACTGTGAATTGGTACAACCACTTTGGAAAGCAATTTCGAATTACACAAATAGAATAACTACAATGTCCATATCCTTTGACCTAGGGGATACTAGGCTTATATACCCCAAAGAAGCCATTGCTAAGAACAAAGTCCCCATATATACCAAAACATTTCTAGCGGTATGTTTTATGATAGCAAATAAGTAGAAACAATACTCATCAACTGGGGAATGGCTAAACAAGCGGTTAGTACATGAATATAATGGAATATTACTATGATGTAAGAAATGATGAATATTATTAAATCACATAAAAGCATTGAAAGATCTATTTGAACTGATGCAGAGTGAAGTAATACACACAATGACTACAACAATATAAATGGAAAGAACTACACACCAAAAATCAAAAGTTAATATGGCAAAATTATAAATAATGAGTATGGTTCAAAAGAGTAGATATGAGAGGATACCCTCACCCTACCTCTTTACAGGTGTTACACATTTTTTGGACTTTTTAATGTATTTTATCAGTTGTGCTGATTTTTCCTTTTATCTTTAAAAAATAAATATTTGTCACATAGGAGGGGGAAGGATACTGGGGAAAACTATGATGATGTAAAAAAAAGCAAAACCAAAATGGAGCCAATTTATGTTTGCAGGTATAGCAGACACTGAGTTAAGTTCAATTATTTCTAATTTTCCTTGTCTAGACTGTTCCATCGATCTACTTTTCTATTTTTTAATCAGTACAAAATGTGTTCAATGATTACCAATTTATAATATAGTTTAAGACCTAGAAGTGCTATTCTATCCTTACTTCCCTTGATAATCTTGTTTAGCTCCAAATGAATTTTGTTATTTTACCTAAATTCGTAAAATATCCCATGGGTAGATTGATTGGTATAACATTAAAACTATCCATTAATTTTAGTAGTAGCAATTTTGTAATATTGGCATGGCCTACATAAATAATGGTCTTTTGAATAAAATGGACAAAAGAAAAATGAGTAATTAGGGATCCAAATCCTGTGAGGTAGGAACTAGGAAGAGAGAATGGACATCTAGCTGCTCTTGATGAGTTCAAGTTGCCAGGCACAGAGAGATGAACTACATCCATCCTGGAGCACTGAAATGCTTTGTTTGGGAAGCCACTCTCAGTAATCACTGAAAAATACTGGAGAAGGGCAAATATGGTACAGTTTTTTAGGGGAGAAAATGAAGTGTACAAACCAGAGGCCACTGAGCTGGGTTCCAGTTTCTGACATGGGAAGACTTATAGGATCTACTGTATAAGGACCTTTTTCTGCCTTTCTTTAAAAGAAATGTATGCTAAGTACTGAGGGTACAAACATCTCAGTTGGTCCTCACAACCCCAAGAGGTAGATGCTATTATTATCTCCATGTTACAGATGAGGAAACCGAGGCAGACAGAAGTTAAATGACTTGCCCAGGGTCACATAACTAATAAGCGTCTGAGTTAGAATTTGGGGCATCCTTACAAGGCCAACCCAATCCACTGCATCGCCCACTTGGTACAAAATGTGGGACCAAGCCTAATTTCTGCCAGGCTGCGTTCCAGTTTCCTTAGAACTTTTAATCAAATAGGGAATTCTTTCCTAAGCAATTTATGTTTGCAGGTATAGCAGACAGTGAGTTAAGTTCAATTATTTCTAATTTCCCTTGTCTAGACTGTTCCATCGATCTACATTTCTATTTTTTAATCAGTACAAACTGTTTTTAATGATTACCAATTTATAATATAGTTTGAGGCCTTGCAGTGAAATTCTTCTTTTATCCCTGTCTTTATTTCCCTTGATATTAAATGTCTTGTTTTGCTCCAAATGAATTTTATTATTTTACCTAAATTCATAAAGTACCCTATGGGTAAATTGATTGGTATAATATTAAAACTATAGATTAATTTTAGGAGTAGTAATTTTGTGATATTGGCATGGCCTACACGACAAATATTTCTACTGTAATTTAAGTTGCTCTTTGTTTCTCATGTAACAATAACATTCTGTCACACAGATACTTCATTTTCCTTTTGCATTTCCCAGGTCCTGCTCACTCACTTTGGTACTAGGTCTTTGCTACCACAAAAAAGTATTTCTGTGAATAATGAATATTTTGGTGCTGATGGAAACTATCTGTCTCTAATATCGTTGGGGACATTTGCCTACCATTGAGATTTCTGGGGTAAGGACTGTGGCCAGTTGAGTCACTTTTTTGCACAGATCTACATTTTCCCCCTATTGGTTCAACACATTTATACCATCACATTGGAGGAGAAAGTGAGGCTGATGACCTTGCACAGCCCTGCCTCACTTAAATCAAAGTCAACTTCTTCTCCCTCTCTTTTCTCTCTTCCTCTTCTCTTCATCCCTTCCCATCCCTCTCCTTCTCTCTCTTCTCTCTTAGAGGAGACCCTCTAACTCCTAAGAGAGGAGAAGACAGAGAGAAGGGGAGAGGAGAAGAAGAGAGAAGACCCTCTAACCTCTAAGAGAAGAGAAAAGAGAGAGAGAAGGGGAGAATAGAGGAGACCCTCTAACCTGTAAGAGAAGATCTCTAACCCCCAAGTGAGAATACATAGAGGAGGAGAAGAAATGAGACCTTCTAACCCCTAAAAGAGAAGACTCTTCTCCCTCTCCTCTTCCTTCTTCCTCTCCGCTCCCCTTTCTTCCCTCTATCTCCTCTCCTCCCCTCTCTTAGAGTAGAGAAGACCCTCTAACCCCTAAAAGAAGAGGGAAGACCTCTAACCCCTCACAGAGGAGAAGAGAGAAGGGGAGAAATGAGGAAGAGAGAAAACAGAGGAGACCCTCTAACCTCTAAGAGAAGACCCCTTACCTCTAAAACAGGAGAAGAGACAGAGAAGTGAGAGGAGAAGAGAGGACACCCTATAACCCCTAATAGAGACCCTCTCCCTCCCCTCTCCCTCCTCCTCCCCTCTCCTTCTTCCTTCCCCCTCTCCTGTCCTCTTCCTCTTCTCTCCTCTCCTTACCTCCCTCCCCTCTCCCTCTTCCTCCCCTCTCCCTCTTCCTTTCCCCTCTCCTGTCCTCTTCCTCTTCTCTCCTCTCCTTACCTCACCTCAGCTCATCTCATAGTACTCTGATGTGACAATATACCAAAATTTGTGGGATGCAGCCAAAGGATACTCATGAGAAAATGTCTCTCTCTAAAGACTTGAATGAATAAAAGAACATATCAATGAAGTGAGCACGCTAACTAAAACAACAATGAAAACCAACCAATTAACCCGTCCAATTAAGCACCAAAATAGACATCGTGAAGATGAAAGAGGAAACTAACAAAATTTAAAGTAGAAAAATCAACTAACTAATGATACCAGGAGCTATTTTTTAAACACAATCAAATAGATAAGCCATTAGGTAATTTGTTTTTTTTTAAAAAGAAAAAGCAAATTATCAGTATCAAACATGAAAAAGGTAAATTCACAAACAGTAAAGGAAAGCAATTATTAGGTGCCATACCAATAAAACTGGCCAAATGAAAGGGATGAATACTTAGAAAAATAGAAATTTCCCAAATTAACAGAACAGGAAGTAGAATACTTAAATAGCCATATCTTGGGAATAAATTGAACAAACCGTGAATGAACTCCCAAAGGAAAACAGGACCAGATGTTTTCACAAGCCAATTCTACAAAAAAAAAACTTAGAGAGCAATTAATTCCAATATTACACAGTCTCTTAAAAAAACAGGAAAAAGAGTCTTACCAAATTCCTTTTATGACACTGATATGGTCTTGATACCTAAAGCAGGGAGAGACAAAACAGAAAAATAAAGCTATAAAATGATTTCCCTAATGAATATTGATGCAAAAATTCTAAATAAAATACTATCATCAAGAATACAGCAATATATCACAAAGAAAAGACTGAGTTTCCACCATGAATGCAAACTTGAATCAACATTAGGGAAACTATAAGCATAATTGACCATATTAATAACAAATCAACAAGAATCATGAATATTTCAAAAGATGAATAAAAAAGCTTTTTACAAGATATATCACCCCCTCCTGTTTAAAAAAAACACAAGAAGTCATAGGAATAAATGCAGGTTTCTCTAAAATGATAAGTAGTCTCTATCTAAAAACCAAGGACTCTCATGATGGAAAATGCCATCCACATCCAGAGAAAGAACTACGGCATATGAATGCAGAGCAAAGCAGTCTATTTTGTTTTGTTTGTTTTGTTTTTCTTTCTCATGGCGCTTCCCATTCATTCAAATTCCTCTATACAACATGACTAATGTGAAAATATGTTTAACAGGAATGTATATGTAGAACCTATATCAGATTGCATGCCATCTTAGGAAGAAGGGAGAGGAGGGAGGAGGAGAAAAATCTAAAATTTATGGAAGTTAATGTTGAAAACTAAAAATAAACAAACCCCCCAAAATGGACACAAAGCTCAAGGACTGAGACCTGTTTGGGGAGCAGTGTGGCTTCAAAAGGGAGAGTCCTAAGACCTTTCTCTTTACAGCATGGTCTCTCCCCAAATGCTGTGAATAAAAATAAATCTCTGAGATCCCCCAAGAGCAATTAAGGCAAAAGGGGCAGTAGCTAATGCTTACAGATCTTTCTGAATGACTCTAAAATCCAACAAAAAGCCTCCCCTTCAACATATAGTTGGCCAAATGGAACCACTTATGGAAGATCTATACATGTGTAGTGTCCCTACAGTATTTCCCTTGCACATGATCCCAGTTCTCCCAGAAGCAGCTCCTTAGCATCCAACAAATCGAAAAGTTTAATGGAGCATGTACATGTATTAGGACTTCCATTACTTCTGGAATATGAAGAAAGTCTGGTGTTTCACAGTCATTGTTTGTTATCTGTTTTGGAAACACATAATTACTGTATGTGGACAGTCAAAAAGAAGGTTCTCCCTTTTAGCTTTTAGCAAACAAATAAATGACTTTCCAATATGAGTACTGACTCTGTAATTAATTTTTATAACATTCCAATTTTAACATGTCATGAGTAAACCTGAATATAGCAGGTTCACTGTTTGAATGCCTCCCGTTCTTGTCATCTTGAATGAAGGAAGGCAATGTGGAAAATGGTCAGTCAGTAGAGTGGCTTCTGAAAGCTTTTAGGGGAGGCAGGACGGAAGAATTACCAAAATAAAAAGATGATAAAGAAATACTAAGACAACTAAAAGAGAGGGATTTAACATTCTTTAGACACTGTTTTTTCAAGTAAAAACAACATTGAAAAGCAACACAGTATAGTTAATGTTAGATCCCCTATCAAGGCTAATGTTATAGTTTATTGTATCATAATAAAGCCACAATTTTTATGAGGCTACAGCTTAGGAATGCCAGAGTCATGAAACTTTTACAGAAAATACAACTCTTTTATATTGGTAATTCGGCCATCAATGCTTAATTTTATGCAAATGTTTATTGTGACATTCTGTATTACAAATGTAGGCACCATGAATAAAGTCCAAGTAGAGCAAGGAATGAGTTTCCTGGATCAAATATGTGGGTATGGTCATCTTTGACAAGGACAACTGCCCAGTTTAGCAGTCCTTCAAAAAGAATCATTTGAAGCAGATTAGTAAAAGTATCTGCTTGAGAATCTCACCCATTTAAATACAATCATAAAAAGCCTAATCTCCTGATTAAAAAAATGAATGGGGTTATGGGCCTTTGAGAAGTAAAGCATTTATGAGAAATCTCAGATGTCCAATTAGTTGGGATTAAATAAATCTTCTGTGTATTGATCAGGAAATAAAACCCATTTATGTAATATGGAAGCCAGGAAGTAACTCCATGGGGGGAAAAACCATTAGCCTAAGGAGCCTAACAAGAACCTTTCAAAGGTCTGATTCTCAACCTGTGAGCCTCCATACCTGCTTCTAGGGAATCCTTCAAGGATACCAAATTTGGGAACCTCCTGTGTTAGGAATTGAAAGCCTTTCATAACCACCTTACATTTCTTTCCTTCCTCAGACACCATTTGTTGTTGGTGAGTCGTTTTGGTCACATGCAACTCTCTGTGACTCCATGTGGGGCTTTCTTGGCAAAGATACTGGAGTGGTTGGCCATTTCCTTCTCCAGCTCATTTTACAGATGAGGAAACTGAGGCAAGCAAGATCAAGTGACTTGCTCAGGGTTGCACATCTCCTAAGTGTCTGAGGCTGGATTTGAACTTGGCTCCTCCTGACTCCAAGGCCAGCAAACTAACCATTTCACCATCTAGCTGCCCTTCATATACAGGCAAACTTTGCTTCTTTCTATTCTTCACACATGGTATTCCATTTCTAACTGTGCTCTCCCCATGCATGGAATGCACTTCTGCCTTCTGGAATTCCTACCTTCAATCCCTTCCTTCAATGATCAACTCAAGTGCCATCTCCCATTGGAGGGACCTTTCCTGACTCCCCAACCCCAGCTATAAGTAGTCCATGCCTTGCCTACTACAACTCCACTGATTAACCACTGGGCCTTGCCATTTGCCCTGCCACCAGTCCATCTGCTCAGTACTGGAATGCCCATGCCATCCTGACTGGTGAATGCAGCATATGACCCACTATGTCTGACTGACCCTAGCCATGATGAACATGACCCTCAGCATTTTATTGCCATCCATCTCACCTACTAATGAACTCTCCAGGCCACTGGACCACACTACTCACCCTGCCATCAGGGGACTCTATATCCTCTCTCTCCCCTTCCAGCTTTGGGACTGTCATTAAATCATTCAGTACTATCTTTGATAATGGAAAGGGCCTATCAACTCTCTTATAGCTCCACTACTTACCATTCCCTTGACTTGCCAAAACAAAACACCTCCTCCCTGGCTACCACTCCCTTAAAAGTAATGTTCTCCCCCACTCCCACTAGCAAGTAATCTTCTGGAAATCAAATATTATCTCACTTTTAAATTTGCATCTGCAATACCTGACATGTTATTTGGCACTTGATAAAGGCTTTTTCAAAAATTCATTCATTCAGGGCAGCTAAGTGGTGCAGTGCATAGAGCACCAGCCCTGGAGTCAGGAGGACCTGAGTTCAAATGTGGCCTCAGACACTTAACACTTATTAGCCCTGTGATCTTGGCCAAGTCACTTAACCCCAATTGTCTTGCTTAATCCCCTCCAAAAAGCAAAAATTCATTCATTCATTAGAGATACTACATCTACATATCTATAGAGAGATAGAGATAGATATATATTTTATCTACTTCTGTGTATACATGTTGTTTTCTCTGATAGAATTCAATCTTCTTGAGGAAAGGGGGGCATTTTTTTCTTTTTCTCTCCATTACTTGGCCTTGCACTCAATACAACACAGAAGTTTAATAAATTCTCATGGAGTGACTGACACAGTGAAATGCACAAAGGCCTGTTCATCTTGGGCCAAAGCACTGGCATTCACAACCTCACTGTGACATTGCAAGTCCATCGTCACAGTCCAGCATGTGCCAGATTGCCAAGCGTGGACTCAGGAAAACCTGGGGTCAATTTTTTCCTCTCATACTTTCTAAGAAAATCACAGCTTCTCTGAATGTTAGCTTCCTTGTGTGTAACCCTCACAGGGTGGTTATGATGCTCAAATTAGATAATGTAGGAAAGGCATCTTGCAAACCACAAAGCACTGGATAAGTGACTTCTTACCACCCTTGAACTGCTAAACCTGCTGGCCCATTCCCAGGCGTCATTCCTTTTGACTTCTCTGCTACATCTGACAGTGTTTTCCCTCTCCTTCTGAAAATCTCTGCACTTTCAAGATGATGATCTCTCCTGGTATTTCTCCTACCTGTAGGACTCCTCCTTCTTGGTTTCCATCAATGGACGACAGGGGTAGCAGTAGTGGTGATGATAACCACCTACACTGATACTAACTTTTAGGGTTTACAAAGCTTGGTCCTCAAAATAATGCAGTGAAATAAGTGCTGGACCCATTTTATATGTGAGGAAACTGGGTCACTTGGCAGTGAAATGACCTAAGTCACATAGCCAGTCATATATATGAATCTGAGGCTCAGTGATACTTTACAGCTAGTAAGTGGCAGAAACAGGACTGGAACCCATGTTTTTGGGACTCTAAACTTAGCAGATGTTACACTGCACTAGGTTGCCCACCCTATTTATATGCATTTGTTTTATAATTGAATGTTATTCGCATCCTTGTATCACCCAGAGTGGCCAACTCTGGAACAGACTTGGTAAAGCCAATTGGCCACAGTGAACTATGCCATAGAGGTTCCAGGGAATCACTGAAAGCCTTGCCTTTGGGTCCAACCTCATTTTGGGCACCACTGACCAGGCAGGAGAGGCTTCCTGAATGGCCCCAGGGACAGAATGAACACCCTTTCTCTGACAGCTAACCTTGCTAAGACTGGAGATGCTGATCACTAGGTGAGGTGCAGAGGGAGGGCTGTTCTGGCCACAGCGACTTTCAAAAACCTTCCATGAAGTGATCAAGGAGCCATGATCTGCAGCAGTGAAGGGAATACTCCACACCCCCAAAATTTCAGCCACCCGGTTTATTGAAGCCTGATGAAAATGACACTGTTGTCTATTTCAGTTCACAAGAAGATCCAAATGCATTGACTGAGTTTCCACCACTCTGATTCTGAGAGCAATTTCTGCTCATTTGTTCATTTGCATTAAAGATGGTAAAATATGCCTTTGTTTCACTTTAAAACAATCTATTTTTAAAGAATTCTTAAAGATGTCAAATCTTTCATTTCTTAAGGCTGAAGTATGAAGATCCTTGAGATTTCACTATAAACCTGTTTACTAGAAGCCATAAAGGCAAATTTCTGCTTTTGAGATTAACTAAAAAATATATCATTAAGATGCTTTAGTGTATTAAAAATTCCATCCTTTTGGTATCATAGATGATAGCTCTGCGCTATGATTTGCTTCCTTTTGATGTGTTCCATTCTGCTAAATGCCAATGTATTTTTCTCTTTTATGATCTACGAATTGTTCTGCCTTTAACTGTAGATTTTATTTAAATGAAAATTAATAATTATAAATTATAATTATGACTAAAGCTTCCTATTCCCCTTAACCATATCCAATGTGACAATAATATTGTCAGTTTCTAACAATTACCCATGACTATACATGTCATTTGAATACACACCTGTCACTTTCTACTAAAGATGTATTCTGCTATGAAGTTCTATTAACACTGTTATTGCATAATCACAGGTTGTAACCATCTCTTACTACTTTTTTTAAAAAAAGGAACTACTAAACTCTCAAAAATACTCCTCAAAAACACTGAAACATAGTTCAGGAATTTGTACTAAAATGCAAATTTCCATGTAGAAAGCTTATGTTAATCAATGGATCTGTGATCTCATAGTCATTGGCACTTCCTTCGCAAGTATAGATTGCACCCCATCCATGCCTTCTCATAATGTCTTGATTCTCAGTCATATTGTTCCTCCACAGAGGATCTCTCTTGGTAGTATCCTACAACTGACTTCCACCTATCATGTGTCTTCCCATTGCCCTTTTCATCACCTTCCATTTTCATCCTGCTAAGACTGTGGTGTTCCATGATTCCCAAACACTGCAGTGTATCTGGGAAACAATTTGATAGTAAAAAGATGGGCATTTGTTGCAGGCCACAGTTTGGGATCATCCAAAGTGATGCATAATTTCTCCCATCAATATACATTCTTCATCTACTTGGCTTTTTCCTTATGAAGAATGCCAGGCCATTCTTTCTTGAATGGCTGGGGATCTCACTGAGCACTGATGCTATTAGCAGCATGTCCTGTGCAACCAAGAGCATCTGAATTACTGCCCAAGTATGGGGAAATAGCTCTTCATTTTAGATTTCTGCCATTATCTCCAACAGGAACAAGCAAATGCCTTTGACAAGTTTTCATCTCCCTGCTGAAGCCTTGATTGACACTGCTAAGCCCAAGATAATGAAACAAAAATAGATCACATAGATTGAAGAATCTTTCAGGATGTTAACATATGCATAATGTTGGAGTCTTTAAATCTGCATTTCCCTTGATCAAGTCAAACACTCTGTTGCAATCAATAAACAAAAAAATACCATGCAGGTTCTTGTCATTTTGAAACATGCTCAATCATGTTACTATTTGTAGTAACATCTATAGACGTGATCTGCTACCTGTTTCCTTCTTAGATTTTCAAGGATACTCCCTATAGCTGCATAGTCCATTCTCATAAAAATGTAGTGACTCATGATCTGAAGCAATTATCCCAACTCTGATCAGGTGGGTCACCAGGGAACAGCAAGTTATGTCTTCTCAAAGCACAGACATAAGCATAGCCCACAGGGGACTAAGAGAGAGTGGACCTTTGTAATGCTGTATATCTCTCAAGCACCCATCTGTGTGGTTCCCACCATGATTAAGGACTGAAAAATATTTAGTCAGTCTGACTTTAGAAAGGGATTTACTGAAGTAGCATAACTGATACAAATCATTCCCCCTAGAGTCTGTGAAATACTCTCCTTGAGTATATATAAATACTCTATGTACATATAGAGTCCAGGGGAAAGTGGGATCAAACTTAAAGAAGATGTGACAAAGGCATAACTTACAGCTCCTGGTTGTTGGAAGGCCCTTTCTCCCCTTCACAAGGTGCTCAAGAAGTTCCTCCTGGGCATACACTGGCTTCTTTGCTAGGCTTTCTGTTGAGCGTAAGCTTCCAAACTTTCCTTGGCTCCCAAAGCAGACACTGCTATGAACAACTGCCAACCAGAGGATGCTAGGATGCTGTTGGGAAAATGAGAAATCCCAAATCTTGTGGACCCTTCAAAGCTCACAAGGTCCTCCACCAGCCAAGGCACACTGTGGGACTGGAGGGGAAGGAGATCAAAGTACTCTCTTCACACTCACACACACACACACACACACACACACACACACACGTAACAATGCCCCAGGGAGCTTGAATGCTTCCTTCTCATTCTCCACTAGTGGAATCTTTACTTGCTCATGCATATAATATTTTAAGGGTGAGGTTGACAAAATAAATCTATCAGATTAGTCCACCAAAAGTAAGTGTAAAAATACTATGCTCTAGTCCTTGAGGTAAAAAATGTGTCTGGATTGAATTTCTCCCAGGTTTGCATAGGCTGGGTATTTTAGAGAAGACCCACAGGGAATGACCAAGTTTTCTAAGCCAATCCAAACATTCATCCTGTGTAATATCACTCTAGTTAAGCCAATAACTCACCATATATTTGGTGAGCATATAAAGGTGATCATTGAACCCGCTAGAGCTGATGAAATCACCAAGGGAAAGAAGCAGAGAGAGAAGGCACAGTATGGGGCTTGGGGGACACTCTCACTTAGGGCTTAGAAGACAATATCAAAAGCTAAAGAGGGGGTAAAATAGTATAAGTATTGAGGGGGAAATTAGATTTGAGATACTTTTTAAATGGCTTATTATCCCATGATGACCATCTTTAGCTGTCAAATGCAAAATAACCAACCCTAATGTAGGCAGAATGGGAGGAAAGAGAGGTCTTTCTGACCTGTCTCTTTTTCCTCTACCTAATACTGGTCATTCCCTTGCTCCACTGAGTCCAAATTTCTGATGCACATTTTTTAAAATAACAAACCTATTTCAAACTCTACAACTCTTCTAGGTTTGCCTCCCTCTTCTTCTAGCAACTCCAATCTTGACCCAGCAGTGGTGGAAAAATCTAGGAAACAAACACAAAGAGGAAACAAAATTATGGCTTTTTAAAGATCATAGCATGGTCAATCTAGAGAACTCTAAAGAGTTTATGAAAAAAAGAGTCAATGAATAAAAAAGTCAATGAAATGTATAAGTTGTAGCCAGAATGACTTTATTTCTTAATTTTGATAAACCTAGGAAAGCAGCATGAATAGTAAATAAAGATTCTAGGGAGTAGAGCATTGGGTCCATTGGGGACTTTTATGTGTACCATTCAAATTTCACCAGTAGTAAGTAATGTTTTCTTTTATTTTTCCTTTTTGGGTCTAAAAATCTAAAAAGTTTCAAAAAGGCTTCTATTTTTCAATTCTTTTATTAACAACATTCTGTTCAATGAAATCTTTTCTTTATGTTGTTCTCTCAAATTCCCCTAGCCAGTTTGCATTATTTTCTTTTTAAATAAGGTTTATTAATGCTTTCTGGGCTTTTTCTAAATGTCACAATCATTTCTAATCATGCCCTCTTACTTCCCTCCCCTAGCAAAGGAACTCTCCATTGCAACAACAACAAATACCTGATATGCAAAACCCATGTGGCATATAATACCACAGGACATATAAAAGCCCTATTAGTCCCCCCCCACACACCTCTCCTCCAAGAAGAGCATATTTTGCATTTTAAAACACCTCCATCTTTGCTCTCCCTAAACATTTTTGTTGGTATGAAAATAACTAAGATAGAAATTTAATTGTAATTTTTGAGTAACTGTCAAACTTGCTTTTCTTTCAAATCTGATTAATTCTTTGTGATTAACCTACTGTACCCCCTGAATCCTAGGGAGCTCAAAAACCACTAATTGGGCAAAAGAAAAAGTGGGGGTCTCATTACACATCTATTATAATTCTGCAAACACAAGAAGAAAAATCTTTTCTAGAGGTTTGGGGTTTTTAAAGTCAGATTAAGGCTAAAATCTCTAGAGCTAATAATGTTGGATAGCAAATCTCAGATCCTGTTAGTTCTATTTAGTAAACTTTAACTTATACTACTTGGGGGGCGGGGTTGGGTGCAGGAACATTGATACTCAATTGAGTATCAGGTATGAGTATCACAACCTTTGCTTCCAAACACAAATTATATGTCTTGAGTTCTCCAAAAAGCCTGTGCTCTGGGGGATTCTCTGCTTTTCACTATGAGCGCTTAGTGGCTTATCAAGAAATTCTACAAAGAATTTGCTAAGATATTCTACATCAAATCAACCTGCAGTCTGATATTTAATGAATTCAATGCAAAAATGGGAAAAGGTAAGAGCAGGAGGAATCCATGGGACAATATGATTCTAGAAAAAGAAATGAGATAGGTCAGAAACATGTAGATTGAATGAAAACCTCACATCTCTATATGTGAATACATACTTTGTATAAAAAATGGTAAGCACTGGACATCATGAACACCACATAGCACCATAAAGAACAAAATACATTATATTTTAGAAAACAGGAAAAAAAATTATTGTTGGACTTGAGTCTGCTGCCTGAGTATAATCAGACAATTGACTTGTCAAAGCCAAAAGAGAAATTAATTTTTAAAAACAATGAAAGCAAGAAGACTAATAATAAGAAAAACATAAGGTATACCAGTAAAACTCTAACCTGTATTACTTAATTAATTGAAATTTTTTTAAATGAACCCTAAAATGACATAGACACTGACTAAATCATTTCATCCAGAAGTTTAACCAATGTAGATTAATGGGAAAAACAAGCACCTTGGACAGTAAACTTCTGACTTCCTTGCCAAAGAGATAGCTATCGATGATTACCAAAGGCAACACTTGGTTAAAACAAAAGGATGAAAATTAAGGGCTACAAACAGAAGAAAAATGGGGGAAAATTGACAGAAGACATTTCAACAAGTTGTTTTCTCTATCGAGGAGAGCAGAACCTCCATGCTTCAACCACCACAATCCCTGAGGTACTTATGGAGGAAGTAGGAAGAGGATGAGAGGAAACAAGGCAGATAAAGGAGAGGATCAGACCAAGTATAGATGAAGGAGCTCCATGCTGGATGGAACATGAATCACAAGGGGATTGAGGGATTGACAGAAGTGACATCTAGGTGGAAGGGAAGATACAAAATGTCTAGGAAATAGCTCCAGAAATGGTAACTGAGAGAATATCAATGAATATTGACCTAGAGGACTGCTCTCCCATCTATACAAAATCTTAATGACAGTCATTTATTCAAGGAGTGAGAAGCTCCTTGATGATGGTCTTAGTAGAGAACAAGCAGGCTTTCATAAGCGTGAGAAAATTGAGGGGATTAGAACAGCAAGTGGTTAAGTGTGGGAATTGAATGAACTATACTGACTCCATCTTATGACTCAATTCTGGAGCTAGCTCAGTTCTCTTTCTATTCAGTTATGGGTCTAGTCCAAATTCTGTCTTGTGAGAAAAGTTTATTCAATTCTGAGCATTTGGAGAAAGCCTTGTTGCATTCTTTGAACTTCACCCAGCGTGGCTGGGAAACTGGACCACCTCTTCTGCTGCTTAGAGACCCTTAACCAAGTATCTTGGTTATGCTGACCAGAAACTTGATTAGATCCAAATATTGATGCAAGGAGTTTTCTGACAATTCTACATCTCAAGCAACTCTTATGTCTTATCTGAAAACTGAACCCATACTAACCAATTAGTGATGCTTTCCATGTTCCTTTGATTATGTATAGATACTTGGGGAGAGACACTTACTAGCTGTGTGATCCTGGATGAGTAATTTAACTGTGATTGCCTCCAAAAAAATTTCAACATCAATTTCTACCAAAAACAAAGGAAAGCATATGAATAAACAGATGTTTCCTTAATAGTTTGTAATACCTACCAAAAATGAAGAATAATGTATTATTCAATGTAGAAACGTTAGCGAACTTTCCAAAAATATCAAGGGTAGAACAAAGATACCCTTTATATCACCACTACTATATGGCATAGTGCTAGAAATGCTAATTATAGCTAGAAGGCAAGAAAAAAAACAAAGGAATAAACATAGGCAAAGAGGAAAAGAAACAATTGGGTGTCAAACATACAACCTGGTTACAAAACTCCTTGGTACAACCCAAACCAGATTAAAATATAATTAAAATATTTAACAAAATATACAAATGTGTAATAGACCATAGAAAGTATTAGTATGTGGTTTTCTAAGTCAATATGTAGTCCACAAGGATTCATTTATATGATTTAGTGAACCCATTTTCATCTATGCTGGATACCACCAATAAAGAGTCAACTAAAATTAATTTGAACAATTAATAATTTTAGCAAAATTTCAGAATATAAATAAATCTACATGAGTCATCATCATTTCCATATATTAACAAAACCCAGGAGAAAGAGAAATATAATTGAAAATACCTACAGAATATATAAAAGGTGAGAGTCTATCTACCAAGAGCAACACAGGAACTGTGTTAATGCAAATACAAAACATTCTTTGCTGGAATACAGACCTAAATAATTGGAGAAATATTCATTGGTGATGGATAAGTTATAATAATGACAACATTATCTATATCAATTTACTTATTTGGTGACATAGCCATCAAACTGCCCAAGGATTACAGCTAGAAAACATAATAATGAATAATAAAAATATAATAACAAAATTCATCAGGAGAAATGAAAAGTCAAAAATCTCAAGGGAAATAATGAAGGAAGGGATGAAAAGGCACTACTAGATCTAATACTATACTACCAAGCAGTAATTATCAAAAGTCTGGGGCTGATTAAAAATTCAGAGATTGATCAGTGGAATATATTACATACATTATATACAGAACCAAATGAACACAATAACTCAGATTGCAATGTACCCAAAGATCCCCAGCTACCAGGGTCAAGACCCCCAAAACTGGACAAAAACTGCTGGGAAAACTGGAAAGCATTCTGGAAGAAATTAGGCATAAACCAAAATCTCACTACATATACTAAACCAAAATCTCACTACATACACCAAGATAATCTTCAAACGGAAATGACTTAGTCATAAAGAGGAGGCATAATAAATAAATTAGAGGAACAGGGCAGAAATTGATTTTCAAACATACGGACAGGGGAAGAGTTCATGACCAAACAAGGGATAGAGAGGACCATAGAAGATTAAAAAAGACAATTCTACTCACATAAAAATAAAAAGGCTTTGTATAAACAAAATCAATGCAGTTCAAATTAAAAGAAAAACACAGGCAACTGTAGAAAAAATCTTTGCATCAATTTTTTTCATGAAGGTCTTATATCCAAGATATAAAAAATGGTTCAAATTTATAGATGAATGGTCAAAGAACATGAACAGGCAGGCTTGAAAGGAAGAACTGCAAGCTTTCAGCAAATATGGAAAAAATGCTTGTGATCACCAGTAATTAGAAAAATACAAATCAAAGCCCCTCTGAGATTTTACCCCACACTCATCATATTGACAAAGATGACCAAAAAAGGGTAAAGATAATGACAAATGTTGGAGGGGCTGTGGGAAAATAGAATACCAATATAAGGCTAGTGGATCTGTGAAATGGTCCAGTCAGTCTAGAATTTCATTTAGAACTATGCCTAAAATGTCACTAAACTATGCACACCTTTTGACCCAATGATACCTACCCAGACTACTCTCCAAGGAAATCAAATAAAGAAGAGGATTGTCCAGCAGATATTACTCCGAAGGTGCAGTACAACTGATAGCCTGAGGAATGAAACAAAGAGTCCTCTTACTAAAAATATATTTCAATAACCTCAGGCAGAAGCAGTTCTCAAGACAATTAAAGAGCAGTACAGATAATAAAAACAAATAGAAGTCACAGGCAAAAAGGCAAAAAAGCAATCAATAGTGAGGTTGTGGGCAGGCTCAGGTTCAAAATTCTCAAAACTGCTTTCTTGCTTTTTGCCCTAACAGCTGGGTCATGTAACTGGCCCAGATATGCATTATGATTTCCTTGTTTGCTATAGTTCCAGCTAATATTATGAGAGGAGAGAGGATTCAACTCACATCTTCCAAGTTCCATCAGCCTCCTGGCCCATAATAGTCACTAAACTGTGTAGTCTTTGACACATCAATACTACTAACTTGACCCCAAGGAGATCAAAGAGGAGAAGACCCTCTATGGTCAAACATATTTACAGCCACTTTTGGTGGTAGCAAAGAAGTGGAAACTGGTGAGGTAGGGGTCATCAGCTGAAGAATTGCTGAACAAATTATGATATATCAAAGAAATTGGATACTACTCTACTATTAAAAAAGATGGTTTCAGAGAAACCTGGGAATATTCATATGAGCAGATATCAAGGGAAGTGAGCAGAATCAGGAGAACAATGTATACAACACAATCTATACATCAGAAAGGCAAATAACTGCCAAAAAACAAATGTAAATGATAAGGGAAATGAGACAGGTATGAAGCTATGCAGAGGGAGATAAAAGCAAAAATAAAAAGAAACAAAACATATGATGACTACAATGGAAAGTCAAGATGCAGAAACAACAACACTTTTCAGCTATAATGGTCAATGTCAATATACTGCTATCAAAGTTAAAGAAGACAGTTTATTTTAAAGAATAAATGTTTTGGGAAAATTACTTTGGTGTATTGGGGCAAATTATTTGGAGATTTGTTGGGAAGTATGTGTTTTGTGAAAACTTATCACCCCATTTTTGAAAAGTCAGTAACTTTTCCTATCTTTGTCAGCTTCCCCGTCTATAAAATGGAACTAGCCACACTCCTACATCACAGTATTTATTGAGAGACAAGTGCTTTGGAAAATCTAAAATGCTATGTAAATGTGGGCTACTATTATAATGATTTCATTATTTAATAGCCAGAGATAGCAATCAGTGAGCTACTTTTCAAATAATAAATTTGTAGGTATATACTTTTCTATTTCTAAAAAAAGTAGATTCAATGTGCATCTCTCTCTATGGACCATATATTGAGTAACAATAACCCTATCAAAATCTGAAATGTTCTTGTTAAGACATATTTAAAGCAGTTATTTTGAAGTGATTGTAGCACAGCTCTAGAACAATGAATTAACTAATTAACTTTTAATTACTGCTATATCAAATGGAATTGGCTTTGCTGCTCCCACCACACAAACTAATAAGCTCCTTGGAAAAGAATCTCGGGGCAATAATTTTACCATCTTATTTTATTATTAAACTAAATCATTTGTGTGTATTTGTGTGTGAATCTGAGGAATTAGGTAATGCAGTTACATAAATTAAAAAAAACTTTCACAATGAGAACACATAATACTTTTCATTTATAGCTCTGCCATTTTCTGTTGTGGGAGATAAAGGTCTTGGATAAAAACAATCTATTTCAGCACTGGACAGCAGGCATTTTTTAAAGAATAAAGCATCCATCTTGGAATTATGCTGCAAAAGTGTTGCAATTGTGCATAATCTGTGACCCAGTTATACTGCCAACAGCCCTATACCCCCAAAGAAGTCAAAGGAAGAACAATACCCTTTGAACAAATTATACCACTACTAGCCTTACACTCCCAAAGGAACTAGAGAAAGAGAACATGGATCTACATATACAAAAATATTTATGCAATCTCTCTTCATAGTAAGCAAAACCTGGAAACTAAGAAGATGTCCTATTGGTGAATGTATAAAGAAATTGTGGTAGATGAATTTAATAGAATATTACTGTGTCATAATAAATGATAATGGCAGCTAGGTGGTGCTGCAGTGGATAAGATCAGTAGGCCAGGAGTCAGGAACTGATTTTTCTTCCTGAGTTCAAATCCTGCCTTATTGGCTTTGTGACCCTGGGCAAGTCACTTAAAACTGATTGTCTCAGTTTGTTCATCTATACAATGAGCTGGAGAAGAAAGCAAACCACACCAGTATTTCTGACATAGCTGGCTCTATAGAAATACTTATTCCCGTTCCTTATTTTTGTAGACCCAGCAATTAGCAAAGTGCCTGGCTCATAGTAGGCTCTATGGAAATATTTATCCCTTTTCCTTATTTTTTTTATCCTCAGTGCCTGGAACTTAGCTGGCTCTATAGAAAAGCTTATCCCTTTCCTTTATTTTGTATCACTGACAACCAGCACAGAGCCTTTAATATAGTAGGCTCTATATAAATGCTTATTCCTTACCCTTAATTTTTTTTTTACCCCAGCACCTTTCATACAATAGGCTCTATAGAAATTCTTATTCTTTTTCCTTATATATCCACCTCAATTAGCACAGTGCCTGGCCCATAGCAGGATCTATAAAAATGTTTATCCCCTTCATTTTTTTATCCCCCATCCTTGGCACGGTCAGCCTGGCACATATGAGGCTCTAGAGAAATGTTTATTTTCTTCCCTTATTTTTGTATCCCGAGCACTTAGCACAGGACCAGGCACTCTGTAGGCTCTAAAGAAATACTTATGCCATTATTTCTTTTTACCTTAGTGCCTGGCACATAGTAGCCTCTATGGAAATGTTTATCCCTTTCTCTTATTTTTTTATCCCCAGTGCTTGGCATGGTGACTGGCATATATAAGGCTCTATAGAAGTCCTTATCCTTTTCCCTTATTTTTGTAGCCCCAACAATTACCACAGGGCCTTTCACATAGTAGGCTTTATAGAAATGCTTATTATCTTACCTTATCTTTTTTTTACCCCAGTGCCTTTCATACAGTAGGTCCTATAGAAATCCTTATCCCTTTCCCTTATTTTTGTATCTCCAGCACTTAGCACAGTGCCAAGCACAGAGTAGGCTCTATAGAAATACTTAATTCTTTTCCTTATTTTTTTTACTGCTTAGTGTCTGGCACATAGTGGGTTCCATGGGAATGTTTATCCCTTTCCCTTATTTTTTATCCCCAGTGCTTGGCATGGTACATGGCACATATGAGACTCTATACAAATCCTTATGTTCTTACCTTATTTTTGTATCTTCAGCACTTTGCACAGTGAAGAGCACATAGTAGGCTCTATACAAATACTTAATCCCTTTCCTTGTGTTTTTTTTTACCGCAATGCCTGGAATGTAGCTGGTTCAATAGAAATCTGTATCATTTTCCCTTATTTTTGTATCCCCAATAATTACCACAGAGCCCTTCACATAGTAGGCTCTATAGAAATGCTTATTACCTTCGCATATTTTTTTTACCCCAGTACCTTTCATACAATACCCTCTATAGAAATCCGTATCTTCTTCCCTTATTTTTGTATCTTCAGCACTTATCACAGTGAAGAGCACATAGTAGGATCTACAGAAATGCATATCCCTTTCCCTTATTTTTTATTCCCTGTGCTTGGCACTTACCCTGGCACATATGAGGCTGTATAGAAATCCTTATCCTTTTTACTTACTTTTGTAGCCCCAACAATTAACACAGTGCCTGGCCCATAGTAGGCTTTTAGAAATGTTTATCCCCTTCATTCTTTATTCCTCATCCTTGGCATGGTCAGATTGAGACATATGAGGCTCTACAGAAATGTTTATCATCTTCCCTTATTTTTGTATCCCGAGCATTTAGCACAGGGCTTGGCACTCTATATGCTCTAAAGAAATACTTATGCCATTATTTCTGTTTACCTTAGTGCCTGGCACATAGTAGGCTCTATGGAAATGTTTATCCCCTTCCCTTCTTTTTTTAATCCCCAGTGCTTGTCATGGTGCCTGGCATATGTGAGGCTCTATACAAATCCTTATCTTCCCATATTTTTGTATCTTCAGCACTTAGCACAGTGAAGAGCACATAGTAGGCTCTATACAAACACTTAATCCCTTTACTTAATTTTTTTTTTACCTCAGTTCCTGGAATGTAGCTAGTTCTACAGAAATCCTTATCCTTTTCCCTTATTTTTGTATCTCACAAGGGATCTTTCCCATAGTAGGCTCTATAGAAATCCTTGTCCATTTTTCCTTATTATTATGTGTTCAGCAATTAGCACAGTGTCTGGAAGATGTGAGGTTTTATAGAAACATTTATTTTCTTTATTCTTGTTTCCCCAGTACTTAGCACAGTGCCTAGCACATAGTAGGCTCTATACAAATACTTACCCCTTTTCTTATTTTTTTAACCTCAGTGCCTGGACATAGCTGGCTCTATAGAAATGTCTTTTCCCCTTATTTTTGTATCTCCAGCACTTAGCACAGTGAAGAGCACATAGTAGGCTCTATAGAAATACTTGATCCCTTTCCTTAATATTTTTTTTACTTCACTGCCTGGCACATAGTAGGCTCTATAGAAATGTTTATCCCCTTCCCCTATTTTTTTATCCCCCATGCTTGTCATAGAGTCTGGCTCATACGAGGCTCTATAGAAATCCTTGTTATTTTGCCTTATTTCTCTATCCCCAGCAATTAGCACAGTGCCTGGCACATAGTAGACTCTATAGAAATGCTTATTACCTTCCCTTATTTTTTTTTTACCCCAGTACCTTTCATACATTAGATTCTATAGAAATCCTTATCCTTTTCTCTTATTTTTGTATCCCCAGCACTTACCACAGTGCCTAGCACAGAGTAGGTACTATACAAATACTCCTTTTCCTTATTAGTTTTTTTTACCTTAGTGCCTGGCACATAGTAGGTTCTATGGAAATGCTTATCCCTTTCCCTTATTTTTTATCCCCATTGCTTGGCATGGTGCCTGGACATGTCAGGCTCTAAAAGCCCCTTGTCCTTTTCCCTTACTTTTATATACCCAGCAATTAGCACAGCGCCCGGCACATAGTAGGTTCTATAGAAATGCATATCCCCTTTCCTTATTTTTTATCCCCTGTGCTTGGCACTGATCCTGGCACATATGAGGCTCTATAGAAATCCTTAGCCATTTTTCCTTATTTTTATGTCCCCAGTAATTAGCACAGTGTCTGGCACATATGAGGTTTTATAGAAACATTTATTTTCTTCTTTTACTCTTGTATCCACAGCCCTTAGCACAGTGCCTAGTGCAGAATAGGCTCTATGCAAAAACTTCCCCTTTTCTCATTTTGTTTTTAACCTCAGTGCCTGGACATAGCTGGCTCTATAGAAATGTTTATCCCCTTCCTTATTTTTTGCAGCCACAGCAATTAGCACAGAGCCTGGCACATATTAGGCTCTGTAGAAATGTTTATCTTCTTCCCTTATTGTAGTATTTCTAGCACTTAGCACAGTGAAGAACACATAGTAGGTTCTATAGAAATACTTAATCCCTTTCCTTATTTTTTTACATTAGTGTCTGGCACATAATAGGCTGTCTGAAAATTATTGTTCTCCTCCCTTATTTTTTTAATCCCCAGTGCTTGGCATGGTGCCTGGCACATATGAGGCTCTATAGAAATACTTAATCCCTTTCCTTATTTTTTTACCTTAGTTCCTGGCACATAGTAGATTCTATGGAAATGTTTATCCCTTTCCCTTATTTTTTTATCCTCAATGATTGGCCTGGTGCCTGGCACATATAAGGCTCTAAAGAAATCCTTATACTTTTGCCTTATTTCCATATCCCCAGGATTAGTAGTGACTAGCACATAGTAGGCTTTATAGAAATACTTATTCCCTTTTGTTATTTTTTTTTTACCTCAGTGCCTGGCACATAGTAGTTTCTACAGAAATCCTTATCCTTTTCCCTTATTTTTGTATCTCCAGCACTTAGCACAGTGAAGAGCACATAGTAGGCTCTAAAGAAATACTTAATCCCTTTCCTTATTTTTTTCTTCCCTGGCTGGCACTTAGTAGGCCCTATGGAAATGTTTATCCCCTTCCCTTATTTTTATATCCCCCACGCTTGGCATGGTGCCTGGCTTATATGAGGCTCTATAGAAATCCTTATCCTTTTCCCTTTTTTTTTTATCCCCAACAATTACCACAGGGCCTTTCACATAGTAGGCTCTATAGAAATGCTTATTACCTTCCCTTTTTTTACCCCAGTATCTTTCATACAGTAGGCTCTATAGAAATCCTTATCCTTTTCTCTTATTTTTTGTATCCCCAGTACTTACCACAATGCCTAGCACAGAGTAGGCTCTATACAAATACTCCTTTTCCTTATTTTTTACCTTAGTGCCTGGCACATAGTAGGCTCTATGGAAATGTTTATCCCTTTCGCTTATTTTTTATCCCCAGTGCTAGGCATGGTGTCTGGCACATATCAGGCTCTATAAAAACCCTTATCCTTTTCCCTTATTTTATATCCCCAGCAATTAGCACAGCGCCTGAC
The DNA here is from genome assembly GCA_028646575.1 of Pseudocheirus occidentalis. Taxonomy (NCBI): domain Eukaryota; kingdom Metazoa; phylum Chordata; class Mammalia; order Diprotodontia; family Pseudocheiridae; genus Pseudocheirus; species Pseudocheirus occidentalis. Next base: position 14,603,421 of record CM053602.1, read on the forward strand.
ACATAGTAGGCTCTATAGAAATGCATATCCTCTTCCCTTTTTATCCCCTGTGCTTGGCACTGACCCTGGCACATACGTGGCTCTATAGAAATCCTTATCCTTTTTTCCCTTATTTTTATGTCCCCAGTAATTAGCATGATAACTGGCACATATGAGGTTTTATAGAGATATTTATTTTTTTCCTTTATTCTTGTATCCCCAACACAGCACAGCGCCTAGCGCAGAGTAGGCTATATACAAATACTTACCCCTTTTCTTACTTTTTTAACCTCAGTGCCTAGGCATAGCTAGCTCTATAGAAATGTTTTTCTTCTTCCCTTATTTTTGTGTCTCCAGCACTTAGCACAGTGAAGAGCACATAGTAGGCTCTATAGAAATACTTTATCCCTTTCCTTATTTTTTACCTCAGTTCCTGGCATATAGTAGGCTCTATAGAAATATTTATCCCCTTCCCTTATTTTTTTATCCCCCATGCTTGTCGTGGTGACTTTCTCATATGACCCTCTATATAGAAACCCTTATCCTTTAGCTTTATTTTTGTATCCTCAACAATTACCACAGGGTCTTTCACATAGTAGGCTCTATAGAAATGCTTATTACCTTCCCTTATTTCTTTTTACCCCAGTACCTTTCATAAAATAGGTTCTATAGAAATCCTTATGTTTTTCTCTTATTTTTCTATCCCCAGCACTTACTACAGTGCCTAGCACAGAGTAGGCTCTATACAAATACTCCTTTTCCTTACATTTTTACCTTAGTGCCTGGCACATAGTAGGCTCTATGGAAATGCTTATCCCTTTCCCTTATTTTTTAATCCTCAGTGCTTGGCAGGGTGCCTGGCACATATGAGGCTCTATATAAACCCTTACTCTTTTCTCTTATTTTTTTTTATCCCCAGCAATTAGCACAGTGCCTGGCACATAGTAGGCTCTATAGAAATGCATATCCCCTTCCCTTATTTTTCCCCTGTGCTTGGCACTGACCCTGGCATATATGAGGTTTTATAAAAATAGTTATTTTCTTCCTTTATTCTTTTATCCCCAGCAATTAGCACAGTGCCTAGTGCAGAGTAGGCTCTATACAAATACTTACCCCTTCTCTTAATTTTTTATCTCAGTGCCTGGCACACAGCAGGCTCTACAGAAATGTGTATCCCCTTCCCTTATTTTTTTTATCTCCCATGCTTGTCATAGTGCCTGGCTCATATGAGGCTCTATAGAAATCCTTATCCTTTTGCCTTATTTCTATATCCCCAGCAATTAGCACAGTGCCTGGCACATAGTAGGCTCTATAGAAATATTTATTCCCTTTCATTATTTTTTTTTACCTTAGAGCTTGGTACATAGTAGGCTCTATAGAAATGCTTATTACCTTCCCTTTTTTTTTTACCCCAGTACCTTTCATACATTAGGTTCTATAGAAATCCTTACCCTTTTCTCTCATTTTTGCATCCACAGCACTTACCACAGTGCCTAGCACAGAGTAGGCTCTATACAAATACTCCTTTTCCTTACGTTTTTACCTTAGTGCCTGGCACATAGTAGGCTCTATGGAAATGCTTATCCCTTTCCCTTATTTTTTAATCCTCAGTGCTTGCCAGGGTGCCTGGCACATACGAGGCTCTATATAAACCCTTACTCTTTTCTCTTATTTTTTTTATCCCCAGCAATTAGCACAGTGCCTGGCACATAGTAGGCTCTATAGAAATATTTATTCCCTTTCATTATTTTTTTTTACCTTAGAGCTTGGTACATAGTAGGCTCTATAGAAATGCTTATTACCTTCCCTTATTTTTTTTTTACCCTAGTACCTTTCATACATTAGGTTCTATAGAAATCCTTACCCTTTTCTCTCATTTTTGCATCCACAGCACTTACCACAGTGCCTAGCACAGAGTAGGCTCTATACAAATGCTCATTTTCCTTATTTTTTACCTTAGTGCCTGGCACATAGTAGGCTCTATGGAAAAGTTTATCCCTTCCCCTTATTTTTTTATCCTCAGTGTTTGGCATGGTCCCTGGCCCATATGAGGCTTTATAAAACCCTCATCCTTTCCCCTTATTCTTATATCCTCAGCAATTAACAGAGTGCCTGGCACACAGTAGGTTCTATAGAAATGCATATCCCCTTCCCTTATTTTTTTATCCCTTGTGCTTGGCACTGACCCTGGCACATAGCAGGCTTTATAGAAATCTTTGTCCTTTTTCCTCATTTTTATGTCCCCAGCAATTAGCACAGTGCCTGGCACATATGAGGTTTTATAGAAACATATTTTTTTTCCTTTATTCTTGTATCCCCAGCACTTAGCACAGTGCCTAGAGCAGAGTAGGCTCTATACAAATACTTACCCCTTTTCTTATTTTTTTTTAACCTCAGTGCCTGGGCATAGCTGGCTCTATAGAAATGTCTATCTTTTCCCCTTATTTTTGTATCCCCAGCACTTACCACAGTGCCTAGCGCAGAGCAGGCTCTATACAAATACTTACCCCTTTTCTTATTTTTTTTTTTATCTCAGTGCCCGGACATAGCTGGCTCTATAGAAATGTTTTTCTTCTTCCCTTATTCTTGTGTCTCCAGCAGTTAGCACAGTGAAGAGCACATAGTAGGCTCTATAGAAATAATTAATCACTTTCCTTATTTTTTTATCCCCCGTGTATGGCAGGGAGCCTGGCACTTATGAGGCTCTTTAGGAATCCTTATCCTTTTCCTCTTTATTTGTATCCCCAACAATTACCACAGGGTCGTTCACAAAGTAGGCTCAATAGAAATGCTTATTACCTTGCCTTATTTTTTTTTTATCCCAGTACCTTTCGTATAGTAGGCTCTATAGAAATCCTTATCCTTTTCTCTTATTTTTGTATCCCCAGCACTTACCACAGTGCCTAGCACAGAGTGGGTGCTATACAAATAATCCTTTTCCTTATTTTTTTTCCTTAGTGCCTGGCACATAGTAGGTTCCATAGAAATGCATATCCCCTTCCCTTATTTTTCATCCCCTGTGCTTGGCACTGACCCTGGCACATATGAGGCTCTATAGAAATCCTTGTCCTTTTTTTCCTTATTTTTATATCCCCAGCAATTAGTACAGTGCCTGGCACATAGTAGGTTCTATAGAAATGCATATCCCCTTCCCTTATTTTTCATCCCCTGTGCTTGGCACTGACCCTGGCACATATGAGTTTCTGTAGAAATCCTTGTTCTTTTTTCCTTTTTTTATGTCCCCAGTAATTAGCACAGTGCCTGGCACATATGAGGTTTTATAGAACCATTTATTTTCTTCCTTTATTCTTGTATCTCCAGCACTTACCACAGTGCCTAGCGCAGAGTAGGCTCTATACAAATACTTACCCCTTTTGTTATTCTTTTTAACCTCAGTGCCTGGGCATAGCTGGCTCCATAGAAATGTTTTTCTTCTTCCCTTATTTTTTGTGTCTCCAGCACTTAGCACAGTGCACATAGTGGGATCTATAGAAATACCTAATCCCTTTCCTTATTTTTTCCTCAGGGCCTGGCACATAGTAGGCTCTATAGAAATGTTTATCCCCTTCCCTTATTTTTTTGCATGGTGCCTTTCTCATATGACCCTCTATAGAAACCCTTATCCTTTGACTTTATTTTTTTATCCTCAACAATTACCACAGGGTCTTTCACACAGTAGGCTCTACAGAAATGCTTATTACCTTCCCTTATTTATTTTTACCCCAGTACCTTTCATACAATAGGTTCTATAGAAATCCTTATCCTTTTCTCTCTTTTTATCCCCAGCACTTACCACAGTGCCTAGCACAGAGTAGGCTCTATCCAAATACTTACCCCTTTTTTTTTCAACCCGATTCCTGGACACAGCTGGCTCTTTAGAAATCTTTATCTTCTTCCCTTATTTTTGTGTCTCCAGCACTTAGCACAGTGAAGAGCACATAGTAGGCTCTATAGAAATACTTAATCCCTTTCCTTATTTTTTTTTACCTTAGTGCCTGGCACATAGTAGGCTCTACAGAAATGTTTATCCCTTTCCTTTATTTTTTTATCCTCAGTGACTGGCATGGTACCTGGCACATATGAGGCTCTATAGAAATCCTTATCCTTTTGCCTTATTTCATTATCCCCAGAATTTAGCACAGTGACTAGAACTTAGTAGGCTCTATAAAAATACTTATTTCGTTTAATTATTATTTTTTTTTTACCTCCGTGCCTGGCACATAGTACGCTCTATAGAAATACTTAATCCCTTTCTTTTTTTTTTTTTACCCAAGTGCCTTTCATAAAGCAGGTTCTATAAAAACCCTTATCCTTTTCCCTTATTTTTGTATCCCCAGTAATTAGCATAGCAACTAGCACACAGTAGGCTCTAGATAAAGGCCTGTCCCTTTATTTTTCTATCCCCAGTGCTTGTCACTGTGCCTGGCACATAGTAAGAGCTTAAATAATGTTGATTGATTATTCCCCAACCTATTGGGTTGTTTTTTTTTTTTTGCTCAATGGATGGAGATACGGATTAATTTCTAAAAAGAGACAAAAAACCAACCACGTAGATTTATGCTATGATATGCCACGTTATCACAATAAAATCTGGCTTGAGTCTACGGTGTAGATTTTGACAATCGGGTCCAAATTCATAGTGCTTCTGCATTTAGAGGGAAGCTGATTAAGCTTCTCTCTCCCATTAAAGAAAAGCTGGAGTCTAACCATGGGCTTGGGCCCTCCCTCTTCTCCTGGGCGGCTCCCATTGTGCCCTCAGGCCGCCATCCAAGGGACATCTAACAAGGCCTGGGTAGGGCGGACCCCAGGGGTGCATGGGGACTAATATCTAATCTGGCAAATATATCATTTTCGGGAATAGAATTGAGAAACATACAAAGGAAAAGACGACCTGGGGTGTGGCCATCCTGCATCCCTCCAGCTCCCCCTCAATCCAGCTCCTGGGGCCCGATCACCTCACCCCCCCAACCCCACCCAACCCCCCCCCCCCCATCCCCAGCGCATCCATACAGAGGATGGGCATCTTTAAGGTCTTACAATGTGGCCAGCCCGCCTCAGCTGCTGCCTCGGTCTCCTGTTGCTGCCACACCCGCCCGTGCACGTCTCTCTTCGTTTTCTTCCTCCGTGGTACCCCGAAACTCCTGCCGCAGCACCCCGCAACAGTGCAAGAATAATCTCCGCCCCCAGCTCATAGGCTGATCTCACAGGAAAACCTCCGCCCCCCGTCTGAGGGCTGATCTCGCGGTAGTTTCCTACAATTTCAATATAATTTATTCCTGTGCAGTGGCGTGATTCTGAATTAAATCCCTGGCAGTCAACCATACTGCAAAAGGGGAATGGTTAAAAAAACACACGACATCATCTTTTTTTCTTTTTTTTTTTCTTAAAAAAAGGGGGGGAGGGGGTGTTTCAATGCATTACCTTGATTGCATAATACCTTCGAGTTTGGAAATTAAGGGATTATTAGTAATTTTGGAGAAGATAATTTCAGTTGAATGATGAGTTCAGAAGCCATATTACAAAGGGTTGAAAAGAGAGGAAGAAGGGGGGAAGTGGGATGACCAATTACAGGCAGTTTTCTCAAGGGGGTTAGCTGGCTGCGGGAAAATTCTATGTAACGTTTAAGGAAAAATTAATACATACACTAGATAAGATGTTCTCCAAAAAATGAGAAAGAAGGCGCTACCAAATTCTTTCTAGGAGATCAATATAGTCTTAGTACATAATCCGAGATATGACGAAACAAAGAAAGAGAAGCAAAGAAAAAAAATCCTGATTGAAAATGTCAAAATGAAATTCTGGCAAAAAAATAAAGGAACATAAAAAAAATTCCCCCAAACACTCACTATGATCAATTTAGATCTTTTTTTTTCTTAAAGAATCAAGGAAGATTTAACATTAGGAAAACATAACATAACTATATAAAACATAACATAATCATATAAAACAAAAAAAAATCAAAACTACCTCATTATAATACTAGAAAAAAATGCCTTTGTCATTAATGCCAAAAAGACAAAAAATAAGCCTCTCTAAAGTATAGGCATAACGGGATCGTTTCTTAATTAAAGTATCAATAAAAAATCAAAAACTCCTATTATATCCAACAAAGATTCAAACACTAGCATGTTTCCCAGTAAATTCAGGAATGAAACAAAGATGTCCTCTCTCCCTGCTATCACTCGACAGAAAATATTACGTAACATTCAGAAAATATATACTAAAAAAATTAAAACCAAGAAGAAGGAAAAAGAGACCAAATTATTCCTATGTGTTAATGACATGACGTTATGCTTGAACAACTCTAGGGAATCAAAGAAACAGATAATTAGAAGCTTCAGTAAAGCTACAGGGTACAATGTAAACCCACAGAAACAAAGAGATTTTCTATATGGTAGTAGCAAAATCCGGGAAGCAGCAATTAAAGGGGAAGTTCCATTCAAAATAACGAGATGATTAAAATATCTGGAGGGTGGTCTATCAAAGCAAACAAAACTTTATATGCACATGTATGTATGTGTGTATGTATATGCATATATTTGTATATATATTTTAAAATATTCCTTAATGAAATAAAAAGCTGAATTGCTAGAGAAATATTTAGCACTCATGGCTATTCCATGGCAATATAATAAAAAAGGCAATGCTATCAAAATTAATTTATATATTTAGTGTTATACCAAAGTAGCAAAGGGATACTTTATAGAACTAGAACTCAAGCTATAATGTAAAGCAATAATTCTCAAAAATTATTTGGCCCTGGGTTATAAATAGAAATATAGGGAGACACAGAGGAATCAGAAATCAGAGAAATCAATAATCCAGTGTTCAATGAACCAAAAAACATAACTTACCTAAGAAAGAACACCCTATTGATGTGTTCCAGTTGAAGAAATGGGAAAGTACTCGGGCAGAAATTACAAGATATTGCACAATAAATTTCAAAATGGATATACGGCCAGAGTATAAAAGATCATACCATAAAAAATTAGAAGAGAAACAGATCATATACCTTTCACAGCTATGGGCAGGCAATTAATTCTTAACCAAACAAGGAACAGAGGAGATTATAAGGGATAAAATAGATCATTTTGATTCCATTAAATTAAAAGGCTTTTCCAGAAACATTTAATTCAGCTAGGATAAGATGGGAAACAGTTGACTGGGAGGAAAAAAAAATCGTTGTTGTCAAATATTTCTGATTAGATCCTGATATCCAAAATATATGGAAAACTAACAGAAATATACCAGACTAAAAACCATTCTACAATAGTTAAGTGTTTAAGGGATATGAACAGTTCTCAACCGTTAATAATCAAATAAAAGACCAATTAAAATAATGCTGTTGTTTGTGGTTCAGTTGTTTTTTGTCATATCCAACTCTTTGTGACCCCAGTTAGGGTTTTCTTGGCAAAGATACCAAAGCGATTTGCCATTTATTTCTCCAGCTCCTTTTACAGATGAGGAACTGAGGCAAACAGGGTTAAGTGACTTGGTCAGGATCACAAAGCTGGTAAGTGTCTAAGGTCAGATTTGAACTCATGAAGATGAGTCTCATCTAGCTGCCCAACTCAAATAATGACAGAAATGCAAATCACAGTAACCCTGAGATTTCAGTTTATGGGCAGCAAATTGTCAGATAACAAAAGATGGGACTAGTCAGTGTTGAAGGCATATGAAGGCACTATTGATGAAGCTATGAATTACTTCAACTATTCTGGAAAGCAATGTGGAATAGGCAAATAAAGGAACAAAAATGTCCATACCCTTTCACCAAGAGATCCTCTTGATATGTATGCACCAGCAACAGGTCAATGACAAAGAAAAAGGCTCAATATACAAGCATACAGCAGCACTTTTGGTGGCAGCAAAGAATTGGAAACAAAGCTTGTTGACTGAGGAATGGTTAAATAAATACATAAATATAAAAGAAGATTACTGTAAGAAATGATGAATAATATGGATTCTGAGAATAATGAAAAGACTTCTGTCAACTGGTACAATGTAAATAGGACTGAAAAAATATCACACAAATGCCTAGAATGTAGATAGAAAGAAACAAGAAAACTGAAACCAAACACTGCCAATTTGTACTAAGCTTGGCGTCAAGAAAGAGATGTGTGAATATAACTCTTGGTGCTTCTTTGTATCATAAGTACCGGAATCACAGATGTGAAACACTGTATATGACATTCTACTTTTTTAGCAAGTGGATTAGTATTGGGGAACTTATTTTCTTCCTTATTATAAGGGACATTCTAATCAATTTATTTACATATTTCCAAATTGCAGCCTCTGGAAGGAAGTTTGGAGTTATGCAATGAGAAATGTAGGTAAAAGAAAAACAAAAACAATTAAAACATTTTAAAAATAAATGTTTAATGATGAGTTTTCTACAATGGATTACATATATATAGTATATGTATTTCTATGGTGTTTTCATGTTTGCAAAATATTTTACATACAGTATCCCATTTGATCCCCACAACACTCCAATGACATAGGTGCTATTATTATCCCCTCTTTACAGATGAGGAAACTTAGGAAGGGAGAGAGGTTAAGTGACTAGCCAGAACTACACAGCTCAGAAGTATTTGAGGTAAGATTTGAACCTAGTTTTTCCCAACTCAAGTCCAGTGCTCCAACCACCATTCAAAGGTGCTCCCTGATATATGGATATCTAGGTATAACCCATGGCCCCAAATTCCTGAGCTCTGATATATAACAAACTGGGTTCAGTCTTAAAAGTGGCACTAAAAATATCACTCTTCGGTCAGCATCATTCCACCCAGAGTTTGCTCTTAGAATATAACTCATGTCTGAGTCTCCTCAGTTATAAGGGAAATGGTCTCCTAGATCCAATAGAAGAACTAAAGGAAACAATGCAAATGCCAGGCACACGTGGCCTTTATTTTACCTACAAAAATGTTTTTTTTATAAATTCAGAGGACTCCTAGGAGCCTATAAACAAAATGCAGAAAACATAGAAGCTGTCCCAATAGCCCAAAAGCAAGCAACACAATATTCCCACCTCCCTGCTCGGCCCTACTTTTCCCCAGGATCAGAAGGTCCTCCAGACTCAGTACCACTGTGAGGGTGGAAGTTTTCTCAAAGGGGA
>CM053602.1:14613017-14635092 GCA_028646575.1 Pseudocheirus occidentalis
TCAGTGTTATGGTTTCTGAATAAAGACCTTGGTTCTGCCTTCCATGTGGAGAGTTTGCTATATTTTGTGATCCAAAACTACACCAACATATTCATAACCATCATGGGTGTTGTGAATATCTCATTATTGATACAGAAGTGTTGTGGGAAACACAGGTATCCCAGTCCCTTGTTGGTAGAACTTTGAATCAGTACAAACATTTTGTAAAGCAAACTGGAATTATGCACATAAAGTGATTAAAATATCCATGCTGTATGACCCAGAGATTCTACCAAATATATACCCCGCAGGAAATTGCTCATAAGAAGGAAGTTTTCATATATACCAATATACTTATAGTGATGGTTTTTGTTGTCACAAAGAAATAGAAACAAAGCAGATTGAGCAAGATCTGAACAAACCATGGTTTGTCAGGGTGATGGAATATTACTATGCTGTAAGAAACTATGCAGAGAATCACGGGAAGATCTATATGAACTGATGCAGAGTAAAGCAAATAGAGCCAGGACAACTATATACACAATGACTAAAATGATGGAAATAGAAAGAACCACCACAAATTAATCCAAAGTGAATGTTGCAGATTCATAAAGAATAAGCACAATCCTAAAGAAGAGATGTGAGAAGACAAAGGAAATATTCACAGATATGTAACACTACGTAGATTTTCAGGATTTTTTGGATTTTTTTATTGTTCTGTTCATTTTTTTTACCTTTCTTCTTTTTCCTTCTTAAAAAAATAATCTTTGTTAGATGAGATGGCTCTCTGAGAAGGGGAAGGGGGAAGGATGCTAAGAGAAATTTAAAAGGTATAAAAGCAAAGACATCAATAGAAAATGTTAAAGATATGGTCAGAACCATATATGAAAAGTCAAGATTTATGATAGTTGTGATGTGAAAATTATAGACTTAGAACTGGAAAGGGCTTTAGGAATCAGGTAATTTCCAATCCTAGTCACTCACTTAACAATAGTTTATTAAGTAGTGATATGAAGTAAGGCATCAAAATGGAAGTTTGCCATTTTTGTTGAAGACTTTCTGTACAGAGTTCAAAGTGATATCTACTATCAGTTAGAAGCTTCTCCAGATACTCCAACTTGAAGACAACACTGCCCTTATAGTACCAAGCTTGTAAGTAGTATATGGCATCCTGATGTCTACATTAATGTATAAAAGATTAGTTTAATCTATCTGCGCTCAAAAACAAAGTGGATAGAAATACACATATAGCCCAGACAATGACATGCTGTTGGATGGGCACCCATTAAGTTAACCCATCAGAAATCTAGTTTGCACAAGTGGACAATGATCACTTGATGGGATATTGATGGACTTGATGGATTGCAGGTGGAAAACTGCATTCAATTATCCCAAACTGCTCACCACTGACCTCCTAGAGATGCTCTATGTTACTGTTCATCATTGAATACCAAGGTCTCAAAGAATCAAAATTACAAGCAATTCAAAACTCTGACAAATGTCACATAGTAGAGGTGTGTTAACCATGTTAACAATAATAAGTGGAGTCAATGGCATTAAAGGAACAGGCATGATTAAGAGTAAGAAGCCTTTGCTTTGGAGCCAAAGGACCAGGGCTCAAAGGCTGGCTCCTACACTAACTTCCTGTGCAGCCTCTCTGATGCATAAGTTTTCTATCTGCAAAATGAGAGGGTTAGATTTGGAGACTTCTAATATATACGACTGGAAAAGGAATGGAGCTAGTCCTGTAGTAAGAACAAGAGATGACAAATGAAAAGCTGGAGGGGGGTATTTTAACATAAAAGTTATTTCTAAGGTAGAATGTTCAATATGTAATGTACTTAATATATTAAAATAACCAGAAGAGCTCCAGGGGATTGGGTGGGTTATTTATAGAGGATTTAGGGAAAGACATAGACAAGAAGCACCAAGAGTGAGAAGAAAAGAGCTTGAGGTCTGCAGTGGGGGAAGGAAAATGTACACCAGCATCACAGACCCATCAAAGAAACATAATCCATGTGTAACTGGGCGTTGAAAATGTGCTTAAGGTACATCTAATAATTAATTTTAAAAAATTCTTAACAATGCTATGCAATTACATTATCCCACCAGATTTTATACAGGAAATAATATATAACTCCACTATACACCACTGGTACTTATTAACTAATTAGCAATTATAAATAATACCCACCACCCCACCCCCTTAATTGCTTAGATATAAGACAGAATGTAAATCTTCCCACATAAGTTCTACTACTCAACCTAGAATAGCTACTTTTCATCTTATGTTGGCTGACTTTGAACCTAGGTCCTGGCAATAATGATCCAGTGAATGATCCACTGCCATCCAATTTTTTTCTCCAATTTTCTGTCATTGATGCAGAGCATTTCTTATTCATTGATTTACATTCTGGTTTCACCCTAATGACCATAAACCTTAAATTGGTCAAATAGATGAGACTTGTGGGTATCTTTTTTAAAAAATCACATCATAAAGCATTTAAGGCATTCCTTGCTTCCTTCATGCCACAGCACTTCTATCTACCCTCCCCACCTCCCCAATCAAATTCTGTTAACATACTATACAATGTGTAGAATTACAAGCCACAAATAAACAATCCGATACCACTCAAATTTAGTGAGGTTCTAGTTTCCTACTGCAAAGAAAAGGGAACTTATCTTCAAATAATCTCCAAATCTATAATAAAATATTCAGGCTGGGAGAAAATAAGTTGCCTTATAATGCCTTTTCAGAGAATAGGAGGAAAATAAAATCACCATAGAAAAATATACTAAATGTTACAGAATGAGAGGCTGCATGCAGGTTCAGTGGACTAACAGTCACCATAAATAAGCCTGAGATTGAAATGTTTTGTGTTGCTCTGCATCCCCCCCCCAACACATACAATTTGCTGATGTTTGCTTTTGATAAATTTCCCTGCCTAGCTGCTTAAAAAAAAGAAAGAAAATTACCGCCCAACTTGTGCAGTGCTGAGTCCACATAGACTTGACTTGGACTTGACGGTGGCTCCAGTTTGCCTGAAACTAATAAAGAAATTTTAGGATAAACTTGGGAAGAATATTCAATTCCAGGATGACTCTTTGGAAAGGCAGAATAACTGAACTTCAAAGTATTTTTGATGGGATATATAAATCTGTCATCAAAGGCGCCTGGCCAAAGTCATTGTGCATTATGGATTTTTCCAAGCATTTAAGGCTGTGCTGTTATTATGGCCTTTTGCAAAGACATGAGATGGAAAACTGTGCTAGATTCCAGGGAAGAATTCTTCCTGCACTGTCTCCTGTCAAACCTTATCACTAGACTAGGGGTATGGAATATCAAGTTCTATACACCCAAACCCTTCTTTCCAGGTAAATTTTGCAATCCCCTTCACTCCAATGAAAATCTTTCTAAGGCCTACAATTGAACTTGGTTGGTTGGTTGGTTGGATTAAAATTGTATCACTATATTGGGGTCGAGGTGCAATGTGTCTGACCAAATATGAGTTCAGAACGCTTTACCACAATTCAGGCACAAATGGAGATGTTCCTAAATCTGTGTATCTCACTTTTCTTTTGAGCTAATGTAATTCTGTTTTGCTCACCCAGCAGAACGTCTTCTCTGATGCAGGCATACCATGCTGGGCTGTCCTTGCTAGTGTCTCCCATACTTCACAGTCAATTGCAAAGTTCTTCAGAGAGACCTTGAGAGTGAATGTTCTTGTACCACTTCTTACCTCCAAGTTAGTTATTTGCCAATTTTCTATAAAATAATCTTTTAGGCAAACATACTTTTGGCACTTGAACAACATGGTCAACTCATCAGAGTTGGGCTCCATGCAGTAGCATTTGAACACCTGACAGTTCAGCTCGAGAAAGGGGTTCATTGTCCAGTACCTTATCTTGCCATGTGACCTTCATACTCTTCCTAAGATAATTCAAATGGACCAAGTCAATTTCCAGGCATGGTGCTGGTAGACTGTTCAGGTTTCATAGGCAGTACAATGACAAGGTCAGCACAAAGGCTCTGTAGACCTTCACTTTGGTAGGCAGTCTAATACCTCTTCTTTCCCGTACTTTCCTTTGGAAGCTCCCAAACCCTGAGCTAGCTTTGGCGGGGCATCAACCTCATTATCTATGTGTATATCCTTGGAAAGTACGCTGCCAGGGTAGGTGAACTTATCCACAGCATTCAAAATCTTTCCAGTTGCTACAACTGATAGTTCCATGTATGGATGGTATTGTGTTGGCTGGTGGACCTCTGTTTTCTTGGTGTTAATTGTTAGACCAAAATTAGCACAAGCGGCAAAGAATCAATTCACATTTTGTTGTATCTCTGACTCAGAGGCTGCATTGAGTGCACAATCACCTGCAAACAAAAAAAATCACCATACCAGAACAACTATGCTGAAAACCAATTAGAAATGGATCAGGATGCCTCTGGGAAAACATATACTTCTCCTGGAAGTAGGAGAGCAGTGATTTCAAGGCTAGGGTAGAATTCTTAAATTGTTTTTCATTTTACCCCACCTCTCATAGGTCTCCTGCTAACCCTGCTCTAGGCACTCAGTGACCTTCTGCTGTCCTATGGATGCTCAGTTATCTTGATTGTGAAGATACCTACTTGGGCCTGCCCTCTTTGAGCAATGTCCCATACTATGACTCTTTGGCTAAAATACTAGACTCAGAGCAAGTCTTGAATTCCAATATGGCCTCAGACACTTCCTAACTTTGTGACCCTAAGCAAGTCATTTGAATTCCCTGTGCCTGTTTCCTCATTTATAACTTGAGGGTTATAATAGGGCCTATCTCCTACAATTGTTGTGAGCCTAAGATGAGATGATATTTTCACAGTGCTTTGCAAAACTTAGAGTGCTCTGGAAGTGCTGACCAACATTCCTTTGCAGCCTTGTCAGATGATAGCAAACCTGATCAATTCATGCCCACTTGTCAGTAGGCATCAATTACTTTAGGAATTATCTCTCTCAAGTAATATACTTTGGTTTTCATTTTATTTTTTGTTTTATTTTATTAATAGTGATTACTTTACATCACATTAACTTCCCAATGTATCCTTATTACCCTGTCAGGGTGTCATCCCTTATAACAGGGGTTTCTTAATCCAGAGTCCATTTTGTAAATAGATTTCAATGGGCACATGAACTGAGATGGGGAAAAGTGACATCTTTATTTTCACCAGGCTCTAATTGAAATCCAGAGTTTCCTTCAATTATGAATTAAAACAAAAAACAAAAACATTATTCAGAAAGAGGGTCCAGAGACTTCAACAGATTGCCATAGGGGCCCATGACACAATACAAATTTAAACACCCCTGTCTTACAATAAAGAATGCCAAAGGAACAGCATTGCTTCCAGTCCTGAACTCAGGAGAGATGCAACAATCCTGACACAGGACCTGACTGGAAGAACAGCAGGCAAGGCTTCAAGACACAAGTCTTCCGGGAGATCACTTCCTTTCATTCCTTTTACCTTCCCCTGGTGGGCAGGAGAGGCCTCTTCACTCTGCTCTGGGTGAAATGCTCTCCTTCTTCATCTTGATCTCTTATTTCCCTTCCAAGCCTGAGCTCAAATCCTCCCTTCTGTCGAAGGCCTCCCCTTCTAACATTTGCTGCTATTGGCTGCTGTTCAGTCATTTCTGACCCTTTGTGACCCCGTTGGGGTTTTCTTGGCAAAGACACTGAAGGGTTTGCCATTGCCTTCTCCAGCTCATTTGACAGATGGGGAAACTGAGGCAAACAAGGTGAAGTGACTAACCCAGGATCACACATCTAATAAGTGTCTGAGCCCAGATGTGAATTCACAAAGGTGAGTCTTCCCGCCTTCAGGCCTGGTACTCTGTACACCATGGCACCACCTAACTGCTCCTTTCTAAGGTTACATTGTAATAGATAAAAGTTCATATCTCATACGTGCTTATTTCTGTACACATGCTCTCACACTGGAATGTAAGCTCCTTAGGACAGGAACTAGTTTTCCTTTTTGATCTTTAGCACTTTGTGTGTATATGTGTATATGTGTATATGTATAGTCTATACATGTTATATATATTCATATGTAAATGTGTGTGAATGTAGCACATAGTAAGTCATTTATATATGCTTTTAGATGGTGGATTAGAGGAAAAAAACGGTATCAAAAGATTAGATAACCTCTGACCTAGCTTCTAGCTCTAGACCTCTGACCCTATGAATACATGTTACCTCCCTGTGGACAACACAGCACAGAGGTCTTTTCTTTCTCCTTTCTAATGGGCAATAGAACAAAGTTGTTCTTACTCTCCATCCCCTGTTGTTCTCTCTCAAATATTCATCTGGACCTGCCAATTCATGACTGTCAAAGGTTTCGAGGACCAAAGATTTAGATATGGACAGAACCTTATTAGTCAAAGTCAACCCTCTCATTTTTGCCAGACAAGGAAACATTCACTGAAAGCGTAGGTAACTTGCCTAAGGTCCTACAGCAAGTAAATAACCAAGGGTAAGGACTGCACTCAGCCTTCCTGACTCCAAGTCCAATGCCCTCTCCGTCACACAACCCTGCCTCTTATATATGTGCATACATGCTAGTGACATACAATACTGACTTTTCTCTCTTTGCCAAGAGCTGGGTATTCTGTATGGCCTAGTTCCTTGGCCCCAGCAGAAAGATGCATTGCTATTCTTCCAGAAATGTTTGTGTGGAATCTTTAAGGTTACTGTTAAGAATTTATTTTCATTGTAGAGGAGTCATTTTTGATAGATATGTATGTTTTACTGCTTTATGAGTTTCTCTTGTAAACAATATGTTTGATATATTTTGGTGGGGGTCCCAAACTGTGATTTCACTGGCATGAGGAATACTTAATGAAGAAACTCCCTCTATCAAAGAGAGTCAGCACCTGGTCAAAGTCATACAGCCTTCAAAACTCCCTGAGGAATCCAGAGGTTTGCCAGCAGTACCAAGTGCTCCTTGAACCTAAGTCTTCCTGATTCCAAAGCCAGCTCACCAGTGGCACACCTCTGATGGGCTTCATAGTGTCCATTATATCTCTGCCTCACTCTCTTGAGGAAAATTGTGGGCTTCTTCATTGTGATTCAGGCCAGTAGGCATCCTATTTGTCACTGCTGAAGAAGACCCTGCGTGTAATGGACCTGAGATTTGGGCTATTACCATCAGAATGTACCATCTGAGTCCATCCAGCAAGCTCCCATCTTCCCCCTCACCAGCCTTTGTGGTACATATGTACAAACACACACAAGTACCACCACCCCCCCCCACATTTTAATTTCATACAAGCTGCTTTGGATAAGGATCCACAGTTTACCACCAATTTTTAGAGACAACTAGAAATACAGTTAGGAGTTCAGTCACGGCTTGTTCTTATCTATTCCTCATAGAGCAGTGGATCAGGTGAAACACAACAAGAAGGCACATCTAAGTTGTGATGCTGCCCACTTACTAGTACTAATTGTACTAGGCCAGCCAAGAACACTGAGTGAAATTCCCCTCAGGAGCTTGTATGCCCAACACCTGACACACTGTTTTGTGCCTACAAGGTGCTTAATCAATACTTGTATGAGATTTTTGATTACTTATCTACTACCACATTCCTTGCTGCCTACAAATCCCCAAGTCTTTTAAAAAAATCTGTTATGAAAAAAAAATCTGTTATATATTCTATCACCCTACAGCTGTCTGTGTTTTCTCAGTCAAGTTCCTTAAAAACCCCATCTATACTTGGTACTTCTACTTCCTCTTTTTTCTCTTCAAAACTCTTTGAAATCTGGTTTCTGACCTTGTTGCTCATCTCAAACTGCTTTCTCCAAAGTTACCAGTGATCTCTTAAGAACCAGATATGACAGCTCCCTCTCAATCCTCATCCCTACACTCACCCCACCATGCATTTTGAGGACATTACCTTTTTCTGCTTCTCTTCTTCCCTGGATGACTGTTCCTTCTCACCACTCATTCATCATATCCACTGGATATATTCCAAAAGGCCATCCTAAGCCTTCTCTTTTCTCTCTATATCAGTTTCCGGGAGTTCAAAGTTCATCCCTAGGATTATGACTCTCAGATCCATATATTATTCCTAGTACCACATAGTGAGCTACCAGAAATTTCCACCAGGATGCCCCATGGGTAGCTCAAATTTAGCATTCCCCAAAAGCAACTGCTTATCTTTCCTTCTAAATTCATCCCTCTTTCAAAATTCCCTCTTGCTGCCTAGGATCTCACCATCCTCCCAGTCACCCAGTTCTTAAATGCTTCGGAATATTTTGATTGTTCATTCATTCACTTGCTCTTTTGTTCATTCATGCATTCATTCTCTCACCTCACATATACAATGAGTCTTAATGTTTCTATCTCCATAACTTCTCTTGTGTATTTCCCTTCCTGCCATTCCAATAGCTAGAAGCCTAGTTTGGAGGCTTCCTTGCCTCTCACTTACACATCAGTCTCCTCTGTTCTCCATACAGCTCTCAAAATGATTTCACTGCAGCTGAGGCCTGACCATGTTACACCCCCAAAAATATTTCAGTGGTTGATGTTACCTGTATAATAAAATATAAATTCCTCTGCTTGTCATTTAAAACTTCACAAAGTATACCCTTCCTACTTCTCTAGTCTTCTGACACATTACTCCCCTCCATTCACATTCCCCTGGCCTAATCACAGTGACATGCTCGTTCTTCCTAATACCTAACACTCCATCTCCCATTGCAACATCCCCTACATTCCCTATTCCTGGAATGCTCTCTTTTCTATCCTCCAAATCTTGGAATCGTTGACTTCTTGTAAGATTCAGTTCATGTTGAGCGGCACATCTTCAATGAGACCTTTCCTGGTGCCTCCCACCCTTTCAGTTGTTAGTACCCTCTCTCCCAAACTACCATGCATTCATTTTGTCCACTGCTTACATGTAGATAAGCTATTTCCTCTGCTAAATTGGTAGCTGCCCCCTACTCTTCCCTTGTTACCTTTTGTCTTCCCCATTTCATTGTAAGCTCCTTGAGGATAGAGCCTGTCATTCTTTTTTCTCATTTGTATCCTTAGAACTTAGCACAGTGCCTGGTACATAGCAGGTATTTAATAAGTTTTTATTGATTATTGACTAATAACTTGTTGATGCACTGGGACACCCAGAAGGTATTATGGTAGGCATTAAATAAGAAAGGCAACTGGGAGACCAAGGGACAGCAAGCATTGCATTTCTCCAACCCAGAAAAAGTCCAGCTTGAACACACACACACACACACAACCACACACGCAACCACACACACACATACACACACACACACACATGCTTCCTGAGCTTTTGATGACAGACATCCAAGCCTCTTTCTTCACCATTATTCCATGACAAAACTCATTAAAGTATGAACTAACACCACCTTGAAAATTCACCTCATTTATTCTATGTCATATATCCATATCAAGCCAGTGTGCTTCCCTGAGTTTCCATGGTACCTAGGAAATAAGATGCCCATTTTTGAGTGGGTTCAAGAGTCAAGCATGGGGTAGGAAAGATCTTTGATTGTCAGTGGCACTTGCCACAATGGTATTATTTAATTATCTAGGAAAGGGTACAACTTGATAGAGTATACATGGGACTTGGTAGGTAACATCCATTCCCTTTCCCTAGTTAGGGAGTTTCATCAGCAACACAGGAACCTTTCTACAGGGAATTCAGGAGGTACTAGTGCCTTTACTGAATTCAGTAATGGCTGAGGGAGACTGAGAACTCTCACACAAATCAGCACTTGGCCAAGGACAGAGCCAGTCCACAGGCCTGGGTTGTGCCGTATTGTGCTGTTATATAGACATTATGGGAATGTGGCTAGCCACATGCTGTGGGAGATTTAAGGCAGAGAGAGTTTGGACTGCCAGCAGTTAAGCCAGCTACTATTATGGATCTTTACAGCAGTTTTGATTGACCTCAGAAGCTGACTCAAAATATAGTAGGCTTCTGAAAGTAAGGAAGGGCATGGGACCATGTTGAGAAGCCATGCTGACTTCTGTCATATGAGCCCATCACTGCATGCTTACACTAGGATACTGGCCTTTGGCCAAGTGGGCAAAAAACAAAAACAAGAAAACCCAACTATTTGGCCTTAAAAGTGATGGGTACTAAGAGATTATGGAAGCGGGAGGAGGACCCGTATGTACAAAAATATTTATAGCAACTCTTTTTGTGGTGGCAAAGAACTGGAAATTAAAGGGATGCCCATCAATTGAGGAATGGCTAAACAAGTTGTGGTATATGTATGTAATGGAATACTATTGTGCTATAAGAAGTGAGGAGCAGATGGACTTTATATTTACCTGGAGAGACTTATACAAACTGATGCTGAGTGAGAAGAGCAGAACCAAGAGAAATTGGTACACAATTACAGACACAATGTATGTGTGACAACCAACTTTGATAGACTGGACTCTTCTCAGCAATGCAGGACTATGAGACAACTCCAAAAGACTCATGATAGAAAGAGATGTCTATATTCAGAGAAAGAACTAGAAAGAACAGAGTGAATGCAGATTGAAACAAACCACCTGCTCTCTCTTTTTTTTTGTTTGGTTTTGTTTCCTCTTTCCCATTGTTCATTCCATCAGTTATAATCCTTCTTTACAACCTGACTAATGTTTAATATGAAAGTATTTGCAGATCCTATACTTGATTGCATGCCACCAAGGGAGGGGGGAAAGGAAGGAGGAGAAAATTTGAAACTCAAGGGATTGTGGTACTGAATCTTGTAAACAAAAATAAACAAACAAATTAATAAAGACAAAAAGAAAAAGAAAAAAAGTGATGGGAACTGAAATTTCCCTTGGTAGCTCCCCATTGGTTCAGAAGAATCTCTTCTAGTACTGGATTCTGAGGCAGTCTTATACTGTGAAAAAGGCCTGGATTTGAAATCAGAGGACATAAACTGATTTTCTCAACTCTTCTACATATTTCCATGGGCCTCAATTTCCTTGTTTATAAAATTATCTCTACTCTACTCCAGACCTAAGTTTATTACGCTATCATCATAAATAAGGATCGGAACTTCCTGAGACAGAGTAGAGCTGTGTCTATGATATGAAATATGGCTAAAAATCTCCTTCCCATCAACCTCAGTAGAGGATGTCACCATGGTACATTCAACACATAGTACATGATAATGTATAGACTGTGTTTTTCAAACTCTACCTGTATCTATCTATATATAACATTTTATGTATTCTCTGTTCAGATGTTTTTTTTTTCAGTTGAGTCCAACTCTGCATGAACCCATTTGGGATTTTCTTGGCAAAGATCCTGGAGTGGTTTGCCATTTCCTTCTCCAGCTCATTTTATAGATGAGAAAACTGAGGTAGACAAGGTGAAGTGATTTTCCCAGGGCCACACAGCTAGGAAGTATCTGAGCTTAGATTTAACTCAGGAATTTGAGTCTTCTTAACTCCAGGCTCGACATGGTATCCACTGCAGTGCCACCTAGCTGCTCGCTCTTGCTCTCACTCTTGCTAACACACATAATACACATATATGCATAGTGGTGTGTGCCTGCTTTATGTTCCACATAATACTTTGGTTGACATTGTTTTGGGAATGAATGGATACAGTAGGCATATTAAAAGTATAATGTTATTCAGGTATTTTTAAAAGACACAAAGTCAATTAATGACAAAACTTGTCATGTTAGTATTGCCTAAATTAGGAGTTATTTGATTTTTAAAAGTGCCCCACATTGGGACACAGCTAGGGCCAGTCCCTTTAGCTTTATCCTCTCAAGGTCATACAAGTCAGAGAGTTAGATAATGAAAGTAAGGAGGCAACAGAGACAAGGGCTCTCCAATATGAACGACCTCATGAAGATAAACGTGAATGGCCCACCATCCTGCCCATTGCATTTACACTTTGGGAAACATTAGTCAGAAGTACTTGCCATACATTTCCTGTACTGAAATGCCTTTTGGGAGAAATAATCAATAATGCCATCCTGGCCTCAATCCTCTAGAGCTTTAAAGATTACATTCAATATCTTGAATTGCAGTCAGAAGCAAATATGGAACAATTTTCTTTACATTCTTAAGTAAATACATGTCTTTATCCTACACTTGGCACCAATGTCATTTTTTTAGCTCCAAGGAGAGGATATTGACATACTGTAGTCTGGATATAAAAGGGGGGTTATTAGTCACACTAACTAGGAAAGGAAAACTTTCTGCATTTCCACTGTACAGATTTAAGCATTGAGCCATTTCTGTTTCAAACATAAATTTTGTTGCTTAGAGGGTCTCTTCATTGTGTGTTCATAGTACTCCTTAATGATCATAGTGGGGTGGACAAAATTATCTTCCCAATTCCATCAAGCTAATCACCCATTGTCAAATGTTCCTTTTTAAGGGACAGTATTTGGCTCATGTTTTGGATGGAGGAAATGATTTGCTTTGAAAATGGATGAAAACATACTGTTTTACACACATGAAAAATAACTACAAAGAAAAAGCAACCTGGAGGAAGGGAGAGAATGTAGAATTCAAAGTTTTATAAACAAATGTTAAAAATTGTTTTGATATACACCTGAGAAGTAAGATATACAGACAATGGCACATAAAAATCAATCTTTCCCTACAAGAAAATAGAAGGGAAGGAGATAAGAGGGGGGAGGTGTCAGGAGGGAGGGCAAATCAGGAAGAAGGGTAATCAGAATGTACAGCGTATTGGGGTGGAGGAAGGGGAAAGATGGGGAGAAAATTTGGAACTCAGCATCTTTTGGAAGCAAATGTTGAAAACTAAAAATGAATTAATAAAAAAAGAAAAGAAAAAGCAAGCTCTATTGTATCCCCAAAGACACAGTGAATGCCTCCCCCCTCCTAAATAACCTTACCTTATTGACGATAGCAAAAGAAAAGTATAATCATGATAAAGGTGAAGGACAAAGGGTGGAGAAAATATAGATCACTCCATATTATTAAGATTTGATTATCCAATCCGGATTTGGCAGTACATTGTATTAGGTGTTATGTAAAATCATGTTTTAATTTGCAGCAGCATTTTCTACACAAGTTTTTTTGTTGTACATAGAATTTAATAATAAGGAAAGTAAAGATAAAAATATTCATCCTCATAATACTCTTATATTAATATGAACAATACATTGCCTGGTTCATTCATACACATTTTGTAGCCCCATCTAGGATTTCATCTGTGGTTCTAGTAATCAGGCTAAAAGAAAATTCTGGTTGCAGCAGATAAGGAACCAAAAAAAAATCAAGAAATGAAAGTAGAGGCATTGGAATGTTGTTAATCTGGTATTTTGATAATGAATAAGGGTGGAGCCATTGTGAAATATTATTATAAACCCCAAAGAATCAATAATTAATCCCCAATGTATCCTTGTGTATTTGAGAAGAGTCAGCCTAGATTATAGTGTAATTAACATGTATCTCCATGCTTTTCTGGGTCTCCACGCAGTGCTTCCCTAGCAAAATTGTAAAGTACACAAAACTGGCCTGCAGCCCCCTTCCACCTCTATTTCCTGTCTTCCTCTCCTGCTGCCCCTGTCCACATCCACTCCCCTGCACTGGACTCACCACCTTTCTCATCTCCCACAGGACACAGAAACATGCTTGTATTGTGTCTTATCCATGAAGGGACCTATTTGCTCATTATCCAATATGATCAATTCAATTGAGCAGATCTTTATTGAGTTCCTCCTATGGTACTTAGCAGGAATCCACAATCACAGGTCAGAGAGTTAGACTCCATGTCTTTCCTTTTATCTCAGGGAACATGCAGTAAGTCTACCTAGGGCACCGGGGCTGGGCATGGGAAAGGAATCATTGCAAAATGGGCAAAATCATTGAGAAAACATGAACCAAGGAGGGTTAAGAAGGTTACACATTGTCTCCCTATTTCACCCTCTCTTTCTCCCTCTTCTCTTCTCAAATAAAACCTTATTATTAACAAGGGGCAATGTTCTTTGTCAGTTCTTTTTCTATTCCTCCTCCTTCTTCCTTCTCTTCCTCCTCTCATGAATATAAACCTATCCATAGTCTCCAATGTTATTCTTTGGGAGAGGCAAATTCTGTTGTCTCAGATCACCTTCCTGTGGATCTGAACAACCGTTTAAGAAAACTGTATATGAAGGGTGGCTGGGTGGCAGAGTGAATAGAGCACTGGCCCTGGAGTCAGAAGGATCTGAGTTCAAATCTGGCCTCAGACACTTAACACTTACTAGCCATGTGACCTTGGGCAAGTCACTTAACCCCAATTGCCATGCCTTCCCCTCTAAAAAAAGAAAACTGTATGTGAATGGGCTCTGAAGGGAGAAAAAAATAAACTACCCCAAAAGGCCAATGGATCTGTAATCTCATCAATTAATTATTCCCTCCCATGATTCACATCACAACTGGCCATCTTTCACAACCCTTGCGTGAATCCTCTCATAAATTCACCCAAAAGGGATTCCATCACACCAGGAACATTGCCATTTTGAACGCAACTGGGATTTGCATGCTAGTGGAGTGAGGGCTAGTCCTTCCTATGGCTCCTTTTTATCTCATCTAATCAGCCTCCTTTCCTCCCATTTTCCAATTGTACATTTATTTGATTTTAAATTTTTAAAATTGCCCATCCAACACAATTCTGTTTGGTTTGCATTGCTCTTGATTGCTCTTTTGGTGGTCCACAACTTGAATTTACTAGCATGAGCACAGTTCCATGACTCAGGGCCACCTAACATCACATAAGGAACATTAAGTCAAGTTCCTAACCCTTTATTGGCCACGTACTGTGTGCCAGGCAGTGGACTGTGTAGATATGAGATGCAAAGATAGAAGGAAAGGCAATATGAAGAGAAGATAATGATTATAATTAAATGAAGGGAAGCATTCAAAGTACTATTTACAAACAAGATGGATATGTAGAGAGATTAGAGATTGAGAGAGAGAGAGAGGGAGGGAGAGGGAGAGAGAGAGAGAGAGAGAGAGAGAGAGAGAGAGAGAGAGAGAGAGAGAGAGAGAGATACAGAAGATACGGATACGGATACAGATGGATGGATGGATGGAGGTAGAGATAGATAGATACAGATATGGATAGACAGACAGACATAGAGATATAGAGATATATAGAGGACAAACTGGAGAATGTCTCAGATGGAAAGACCAGGAAAGGCTTCTTTCAGAAGGTGGGATTTTAGCTGAGACATGAAGGAAGCCAAAGGGTGGAAAAGAAGAGATAAAACATTGCAGGCATGAGAGAGTCAGTGAAAATGTAGAGTAGAGAAATGGAAAGTATTGGGATAGGACCAGCGAAGAGTCTGGCATCACTAGACCTTAGAATAGAGGGGAGAAGAAGACTGCAAAGGGAGGAAAAGGCCATATTAAGAAGGACCTGACAATTCAAAACCGAGTATTTCACATTTGACCCTGCAGGTGATGAGGAGTCACTGGATTTGTTGAAAACGGAAGATATGATCACATCTGTGCTTCAGGAAGATCATTTTGGTAGCTCACAGGAGGATGGGCTCATAAGGAAAAAATACTTTAGGGAGGAGAATCAACCTTTAGGCTAATGCAATATTCCAGGGGAGAGGGGCTAAGGGTAGCTAAGGGTATCTGGGAAAAGAAAGGGACACAGAAATATGTGTTGTGAAGGCAGAATCACAGAACTTGGCAACAGATTAGCTGTAGGAAGTGAAAGAGGGAGGAGTTAAGAATCACCCCCAGGATGTGAGCCCAGGCAGCTGGGAAGGTGCCGGTGCCTTCAAGAGCAATAAAGAGGTTAGGAAGAGGGGAAGGTTTGGAGGGAAACAGAGTTTGTGACACAGCGAGTTTTAAGATGCCTCGGGCATTCAGTTTGAGACACCTAATAGGCAGTTGGAGAGGCAAGACTTTTTTTGGACATGGTCAATAAGGAAATTTGTTTTCTTTGAATGAGCATTTTGGGAATAAAGTGTTTATTTTTCTTTTACTTCTCAATTGGAGACAGTTTGTTCTGATTTAAGGGATAATATTTGGCTCATGCTTTGGAGAGGAGAATGATTTGCTCTCAAAATGGATGAAAGCATAGTGTTTTACACATGAAAAATATAACTACCAAAAAAGCAACCTCTATATTACTCCCCAAAACATAGTGAATTCCCCCTAAATAACCTTTCCTTGTTGACAAGAGCAAAAGAAAGTGGTCTAATCATGATAAAGATGAAGGACAAAGGATGGAGAAAACATACATCACCCCATATTATTAGGATTTTATTACACCATTGAGAATGAGGCAGTACATTGTGTTAAGTGTTATGTAAAACTGTAGTTTAATTTGCAATGGCAAATTACTAGAGAAGGCGGATTTTTGCTAATTGAAAAAATAGATTTACTTTTGCTTTTTTGTGGGGGTTTTTTTTGGAAGGCAGTTGGGGTTAAGTGACTTGCCCAAGGTCACATGGCTAGTTTTTCTGTTAAGCATCTGAGGTCAGATTTGAACTCAGGTCCTCCTGACTCCAGGGCTCGTGTGCTATTCACTGAACCACCTAGCCACCCTGAAAAAACAGTTTTAAAAGTAAGCTACTAAAACAAAGATCCAGCAAAGAAAACTGAGAAGGAGCAGTGAGACAGGTAGAAGGACAATCACTAGGGAGCTGTATCATAAAAACCTAGAGAGGAGAGAGCAAGAAAAACAGAGGCTCAGAAGAGGCCACTGGATCGAGCAGTTGAGAGATTATTGGTAACTTTGGAAAAGGCATTTTCAGTTTAATACTCAAGTCAGAAGCGACACTTCAGAGAATTAGTGAGAGAATAGGAAGAAAGGGAGTGGAGGCACCAATTGGACATGATTTTCTAAGGGGAGTTGAGTGATGAAAGAGAAGAGAGATATAGAGTGACTGCTACTGCAGATGAACAGATCAGGTAATGGGCTTTGGAAGACAGAGGGGCCTTTGGTATGTCTATAGGCAGCAAGGAAACAGCCACACAGTAGAGAGAGGGACTGAAGATTGGTGACAGAGTAGGAATGACAGAAGGAACAATTTGCTGGAGGAGACAGGATGAAATTTGAATTAAAGTATAAAAAAGATGGACTATTGTTTGATGTTTAATCTTGGTGTTATTAAGAGTGACAATTTAGCAAACCAAATTAGGCTACTCTCTTCCTCTTATTAAATTCTGGCCTAAGCTCATTATCCGTTTGCATGTGTCCAAGATCTAAACACACATACACACACACACGCACATGTGCACACACACACACACACACAATAGAGAGCTCTATAGAGTATTCATCCAGCAGCATATCATAGTCTTAACAATAGCCATTCACCTAGAAAATAATGGTCTTGAAAAAGATGTTTCTTTGTGAACAAGTTAATTGAACAGAAAGTAGACAGAGATTTTTATTTGCATTTTCCACACCGTTTTATCCTTCCATGAGCAAAGCACTGTAGCGGGTTGGGAGACAGTCCTCAATGTCAGGCTCTATAAAGCAAGCAAGTCCCATTGATTTTCCCACTTTAGTCAAGATGAATCATTACTCATTACTGATCATCTGGCAAGAGGGGCGACACAGGAGCAGACTGGCCTTGACACAGCCTCCCAACAACCTAGAAGTAAAAGATGATAGATGTTAAGGAGGAAATTTACCATTCAACTCATTGTTAGATCACCATTATTCTCCCACCACATTTCTCATTCCCATATGCGACCAGAGAGGCACGAGCAAGCAGCATGTGTCCTGGAGTTCTTTTCTCAGAGATTACACAGTCAGTGGGTGCTTTGGGATCCAGCTTCTGGCATCTAGTACTTTGCGCTTTACTTTAGGAGTAGTCTGATATTCTTGTTTAAAATAAGACAGTGCATTTGCCTTTGCTGCTCACTGGCACAGTCTGGCCCTACTTTATGGTACAATTAAGACTAAGCCCTAGATCTGATAGCTAGTCATTATGCCCTGGTTATTTTTCTCAGTGAGCCAGATCTAGCCTGCAATGACTGCCTCTCCCTCAAGCTTCTCTTCTTTTCAAAGTGGGGAGGGAAAGCCTGCTATTTCTTGCTTTTGTTCCCCTATGTTCAATCTTTCCTTTGAGGGCTCATGACATTTTTTCTTTTGTTTTGCTGTCTTTCTATTTGTTTTTTTTTCTTATTTACTTCAATACTACCTATGTTAAGCTCATTATATCTCCAAAGCCAGAGTTGTCCATTAATGGCCCTGAGGACATTTATTTAAGGGCCATATGGCCTTCTAGTAGACTTTTAGGACCTTACCAACAAGAGATGGGATGTGGTGGAAACAAAAACCTAAGGACTCTCCCCATGCAAGTTAGGCTGCATTTTGTTTCACAAAGTGCCAAAACTGTTATAGGAATTTAATTGGCTCCAGGGATAAAGCACACAGTGTTGAAGTAGCATCCTTGTTACCAAAATGAAAGTGCAATCGACATGGTAACCTCACTGTTGAATATCCTGCCTC
Source organism: Pseudocheirus occidentalis (assembly GCA_028646575.1). Taxonomy (NCBI): domain Eukaryota; kingdom Metazoa; phylum Chordata; class Mammalia; order Diprotodontia; family Pseudocheiridae; genus Pseudocheirus; species Pseudocheirus occidentalis. The sequence goes on from CM053602.1 coordinate 14,631,446, forward strand.
TCCCATCACTAAGTAAACCTCTTTTTATTACCTGGTAGATTCACCAGATTGGCTGAATAAAAAGCAGGACTTAGGGTTGCCAAGAGAAATCTCAACAATCTCAGATATGAAGATGATACCACTCTGATGAGCAGAAAGTGAAAAATTAAGAAGCCTCTTGGTGAGGGTGAAAGAAGGGAGTATAAAAGCTGGCTTGTGGCTTAACTTGAAAAAAACTAAAAATTAAATTAAATCAGTCAATACTTTAAGAAATTAATTCAGGCTACTCACGGAAAAGTCAAATACTGAAGTGGAAGCTTCAATATCTTGACCACATAATGAGAAGACAGGACTCTTTGGAAAGGACCCTGATGTTGGGAAAAGACTGAAGGCAAAATGAAAAGGGGACCAAATATAGTGTCATGGAAACAATGAACAAGGGCACTGAGAGACTTTGAGAGATGCTGGAGGATAGAAGGGCCTGGCACACTGTTGTCCAGGCGGTCACAAGTCAGACAACTCAAAAACAACAACAAAAGATTTACTATGACTATCTTATATTGTTACAACATGGAGCTTAAACTATTAGGAAACTGACCTAAGACCATTTTTTCCTATAACACAAGTTAATAGTATCTTTTTGAAAACCAAAGGCTTGTATTACCTATAATGGAGATATACTAGAGGCCTTTCCAATAAGCTCAGCGACAAAGCAAAGATGTGTATCCATTGTAACTACTATTGTTTGATTTAGTTCTAGAAAAACTGTTACAGCAGTAACACTACAAAAGGAATTTGAGGGAATAAATACAGGTAAAGGAGAAGCAAAAGTATCACTTTTTCCAAATGATACAATACTTTATTTAGAGAAGTCTAAAGATTCATGTAAAACAAAATAAAATAATCATTTCGATAAAGTAACACAGTATGTAACAAGCCAACAAAAATCATTAGTCTTGCTGCAATACTATATACCGATAAAAACCCAGTAGAAAAAGAGAAAGACAAAGCTCATTCAAAATAACAACCGTATGCTGGGAAGCTACTTACCAAGATACATACACAAAGTATATGAATACAAGCATAAAACAATCATTAGAGAAAGACTAAAATAATTAGAGCAACACTAATTTCTTATGGTGGGGGCCATGTTGACATAATAAAAATGACAATACTACCTAAATTTGTTCACAGATTTAGCATCACGTCAATCAAAGTACCCAAGTTTACTTTATAAAACTTGATAGAGTAGTAAGAAAACTCAACTCAAAGAAAACTGGACTAAGAATCTCAGGAGAAATAATGAAGGAAAAAGTGAGAAATAAGGGAATCGAGCATGTCACAAAGGACTAATCCATGGAAACAATTTGGTAGTTTTTGAAACATAAAAGAGTCGGCTGTGGTGACACATGCCTATAATTCTTGCTACCATGAATGTTGAGACTGGATGGTCTCTTCAGCTCAGGAGTTCTGAGCTGTAGTGAGTTAAGTCTAACTAGAATTCATAGTTAAGTTCAGCATTAATATGATGGGTCCCAGGAGTGGGGAAGAGGGGAAGGAGGGAAAGGGCTGCCTAAGGAGGGGCAAACCAGTTCAGATGGAAAAAGCAACTATTTAAAGATGTCATGGCAATGAGAGTGGGTTCAGGCCTTTGAGTGGCCCCTGCATTTTCAGCTAGGGTAAGAAAGAGAGACCCAGGGTGGAAAGGCTTCTGGTTTTTCTGGCCTAGTCTTTCTCAGTCCACAAGACTATTTTCCCCTATGCCTTTTCCTCCCATCTACCTTTCTCCCATTCCTCCTTTCTACCTTGGCCCTTCTCTAGAACACCCTGTATGTGATATCTTCTACTCTGGGCTAGAAATTTCATTTCCCCTGTGACCTTGGAGAAAAACCAATCCAGCTCACTTGAATAGAAATCTGTCCATGTAAGACATCATAGTGGCTTTCATTCCAAAATTGCCATGATCCCTGTTGATCAAACCCATTTAATCCATTAAAGGACTCAGATGACACAAGCACCAAAGGAAATGAATGGAATTCTTTAATAAAAACTAACAAGACTACTGTTCTCAACATTTTGACATGCGTTCAGGTTCTTTGTTGTTAAGAAAACTGACACGACTGGAGATATCAGTGCATGGGACTGCCAATGTAGATGGACAAGTCTGAGACATTTCTTTTCCAGAAGAAGAACCAGTGCCTCCATTTCCATATAGTCATTTTTCCCTACCACATATAGTCCTGGCAAAATCAAACACAAGTAGCACAAATAGGGCAAGACAATGAAAGGTGAAGCTGCCCAGGGATATAGACACAAAAGTCTTGCAAATTTGAAATCCAATGAAATAGGTACTAGAGATTATGGAACATCTGCTCTTAAGTATTTGACTCTGGAATCATTATGAAGCAAGGACTGGCGCTTAGTACTCTGGCTTCAGATTTCTGTGTTAACAAATGTATGCATCACATCACTTCTACTCTTGTCGATTCTCTTTTAAATGTCTAGTTGAAAGGCCAATTGTTTGTGTTACTTAAGTAGCTCAGAATCCAATTTCCCTTTTTAATATGCAGTTCCACCAATCATGCTCTCACAAAACAGACTCAAGCCATAAATAAACAAAGCATGTGACACTTTTTCCTGATGGGGAACCATGAAATCATAATTTAAGTACTTTAAAAAAATGTACAGCTGTCAGAAGTTTGCATAAAACAGTCTGTGGGAAAGAGCAGATGTTCCATGATTTGAAATAAGCCAATTTATCTGAACATTTACAGCAAAGAAGATAACTGGATCTTTCATTTCCTCGTGTATTGGTTGGATCCAAGGAATTCTAGTTTATGCAGCATTATAATATCACAATGCACATTTTCCCTTCTATCCCAATGCATTATTACGTATTACATCTATATGTTAATTACAGCCCACATCCTAAAGGAAGCCTGCTTGTAGCAGAAGAGTCTGAGAGCACTTAGCTCCAGTTCTGAGGGTCATACAATCTTCAATTTAGAAGCTGAAGAGACTTGAGAGGTCATCTCATCCAGCTCCCTCATTTGACAAAGGAGGAAAATTAGACACACACAGAGAAATTGGTTTGCCCACCAACACAAATGCAGCAAGAGGAAGAGTTATGATTTGAACGCAGAGCTCTGTTTCCACCTCTAGCGTGCTTGATACACTCCCTCTTTTGGGGGCTTTTGTGCACTTTTCTTGGCTTGTCCACCTCCTATTGGCTCCACTTGGAGAATGTTACCTTATGACAAGTCTCAGCAAAAATCTTTCTGGTTTTTTCCAAAGGATACTGTTTTGGCCAGCTTCTTACAGAGCTTTTCAAAGCCCAAGCAGTACAAAGGAAGATCTTTTGTACCCAAATAATCTTTAAATCCCTGACAGAGCTGCAGGGCAGGTGATGAATATCTTCAAACAAATTGTTGGAGCACCTCTTAGTAACCCTTGACCTCTGAGGTTTTGGCAGAGTTCTTTAGTCATAAACCATCAACCCTAAGTCTCACTCTCATTCCTTGCTTGCCTTTCAAAGGGTGCCCAGGTGCCACCTCTTAATCAGGCCTTTTCTGTTTTCACTTGTTAGCTCTCTCCACCTTTTAAACTTTCTTTATGTTAGAGACTAAAATGTTCACACCCTTTGACTGAAAGATCTTACCCCTAGGAAC
>CM053602.1:14645552-14678052 GCA_028646575.1 Pseudocheirus occidentalis
TGTGTGTGTGTGTGTGTGTGTGTGTGTGTGTGTGTGTATCTATGTCTTGTCTCTGGGTTTCTGTCTTCATATGGTCATCTTCCTGTGTACCTCTGTCTGTCTCTATCTCAGTATGTATCTGTGCGTTTGTATAAGTGCATCTGTTTTGTCTGTATGGTTCTGTCTCATCTGTAGTCTGTCTTTCTGTGTACCTGGTTCTGTCCCTTTTTGTATTTCAGTTTACCAAAAAAGGCATTCAGGATGCCATCTCATAAAAGAGAAAGAGAATTGCTTTTTAGTATTCCATTTCTCTCACCCTAGGGTGTCATCTTATTTCCCCCCCCCCAAAAAAAACCAATCACTGTAGTGCTTTGGCTTCAAGTTTTCCTTCCCCCTTTAGTCTGTTTCGGACGGCACACTTGCTGCTTAGGATTCAGAGCATGGAAGGAAATTTCTGGCCTTATTATAGCTTTTTTCATTCCATCTCCCTTTATCTACTGTTAAATCATTTTTGTGAGAAATGTCTTAGCTTGACATAATGTGCTTTATAACAGATTTTGTTTATTTCAATTAGGTCTTCTTTAACCTTGCCTAGGCCAGTCTGCTCCCAGAACATTTTTGGCCTCTGTAACTGGTAGCCCAAATGTGAACAGAAAATGAAAAAAAAATCTTGTAGCAATCAAAGGAAGATACTTAAATATAATGCAATTTAAAAAACTGTTCAGATTTATCCCTTAATTTCATAAGAAAGATCCATTAGAGAGGACTGTCTGAAGTTAGTATATTAGATGTATTAGGTACTCAAAAGTCATGTTGATCATTTCTATATGATTTTATTCTAAAATCTGTGGAATGCCAAAAAGAGTTTAGGAACTCCACATACACTATGTTTCTATCATATAACCTAGTCCCAGGATGTTTGTTTGGGAGAGGAGTATGCACAGAGGGTTGGTAACAAGATACCTCTATAATCAGTATTCTTTCCAGATTCCAGACATGTATAGGAGCTCCTTTCCAGCTTGGCATTTATTTCCCTGTAGGTAAAACTGCCTTTTCTTCTCCCTTGTTTTCTGTCAGCTTGGCTAAGAGGGCATCAGCCTCTCTCTGGTGGCTGGCCAGCAGGCTGGGCTACTCAGTGTCTTCCTCTAACTGCACATTTAGCACCCTGCCAGTTTTGGTGGTATATCCATAGAGTGCCTTGCTTCCTCAACCCCCCTTACTTAGAGCAGTTCATCCTATGGCAGCTTCTACCCTCCTTCTCTTTGCACATCTCTGGGTGTGTGAGAAGGGTGACTCAAATTCCCTACTACTGGGGATCCTACTTTACCATGTATATTTACTATTCCAGAGGGCTCGTAATGTGCACTGACTCATCCCCACTCACAAGAATATATCCTTAGAAAATTCATGTGGTAATTAGTATTTTAATAACATGCTAATGAACTTTTATCAAATAATTCATTTGATCTGCACTAGGCTCATGAACACCCATTGTGTTGAGAAGTCCATGAAACTAGATGGACAGCCCACTGAGTTAGTCCTCCCTCAAGTGCTCAACCCATGGATAGATCTTACAAATGGCCAATGAGCTGACTCAAAAATGAAGAAGAGAAACATAGGGTGGTATTTGCCCTTTGGGAAATCATATAATGTTTTCAACTATCTCAAGCTGCACACATACACACCCATACAAACACACACACTTTTTGCAACAATATTCTTTAAAAAAATTTTTTGAAGTTAACAGCAAACAGGCATTATTACTATATGACAGCAAAAAAGGTAGAATTGCACGTGAAACTATGATTTTCTATTATGTACAGTTTGCTTTTTCTTTTAAGTACATCATATGTTTGACATGCAACTTTCCAAGCGGCTGTTTGTAATCGCTGATATTCTTCTAGTGACGTCACACAGTTATAAATTATGGATCACTGGGATCACTGAAGCAGAGGTTCTTAGCCTATGAGTACATGGAGTGATTCCACAGAGCCATAAATATGGATGGGGAAAACAATTATATCTATTTTCACTAACACTCTGAACAAAATTTAGAATTCCCTTCAATTATGAATGCAGACAACATAATTGCTTTCTTCTGAGAAGGCATCCATTGATTTCACCAGACTGTCCAAAAGGTCCATCTATGACATATAAGGCAGGTACACTTGATTGGAGAGAAACAAGTGGTGAAGAACACAAGCAGCAACAGAGAAATGCAAGAAAGGTGTCCAAAGGCTATATCCTATAGTCAATGCAATGATTTGCTTTCCAAAAAATGTCATACAATAAATCATGTTGGAAATGTTACATCAGAAAAGGGGTTGGGTCATGCTCTTAGTAGTAGCAACGCATCCTAGGTAGACAGCCCGGATCTATACTAGCACGCAAGGAACAGGGGACACAGACAAAGGACTATGGAGCACTAGGTCAATTTTCAATGGTAGCTTTATGGAAAAATGGAAACGATTAGGATACTCCTCACTGGAGGAAGTCCCCATTAGCAATGAGATCACTGATCATTATTTAATCCTAACTCTGAGGCCTATCTTTACAAATGTGAGGTAAAAATCATTCCACAGATGAGAAAATGAAAGCCCAATGGGATTGATCACTTGTCCTAGTTATTCTAGAAAACTACTATCTAAGACTTTAACCCAATTCTCTTGATATCTTCCCTAGTAGCATCCATCTACAATCAAACAATCACTTTTGCTCTGGACATTGATCATATTTTTACACTGGTGCTAAAGAAATCAACCAACCTCCTTGAATTTCCTTTCGATTTAGCCTGTTCACTTGGTTCAGATTTATGATTTTATTGGTGTGGGGAAGGCCTGGTCAACCAATCAATCAGTCAGTAAGCATTCTGCAACTTCCAGTCTTAAGGGAGTTGCCTAAGACACTGAGAGGTTAAGGGTAACAATTAATCATAGGCCAAGGGAAAGACTTGAACCCAGGTCTATCCACTACATAAACATGCCTTTCTACTAGTTTAGTAGATGTGGAAAAGTTGTTTTGTCAGATATCTTCACAAAAGCTAATTCAATTCAATTAAATAAACGTTCTTAAGACTTACTCTACACTGCTCAGTGCTGGGACAACAACCACCAAAACAGTTCTTATTCTCTAGGAGCTTACGATCTTGATGGAGGGAAGATCCGATAGCAGTAGTGACAACATATGCACATATGAATAAACACAAAATGTATACAGAGCAGATACAAAGTAAAGGGAAGGGAGGGATGGGACAGGAAGCGTGCTAATAGCTAAATGAATGAGGAAAGCCCTCTTGAAGTATGTGATATTTGAGCAATTCCTGAAAGGCAGCTAGTAATTTCAGGATTTGGAAAAGAGGACAGCATTCAAGGAAGAGGAGATAGGCTATGCACAAGTTATGCAAAATCAGCTGGGAAAGATAGGTTAGAGCCAGACTGGGAAGAGCTTCAAATGCCAAACACAGCATGTTGTATCCTATCCTTGGAAGCACGAGAGGGTCAATAAAGCTTTTGGAGCAGTAGAATGGCATGATCCAAACTTCAGGTTAGGAATCTCATGTTGGCATCTGGGAAACCTAGAAAATGATTCTTAACTGTCAATAAAATCACATTAAAAAAACAACAGATTCCTCTTTCTGAGAACTTTGCTGAAATTTCTAGATAAGGATATCAAACAGGTGATGGTATTTTTCTTTCTTCAATCTGTTCATTGTCTTGTTTTCTATATTTGGTAACTAAACAACAGATTGGCAATGAAAAACCATCCCATTATATCTTAGCTAACTTATATTGTTGAAAATGTGCCTTTCCCTTTGCATAATGGTAAGCATAATCAGCATTGTGATTTTCATGTTCCTATTTGTCACTTTGATTGATCCGATGTGTTGAAGCACAGGGTATTCAGTTAATCAGAACGGCACTTTGGCAATTGCCTTCTATCACCAAAAACAACAGGGAAAGGCTGCTATAGGAATGTTAAACAGGGCAAATAACATAAACTAGAATTATTGTTTTCATCCCCATGACAAATAATAAGATCAAGGGTCATAAATGGAGACATGAAAATTAAATAATACACATCCAGGCAAGCCAAGTTAGAAAGCACTTTTCCAATTTAGAAACTATGAACAAGAATAATGACCTATGGTAAGCCTCATTTCTCATCAGCAGTGGAGGTCTTCTTTCTCTCTTCTTCCTTTTTCATTTATTTACTTATTCATTCTTTCATTCATTATTTTCAGTTCAGTAAAAACAGTTTTTGGCATCACAAGATAAAAAAATTATAGAATAGATCAAGAAAACACAGAAAAAAATGAAATTAGCTGAGAACATTAAATGATCTTTCCTCCCTCCTTGAAGCACAAGTATATTAGTTGTGATTGAATTAAAGATCACATCTCATTGTGTTAAGATCAAGAGTTACCTTTTACCTTGTAATAATTCTGCCACCAATGCCCTCAGAATTAGAACTTGAATGTTACATATAAAACACGCATTTTCTATTTATTTCAACAAATGTTGGTTAGTGTTAGGTGCTAGGGACACAAAGACAAAAATAAAATAATCCATGCCCTCAAGGGGTTCCCATTCTACTGCAGGGATACAACATGTAAATAAGTAAATAAATATAAAGTATAAGTAGCTAGAGTTGATTTCAAGAAGACAGTGATTGGTAATGACTGGGGAGGGGTGAAGGTGGGCAGAAGAAGACTAGGATAGGAGGGAGAACCTGGACTATATTTTGAAAGAAAGTAGAGATTCTTTGAGTGGAGGTGAGGAGGGATGACATTCCAGACAGGGCAGCTCTCCTACATGAAAGGGAATCTGGCCTGTCAGGAAGTTCGTTTTCTGGATTTCTCTCTATCTAGTACTTGAAGTATGCATTTTCTCCTAGAGTCCTCATAAGAGAACAGGGTATAATTTTTGGAAAAGAACAATATCTCTCTTATATCTTTCACTCCAAGGACACTAGATCTATGTAAACAAAGAATAGGCTAAATAAAGCAGAGGTATCTGTCTATCTATCTATCTATCTATCTATCTATCTATCTATCTATCTACCTATCTATCTGTCTGCCTGTCTATGTATACATCTATCTGTCTGTCTGTCTGTCTATCTATCTATCTAGCTATGTATGTATGTATGTATGTATGTATCTATATCTATATATACTGTGTATATATATAGTGTGTATACGTACATGTGTGTGTTTTTGATTTGGGAGCATTGAAAGTGTATGAGCTAAGATTGAAAACAAAAGCATGTTTGTCTAGAAACACTTTTCAAAGCAGCAGGTAGGGCACACTGATCAGAGAAAAGGAGGTGCTGACTTTGAAGCCAGGAGGAATAGTGTCATTTCTAGCTCTAAGGTTACCCAGCAGTAATAACTACTCACATCTATGCTGTGCAAATTTCTTGAAAGCTTGAGAACTTTTATAAAACTTTTAAGACAGTGTGTTGGAAAAAATATCCTCAAGCAATAGTGGCCCAATTATTTCAGCTACATGAATGACCCCATCAGAAAAACCTTGCATGAGAGAAGATGGGGGCTAGGTAATAAGAGGATGAGGAGATGATAGCTATCTTCAAGTAACTGAAAGGCTATAATTGGAAGAAGAAGAATTAGACAATTCTGTTTAGCCCCAGAGGCAGAACTAGGAGCAATAAGTTCCAAACATTCAAACTTTGGTTTGATGGCAGAAAACTCTTCATAACAAGTGAAGCACTCCTGGAGTAAAACAGGCTGCCTCTGGAGTTAGTAGTTTTCATCTGAGCAGAAGACTTTAAGCAAAGACTGGATGACTGTATGTTGGGGATGTTGTTGAGGGGACTCTTGTGCAGATGCAGTTTCAACTAGATAGCTGTGGGTGTGACTCTGTGGTGTTCCAGAGTTGTCCTGTGGTCAGCCATTACTATGACTCTCTAAAGGAACTGAAGATGAAATCATCAGTTTGATTACATCACATCAACGCAGTGTCCAGAACAAAGCAGTTTGACATCCGAAGTTGGGCAATGATCTTTCAAATACTTCAAGTCTTTGTTATTTGGGGAGAAAAATCAAATCAGGATCCAAATTAAGAAATGATTTTCTTTGTCTTTGTTGATGTACTATTTTATTTGCCATATTGGTATACTTGGTCTCTTACTATAACAGCTTTTGGCACAGAGGCCACATAAGAGCATACTGAAATTGTTTGAGCTGCCCAATAATTAATGTTTTTATATATTTATATTTATATTCCTTATTGAAGAGGTGGTTATTACATGGTGGGTACCACTAAGAGTAGAGTTAGGAAAACTTGGCTCCAAAGCCCACATCTGACCCCTAATAGCTACGTGACTGGTTAGTCCCTTAACCGCTGTCTACTTCTAACAGCTCCTTTTGATTCGCCCATTAAGATGCTGAAGAGTTGTGATCTGCTAAGTGGAAAGAATAACTATATGGGGAATTCCATCTGCTAGAGAAATGCTAATTCCTTCACACCTTCTCATTCTTTACCGGCATACAGAAGCCTTACCTTTGAAGAAATTGCTCCCCTGACTGTAATGGGCAAGTTAGCTGCCGGCCTGAAGTTTCTAAAGCATAGCTCTGATCATGTCACCTCCCTCTCAAGCAATGTGAAAGGCAGCAGGGTCATTGTCGGTAATCAGATGACTTAGGTTCAAGGTATAACTCAACCACTTACTACCTTTGTATCCTTGGATGTATCATTTGTTCTCTCTGTGTTTCAATTTCCTCATATGTGTAACATCTATGTACAATGAGCAGGTTGGGCTAGATGCTTTCTGAGCTCCATTTCAAGCTTCAATATCTGGACCTATGGTCCAGTGAGGGTTCAGTGGTGCCCTATTTTCACTCAGATAAACTAAGTACATGGACAAGTTAGCTTGGACTATGACAAGCTAGTCCTCAAAGCTATCCTAGAACCATTCACAATGTTATTCTAGTTTAGCTTTCCCTACCGAAGTCCCATCATTCCCTCTCATACACTCTAAACTCCAAATTGTCCTATTTGTGTTCCTCATACACATTTAACCTCTTCCCTTTGTACCTTTGGATAGGCTGTTACTCATGATTAGAAAGCTGTCTTTCCTTATTATTATTTTTTGGAATCAGTACTTTTCTTCAAGGTTCACCTCAAATGGTATGTCTTATGGGAAGTTTTAACCAACACTACTCCAGATTTCATGAACCCTTTTCCTTATCCGAAATTAGTTTGCACTTCCTTGCACACATTTTGTTTCTTCCTATCTGTGTAATAATATTTTCCCCAAAAGAATATAAGCTCCCTGAGAGAAGAGGCTACTTGTTTTTTGTCATGAAGAAAAATTCCTGGTACCTAGTAGGAATTCAATAAACATTTGTAAATTGTTTCAAAGAAATGGAAATCAAGTATATGCTCAGATTGAGAAATGGCTAAATATAGGCCATTAAAGGAAATCAATGGAATATTAGAGTGTTGTAAGAAACAAGTAACATGGCAAGTACAGAGAATCATGGGAAGATTTCTGTGATGTAGTAAAAAAAGTAAGTGGAATAAGAAAAAATAATACATATGGCATTAAAAATGTACATGGAAAGAACAATAACACAACAATTGACTCTAAATGGTGAAAAATTATAATAATAAAGTTTAGGTAATATATATATATATATATATAAATATGCACATATATGTGTATGTATATGTATACATACATATAGACACATGCATATACACATTCTCACACAGGTTATTTTAATTCTCTTTCATGCCCTAATGCTATTTCAGATAGAATGTAATTCCTTGAAACACTGTTGGTTTATCAATGAGTAATGGGGGGAGGGGCTAAATTTTCTGTAGTGATTTTTTCACTTTTTTCTACTTTAAAAAAATTTCTTCAAACATTTTTTCTTAGATTTTTAAAGTAGTCTACTTAGTGACTTTTCTTCAAACACTGTATTCTTTCACTATTAAAGATACTTGGTCAGCTCAAGAAAACACAGATGTATGTATACATACACATATAAATAATAGTTCACACATATATATGTATATACACACACATATATGTCTGTATGGCAAAGATACCGGAATAGTTTGCCACTTCCTTCTCAAGTAGATTAAGGCAAATAGAGGTTAAATTACTTGCCCCGTTTCACACAGCCAGTAAGTATCTGAGGCCAGATTTGAATTTAGGTCTTCTTGATTCCAGGTCCACCACCTTATCCACTGAACCATGTAGCTGCCTCCAAACATACATCTGTGTGTGTGTCCATCTCACTCTATTCACTGAGCCACCTAGCTGTCTCCATACACATCCATGTATGTATATATGCATACCCTCAATATACAAAACACACACAATGTACACACATGTACACACATGTGTGTGCATGCACATGTATATGTATACATGTGTGTATCATATATGTGCACAGCCATGTATATATTTTCCACACGTGGGGTCTCTCATTACTTGGGAGTCAGATCAGTAAATTGTCATGAAAGTGACTAGATAATAAGTGCAAATTACTGCTTGTTCTCCACAAAGACTACTTCTTTCATGCCTATCTCCTCCCCTTTTCTCCCCTTTCCCTGTTCCTTGTGTCTGTCTCCTTCATCTCTCTTCTCATTCACCTAATTACCTCTAAATGCTTTAGAAATTTTCAGAGAAAGTGTATTTTCATACTTTCCCTTCTTGTGCTGCACTGCCATAGGAAAAAGCAGGATTAGCCAATGATGGGAGCAAAAGCAAGAAACCTCCTTTTTCCTGCCCATTTGTAGATTTCAGTAAATCACTGGCTCTTCCCAATTTCCCTCATCTTCTGCTCTAATGTCTTTGTTTTCTTTGTGATGCTCATACATATCATTCTCTTTTAGGTGTCAAAGATCTCTCTGAGGCCAGAAAATGAACGATCTCTGAGAGTCTACTTTATCCCAACCTTTAACACTAGTTTCCAGTGTCTTTCCAGTTCAAAGGGAGTCTGAGTAATGGAAGCATTAGGTGCTAGAGTTCAGAGAAAATTGACTCTCACAGAGGCTGTCTGACGTTAGTCATCTTATTACAGTTCTTTTAGGTATGTACTTTGCTAATGGATTCACTGTTTATAAAACAAGATACATGACGTCTTTCTGAGTGCAAGGTCATCTAGGATCTCTGGGAAGTGCTCAGCCAGTGTTTGGGTCAAATTAGTAAGAGTATTTATCCATATCTGACAATATTTTTGCTGACCTTCCACCTTCTTCTTAGCCTTTCCTATACGTATCAAGCACAAAATAATGCCCCATTTGTTGGCACAACAGGGAGAAATCTTGAATTGTGTACTAGATAGGATTTTTTCCTTCCAATTTTTACACACTTTTTCAAACACTTAAAGGGTTTTTGGGGACCAAAGACCTGTTGACTCATGCAGATGTGGATGACTGGAACAGCTTTGCACATCAGACCTCTAACTCCCATGCTCTCTGCTCCATCTTTTCAATCCTTTTGTTGCTGGTTGCTTCAGCTGACACCCTGGAAGCATTCTTCTCTTCTCTCTCATTCTCCACTGCTGGATTCATTTTTTTTTTGTTTTTTCCCTGAGGGAAGACATATATCATTGTATCACCTTATTTTTATTTCTGAAAAAAGAAAAAAAACTATGATAGACACAGGGCAGTTGGGGAAAGGGATGCACAGAAGCAGCAGGTTGAATAGTAAATGAACAAAACATTTCATGTGTCGAAGTCAATAGGCTTAAAAGCTAATTAAGAGTATGAACCTCATAGGGCCATTAAGAACTCAATTCAGATATTGCTCCTTCCCACTGGAGTGAAGAAAATATTTCATTTTTTATACCCTTAGAAAACTAATGGGTAGTTTTATCTTAGAAATTGAAATTAAACACACACACACACACACACACACACACACACACACACACACACACCCTTGATATCAGGTAGAGCATGGAATGAAATTCCAAAAGTCCCTGAACAAGACCTCCCCTCCCCTAATTTTCCTTTTTTTGTTGCTTCTACAAATCCCGCTTAAAGGTTTAGAGGACTCCTCTCTGGGCAAAAGGAGTGGCAACAAATCTTTGGCCCCTTTCATTATCTTTTATTTCCCATTCCATAGTTCTTCGTCCTGAGGAAATGGCCCCAGAAATCAACACCTAGAGCTGCAACAGATCCTTCCTGTCTTGGATTTACATTCGCTAGTTGTTCTTGGGTCCAGCAAGACTTTCTCTCATCCAGAATTGGTCAGGGTGCTGGAAGTGGCCCACTTGTTCTCAAGAGGAGGACTGACCACCAGGATAGTCTTTCTGGGATGTGGAAAAATCCCTTTCCTTTTTACTTTAGGGAACCCAGTGTTACAATGGCTCCAAATGAACATTTCTAAGAAAACTAATGGAAAAGCAAACACTTTGCAAAAAGAAGATAGATAATAAAATTCTTATAAACATTCCAAACCTTCACTCTTTTGCTCAATAAGCTCAGTGCCTCCCACTTGCCACTAGATGAAATTAAAAACAAAGATAAAGACAAAAAACTTCCTTCAGTGGATGAAACCCTCTATAATTTGGCTTCAATCTCTTCTCCCAGATTAATCTCAAATTACTCCATCAAACGCATCCTTCCAGACAAACTAGCTTCCTTGCTATTCCCCACACATGACATTTCTTTCCCACCTCTGACTCTGTACCAACTGCATTCATGCCTAGAATATTCTGCCTCCTCTTGGTTATTAAATCTTACAATCTCTAATTTCCTTCAAAGCTCAGTTCAAGTATCACTTTCTACAAGAGGCCATTTCCTCCATTGTTAGAGCTCTTCCTACATAATTTAGACTTTGTTTTTACTTATTTACATGCACACACATGCTTTCTGAGGATGGGCTGTTTTATTCTGGCACAAAGTAGATACATAAAGAAGGCTGAGAAAAGTGAATTGTTGCTATAGGCACTGATTCCCCCAGTTCCTTTCCCTTTACTCAGAATCCATCTTGGGAAATTGCCAGACAAAGATGCTCAACCTTCTAGTTCAAGGCAGGCCATATATTGGCACTATGTATTGATGCAAAGTCAGAGCCTTAGCCCTTTCCAAGACCTGCTTTCCAGCCTTATCTCCAGGCAGGCCACTCTCTCTCAGCATCACACTATAAAATCATACCACAGGACAAAGATTCTGGGAAAATAGATGGTATTTAGAGGGAAGCATGTGACAGAAAACAGTCACTGCCCAACCAGCTCACAACTTTTTCCTTTTACATATGAGGGAACTAAGGTTCAGAGCTATTAAGAATTTTGCTCTGGGTCTTTTAGCATACATGGATGACCATGGGATCTAGAGCCAGAGGAGTCCTTGGAGATCAAGTCCGTTGTTGCTCAGTCACTTTCAGCTGTGTCTCAGAAATTAAACACGCACACACACACACACAAGCGCACACACACACACACATGCACACACACACACACACACATACTGTGCATTCTAACCACTGAAGCACCACATAGCTGCCCATGATCAAGTCCTACACCCTTATTTTATAGGTGAAGACAATGATACCTAGACAACTTCAATGACTTTCCCAAGGTCACATGGATAATAAGCAGGACAACAAAAATTAAAACTCAGGTCTTCTGCCTCCAAACACAATCTACTTTTGTACAACCCTAGATCTCCAGCTAGAAGGGATGTCAGAAGACATTTAGTTTAACCTCCTCATTTTATAGGTGAGAAAATTGAGACTTAGGGAGGTTAAATGATTTCCTCAAAGTCACAAAGGCAGTCAGCTTCAGAGATACAATTTATTATTTTGTCCTCTAGTTACAGAGATAGTGTTCTTTTGACTAGACGATATACTTATTGAGGTGAGATTAGAACCCAAATGAAGCTTTCCTGTGGTCAGTAACACCAGGAGAGTAGAAATAATGCCTGACCCTGGTGATCACAAAATGACTAGGTCAATTCTGAAATTTTAAGAAGATCTGTTTATCTCTTTATGGGATTTGATATGACTCCAGGGTTTTGTCAGATGGAAGCAGGACCATTCATTTATGGCCTAAATCGATGAATGACCTCAAAGAACTGGCTCATCTTCCAAGGCCCGGGGGTCTTCTTTGGTTGATCTCTATTTCCTGGGAGTCACTATCAGGAGGGTTGAATTGATCCTGAGATGACTCCAAGGAATTTGGCAAGGGCCTAAATAGCTTTAGAAATACAATTAATTGAACAAATGTGTGACTTGGTACAGTTGGCTACATGACTGTGAGCAAGAAAATTCAGAGTATTTGTGGTTAAAATAAAGAACTCAAGATTTCTCTTTTCCTCCTACTTTACATGTGCATACTAGATGCCAAAAACCAGTAAGAAAAAATGAAAATTTCAGGGAAATATGCATATGTTTGGTGCTTTATACCATCTCAAATTAGGATTTTGGAAAGTCCTCCCCACCCCAATCAATTATCAGGACCAATAACATCAAGCCTTTCCCCTGGAAAGTGACTGTGCCCTCCAAAGGCAAACTAAGCAATGTTCTTTCTATAATATAATGCCAATTTAAATATCTCAAAACTAAGGACTACCTAAGAGTGAGGGCTGCTCTCACTTTGTATCATAAGTAGGAACATGTGCTGTCCTCTCTTACTGGGTCATGGGCAGCATGAGTGCAAGGACCAGCTCGCTCATAATTGTCCTTCCGGCTTCCAGCATGGTGCCTGCTACACACTAAGTTTTTAATAAATACTGGTTGAATAGCTGAATGGTAATACAGTTAGTCAGTGGCAGAGCTCGTACATAATCATTATTTCCAATTCCAAAAGTCCATCTCCCATAAGGCCTTACTGTCATATTATATCAATATATCTAGGATCTATATAACTGGGTATTGTGTGTGTGTGTGTGTGTGTGTGTGTGTGTGTGTGTGTGTGTAAATCTTCCTCCATTGGAAGCAAAGCACAATCTGTAACTTAGCATGTTAGCTGACTGGGGTTCCAAAAGGTTAAATGATTTATCCTAGCTTATACATATCAAAGACTGAATCTGAACCCATTATTCAGTAATTCAGTACTGATTGTAGAAGTGTATTCAATAGCTTATATTCATTCTAACTGTCCATTAAAGGCCAATTTCAATACCACCTCCTACATGAAAACATCTAGGATCCCCCAAGCTGGCAATGACCTTGCCTCTCATTCCTTACCCTATCCTTTACTGTATAACTCTGTAATAAGCATTTATTGTATAACACTGGGTATTAATCATTATCTATGCTGGCATATTAAACTATCAGACATCAAACTCCACAAGGGTAGAAATTTTTCTTCTTTAAGCTTTGTGTCTCTCCTCCTCCCCAGAGCCTAGAATGTTGTTCTGCCCACAGTAGGTACTTAATAAACATTTGTTCTTCCTTTTCTTGTATTGTATAGCAAGTAGAAGCTAGTAAGGTCCAAATGACCAGCATCTATTGTATTTTAACCATTCCCATGTTAAGAAGAATTAGTCTTCCATGAGCCATACCTCTCCATCTCACTCATAAAGCATAGACTTTTTCTTTCTTTCAAGCTTTTAGAAACCCTCTCTGGGACTCCTGCTCCTACTGGCTGGGCTCTGATGATATATAATGGTAACCTGCCATGAGAAAGCTGGGGCTCCAGTGAAATATAGCACTATAATAGGGTCTCGGAGTACACAGATGACACGGTGCTGCTATAGATCACAGGAACAGCCGATGACAGGATCAGGAGTTCAGGGGATACATATGACCACTGGGAAATTATAAGGCAACACTGAATAAATCTACATTGGAGATACCAGTTACCTACCTTTACATACGTCCCCAGGGCCAGTGTTTTACTGTTCCATAATCACCATCATTTGGGGAGAAAGAAACATAGTGAGAGACTGCTGGAGATGTGTGTCATGCAGAAGATGCAAAGGTACTTTTATGTGCAGAGCTGTGATCATGAGAGTTTGGTAATCAGGATTTGGCTCCAAGGCACGAAATCTGAAGGGAAGCAAGACCACTTGAAATTCTTCACCAACTGGAAATAATTAAATTTAGCACCTACTTAGCAAGAAGAATTTATTAAAATAGAAAGCAATTCATGGCAGGCTGAGGCAAGCTTTGGTTTTCCTCTCCAACTAGCAATGACCTCAACTTGCATCAGAAGCCCACAGTCTCTATTTCTCACCTTGAAAATGGATTTCAAAATAAGGTACACTTCTACACACCTGCCCCAGGCACAGTTTATGGTACAGTATTTGCCTTGAGTACAAAAATGCTGAGTAACAATTTCATTTCTACTCTATTCCAATACCCAGTAACCAGTCAGACGATTTGTCTACACCACTGATTGTCAACCCTAGTTATATACCACTCATGGGTATCTCTGATTACTTCCAGCAATGCGAATTTGTTTAAACTGAAAGACTAAAGGGACGTCATAAATTAAGAACTTTATCCATTAGTATGTATGTGTGTTTATAAAATATGAAATATTGTCTTTCTCTATTCAGTCCAATTCTCCTTCCAGCTCTAAAGAAAGGACACTCTCCTGGGCCACCTTCCATTGCAAGGACAGTCAAACCTACTGAACCTTGTAAGACACTATGAATGTTTACTTAAAGGACTACTGAGAACCCCATTTTCTGCTCCTTAGGTCAGAGTTTTAAAATCTTCAATATCCTTTAGCATTTTAAATCACAATTTGTCTTCTAGAATTTTTTCCCCTCTGAGTCTATTTAAAGCACTCCTTTCTAATATAGCCCCTAAGGATTGAATCTATTATATTTATCTTGAAGTTGAACCTCTTTTTTCCCATTTACCTTGCTATCTAACCTCTGTAGGCTTATTCATATT
This sequence comes from Pseudocheirus occidentalis, assembly GCA_028646575.1. NCBI lineage: Eukaryota > Metazoa > Chordata > Mammalia > Diprotodontia > Pseudocheiridae > Pseudocheirus > Pseudocheirus occidentalis. The sequence continues at coordinate 14,660,358 of CM053602.1, forward strand.
CTTTCCCTCCCTCCAGTTCTTCTTTGGGATGCCTCCCAATTCAATATCATATGCAAATTTATTTTAAATGCTTTATATTCTACTATACAGATCATAAATAAAGATGTTTAATGAGCCTGGGCTTAAGAAAACTCTGTGCTGCCCCACTAAACATGCCTAGCACTACACTGATTGTTTGCACATTACTATGTTGTTTTTCAGCAAGTTTTCAGTACATCCTACCCTACTAGTTGACTTTCAAATATCACAGCATCAGAAATTATACAAGGATCTATGTCATGAATGGTGGACTCCCATCAGTCATCAATTTCATTGGACTTTCTCCTTTGCAGAGAGCAGATATGGGTGAGGATAGATCAAAGTGGATGTGGATATGCTCATCAAATCCCTCAGTATAAAAGGTAGCAGCAATCCATGATGTTGGGGGAGGGAGGGGGAATTACGGCAAATAATATTCCTTCATAACTTCAAAGTTTTTAATTTCATTAGGGTGGAGATTCCTTCCATTGGTGGAAATTTTAACCCCTTACACATAATTGTGATGAACAAACTTAACTAAGCTTGTCCGCAGATAATAGACATAATGTCTGCCACTAGGCTAGACCTCAAAGCCTGGCAAGTTTTGGGACATCTAGCCACAAGGCCTTAATGTTGTCTTCTGTCTGGTGTCCAGTATATATCTTGTTTGTACATAGTTTGTGCATAGTGGATTCCATGTGGTCTTCCTCATTAGAATTTGAGCTTCTTGAGACTAGGGAATCTTTTTCCTTTCTTTGCATCCCTGGCACTAAGCACAGTGCCTGGAGCATACTTGGTTGTTGTCTTTCATTCTTGAAGAGGACCAAAATGGTGCCACTATGTTAGACTCAAGTCACAGTGTGTCCGACTGTGGCCGATCAAACCAATATGAGCTTGGAATGCTCTACCACAGACTGGGAACAGAAGTCCATGTGAACATTTGGGGTTGATCCTCTAAAAGTGCACATCTTGTGTCTCTTTTGAACTACTTTCATTCTGCTTTGCTCATAGAGGACCTTCTCTGATGAGGGCACTTCATGCTGGGTGGCCCTGTGCTAGTGTCTCCCATGTCACACAGTCAATTCCAAAGTTCTTAAGAAACACCTTGAAAGTGCACTTGCATCATTTTTTTTTCTGACGACCATATGAGTGCTTGTCCTGTGTAAGTTCTCCTTAAAAAAGTCTTTTTGGGAAATGTATATTTGGCATTTGAACAACACAGCCATCCCATTAGAGTTGTACTCTCTGAAGTAGAATCTGAATGTTTGGCAGTTTACTTCAAGAAAGGACCTCAGCGTCTGGCATCTTATCCTGCCAGGTGATCTTCAGAATCTGCTTAGGGCAATGAAAATGGAAGTAAATCCATTTCTTGGCATGGTGCTAGTATACTGTCCACGTATCATAGACATACAGCAATGAGCTCCATAGCACAATGGCTCTGTAGACCTTCAGTTTGGTAGTCTGTCTAATACGTCTTCTGTCCTGCACTTTTCTTTGATGTCTTCTAAACACTGAGCTAGTCCAGGCAATATGTGTGTCTACCTCATTATCAATGTGTGCGTTCCTGGAAAGCATATTGCCAAGGTAAGAGAACTTGTTCTTACTATTAAAAACTTTTTCATTTGCTGTAATTGATGGTTTCACATATGGATGGTGTTGTGCTGGCTGATATAGCACCGGTATTTTCTTGGTGTTTATTGTTAAGCCAACATTAGCATAAGCAGCAGAGAAATGACCAATACTTTGTTGCATCTCAGTTTCAGAGGCTACTTTGAGTGCACAATCATCTGTAGACAAAAAAAATCATACACCAAAACCCGCTGCAATTTAGTCTTGGCCTTTTAAAGTTGGAGTATGATAGTTGACCTTCATGTTGTATTTTTCCTTGTTGAAGGTGTTTAACGACATGGCTGAAAACATCATGAATGGGAGCAAGCACATGGCCTTGTTTCACTCCACTGGTGACTGGGAAAATGTGAGAGCATTGCCCATTCTCCATAACCTGGTCAACCACACCAGTGTGAAATTGACATATGATACTGATGAACTTCTCTGGGCAACCACATTTTGACAGAATTTTCCATAAGGCCTCATGACTGACAGTATCAAAGATTTTGGTCAGATCTACAAACATTGTGTACAAACCTCTGTGTTGCTCCTAGGATTTCTTCTGGAGATATCAGGCAGCAAAAACCACATCAACTTTTACTCAGCCATTTCTGAAACCACACTGGCTCTCAGGTAGATGACCATCTTTCAGGTGAAAGATCAGCTTATTAAGGAGGACTCAGGAAAGAACCTTTCCAGCAATGGCTAAAAGCAAGACCCTCCCTGAGATTGTCACAGGACAATCTATATCCTTTCCCTTTTTAGAGATGGACAATAGAGGCATCCTTGAACTCTTGGGGGATAACCTCCTCCTTCCATATAACCTAGAAAATTTCAGTCAGCTTTTGCATGAGCAATGAACTCCTCACCTTATAAGTCTAAGTTGGAACAGAATCAGCACCGGATGCTTTTCCATAGGAAAAGAGCCTAATAGCATTCAAAATCTCTTCTTCAGTTGGAACCTGAGGGAAACAGCCAATGGCTTCAGCATTGATTGATGATGGTCTACTGTAGGATAGGATCCTTACCTGTTGCAGTAATTAGGCCAGGATTGGGTAAGCAGACAATTTTTAGATAACATTTTCTAGCCCCTTCCTCATATCAGAAGGTGAACAGGATGATCCTTAAAAGGCTTCTCAGACACCCGGGGAGCTGCTGAATCCCACTGCTGCTTCCAGTGAGAAGACAGTCCTATGGGCTGGGCCACCTGGGTGCAGAGTTGTGACTGTAGCTCCTAGTGTATTCACACTTGCTGCTTCATCATTTGCCTGTCACCACAAAACTTTGAGATAAGCAAAAGGGGCGAAATGTTCTAGGTGATGTCTTTTTATTCATGCATAAATTAGATTTAAGTAAGGCAAAGTTAAACAAAGCCATCAGCCTCACTCTCCTCCAGAGTCATCAGAGTCAAGATGACTGGTGATAGTGTGAGTTGCAGTGGATGACCGTGGAGTCTTAGTTGTATAACCAAGGATTAAGCACTCCACAATGCCTGCTTCAGCTACCTTCATGGCCCTTAGAACAAACTGTTCTCATCTACCCATTCTACCAGAACAAGGTTTTGTGTTCTTGAGGTAAATATCCCCTAATCCAAAGATGATTCTGAGATCACCTTCAACCTGGTTTAACCCATATACACACCTGGCACAGAGTAGGTGCCTAATAAATGCTCATTGACTCACCGACTAGAAAAGAATGGAGAATAACCTCTGGGATGATGCTGGAAAAGGCAGAATTTAGTGCACATCGCAGAAGGAATAAGAGGAACAACAATTTTACACACTAATTAAAAACATAGGAGGTCTCCTTACCTAAAAAGTTGTGGAAACAAAACCGAGAGTTAAGAAGAATTCTCAAGATAAATTTATGGAGGACAAATCCATGAAGTGCCAGTGAGGGGAAGTTAGAGATTAAAGGATCCATAGATAACCTAAATATCATAAGGAATGATTTCGTTTTTATTTTACATATGAGGAATCTAAGATTCAAAGAGCTTAAATGAGTCCTCCAAAGTCACAAAGGTAGTAACTGGAAGAGCCAGGCTTCTAGCTTAGGTACTGCTTCTGCTTGAAGAATGGTGCTAATCTTTCCAATTCAATATTATGGAAGGGAATTTCCATACTCTCCCATAGAACTTTCTTTCATGCCACTGGTAGGTCATGGGTATCATCTAACATGGCTTCTAAACATTCATGTGTAGCAGCAATACTAGTGTCTCTACTTAGCAATACATGGCAATAAGGAAATTAATAGGTGGCAGCCAGTCATTTTCAAGTTGTTTGAATGAGATGATACCGTTTTACTGCTCCCTCACTGGGAAAGTTAGAAAAATAACTGAGCCCAAACTAGTTATGTTGACTGCAGAGAAGATGCAGCTTTCCAGATATTAACAGGGCATACTCTTTTGTGTAAAAGTCACTTGTCCTTGTCTCAGTGTTAGAATAATGGGTAGAAACTCAAATTACACTATAGAGGAGTCATTTTCAAATCCATTTGCTTGTCTGCTTTTTTTTTTAACAAAGCTAGGACATTCTCTTGATTAATATATGATAAACCTATGTACTTCATCATTCCCATTAAGTTTTTCTGTTTTAGATATCCAACAGAATATGTGTATGCATATATGCACATGTACTCACATAAACACACAGACATATATGTGCATATTTGTTCATATACACACATATGTGGATGTGCATAGCCTTATTTATATATACAAAGACAGACAGACAGATAGATATGTATCAACACATATCTACACACAGAAACACAGGTGTTAATTTAGAAGAATTTGCTGTAACATTTACCTGGCTGACCACTACTGACAAGGACTTAGGGGAAAAGTTCTGGGGTGTTGGGTCCTTAACAGGATTAACTTACTGCAGGTTCAATAGCAGTTCCAAGACAGGTAGATAATGAACTGGTAGAGAAAGTCAGGCAGTGTCATTACTAGAGAAATGGTAGAATGAAGTAGGTATAGAATTTATTAAATATTTCCCTTTCTTCTGCTCTCAATAACATAATTAGTGAAGGAACATAGGCAAGGTTTCCTCAAAGTTTATGTGGTCTAATGCTTATAATCCTACTAAAAGAGGATGCTGCTTGGCTCATGTCATACTGTAGCTATGTCTACACATGAGACATGAAACAGGAAATAAAGATGACATTTCTGTAATACAGACCAAATACGTCTTTCATCTGCAGTATCCAGGGAAGTGAGTCAGAAAGGAATTGAGTTATTTGGCTAACATTTGTATTTCTTCCCTTTGGATATTTTAACAAACATAGAACACTTCATTTTTTTCTGAATTTACTTCAACAAATGGTTATTTGAAACAAAAAATAAGAAACCTTCATTATTAACCACTTCCTCATAGCCAAAAGAATTCCATAGCTTCATCCCATGACTCCCAGCTCCCTTTCCCCTCTCCAAAAAAAAAAAACAAATCTAGTTTGTGTGGTAAACACGGTTACTATATACCTAGGGTTATATGATGCTGAAACAAGTTGCTGAAAATGGGGGAGGGAGGAACATTTTCAGCAGTTAATTGGCATCCTGTTAAAAAAGAAATGCCTGTCATTTGCCTAAATCTGACCACAGACTTCAGACAGATCAATAATGTATATGGACACAGCCTGTGTGGAGTTGTCATGATCATTCAGCCTGTCACTATCCAACAAAACCTCACCAAGTTGCTTTTTTATACTCATTCCTTTCTTTTCCAGGGTATATTTAACATTTAAGTGCAATTTCTCAGGAATATTTCTAGCCCTTTTCAAAGCTCAGGACCGGCCTCATATTTCCACAATGTCATAGTATCTTCCTGCATTTCAGCCTTTTTTTTTAAGCACAAAGGTCAGCAATGTTGTTAGCTTATATCTCCAGATTCATGTCATTTGGACTTTGTGATATGTGTAGATTCTGAAAAATCCATAAATTGCTCCTGGGGAAAGTTCTTACATTTAAATTGGGCAGTCCATCCACAGTTTTAGATGATTCTTTTCTTCTAAATATCCTCATCTTAGCAATCAATAAGGCTGTCAGAGTTTTCTTGGCCCTAGGAGCACATTGCAAAGCTCATTTATTTGGATGGGTTCATTTCCCTCTCAAAGCTGGCAGCCTTTGTTTAAGATCTAATGAAAAGACACATTGTTGAAATATAGATGTGCTTTAAACAATTGTATTGACAATAGATATTCAAGTTGCACAGTTGTTTTAATGACCTCAAGCCTTTCCCTAAGACAAAGGGGTATCTTTTTCAGCCTAATATTCTTCCAGTGTCATTATATGTCAGTCAAGACAGGTACCATGAAAGCCTCAGTAGAAATGAGATTGCCACCTCATGGACAATGGAAAAGTGTATGGTAAGCAAGATCAAGACACAAAATTTTAAAAATAAGGTATTAAGAAGGATAAAGAGGGGAAAGGGTGCCACTGACAAAACAGATGATCAAAAAGGTCATGGGACAAGAGCAAGAAGGATGAGCAACCTGTGTTTTCCACTGGTGTTTTTGCAGTATGACAATAACAAATCACTCTGCTGCCCCAATAAATAAAGAAATAGAATACCAAAAAAATATTAAGTTTCCTCCTATGGACAAGGTGCTGAGGAAACAAAGACAAAAATGCAAAACAGTTCCTTCCCCCATGAAGATTCTATTCCACTTGGAAATTAAATTCCCAAAGGAATATAGCACATGGAAAATTGGCGAGGATCCATGTACTAATAACTCCAGAGATCAGAATTCATGGCAGACCCCCAGTATGCTAGGTGGATGCCCTGTGATTATCATGAAAAAGGGTCAGCTGGAAGAGCAGGTGATGATGGGTCATAATCTGCCTTATTGAAATGAGCACCCACAGCCACCTTGCTAAGGTCCCAGAGTCAATGGAGGATTGGAGATGGAATAGTAGTGTGAATGAATCAAATGTTATTGACTGCTTTTCCACAGAGAAAATCAGGTAGTCTTTGAAGCCTTGCAGCTGACAATGGTGTTTAGTGTCTTCTATATTCTCAAATGCTGTGCTATACCGACTAATGCACGGGGAAGAGATTTTTATTTACAATTGACACAGGATATAACTAAAGGAATAAAAGAGCAAAAACCAGGGGTGGTAGGGCAGCATATAGAAATGGGATGATTGACTAGTTCCAAAGCATGCTCTCTTTCTGTGATTCTCTGTCCCAGCATGGAGAAAGGCCATGCACTCACGCCCTTTTTATATTCTGCCACTCAAAGATGTGATAGCAGTCCTCTTTACGGCATGGCTCTAGGCTTAACAGCTTTATATAAATTGGTACCATATTTCAAACAAACTCATCAACTTTTATGAAGTTCAAGTTTAAGAAGTACACTGTGTAGTGAGTTTTTCTTTCAGCTAACCATAAATGTTTACAGCTTTTATTCATGGTTTATAGTTTATTCAAGTGTTTTTAGGTACAAATTCAAGCACTGAGAATTTGTTGGACTTTATTAATGAATCTGCTTTATTTGTTTGATTACTCTTCTTAGTAGATGGCTTAAGTCAAAGAGTATTTAAGGACCTACTATGTGTCAGGCACCGAGGTAAGCACAGGGGATACAAAAAGGGCAAAATAGTCCCTATCTTCAAACAGCATATAATCTAACAGGGGAGACAACATACAAATGACAACATACTTAGATACAAGCAGGATAAATTGGAGATGATGTAGAAGGGAAACATTAATGTTATAGAGTAGCAGGAAAGGTTTCATGCAGAAGACAGAATTTTAGGTGAGACATCAGGGAAGCCAGGAGATAGAAGTGGCAGGGAAGGAAATGCAGGTATGGAGTACAGCCAGTGAAAAGGAATGGAGTCAAGAGATAAAGTGTCTTCTGCAAGGAAAAGAGAGAAGGCCAAAGTCACTGGATGATAGAGTACCTGGAAGGGAGTAACGTATAAGAAGCCTAGAAAGGAAGGAAGGGGCCTGGTTATGAAGGGTTTTAAAAAGCCAAGGGCAGGATTTTATATTTGATCCAGTGGGAGAGGGGATAGGGAACCACATGGGGCTGACTGAATGGAGAGAGGAGTATGACATGGAGAGTCTTCTACTTTAGGAAGATCAATTTGACAGCTGAGTGTAAAATGACTGGAATGGGGAGATACATGAAGTACAGAGACAGTCCAGGCACCATGTGACAAAGGCTTGTGTCAGGGTGGTGGCAGTGTAAGAAGAAAGAAAGAGGCCTACAAGAGACATGCTACAAAGGTAGATTCAACAAGCCTTGACAACATATCCAGTATAAAGAATGAGAGGGAAGTGTTACAGATGGGAAATACTGAAGTTAAGATATCTGCAGGATATATAATCCTAGATATACAACAAAAAGAAATTCAAGACTATAGGTAAGGAAGGAGGCTAAGCCTAGGTACATAATTCCAGGAATCATCTGTATAGAGATGCTAATTGCTTCATTTTTTCAGTGACATATAAGGTAAGGTTCTCAGTTAAGAGGGGAGGTGAAGGTCTATGGTGAATAGGATAGTAAAGAGTTTGTAGAGTAAAAGGACTTCTTTGCCATAGTGAGAGCTCTCTTGAAATTATGTAACAGAAACTGATAGTGGCCTTGGTCAGTATAACTTCATGATTTTCTCTAATTTTGTGCAGAAGTAGGTGAGAAAGTGGAAGAAGAAAAAGGTTAGAATAATCCAAACTTCAGGCTTTGAGTGACAAGGTTAATGAGGGGATAAAAGGTCAAAAGACTCAAAAGGAGAGGATGGTGTAGAATTGAATTGGCACACAAAGGGGTCAAGATGGGGAACCAAGGAGAGGGTAACAAGTGCAGAGATGATGGCCTAGGAAAGAAGTAAGGGAAAGAGGGACAAAGATCAGTATTAGGAGGTGTAAGATAGTGGGAAATATGGAATAATAAAAGATTCTGGTCAGAAAAGGAACTTCAGAGTTAATGACCATGAAATGACACACACCCATGGCTGATGGCCAGCTCAAAGGCATGGCCATCTCTGTGGGGAGTTCAGATGGAGTGGAGGAATGACTGGTCATAGGAATGGGTAAATTGAAGAACTCAGAAGTTCAGCTGAGGAAGTATCAATACGTATGCTTTAGGGCAAAGGCTAAGGGAGAAAGAAAAACTGTGATCCAGGCACTGCACTCACTGAGAAAGGAATGAGGGAATGCTGGAGTTTGGGAGATAACAGTCGCCCCAATCCAGAACCAGAATTTGTATTTGTTGATAGAATGACTAAAAGTGTACCACGTGTATGTCAAAGTGATGGGTCTCACCTTTCCTTGTTCTACCTTAAGCTCCAAAAAAGAGTTAAAAAGTTCTCTGCTCTCTAGCATTATTCATGGATCATTCTGGGTTTTAATTATTCTGATCACTTTCTGATACTTTTTTGTGCTAATCCTTGATTACATGCCCCTACCTCCATCTTTCAGACCTATCACTTTTAAGATCTAATATCATTAGAGAACTCACTACGCTGCCTCTTCAGATGACTCTGCTTTTCTTCATGAGAATTATTAGTGTTTGTGTTTACAGTTGTCTCCAGTAATATTTACCTACTGAGTTTCAGTCAATGTAGACATTCATGCCTTTCATCTAGAACCGTGATCAGCAACTTCCATATCCTGGACACTTTCCACTGGGCCACACTGTTTTCCCCAGAATCACTATCACTCAATCTTCGAATATGAAGTGGATATAAGGAATGGAATGTAAGTATAGACTATACAAAAATCAAATGTTTTGCAAATATGTAATAATATTCCTCTTGAAGTTCATTTTTTGAAGTCAATTATCAAGTCTCATTCAATATCTTACAATATTTTTCATGTGTCTCCTTCTGTCCATTTAAACAGCCACCTCCTTAGTTTATGTCCTCATTATTTCATCTTTGGATCATTGCAAAAGTCTCACAATTACTCTCCTTGTATCCAGCCTCTCTCTTCTACCATCAATCATCTATCCAATTGCCAAATAAATGTTCCTATTACAACTCGATGCCACTTCTCTGCTTCAGTATCTCTACTGGCTCCCTATTGCCTCTAAAATAAATTGATAAATTCTTCAGACAATTATTTAAGACCTTTCACAAGGATATTTATAGCTACCTTTCCAGACTTATTTCATATTATTCTCCTGCACGCATTCTTAATTCCAGTCAAACTGGCCTATTATACATGTTCCACATTCAACATTCCACTGACCATCTCGATGCCTTTGAACACACTGTGTTCTATCCATGGAATATACCATCTTTACCTCGATAGCGTGGAATTTCTCACTTCTTGGAATGCTTAACTCAGTACCACTTCCCTCTGTAAAGCCTTTCTTCCCCCCTTTCTCCTCTTCAGCCAGTTGTTAGTAGTCTTTTTTTCCTCCTTCAATTACCTTGCATCTACTCATCTACACGATTCTCACCAATATAGTTTAAACTTCTTGAGCACTAGAAGTGTTTTTTTTCTTTTATTTTCATTGTATGTCAGAACTTGGCACAATACCTTACTGGTAGTAAACCCTTAATAAATATTTGTGAAACTATACCAAATTTTCAAACAAAAACTTCTAAAAATATATTCATTGACATCCCATGGAGCTAGTTTCTTTTGGCTCCCATCTACATGTCCCAGAACCCCATTCCTGGATTTTTGAGATCAAAATCCTTTCTAGGTGAGCAGATTTTGATATTGTAAGCAAAGAAATATGACTGTGTTCTTTGAAAGTAAAGAAAAAATGGGATGTGAGGATGTAACTTTGGTCTAAGTTTTCCTACCAATATTAATAAGACCTTCAGAGACCATGTCTTCAAGCTTCATCTCAAAGAAATGCAGTGTTTGTTGTAAATCATGTGCACATACTGGAAATCAGCAAATAGAAGTGGATGCTTGGATTCCCACAGAATCATTTTGGGCCATCTGTGTTTTTCTCATGGTGGTCCAAATAACACTCTTCCCTCCTATCATCACTGCACCTGTATTATCTTCCAATGCCATATAATTCTGAAATAATGTACAATTCATCCTTCTTCATACCTGGGAAATCAACTAGTCACTTTCAGAAGATGGAGAGTTCTTTTCACAAAATAAATAGAACTGTGGGCTTGGAACAAGATCTCCATGGGGGAAGTATAAATCTAGAATCTGAATTTTTTTTGGTTTCTTTCACAGGTGAGTTGGCAGAAAAGAAGGGACAAGTTATTACTACCCAACCATTTAAGGGAACAACATTTGAAGACCTCACTGGTTCACTTATGTAAAAAGAGAATTGGAACAGTTTTTACCCTTTAAAGACATTAAATGCTGATATTTCAGAAAAAGTTCCCCATTTACCTTGTCAATTATGCACACATAGTGTATGCTTACTGAATCAGAAATAATGTGGCCTAGGGAGAAGGGTCAGAGGACCCATATTCAAAAACCAACTCTGTTACCTAGAGTCCTTTGTTGTAGGACCTTGACCTAGTCACCTGGGGATTAGTTTCTTCATCTGTAGAATGAGAGGGTTGGAATAGATGTCTGTCTTCTATGACCTCTTCCAGATTGAAATCTGTGATCTTTGCATGTGATATTGGACTACTTGCCAAAATTTGTCACATTAAATTCCCACCACCAAAATAACACTTTCATCTACTTCTCTGGTTTCTACTCCAGGAACAAGATACTCTGAAAGGATAAGCTCATCACTTATAATCTTTTTACCATGCTTCTAACTCAAGACTACCTTCCTCAATATCCTCTCCCTTCTGATTGGAGGGTAGAGGACCAACCTTCTCCCATAGCCTTCCTTTATACAGGTCAAAAATTGAATTCGCAGTTCATTCCACTTTGTACCTGCTCTGTTGACTGGGTTCAATTAAACAGAATGTGATCCTTCCTAGCTGGGCATCCCATGGTGTCCTGTGTCTCCACTACTACTCCATTTTCCTGCATCATATACTGTGTCATCTGCCTCCATTATATTGTAAGTACCTTTAGGGTAAGGACTGTCTTTCTTTTTAAATTGTATCCCAGCATATGACTAGGTGCTTAATAAATGTTTATTGAACTGCATCATCATCCTCATCCTCATCATCATTATCATCATTATCATCATCAACATCATCTGGAATTCATATAGTGCTTTGATATCTGCAAAACATTTTCTATATAATATGTCATTTGATCCTCACAACAACCCTGGTTGCAATTATTAAACCCATTTTACAGATGAGAAAACTAAAACTGAGAAAGGCTAAATGATTTGGTCAAGGTCAAAGTTAGTACATTATAAAGGCAGGATCTAAATACAGGTATTGCTGACTTCATGTTCAGTATTCTATTGGCTATACCACAATACAGCGGCTCATGCTTATAGAAGATTGGGTTCTTAAGCATAGATAAACTTAACTAGTTGCCAAAATGTACCAAAGGCTATCTCATACAAGCCTTCAAACAGTTAGAAGTCTTAGAAATATCTGAGGAATTTCCAACTCTATTAATTTTGATATCCTTTTTTTTTTTGCTTTTTTGCTTTTTTGGAGGGCAGTTGGGGTTAAGTAACTTGCCCAAGGTCACATGACTAGTTTTTGTGTTAAGTGTCTGAGGCCGGATTTGAACTCAGGTACTCCTGACTCCAGGGCCGGTGTTCTATTCACTGCGTCACCTAGCCGCCCCCGATATCCTTTTTCAATCATTGATTGGTTGACAATTGAGAACTTGTAAAGTAGCCATTCCGGTCCTGCTGGCCAAGTACAGCAAAATGTGCCTGGGGGAAGCATTGGCCCTCCTGGGCAGAAACCCCAAGCCATTGCTGCTGCTACTGAGGAGTCTATAACTTTAGGAGAGAACAAGAATTGCCTCACTGGAGGTAGGGAGATAAGCTTGGTCATCTGACATTTTACTGTTTTTAAGTAAACATTTCTATATTGTCTGCTTCTTTTAAAAAATGAAATTTACTAAATACTAAATGAAATAGGCATTACTGTATCAGAGATAGAACAAAAAGATCATATATGAAACTATAAGAGCCTATTGTATACATTCTCCTTTCTCTTTGAATATATACTTATTTAAACTTAAAAAAACAAGCAGGTTTGTAATGGATAATTTTGGTTTCATATCATCTATATTTCCTCCTACAATGTACAGCATTTAGCTGTGATTGTTCGTTGGCTGTTCTTTCTGTTTATACTGTAGTACTTCTTGTATACTTCACTTTATATCAATTAATATAAGTCTTGTAATGCTTCTCTACACTAATCATGTTCATTTTTTTTCTTACAGCACACTAACATTGTATTACATTCTTGCACCACGATTGGTTTAGCCATTACTAAGTCATGGATATCCACCTTGTTTCCAGTTCTTTGGTAGTATAAAAAGTGCTACTATGAGTATTTTGTTATATGCAGGCTCTTTCTTTTTGCCATTTATTTCCTAGGCTTATATGCTTAAGCAGTGAAATCATTTGGACAAAAAGTATAGACATTTTAATGATTTCAAAATATTGCTTCCAAAAGTGACCTGTTTTTTTCTGTTTTTCCTAATGATTTTCCTTCTGTTCCCTTCCATGCATTATTTCATTATTTTAAATGCCTCAATGATGCTTGTTTCTCTCTCTCTCTCTCTCTCTCTCTCTCTCTCTCTCTCTCTCTCTCTCTGTGTCTGTGTCTGTCTGTCTGTCTGTCTCTGTCTCTCTCCTTCCCTCCCTCCCTTTATTCCTCCCTCCCTCTCTCCATTTTGGCAACCTTATCTTTTGACCCAAGTCCCTTACTAAATTTCCCCAAAAAATAGAATTAAAAGAAATAAAAATAAATCTTACCCTCTTAAAATGATTGTACTTCTAATATTTGAAAGACCATAATCACATTATGTACCTTCTCCCCACTCCATAAGTAGTATCTTTTCCTCCAGAGTAAATGTCCCTAATTCTCAACATCCTCAGATGGCTCGGCTTTGCTCTTTTGGTAGCTCTTATGTGAGTGTTCTATAGTTTGCCCAATTCTTGTTAAAAAATGGGATGACCAGAACTGAATACAATATTCAAGTCATTGTCCAACCAAGGCAGAGTAAATTTGGGGCATTACCTTCCTTAGGCTGTACATTATCCTTCTGTTTCACACTATAAAATGAAAGATCACATATGCAAACATGTGAAGGGATTAAATTAGAATAGGCAGGCACTATCAACAAGGTCCTGTAGACCTTGATTACCAGGGAGCCTTCTGTAAACAGAGACATTGATGGGGAAAAGGGAGAGCTCAGGATTCTTTCTCATTCTTAGGACTAAGTGACACTTTCCTAACACAGGAAGGAAGCCTTTCATATATGTTTTTCATCTGAGAAGATTTCACTTAACTTTGAGATAGAAGAATCTAGTCTGTCAACTGTATCACCAACAAATCCTTTTCACTCAGATGCCTATTGCCCAGGTAAATGGCAGAGGAACAAATAGACACCATTGGGTGTCTGCTACCGAAAAAATTGCTGGAGTTAGTTCTGTGTCCAGCCTTGATAAGATGGGGAGGGTGAGATGGGAATTCAAATGAGCTTAATTGATGCCAGGTGCTCTAGCTCCTGATTAACAGGCATCCCTTTGGGGAAAGAGGCAGCATCGTCAAAAAGGATTGAACTCAGGGAGAACTCATTCTCCTGTTGGCTTAGCACTGCATGACATTCGTCTCAGACTTAAAGGAAGCTTTTCATCTCCATTTTTCAGTAGAGAAGTTTTCATAAAAACCAACCAAATAACTTTTAGTTATTTCTTAGCTGTTTTCTTCTGAGTTACCATCCTCACTCTATAAATATACAAATACCCACTCACATCATATTTTATTCTTTATCTAGAATCCCACCAAAACATAATTTGAATTCTGAACTTATTTGAACACTCAGGAGTATTTACAAAATGACAGAATAAGCTATTTCAATTATCTCACAAGTTTGACAAGAAATTATAGCATTCACTACGATCCCCTCTTCCTTCTTCCCTGGCATGTGACAGTTTTGGATAGCTATATCTCTTGAATTGTACTGCTGTTAAATGTAATTTAGCTATTTACTGCCATTTCCAGAGAAGGTGGTCAGTGTTTGACTGTATTCCCTGATTAGCACTCGAATTTATAGGATGCTATTAAGTACCCATAAATGATCAAAATTCTAAGAAAAGAATGAAATGCACCTACCTGGATCTTCATCCTGTGGAAAATGAGGGATCATCAAGCAACACAGCATTCCTTTCCTTAGCCTAGGAACTTTGTACTTGAAAATTTATCCAAGAAAATGCACTTGAATATTTATTAATTAAACAAAGTGCAACAGTTCATAGGTAAGAACCCAGTTTCAAAGTCCAAAATCTATTTAGCATAAATACATTTCTATCTTCATCTGTGGGGATTATCATAGGATGGAGGAATGTGTTCTGACTGTGGAATTTACCGAAAATCTGATCCAGGGAGTAGCAGATAAGTAAGAATTCACCTCCAAAATTCACTATTAACTGTGAGGTCCTACTCATTGCATATACAGTCATATTAAAGCTTTTCACCTCTTTGGAGATGACACATGACAGTGTGGCCATGCTGATCCTTTTCATTTGGGTACAATTCAACCACAAAGCAGAGAAAAGTACTGACGTGTATATACTGTAAATATGCCTAAAGCATTCCACTTGACAGGGGGCAAATAAAGATGTGATAAGTTTTGTTAATTTAATTTAATTTGAACATTAAACTAAACTCTCTGGTTCTGATGAATAATTGTTCTCTGGTAACCTTGGCTGCACTGCTTCCACTGGTAAACAAAACCAAACCACCAGGAAAGTAAGTATTGCTTGGATGAGTCTATAATTAATCTTTATAAAAAGATAACAAAAAAGAAAACTCAAGATTCTTTACTCTCTTAAGATGTCCATCTTAGGCCTTGGTAGAAAAATACCTTTGCTAAATTCAATTTAAATCAACAAACAAATTCACAGAACAACTAAAGTGTGCAAAATACATCAAGGATGATGGCCATATCACACTGCTGTGGCTACTTCTTCCATCATATCATCATTGGTGATATTTCTTTGCCATATAGTAAATCATCCACAGAAGAATTCCTCTATGTATTAGAAGTCTTTCTCTATAGTTTAATTTCACAATACATTCTTCCATGCAAATTAGAGAAACACCTGGACTATTCACCTACTTGCATATATGACAAGTATTTGGGTTTTTCTTTCCAGTCATGCAATTCCTAAATAGTTCCTTTCTTAACAAAAGAAAGAAAATTAACCAGTAAATTTACCCTGAAACAAAAAAAAACATAGAGTCAACAGAAATAATTAAGAAAAGGAACGGACATTTTGGAAATCAGAGAAGAAATGAGCAAAACTAAAAAGCATAAAGACAACTGGGGATGATAAACAGACAGTAGTTTTCTTAAACAGAGAAGTAATACTTATTCCAATTAGGTCATCCTATTTTAAAGAGAAAAGGGAAAATAAAATTATCAAAGTAAAAAATAAAGAAAGATTTACAAAGAATGAAGGACATCAAGAAAATTATAAAATGGCAATAACCAAGCGAATGTCAAACCAAACAAAATTTATATGAAATGGATAAGTATTTAAAAACAATTTAAAAACATATAAAACAAAAATAAACAAAATTTGAGCTAGAGAATCTTAAAAAACTTGATGTCAGAAAAAATAAGTCAAAAGAAAAAATAGATTGGCAAGGGAATTATATCAGACATTTAAAGAACACATAATTCCTTTACTATATAAGCTATTCACAAAAGCAAAGAAGGCAATGTATCAAGTTCTTTCTAAAAGACAAAAAAATCTCCTGGCCCCCTAACCAGGGAGAGATAAAGTAATGAAAACTCTAGATTAATATAACTAATGAATATTGCTAAAATATCAACAAAGAGCTTACAAATTAAGTGAAATTATTCACAGTGGCTTAGCAATTCAAGGATGCTTCTGTACTGGAATAACTTGGAATATGGTAAATTAAATTAATAAGAAATAATTCCAAAACCACATCATTTCAGTAAGAAAAGCAATAGATTATTTTCTTTCCTTATTTAACTTATTTTAACTCTCTGTATATCTTTCTGTTTCAAGCATGTTAGTGTAAATAACATATTATTGGCTTCTGGATTCTAATCCATTTGCCTATTCACTTCCATTTTTATGCATGAGTTCATGCTATTCACATTTACATTGGCTAACTATATAGTTCTCTCCATTCTATTTTCTTCTATTCATCCTTCTTTCTCTTTTTTCTTTCCCCTCCTCAAAAATATCTTTTATATCTAATCACTGCTTGCCTTAATCTACCCTCCCTCTTATCATTCTTAATTCTCTTATGCCCTTCCCCTTCTACTTCCCTTTTTGGTAAGACAGTTTTCAATACCCAAATGAATTTGTTTATATATTCTTCCCTCTTTTAGTTAGTTCAGATAAGACTGAGGTTCAAGCTTTGCTCTCATTTCCTCCTACACTGTAAAAGATCTTCCTTGTACATCTCTTTTATGTGAGATGATTTCGCCCAATCTTCTTCTCCCTTTCTCCCTCTCCCAGTGTATTCCCCTTTCTCACACATCTCCACTAAAAAAATCATCCCAAGTTAATTGACTTACTCACATGCCCTCTGTCTTTGTAAAGTCCTTCTAACTGCTCTAATAATGAAAGAATTCGGGGGAGTTACACGTATCATATTCCCATGTAGGAATGTAAACAGTTTAAACTTAAAGTTCCTTATGATTTTTTTTTCATGTTTACCCCTTTATGCTTCTCTTGAATCTTGTGTCAAATTTTCTACTAACTCTTTTTTTTTCATCAGGAATGTTTAAAAGACCTCTATTTCATTAAATATCCATTTTCCCCATGAAAGATTAGACTACATTTTTCTGGGTAGGCTGTTCTTGGTTGCAATCCTAGTTCCTTTGCATCATGTATGTCATATTCCAAGCCCTCCAATGAAATATGGAAACTGCTAGATCTAGTGTGACCCTGCCTGGATTCTATGATACTTGAATTTTCTTTTACTCTTCTTGCAATATTTTCTCCTTGACATGGGAGCTCTGGAGTTTGGCTATAATATTTCTGGGAA
>CM053602.1:14679963-14710800 GCA_028646575.1 Pseudocheirus occidentalis
AAAAAGGTTGTGCAATGCCCAGGGGCAGGGAACAAACCAAAGATGGTACACAAAGTTCTCAAATAGAAACTTCACCCCACTCGTATGTGGTAAGATTCAGAGCAAGATGAAGTACTTGACCTTTGTTCTTGTGATCCATAGAAGCATTTGAGGATTCTTTGAAATATGATTCATTCTCTCTGTCTCTCTGTATCTCTCTTTCTTTCATGAAGTTCAATGATTCTTAAATTATCTCTCTTTGATCTGTATTACAGATCAATTGCTATTAATATTAGATGCTAATCATTTTGTTAATTTCAGTCTTTTCATAATTTTCATATTTCTTCTCATCTCATGGAATCATTAACTTTTGTTTGATCCATGCTAATGTTCATAGAGTCTATATTTTAGGCAAGATTTTGTACCTCTTGTGTCAAGCTGTTAATTTTCTTTTAAATTGTTCCTCCCCCTCTCTCATTTCTTTCCAATTCATTCTTCTAGTGCTCTCATGTCATTCATACAATTATTTTTAAGTCTTTTGTAAAGCTTATGGTTTATTTAACTTCATCCAGAAATTCTAGTTGTACTTATGATCAAGTTCTATTTCTCTTTGAGGCTTTGCTTGTGGAGGTTTTGGAGTCTTTCTCTATTTGGGGTTTCATATCTCGGGCATATCTGTCACCATAATAGGTCTTTAATGGTAGGATTCTTTTTTTCCGAACTCATTCTTCCAGCTTTGCTTCCTAACTTTAGGCTTTGTGTTCCGTCCAGGTTCTGAGAATTTAGGTAGGGAATAACTGAACCTCACTTGGCAGGCCTGTTTTATATTCTCTTGAATCCTGCTGCTGCTTTCTTCAAGTATTTGGTGTTTTGTTTTCTCAAAGTGGCTGCTGTTCCTCTGTTCCCTGTACCTTGGTGTGTCTATGTTGAGAGGATTATCTAGGAGAAATCAACTCAACCTAAGTCAAGTCAGCAAGTATTTAGCAAGCACTTATTATATGGCAGAGAGGCTGCTCTGTGGCTATCAGTGCAGAGAGGTAGACCTGGAATCAAGATGTCCTACCTGAGACACTTACTAGCTGGATGACCCTGGATAAGTCACTTAACTTCCATTTGCCTTATCTACCAGAGAAGAAAATGCCAAATCACTCTTGTATCTTTGCCAGGAAAACCCATGAACAGAATTGCCATGCTATGGTTCATGGGGTCATGAAGAATTGTGCATGAATGAACAATAAAAACAACAGCATACACCAGACACTAGGAAGTGGATAAGGGAACAACAGTCCTCGTCCTCAAAGAGCTTAATAAATGCTTGTTGTTTTGTTAATTTTGATACTGAAAGCTGGAAGATTCAAACCTGAGCTATCCCATAGCATGCCAATTCTGTTCATGGGTTTTTCTGGGGAAAGATATAAGGTACAGGGAACAGAGGGACAACAGCCACTTTGACAAAACTTCTGAGAAGGTGGAGAAGCTGATCCTTGGTCCTGGGCCTGGGATCTGCCCCGTGAAGCATTTCCAGTGGATTGTTGTAGATCCAAATGTCTAAGAGAAGCTGGAGAGGGAGGGGAGACATGGCGGTTTAGGAGAGGTCCAGCCCATATGGGAAAGCCCTTTGAGGAAGGAAAGAGCACTTCCAGCTGGGAGGTCTGGAGAGGCTACAGAGGAGGCAGCCCCTGGAGATAAGTCTTGAAGAGGAGTCTTGGAAGTGGGTACAGAGGGGCTGAACAGTGTCCTGGTTGTGCCTTCAAATGGAACTTTCTAGCCCATTTTGTAATGGGGGTGGAGAAGCCTCCCTTTGTGGATGCTGCCAGTGAGTGTCCTTGGGCTCCCTGAGACATGCCCTAGGACTCTGCCCCACTGAGGGAGACAGCTGTGACACAATGCTTTTCAATAGAGGGCCAAAGTTACTCAGCATCCCTGAGCTCACAGGGAAGGGTGGGATAGTCACTTCTCCCCTCATCCTCTGGAAGAAAGTGTCTTTCAAAAGGAACCAGAATTTAAGAATGCCTTGAAAAGGACCAAACTAGGTCAGTGGACACTGGAAATTTTTTTATTCTTAAGTTGCAAATAGAAATAAAGGAGGAAAATCTTTATTTCAAAGTAAAATTGCATTATCTGCTTGAAATTATTTGTATTTAAAGGGCAATGTGCATATAGGAAAAAGAAAATATTTATTAACAACTATATTTTCTTGTTACTTGATAGTCCAGACCAGTGGTTTTCAACCTTCCTAACGTCAGACCCTTTAATAGTCGTATGTGGGCTTGTCCGCATGTGGGTAGACCCGCCTGGAGATGGATAGAGGAGTGGCATCTCAGTTCCTAAGACCATCGGAAATATGTATTTTCCCATGGTCTTAGGCGACCCCTGTGACCCCTGTGAGAGGGTTGTTCAACCCCATAGTGGTTGATGACCCACAGGTTGAGAACCTCTGGTCTAGACCTTTTGGAATTAATCTCCCTGGGCCAAGGTTTCCTTTTCTGCTAAATTAGTGGACTGGACTCAGTGGCCCCTGAAATCCCTTCCTATTCTAGATCTAGGAACCTCCTCTCAGCCCGAGGGAACTGCCCTGCCCACCCTCCCTGGAAAGTTAGTGATATTCTCCCTTGAAATCTTTCTATTCAAAGTTCAAAGGGATACCCTATAGAACTTGATAAAATAATAACACAATTCATTAGGCAGAAGATAGAAAAGATCTCGGATTTCAATAATGATGATGAAAAAGGGTAGGGGATGCAGGGAAAAATAGCACTTCCAAGCCTCAAAATATATTATAAATCAGCAGTCAGCAAATATGTTTGAGCATGGTTAAAAACTAGAGATATAGCTCTAGTATAGAATACTCTACACAAGAGAGAATCAGAAATATTGGAGCTAAATGACCCACTCTTTGATAAACCAAAAAGCATAAATTACTTAGGAAGGAACTTACTATTTGATTTAAGAGAAAGCTGCTAGACCTCCTCCAAAAAGCAAAAAAAAAGTTTTAAAATGGGGTGGCTATGGGGCACAGTGAATAGAGCGCCAGCCCTGGAGTCAGGAGGACTTGAGTTCAAATCTAACCTCAGATGCTTGACACATTTAACTAGCCATGTGACTCTGGGCAAGTCACTTAACCCCAGTTGCCCTCCAAAAAGCAAAAAAATAGCCCAAAAAACTTGATAGGAAAGTGAGGAAGCAGTCTGGTTGAAATTAGACTTAGATAACAACCTTACACCTTTTTGTTGCCAATTCTAAAAGGATATATAATCTTAATATTAAAGATCATACCATTTTTAAAGAGTATAAGAGAGACAGATCATATACCTCATAGATATAGGTTGGATATGTATTCTTAATGAAATGAGACATAGCATTTATTACAAATGAGAAAATAAATCGTTTTAATTACAGAAAGTGAAAAACTTCGGCACAAGCAAAATCAATGCACTAGGGTAGAAAAGGAAGTGGTAGAACAATAAAAAAAAAGAACTACTTTAAAAAATTTCTAAGAAAAGGGTTTGGTGTCTAAGCTATACAAAGAGCTAAAATACACACACACACACACACACACACACTCACTCACTCACTCACCAAAAGCCATTTCCCAATAGAGCACTCATCCAAGTATATATACTAACAGTTCTCAAAAGAACTGCAAACTATTAACAATCACATGAAAGAAATAATAAGAAAATTGCAAATCAAAACAACTATGCAGTTTTCTTTCATACCAACAAATCAAATTTTTGCTTTGGGGCAACTTGGTGGTAATAGTGCTGGGCCTGAAATGAGGAAGATTCATCTTCCTCGGTTCAAATCTGGTGTCAGAGACTTACTAGCTCTGTGACCCTCAGCAAGTCACTTATAACTCTGTTTGCCTCAATTCGTCTTTGTCTTTATCAAACATTAGATTACTGTGGGCATTTACTACTGTGTATCATATACCTAATCTATTCCAGTGATCTCCCACTCTATTTCTTAGCCAGTACCAAATAGTTTTGATGATTACTGCTTTGTAATACAGTTTAAGATCTGGTACAGCTAAGCCACCTTCCTTCACATTTTTTACATTGATTCCTTTGATGATATTCTTAACCTTTTGTTCTTCAGGATGAATTTTGCTATTTTTTCTAGCTCTATAAAATAATTTTTGGTAGTTTGGTATGGCAGTGAATAAGTGATTTAATTTAAGTTGGATTGTCATTTTCTATATTGGTTTAGCCTAACTGTGGGCAGTGAATATTTTACCAATTGTTAAGATCCGACTTTATTTGTGTGAAAAGTATTCTGTTATTGTGTTCATGCCATTTCTGTGTTCTATGTCCGTCACCCAGTGCCAGCAAAGGGTCTCCTGTTATCTTCTTCTGACCACTTGTCTGTCCCCTTTACCATCTGTGGGCTGAAAGTTTTGGAAGCCACCACCATAGATTTGGTGTCCCCCAAGGCTTGCTGTTGGCTTGCCAGGATAGAGCCTGCACTCCATTCTCAACCCAGTGAGACAGACCCTTTCTGCTGACCTTCTAAGATATCTTGGACTGAAAATTGTTTCACCCCCATCCTACTGTTGGTTCTGGGCTCCAGAATTTGTTTTGAGGTCTTATTTTAACATTGTTTGGAAGAGAATTTGGTGAGTTGCTGCCTTTACTACACTATCTTGACTTTCTCCTTCCTACACCCAGAATTTTTTTCATTAATTATTACTAATAATGTATTGTGTATTTATATATCAGTATATTATAATGATTAATTGTTAATTATGAAAGACCAAGAAGCAATCCAATACGTGGGAGATTGTTGGGTTGCTGCTGCTGCTGTTCAGAGCTATTCCTAAGGACAGTTTTAATAATGGTTAGCAGATACAGGCTCAGGAAAGGGAAGAAATTCACCCAAGATCTTTGTGCAAAAACTCTGGGAGCCCACCTGCTGAGGACTAACAAAGGGATTGACTAGTGCCTGGGGACTCACATGTAGTGTACAAATGTATCTGTAATTTTTTTCCATGACAAATGTAAATGAATGGTTTCTCATTTTTTAAAGGCTATGATGGTAGTGGGTGTGATTGACTAGTAGGTGAAGAGGACAGAGGCTTGTGGGATTCACGCTCAAAGAGACTACCTTTTTTAAAAAAAATGATTAATTTTTACTTTTCAGCATTCACTTCCATAAGATTTTGAGTTCCAAATTTTCTCCCTCACCCCAAGATGGCATGCAATCTGATATAGGCTCTACATATACATTCATATTACACATATTTTCCCTTTGAGACTACTATTTTTAAAGCTTTTTTGGACTAGCATGTGCCTCTATAAATGTTTCGGTGATGGATATATTTTAGATAACAAGTTATTAATTCTCTCTCATACTAGTTAAGTATGAGAGACAGTATCTGGAGTTGACTTTGAAGTCAAGAACAAGTGACTTCAAATCCTGCTACTGCTATAGTCACATACTG
Organism: Pseudocheirus occidentalis; assembly: GCA_028646575.1. Lineage (NCBI taxonomy): Eukaryota > Metazoa > Chordata > Mammalia > Diprotodontia > Pseudocheiridae > Pseudocheirus > Pseudocheirus occidentalis. The sequence continues at coordinate 14,685,383 of CM053602.1, forward strand.
GCTGTATGATCCTGGTCAAGTCACTTAACTGATCTCCCAGTGCCCCAGATAACTCTCAGGGTATAATTTGCTGACTTGTTGACTGTCTGCCTTCTGCAGGCTTCCTGTTCAGATGATGAAATTACAGGCCTGATTTTTTAAAATGTGTACATTAAATTTTAGAGTATTTTCTTTTTTACTCCAATGAAATGACCCATACATAAAAACTGACTGTTTAAACAGTGATTTAGGTCATCTCTTAATTCTGATATGAATTTCTAGGCCAATTAGTTCCCATGATAATGATTTTTAGATGGAATTTATTTTTTTAGTAAAAATTACTAATAAATAAAAGTACAAATGATTTGGAGGGATTAGTCTTTTACCTGGCTAGCTTATTTTTTTCTCAAGTTTCCATTGACGGTTGGATTATCTAGACAGGCTATTTGTAAATAATGATATTTTGATCTTTTTATTTCCCTTAATCCCTACGCAGATAGTAATCTTTTTTCTTGTCTTTTTTTTCACTTGCTGTAATTTCCAGGGCAATGATTAATAGAAATTGTTACAGCAGGCGTTCCTTTTTTTTTTTTTTTGCTTTTTTGGGGAGGGCAGTTGGGGTTAAGTGACTTGCCCAGGGTCACACAGCTAGTTTTTTGTGTTAAGTGTCTGAGGCCGGATTTGAACTCAGGTACTCCTGACTCCAGGGCCGGTGCTCTATTCACTGCGCCACCTAGCCGCCCCTACAGCAGGCATTCTTGTGACACTTTTTAGTGTGAATGCTTCAAATGTTTCTCACTGCATAATATTTTGACTCTTGATTTAAGGCAGATATTTTTTATTGTATTGGGGTGAAATCCCTTCCTTTCTATCATGTTTCTCAATTGGAAGGAGCCTACTGACAAACATTGAAATCTCAAGTTCAAAATAAACCACCATCTCTCAGGAGGGACGGAGGCACCTCACCCCAAGCGTTCAAATTGAGTCCCTTTTGTTCTCTTGCTCTGGTAATGAAGGTCCACCACCCCCAAGCTGGAGATTGGGCTTTGTGGGGTCACTGTTGAGCAGGCAGCTCTCCACTCTCTGCCCAACTTCCATGGAATGACTTGCCCATTTTTGTCTCTATTCTTTTTCTGTGACTGTTAATGATGCTAATAAAGGACATGTTTCCAAATTAGCAACACTTCAATTGCCTTGAGCTTACTGTAAATCATTAATCTGCAAAGGAACTTCAAACACCATCTAGTCCCACCCCCTTACTTGACAAATGAGGAAACTGAGGGCTGGGGAAATTAGGTAACGAGGTGGTACAGTGGTTAAAACCTGAAATCATGAAGTTGTCATTGTTCAATCATTTCAGTCATGTCTGACTCTCCATGACCCCACATAGGGTTTTCTTGGAAAAGTTACTGGAGTGGTTTGCCATTTCCTTCTCCAGGTCAGTATACAGATGATGAAATTAAGGCTAATAGCATTAAGGTACTTGCCTGGGGTCACAGAACTAATACATTTCTGAGGCTGCATTTGAACCTAGAAAGACAAGTCTTTCTGGTTCTAGGTGTGGCATTCTGTCTACTGTTCCACCTAGCTGCCTGAGAATCAGGAATCCATGAGTTCAAATGGGACCTTAGATGCTTACTGGCTGTGTGACCCTAGGCAAGTCATTTAACCTCTGTTTGCCTCAGTTTCCTCATATGTAAAATTAGGGACATAATATCACTAACTTCTCAGAGTTGTTGTGAGGATAACATGAGATGATATTTGTAAATGCATAGCATAGTGCCTGATGCATTGTAGGTACACATAAATGATAAGTATTCTTATTATTAAGTTAAATGATTTATGCAAGGTCATCAGAGATAAGATTTCAACCAGATCCTCTGACTCAAGAGCCAGTCTTCTTTCCATTGTACCATACTGCCTCCCAGAGAGCATATTACTCTGATTTCAAATACTGAATTAAGCAGGTTGATAAGTATTTGATTTGGTTGCAGGGTTAAATATGCTGAATTAGAAATCCCTTTAAATCAAAAGTTCTTAACTCAGGGTCACAGAACTTTTGTTTTCTTTTGGTTTCAATTTTGTAAACTGTATTCATTGTAATAGATTTTGGTTATATTCCTCTGGAGTTTAGTTTTTGCATTTAAAAACATTACTCTGAGGAGTCCAAATTTTTCTCATTAGACGGCCAAATGGGTCCTTGACTGCTCAGATCCTAAGAACTCCTACTCCAAATGAATGCAATGTGTATAAACAGGGCTGGAAATACCCAGATGTCATTGTGTTCCCATTTCAATAAGCTTTAGTCTAATTCTAACCCAAACCATAATATTATAAGTTTACCTTAACCAAGAAATTGAGAGGGATTTCAAAAATCTTAAAAATTAAATCATCATTTGCACCTGAATTATAACTGTTGGAATAGTCCAGAGACATTGAAAATGTAACCCAGTCTACCTTGCTTTTGCTTCCTTAAGCATCCCTTTACTGTTTGATAAACATAGGCATAGAATATATCAGCACAGCTCCCATTTTCCTTATCTGATTAATGCCTACAACTATAGGGTTTCTATGAAAACTGTTTCATCCACGAATACATTGGGCCAGGGACTTCGAATTAAGGATGTAGGAACAATATTAAGATGTCACGTAGCCCATTTTCTGCTTGGGGCATAACTCATTTAAACCATCTCATAGAAATAGAAGACTTCCAGAGGAGATTCACTCCAGCCTGCCCCCCTCAACTAATAATCTAAACTATCCCCAAATCCTTCCCTCTAAAATGGAATATGTCTTGACAGGCTGTAGTTTTCACTGCTTTCCTTTTGTTTTCCTACAGGGGACATCAGAAATCCTCAGTCACTCAGACATTGAAATAATAGAATTGTTATTGACATGTTCACATGAAGATCCAGTTGATACCCCTGCTCTAATTGAATTAGAAGAACATTAAGGTAGAGAATTGTGTTTTTCTGTTCGTGTCCCCTTGGTACTAAAGATATTACTGTGTATGCAAGGGAGCACGTTAAATGATGTTTTATGCTCTATCATCACGGGCTGCTGTGCGTGACTTCCTACTATGCCATCTTGACGTGTGCCTTTTATGAACTAAAGTCAAAAGAAGTCACAGAACTTCATCATTTGAGAATTGCAAAGAACCTTTGCATCCATCTAGCCCAACCCACACATGAAAGGGATCCCCAGTGTATCATAACCAAGAAGTGATTTTCTTTCCTCTACTTGAAGACCTCCAAGTACAGAGAACTCCCTACCTCTCTAGCAGCCCAGTCAGTTTTTGGACAGATCTAATTTCTAAAAAGTTATTCCTGACATTGAGCCTAAATTTAATTTTTTGCGACTTCCACCCACTGCTCCTGGTGCTGGTTTCTGGGGCCAATTAGAACAAGGCTAATCTGTCACCCATGTCACAGCCTTTCACATATTTGAAGATGGTTTTCGTGATGTCTCCCCTGAGACTTCTCTTTTCCAGGCTGAACATACCCAGTTTCTTCAACCTATCCCCATATATTGTGGACTCAAGACCCTGCACCATCCTGGTTGTGTTCCTCTGGACCAATCCAGTATATTAGGACCCTTAAACTGTGCTGCCCAGAACTGAACATGATACTTCAAATGAGTTCCTACAAGGAGAGAACACAGATGGACTATCACCTCCCAATTTCCAGAAGCCATGCCTTTGCTAATGTAGCCCAAGATCACATCAGCTTCTCTGGCTCCCATGTCCAGCTGCTGATTCCTATTGATCCTGTAGTTCACTAAATCCCCAGATCTTTTCTAGAACTTCTCTCCATGCCTTATACTTGGGATATTGATTTTATTGTACCTAAGTGCAGACTTTACATATATCTCTACTGAGATTCAGCCCAAAGCTATAGCTACAGCTTTGAATCCTGACTCTCATCCATTGTATTAGCTAGCCCTGCCAGCTTTGAATGAGATTTGGCTGAAAATTTTGACCAGCTTTGCCTTTATGCAAATCATTGATAAAAATATTAAATAGCCCAGGGCCAAGGACAGATCCCTGAGGTATCTTCCCTGGAGACCTCCTGCCAATACTAACATCAAAACATTAACTACACTTTGCATCTGGCTATCTGACCAGTTTCAAATTTGTCTGATTATATTATTGTCTAATCCATATGTATCCATTTTCTACAAAAGAATAGTAGGAAATATTTTCTCAAAAGCTTTGCTTCAATCTAGGTAAACTGCATCCACAGCATTTCCCTCATAATTTAGCAATCCTTTAAAAATAAAAGGAAATGCAGGTGGTATGAGCTGACTTGTTCTTGATGAAGCCATCCTGGTTCATTGCAATCACCATTTCCCTTTCTAGATGTTTGCTAATTCTAGTATTTCTCCAGGAATTGAAGTAAAACTTATTGGCCTAAAGTGTGCATACTTGATTGTAGTTTCATTTTTGAAAAACGGGATTAAATTTGCCCTTCTTTAAACTTGTGATACCTCTCTCATTTCCTATAATCTTTCAGATGTTACTGACTTGAGGTTCAGATCTCCTACCTGCCAGTTCTTTCAGGGCCCAAGGGTGTAGTTCATTTGTGTCTGTTGGTTCAAACTCACCAAGGGGAACTGGAGGCTCATTTATTAGCTCCTGATTTATCCCAAATATAGGCATTTTGGTTGTCATTTCCAGGATCCAGGTGAATCCTCTCTTGGTTGAGAAGAAATGTATATACATTTTTAATTCAACCAGTACTTATTGAGTATGTAATATTTGTTATACACTGTGCTAGATTTTGAAATTTGGAATTGATTAAACAGTGTTTTATGTAAACCAAAGTATCAACCAAATGAATTTCATGCTGAGTGGAGGTTGCTGCTTTTAGTTCCAACTACTAAAAAAAATCATGCTGCAATAGAGAAGGTGTTGTTCCAGGTACACAGAACTTAAGACAATACAAAAAACAAACTGACTCTTTATATTTCATGCAACATTTCACTTTAATAACAATATTTTACACAATATCTACACATCACATAAGTTTCCATTGAAGAGACATAAATACAGTAAGTAGTGAATAACTGATATAATATTACAGTGAAATCATATTGGATTTGGATTTGAGCCCAGGCTCTGCCACCTCCCACCTGTGTGACCTTGAGAAAGTTTCCCTTCATGGTCTGTTTCCACATCTGTCAAATGAGTCAGTTGCACTAATGATCTCTCAGGTCTCTTTCCACCACTCAGAATCCTATGGTCTTGCTAACTGGAGTAGTTTTGAAGGATAAGTAAAGTCAAGATACCACCAAAGCAAACCTTTTTTTTTTTATCTCACCATTTCAGAGAACACTATTTTATAACCAGTGAACAAATATACCTAGCTGTAGTTATCAATCTAACATTAGTATTGGAGTCATCAACATGTTAAATATTTTTCCCATAATGTTTTACTGGATGTTTAGCCAATTTGGTAGCATAGTGGATAGAGTGCTTAACTTGAAGTCAGGAAAACCTGATTTCAAATCCAACTGCAAACACTCCCTAGCTCTGTAATTCTAGGTAAGTCACCTAACCTTTCTCTAAGTTTGCTCTTTGCAAAATGGAGATTATGATAGCACCGACGTCCCAGGGTTGTTGTGAAGTTCAAAAGATATCTACAAAGCACTTTGCAAACCTTAAAGCAATAGAGCTGTCATTATTAATATGGTGAGTACCAGACCTGGAGTCAGGAAGTCCTAAGTTCAAATCTGGTCTCATATACTTCCTAGCTCTTTGACTTCCAGCTAGTCACTTCACCTCTGCCTGCCTTAATTTTCTCATCTGAAAAATGGGGACAGTAACAATAGCACCTATTTTTCAAGGTTGTTGTGAGGGTCAAATGAGCTAACATTGACAAAACACTTTCCAAACATTCAACATCTATACAAATACCAACTAATAATATTAGTATTGTGAACCTGTTAAATGCTATTCAAGTGGTACTTTCTAAGGACACAAATGATAACAACAAACAATTTTCTCCAACCTTTATTTCATCTGGTCAGCCTTTGTGTTATTACCTCCCTATACATGATAGAGATGTAAATAAGCAAAAGAAAGATGACAAAGAAATCGTCCAGAAACCCCAGAATCCCAAACAAGCCTTCAGGAACCAAATCCAAAGGTGATATCAGGTAGAAAAAGGCTCCCACTAAACACAGGACAATCCTGATGCGAAACATCCAGAAAAGTCCACCCACTGAAAACAGTTCCCGGAATGCATGCCTTAGCAGAGTGGGGAGATCCAAAAGTCTATCCATAATAGACCGGGGCTGCCCCGAGAACCTTCGGTTGTAGTCATAAATATCTTGATGTAAACGCCGGGCATCGACAGAATGGACATCTTCACCAAACACAGGAAACAGCAAAGTCACAGTTTGTCGACAGATTGGACAACTGACCATGCCGAGCCATGAACCATAACGCCAGTAAGCAATGAGGCAGTTGCCGCAGAAGAGGTGGCCACAGTTGGTTTCGATGGGAAGAGAGGCGTGATGTAAACAGATGGGGCAGGACAGGTCCGTGTAGAACTGAGGTCGAGGGGCCGGAGGATCTTGCTCCCTCTGGAGTTGTTCTCTCAGCACTCTGACGAGCTCCTGGTTGTTGGGATGGATGTGCTGCTGAGCACTTCTTAGAAGGGCATAACCCACGACAGCCAGGAAGGCAAAGCCAAGCAGTACGGCCGCGAGCACCTGGTCACTGACTCCTTCGATGAGAGAGTCCTCGGTTCGCAAACCGTTCACCTTAGAGGGTGGCTTGGCCATGATTGCTCTGGCCCCGTGAAGGGCCACGTGGCCGGCACCTGGGCCCTTGGCGTGAGGCTTCCGAGGGTCGCTGTCCAAGGTCCCCGAGTTTGGCACGGCAGACGGGGGTCTCCACCTACTGTTGGTCACTGCTGCCTGGGCCCAGCGGGGGTCGCTGTGGCCCGGATTCGGCCACCGGACGCCGCGGTTTCTCAGAGCGCGGACGAAAGACAGGAGCGCGAGGAGAGCTAGGCTAAGTCGCCGCTGCTGAGGCGGCGGCGGCGGATCCACGGCTGGCGGCCGGCGGATCCACGGCTGGCCGCCGTAGCGCTTGCTGCAGTGCTAGTTACTGCTGTTGCGGCGGCGGCGGTGAACTAAGACTCTGGGCAGTCCGCGCGGACGTAGGCACGCACGCACAAAGGGCTTCATTGTCCGCGACCTTCGGTTGCTAGGCAACCGCGGCTTGCGCTCGCGAGCGCGCGCTCTCTCCCCCCTCCCCATCCCTTCCTCTCTTTTCCCCCCTCCCCCCACCCATTCTCCAGCTCCCCGGGGGAAGGCGAGGAGGGGGGGAAGGTAGTTGAGTTCAGAAGATGCTGCTGAGGCTTACAATTCTTAGACTGGGGATGTGTTTGTGTGTGTGTGTGTGTGTGTGTGTGTGTGTGTGTGTTGGGGGGCGAGAAAGGGGATTGAGTGTGTTTGAGTGCATTGTGTGGGGATTACGTGTGTATGTGTGTATAGTATGTGTCTGTGTGTGATTTGGGGAGTGAGCTCCCTCTTCTCTTCCTCACCTCCTATCACTCAGATGCCTTTTGCCACTCTTTCCTTCTTCAGCCCTGTTTCACAATGTAAAGTGACCTTAATCTTTATCAAGTCTCAGCCCTCTACCTGTTCAAGCAACTTTGTTACATCCCACCTCCTCCAGCACATTGCCCTCTCTGTCATTCCACTCTCCTTTATTTTGAATCTTTCCCTGTATATGGGCTCATTTCACATGCAGACATACAACACACACACACACACAAACACACACAGCCTTTACATTCCCTGCACTTTACACACTCACTACAGCACACACACACACACACACACATCCACATTCACCCCCTTCTCACACAGACCTCCTCACTACACCCATGAAGCATACACATTCCCACTAGCTCCTTCCCTCTGCCTACAAAAAGTAGGATTCTCCCCTCTCCTGTAAAAACCCCTCACTTTATCCCATCCCTACTGTCTATCATTCTCTATCACTTCTGCCCTCAGGAACTATACTTCTCAAAAAGAGTCTGCATTAGGCGCTTCCACTTTCTTTCCTTTTACTCTCTTCTTAACCCCTTACAATCTGGTTTCCCATCTTTTCATTCCACTAAAGCTGCTCCCTCCAAAGTTACTAGTGATCTCTCATCTGCCAAATCCAAAAGCCTTTTCTCAGTTCAAATTCTCCTCAACCTCTTTTCAGCCTTTGACACTACTGATCATTCTCTCCTCCTGGATACTCTCTTTTCTCTAGGTTTTGAGGATGCCGCTTTTTCCTGGTTTTCTCCCTACCAGACAGATGGTTCTTTTTCAGTCTCCTTTGCTGGGTCATCATTCAGGTCACACCCTCTAACATTAGGTGTCCCTCAGGGTTTTGTCCTAGGTCCTCTTCTCCTCTCCTCAGCTCCCATGAATTTAATTGCCATTTCTCTGCTGATGATTCTCAAATCTATTTATCCTGCTCCAGCCTCTCTGCTCACCTTCAGTTTCCCATATCCAGCTACCCTCCAGATATCTGGAAATGGATGTCCAGTACAATCTTAAACTTGATGTGTCCTTATCTTTGCCCCTAAATCCTCCCCAGCTCCTGCCTTCCCTATTACTGTAGAGGACATCACCATCCTTCCAGTCCCTCAGGCTTCCAATCCAGGTATCATCCTGGATTCCTCCCTATCTCTCACCCCCCATATTCAAGCTGTTGCCAGGGCCTGTTAATGTTACCTTTGCAACATCTCAAATATGCTCCCCTTTCTCCTCTGACACTGGCCCCCTCTGGTGTAGGCTCTCATCACCTTATGCCTCAATTGCAGTAGCTGTTGGTGGGTTGGCCTGCCTTAAGTCTTCCTCCACACCAATCCATTCTCCAGTCAGCTACCAAAGTGATTTCCATAAAGTACAGATCTGATCGGGTCGCACACTGCCCTCCCCCTCTCCCCCAGCTCAAACTTTAGTGGTTTCCTATTGACTCCAGGAGCAAAAAAGAAAATTCTCTGGTCTTCATAAGCCCTTCCTAACCTAGCCCCTTCCTACCTTTCTAGTCTTCTTACACTCTATTCCCTAACTCTATTCCCTAACATATACTCTTCAATCCTGTGACACTGACCTCCTGGCTGTTGTATGATCAAAACATTCCATATCTTCGCCCTGAATATTTTCTCTGGTTGTCTTCTATGTCTTTTCCTCCTCATCTCCACATACTGGTGTCCCTGGCTTCTTTTAAATTCCAACTAAAATCTCTCCTTCCCCAGGAAACTTTTCCTAAACCCTCTTAATTCCAGTGCCTTCCCTCTGTTAATTGTTTTCTATTTATCCTGCACATAGCTTGCTTTTTATATTTATTTTCACGTTGTCTCCCCCATTAGATTGTAAGCTCCCTGAGGGCAAGGACAGTTTTTTTGCCTCTTTTTGTTTTCCCAGCACTTAGCACAGTGGCGGCACATAGAAGGCACTTAATAAATGTTTGTTGATTGATTGCTTGGTGTATTATGGAGAGAGAGTATATGTATTCTATGTGTATCTGTATTGCTGGGAGAGTGTGTGTTTAAGGTACATTTAGGTGAGTCCTGCATGTGTATGGTTTAGGGAGTGTGTGGCTTATATTTTTGTGAGGAGAGTATGTGTTCTATATATGTATGTAGTATGAGGCGTGAGTTTGTATGTGTGTGGTGTAAGGAGTGTGTCTATGGAATGTGAGTGTTCATAATGTGTGTGTGTGTAATATGTGTGGTGTATGTGGTGCATATGGAAGGTCTGTGGTATGGAGTATGTGGTTGGAATATGCATGGTATATGTGTGGGAGAGTGTGTGTTGTGTTTCTGTGTGTATACATGTACATATACACATACACATACATACATATATATATATAAATAGTAGAGTGTGTATAGAGCATGTATCGCATAGAGTTTATGGTGTGTTTGTGGGGGGGGAATTATGTGTGGTGTGTCTGTGTGTGGCGCGGGAGTGCATTTTTGTATATGGAATGTGTCGTTGGGAGAACGTATAAGTGTATGGTGTATATCTCTGTGGTGTATGTTTGTGTGTGCTATGGGCAGATTGTGTGTTGTGGTGTATAGAATGAGTGTGGTATGCCGTGTATGGGGCGTATATGGTGTGTGTTGTAGTGAGGGAGGGAAGACTCTGTATGGGACTGTGTGTAATATATGTGTCATTTTGTGGTGTGGGGAGTGTGTGTTGTACATATATATGGGGTGTGTGTGTGTGGTCTGTGCTTATCTGTGTATGATATGTGGAGTGTGTCTGTTGTAGGTGGAGACATAGTATTTGCGATATATGTGTGGTATCTGTGTGTATCTGTGTGGTGTTAAGTATAGTTTATGTGTGTTGTTTGGAGAGCTATGTGGGGAATGTGCATGTGGATATTTCTGTGTATAGTATATGTGTCTTGTATGGTTGTAATGGGAATAGGAATTTGAAGATCTTCCCTGTCCCTTAACAGACCTGGGGGGAATTTGAAAACCTCCCTTGCTTTGAAAGTAAACTCTGTCCCCTAATAGACTGAATGTAGTCAGATGGAGCCTCTGATGGGAGGAATTTGGATGAAGGGAAGCAGAGACCACAGGAAGCTGGTTAAAGTCAGAGAGATGGTGGGAGAGAAAGGAGCTTAGGCAAGAAAATAGAGAGGTTTGTGAGTAAATATTGATCTTTTATTGGTTTGTGGGAAGGCTGAAGAATGCTGTGGCTCTAAGCATTATTATGGCTTCTGGATATCTTTGGTACCATGATAGAATCAGCTTATTGGTTTCAGGATTTGGTTTTCTGGTGTCTAATGCTTCAGTTCAATCCTCTATGTGGAGAGTCTGCTATATTTTGTGATCAAACATTATGCAATACTTATAGTCACGGTCTTTATCATGATCGTGGGCAGTGTAAATATTGCATTGGTGCTACAGTGAAGAGTGTGTGTGTTGTATATATGTATAGTATGTAGAGTGGGGAATAGGAGGTGTCTGTGTCTGTGAGTAATATGAGGAATATGCATGAGGGAGTGTTTGTGGTATATGCAGCATATGTGTGAGGAGTGTGCATTATATGTGCGTATATATACATGCATACACATGCATATACATATGTGGTGTACAGGGGAATATGTAGAGTATGTGTAGTGGGGGGGTTGTATATGTCTGGTATGAGGAGTGTGTATGGTATTTTTTCAACTATGTATGGTGTGAAGGGGAGTGTGAGTGTGGTATATGGAATGTATGTGGTATGGGGTATGGAGCATGAGTGGTATATATGTCAGTGTAGTAGTGTTAGTGTGTGTGTATTGTGTAAGGAGTGTGTGTTCTGTATGTGTGTGCTATGTGGAGTGTGGCATATGTTGGGCAATGTGGTATGTTGGAGGGATGTGTGGGATGTTACTATGTGAGATTTATGTGTGTATATATGGGGGGTATTTTAATTGAGAGAGTAAATATGGTATATGTATGTGTGTGGCGAGTATGAGAGGTGTGTTTGTACTGTTTATTTTGGAGTGTATGGTATGTAGAAGGCTATGTATGTATGTATGTATGTGTAATGTGTGGTGTGAAAATAGCGTCTGTGTATAATGGGTATATGCATGTATGGTGTGTGTATGTGATGTATGTGTGGAGTGTGTATATGTAGAGTTTGTGTGGTGTATATGTTTGTGTATATATGTGTAATGTGTGGTATGTTTGGGAACGTGTGAAGATTGTGTGTGTGGAGTGGAAAATGTGTAGTACATGTGTATATTGTATGGTATATGTGGGAAGTATGTGCATATGTATCTGTGTGAGGTATATATGTACATTGTGAGATATGCTGTGTATATGTGCATGTGTGTAGGTAATATGTAGGGATACATGTGTGCTTTGCATATGGTATGTTTGTGGGTGATTGTGGTTTATGTATCAATGGGGTGTGTGGTATGTTTATATGTGATGAGTATGTGGGTATGTATTTGAGTGTGGGTATGTGTGTGTGGGATATGTTGTGGGGAATGTGCATTTGTACATGGGTACGAAGGTGGCATATTTATGTGGTACGTGTCTTGTGGTATATGAAAGGTCTTTTTGTCATTTGTATATGCGGTATATGGTGTGTGTATTTGTGGTATGGGTTGTGGGCCTAGGGGGTGTGCTATGTGCATGTGATGCATATGTGTGGTATGTTTATGTGGGTTGTGTGGTGTATATTTGAAGGAGGGGTGTCACTGGGGTATTTGTGTGTAAAAGGTAGCATATAGAGTATAGTGGGGCTATATGGGGTGTGGGGGTGGGGTATGGGTGTGTGATATGTATGTTGTGGGTGTGTATGTGTTATGTTTGTGTGTATGTGTGAGGTGTGGTATGAGTATGTATAGTGTGTATTAGCATGTAGTGACATGTGTAGTGTATTAGTTATATGTTTAAGGTTTGGATCTTTGGTCTGTGTGTGGTATGTCTGTGTCTGTGGGGGAGGGACCTGTAGTACGTGAATGGGATATTTTGCATCTTGTTTATGGTATGTATTTGTGGGATATATGTAATCTGTGTGGTGTGTATATATGATATATTTTGTGTACAGTGTGTTGTGGTGTGTAAATTAGGTAATGTGTGTGTATGTTTGGTATGTGGCATATGTGCAAGTGTAGTATATGTCTGTAGGTGTCTGTGTGGTATATGGTATGCATACATGTTTATGTGGTTTGTCTATGCCTGGTGAATGTGTGGTGTGAGTATGTATGTAGAATTGTGTGTATATGTGTATAGTGTGGTGTGTGCTTGTGATCTGTGTCAGGAGGGCAGTATACTGTGTGGATATATGTGGTGTGTAGTAGTCTATGCTTGTAGTACTGTGTATTGTGTTTATAGTGTTTTATTTGTAGTTTATAGTATTGTATATTTGTAGGTGTGATGTGTGTGTGTGTAGTATTGTTATGTGTGTGGTGTGTATATGTATGAGTGTCTGTGGATCTTTGTGAGTAAAGTATATTTACTGTGGGGTGTGTGTATTGTGTGATGTCAATATGTGATGTGTATGGAGTATATGTATGTATTTGATTTATACATGAGGATTGTGTGGTATGTGTGTATGAGTGTATTGCAGTATTTGTGATGTGTGTATATGATATGTGTCTGTAGGGAGAGTTGCACAGTGTGTAGGTGTGGGTCTGGGTGATTGTTGGGGAGTGCAGTATATGTGTAGATGTATAATAGGTGGGGATGTGTGTGGGTAACTGGGTCTTTATGGTAAAGTATAAGATGGAGGGGATGTGTGTATATGTGTAGTTATGTGGTATGTGTGTATACACACATACATGTGCATGCATGTATGCATTGTGGTATATTTGTATGTGGAGTGTATATGTGTGTGGTATGTTCATGTGTGTAGTGTGTGTATTTGTGGAGTGAGTGGTATGAGTGTGTGGTATATGTGAGAGATGTGTATGGAGTCTTTATTTGTATATGAGTTGTGTTGCATTTGTGTGTGGTATATTATTATGGGTATATTATGCTTTTTGTGTTTAGAGTGTGATATGTAGATTATGATGAATATTTGTGTTTTGTGTATTGTGGTGTTGTGTATATGTGGGGGTTATTGTAAGTAAAGTGTATGTATGGAGTATGTGATATCTAAGAATTTGTGTGATTAATGGCTACATATATATATGTGTGTTTATACGTGTGTGTGTATATATATATATGTTTGTGTGTGTAGTGTGAGGGTGTGGGTTGTATAAGTTTGGGGGTATAATGTGTGTATGTGTGTATGATGGATTGTGAGATGTGTATAGTCTGTATATGTGTGTAGTTCATGTTGTAAATGTGTAGGGGTATACTTGTGTGTGGTAGATGTATGATGGGTGTGTGAATGTGTGGAGTGTGGGATGTAGATAGGGTATGTACACCTGTGTTTTGTGTATTATGGTATTGTATATGTGTGTGTGTGTGTGGGAATCTGTGAGTAAAGTATATGTGTGTATGAGGATATAGGATATATATCTAAAACTGTGATTGTGGTATGTACACATTGTGTGTGTGTGTGTGTGTGGCATGTGAGTTGTAGGTTGTGGGTGGGTATGATGTGTGTAGTATATATGTGTATGGTTTGTAATGTCTGTGGTTTGTGTGATGTGTTTAGCGGTTGTATGTGTGTGTATGGTTGTGTGTGTAGTTTGTTGTGGGGGCTGTATTGTACATTGTGTGGGTGTTAGTATATTGTGATGGGTGCGTTTTGGTGTTTGTGTATAGTGTGTGAATGTATGGGGTGTGGTGGGGTAGATATGATATATGTGTGTGTGTTGTGTATTGTGTGTTTGTGTAGTATGTATATTATGTAGTGTGTGGTATTTATTGTGCATATATATCTATATATCTATATCTATATCTATATCTATCTATCTATCTATCTATCTATATGTGACATGTGCCACATGTGGTATGTTCTTATCTATGTGTAATGTAGGGAAATGTTTGGTGTAGGTTTGTGTGTGTGAAGTATATGTGGTATGTGTATGTGGCATATGTGTGTGGTGTATTGTGATGTGTATGGAGTATGCAAGTGTGTGTATTATTTGTGTGGGGATATGTGTGTACAATGTTTGAAGGGTAGGTTTATGTGTGGTAGGCATACATAGGTGGTATTTGTGTGCTAGATTGTGACATATATATATATATATATATATATATATATATATATAGTACATATATGTGCATGTAGTGTAGGGGCATGATATGTGTGATTATATTTGCAGTATGTGTATGTGTGTGGGTGGCTGTGGGTCTTCATGAATGGAGATATAGATATAAAAATATAAAGATATAAATATATATGTATACATGTGAATTGGATGGTTTGTATATATGTGTTGTTGTGGCATATGTATTGTATATATGTGTAGTGTGTGTATGTTAGGAGTCTATGTGTTTATGTACGTTTGTATAGTGTGTTTATGTATGGAGTATATCACATTTGTGTTTAGGGTGTGTGTGTGTGTGTGTGTGTGGTATATGGGTTGTGTTTCTGTCTGTGGTGGGTGTGGTATGTGTACATTAAGTGTGTGTATGTGTAGTATATGATATACGTATATTGTGTGTGGTGTGCTTATGTGTAGGTTATAGTATGTACGCAGTGTATATGTGTAGAATTTGAGGGGGTGTCTGTGGTGTTTGTGAATGATGTGTATGGAGTCGATATGCACATATAGTTTGTGTCTGGGGATTGTGTTGCATATATGAGGATATGTGTGTGTGTGTGTGGTATGTGTATGATAGGTATAATGTGGTTTTGCATATGTATGTGATGTTTGTGTGTAGTGTGTATATGCATTGGGTGTGGAGATATAGATATGTGTGTATCTAAATGATTTGTGTATTATGGTATATTTGTGTGTATGCTATGTGTATGTGGGGGGTGTTTGTGAGTATGTGTTAAGAATGTGATATGTTTGGATATGTGTGATATGTGTGTGTGATTTGCATTATGGGTTGTGTGATATTTGTGTGTGGTGTTTCTAGGACATGTTTTTGTGTGGTATCTGTATAAGTATAGGGTGTGTGTGTGTGTGTGTGTGAGAGAGAGAGAGAGAGAGAGAGAGAGAGAGAGAGAGAGACAGAGAGAGAGAGACAGAGACAGAGACAGAGAAAGAGAGAGTGAGAGAGAGACAGAGACAGAGAGAGAGAGACAGAGACAGAGAAGGACAGACAGAAACAGAGAGAGAGACAGAGAGACAGAGAGACAGAGAGAGACAGAGAGAGACAGAGAGAGACAGAGAGAGAGACAGAGAGAGAGACAGAGAGAGAGACAGAGAGAGGAGGGAGACAGACAGACAGACAGACAGACAGAGAGTTGTAGTGGGTGTAGGTTGGAGTGGATTTGTATAGTGTGGGGGTGTGGGGGTATATATGGCATGTAGTATTTCTGTGTTTGTGGTGAATATGTGTGGCGTGTATGTGTGAATAGCTGTGGGTCGTTGTGAGTAAAGTGTATGCATGTGGAGGGTGTGGTATATGTGTGTTGTGTGGATGTGTTGTATTTATTGTATGTTGTGGTATGTTTCTGTGTGTAGTGGGTATGTGTATTTGTGCATGGTTTGTGAAGTATATATGTGTATATTGGTGGTGTGTGGTATATGTGTGTTGTGTATATATGAATGTCTGTGTAGTATGTGTGGTATCTGGTACATATATGGAATATGTATGTGTGTGTGTGGTTTTGTGTATAGTTTATCTTTTTTTGGAGGGGGAAGGCCAGGGCAATTGGAGTTAAGTGACTTGCCTAAGGTCACATGGCTAGTAAGTGTTAAGTGCTTGAGGCCAGCTTTGAGCTCAGATCCTCCTGACTCCAGGGCTGGTGCTTTATTCACTGAGACACCCAGCTGATCCCTGTGTGTAGTTTGTATAGGAGTTGTGTGATATGTGTTTATCACGTATGTGTGTGGTATTTGCGGTGTATGTATGGAGTGAGTGGTATTTTGTGTAGGGGTTTGCATGGTGTGTGTGTGTATGGTTCTATAGTGTATAGGTATGGTGGTATGCGTGTGTGTATGCAGTGTATTAGTGTAAAGTGTGGTACATTTGAGAGAGTATCATAGGAGGTGTGGTATTTGTGTGTAGAGGAATGCATGATGTCTTCTGTATGTGGGGGATGTTTGTTTGTATATGTGTGACATTTGTGGTGTTTATACACACCAGAATCACATTTGTGGTGTGTTTTTAAGTGTGATTTGTATGTGAGGTGTGTGTGTCTGTGGTGTGTTTATGTGAGGGGGCTGTACATGTGTTGTGTATGTGTGTGGTGCTTTTTTGTGAGGAGTGTGCATTTAGTATGTATCTGTGATATGTGCTATATGGTGTGTGTGTGTGCATATAATTTGTATGGGTGATGCATGTGTATGTGATGTACTGGGGGTATACTGTGTGTAGTATGTGTCTGTGTATAATGCATGTGTATAATGGGTGGTGTCTGCAAGTGTATGTAAATGTGGTGCGTATAGTTTTGTGTCTGTGGTGTGCGTAGTGTGTGTATGCATATGCATAGTGATAAGGGTGTGTCTTACATGTATGGATGTAATGTGTGTATATGTGGGGTGGAGTCTATCTGTTTGGTGATGTGTTTGTGGTGACTTTGGAAAAGTCTATCTGTGTGTTGTATGTTTCTATGTATGGGTGAGTATATGTGTGGGATGTGTTATCTATAGGGAGGTTCTATGTGGGGTATGTGTATATATGTGTGGTGTGTGTTAGGTGGTGGTATGTATAATTTCTGTATGTGTGTGAGTATGTAGTATGATGTGCATAGTGTCTGCTTTGTGTATATGCATGAGGTTGTGATGTGTGTGTATATGTGTGGAGTATCTGCGGTGGTGTGTGTAGTATATGTCAGTGTATGTATGTAGGGGTGCTGTGTAGATGTGTGGCGTGTTTTATGTGTGCATGTGTGGTAAATATTGTAGTCCATGTATGTGTGATGGGGTGTTCATGGAGTGGGGGTGTTCATGTAGTGTATTTATGTGTAGTGTGTGGTGTAGTGTGTGTTTGTTGCGTGTATTGTGAGGTGTGGTATGTGAGGAAGTGTCTAGTGTAATGTATGTTTTGTGCAGTGTGGGGTATGTGGAAGGTGTTTATGGATTGTGTATATATGTGTGTGTGTGTGTGTGTGGTGTATATGTGTGTGGTATTGTATGTGTATTCGTGTAGTATATGTGTGGGTGTGGGTGTTATATTCACAGGGAAATATGTTTATGGAGTGTGTATGTGTGTGTCTGGTGTGATATGTGTTTACATTGTGTTGTTTGTATGCATGGGGTGTGGTATTTGTGTATGGGTGAATAGGATTTGTGTATATTGCATGTGTGAGGGTATATATTATGTTTGTGGGGTGTGGTTTATGGAGTGTGTGTATGTGTGTCTTCTGTGATGTGTATTTGTGGGGTGTGGGGTGTGTATATGTGTGGGGTGTATGGTTTGTGGAGCTATGAATCTGATATGGTATATATAATGTGTGGTGTGTATACAGAACCGTTCTGTTGTGTGGTGTTTGCATTATGTGTGATGTGTGTATTCTGTGTGTATTATGGAGTATACTATTCGTGTAGGAAAGTGTTTATGCAGTGGGTGTATGTATGGGGGTGTGTGGTGTTTGTGTACAGGGGATAGGTAGTATGTGTGTGTATATCTGCTGTGTGTATGTGTGTTGTGTGTATTTGTGGGGTGTATGGAGTTATAGAGAATGTGTATGTATGGGGGTGTAGCATGTGTGATATTGTAGTGTGTGTATTTGTGTGCAGTGTATGTGTGTGTGGAGGCATATAAATTTGTGTAGATTGTGTCATGTGTGATATTTTTGTGTGTATTTGTGTGTGATCTGCACATGAAAGTAGGGTTGTGGGGTTATAGGGTTGTGGTATGTGTATGTGGAATGTGTGTATTGTGGGGTTGTGGGATGTATATATGTGTAGTGTATGTATGTGCATATGTGGGGTGTCTGGTGTAGTGTCTATATGTGTGCAATGTCTATATCTGTATAGCATTGTGTATTGTAGGTTGTTTTAGTTGTGTGTTTTATGTGTATGTGTTATTTTTGTGTGTTTGTATGTGGTGTATATTTGGTATGTGTGTGTGTTGTATGTGTGCATGGGTGTGGTAAGTGTGTTAGAGTATGGGCTAGTGTTAGAGTCTGGTTTAGTGTGTGTATACGTGTATATGTGGGATGTTTGGTTTAGTGTAAGTATATGTATATGTGTGTGTATGTATACATACACATATATATGTATGTATGTGTGTATGTATGTATGTATGTATGTGAGATGTCTGGCTTAGTCCATGCATATGGGTGAAATATGTCTATATGTGGGACGTCTGGTTTAGTGTATGTATGTGTGAGATATGTATATATATGTGGGAAGTCTCGTTATATATATGAGACATCTGGTTTAGTGTGTGTATATGTGTGGGATATGTGTCTATATGTAGGATGTCTGGGTTAATGTGTATATACGTATGGGATATGTGTATGTATGTGGGATATCTGGTTTAGTGTGAGCATATGTGTGGGGTATGTGTATATGTGTGGGATGTCTGGTTTAGTGAGTATATATGTGCATATATGTGGGAGGTCTGGTTTAGTGTGTGTATATGTGTATATATGTGGGATGCCTGATTTAGTGTGTGTATATGTGTGGGATATGTGTCTGTATGTGGGATGTCTGGGTTAGTGCATGTACGTGTGTGGGGTATGTGTATATATGTGGGATGTCTGGTTTAGTGTGTGTATTTGTGTGGGATATGTGTATTTATGTGGGATATTTGGTTTAGTGTGTGTATATGTGTATATATGTGGGATGTCTGGTTTAACGTGTGTATATGTGTGGGATATGTGTCTATGTGTGGGACGTCTGGTTTACCGTGTGTATATGTGTATATATGTGAGAGGTCTGGCTTAGTGTGTAGATATTTGTGAAATATGTGTATATGTGGGATGTCTGGTTTAGTATGTGTATACATGTATGTATGTGAGACACCTGGTTTAGTGTACGTGTGTATATATGTATATGTACGTATGTACATGTGTGTAGTGTATATATGTGCATACACACAGACACACACAGACACACACATATATATGTGGGACGTCTGGTTTAGCATGTGTATATGTGTGGGATGTGTGTATATTTGTGGGACTTCTTGTTTAGTGTGTATATATGTGTATATATGTGGGATGTCTGGGTTAGTGTGTGTATATGTGTGGAGTATGTGTATATATGTGGAATGTATGGTTTAGTGTATGTATTTGTGTGGGATATGTGTATTTATGTGGGACATCTGGTTTAGTGCGTGTATTTGTGTATATACATGGGATGTCTGGTTTAACGTGTGCATATGTGTGGGATATGTGACTATGTGTGGGACATCTGGGTTAGTGTGTATTTATGTGTATGTATGTGGGATGTATGGTTTAGTGTGTATATGTGTTTATATGTGGGGTGTCTGTGTATATGTGTGTATATGTGGGATGATTAGTTTAGTGTGTGTCTATGTGTATATATGTTGGACTTCTGGTTTAGTGTTTATATATGTGTATATAGGAGGGAGGTCTGGTTTAGTATGTACATATGTGTATATGTAGAGCATCTGGTTTCACATGTGTATGTGTGTGATGTATGTATGTATATGTATGCACACATATTGTGCATGTGTATTGTGGGGTATGTTATGTGTATCTGGTATTTTTGTGTCTGTGTGTGATGTGTATATATGTTTGGGGTGTATTGTGGCATATTGTAGTGTGTGCATCATGGGGTGTGGTATGTGTGTGTTGTGTGTATATATGTGTGTGGGGGATTGCGCTTTCTGGCTTGTTGTTCAATTTGATTTTCATGTATTCATCTTTGCTTTGATTCTTTTCCTGAATATTTATAGTCACTTTGTAATCTTCCTGATGATCCTGTTTTAAATAAAACCACACAAAACAAACACAACAGGAACAATAATGGAAATTTCCTTAAATGATTTTGGTATATTTATTATAATATAAAATTACCTATTTCCTGAATGTTTTTAAATCCTGGATCGAATCTTCTTTCCTTCTTCGACTATGTTTATTACATTTTCAATAGTGATCATCCAGTGTAATTCACCCTTTGCTATTTCTTCCAATGTGTCTGTTGATCTGGATTTGAGGAATCCTCCCCTCCCTCTGAGATCTCTCCCACCTCTCAATCTCTGATCCATTAAGACTGACTGACTCCTTCTACTTCTGATGAAGATTTAGCCTTTCTAGCTGTTATGTTTATTGTGTCACGAATTGTTTAAAGAAAAAAAAAACACACCCCCAACTTGTGACTCATTTTTCTATTCAGGTATGTGACTAGTGGAGGAGGCAGTTCTGTCAGCTGCTTCCTGAGCATGATCAGGTTGGTGCTTTAGCTCTTGGTGCTGGACAAGAACTGGAATTCCCAAGGGCTTTTTGACAGGGGCTGCACAGATGTGGGTGCCTTCTGCTGTTTGTCATGGGCCACTGGGCAAGCCCAAGTGGCAATGACTACCCTGATGCCATTCTAGCTTTGAATGGGGGGCAAGATACAGATCTGGGGCCTCAGTAGCTTTTCAACTCCTCACTGTAGCACACTCTTTCTCCAGATTTTTTTTAGTTCTTTTTCCTCTTTTTTTCCCTTCTCTTCCACCATTTTTTGGGATTAGGCAATGCTTTGAAAGAATTATCAAAGGATTGGGTAGAGCTGGCTTCCTGGCCCTCCTCTTCCTCCTTCTCTTTGCTTCCATGCCCCCAGCATTGGCACTGCAAAATAAGAGCAGGTAAGTAAGAATTTTTTTTAGTAGAGAGAAAAACTCAGACTTTGAAGTCATTGAAAACTCAGTTGCTCGATGTCAGATCATTCTTATTCATTTTCTAAAAGTTCTAGATCTCCATTAGAAAAGTTCTCATTTTCCTAGCTGATAGTATAAAAAATAGCTCACTTAAAAAATTCCAAAGCACTTTATATAGATTAATCTCATTTTATCGGTTGTTATTATTATCTCCAATAAGGAAACTCAGACTGATTTATTGTTATTTTTTAAGATCACAGAAAAACTTATAAAGTGGAACTGGACTTTGCACTCAGGTCCTCTGCTGACCACAGGTTCTATGTTCCTTCCAGTATACTTCAGACTGTGTTCCTAACATGAAAGTAATGAAATTGCCTTATAAATGAGTCTACTGTCATTCTGGTTGGACTCTCTCCTTATCTAGTCTGATTTAGTGATGTGTGTAAGTCAGCACCAAGAAGGAAGAAGCTAAATTTCCTTCTCTCACAGCTTCCTCCATCAGAAAACCTCAAATCAGCATCGTCCTTTTGTTTTCAGCGTAGTTATTATGAAAACTGATCTAGTGGGGTATGGAAGACAGAAATCACCTTGGAGTTGGGAAGATCCAAATTAAGTTCAGAAAAACTTCCAGGGCTCTAGCCCCCTCTTTGTGTTGTAAGTTTCATTGATAGAGGCAAATGTTTCCTCATCATCTGGAATTTCTAGTCCCTTTGGAGAGAGCCACCCTTCTGAAGCCTTTCTCCTCCAGTAACCCAGGTTTGCAGCATCTGTCATTAATTCTTCCCTCTCCTTCCTCATCAGAGAAATTCTGCTTCCAACAACATTTCTTGCATAGCTCCTCCCCTTATTTATTTGATCACCACCTTAATTTGCTTCTCTTCTGGACTAGCAATGATCACAACGCACACTGTGACATCCAATGGTCTACTGCTGAAGAGATCTAGGGTTACCATAAAATAATGAGGTATAGGGTAGGGGTACTCGAGACCACAAAATACAAACACACCAGGTCCTGCCAAATGAATTAGACTCAAGCCTTCTCTCAGCCAAAGAAAATCAGTTTATTAAAAGTTTGCCATAATGGGTAGACTCTTAATGAGCCTCATTATCTGTAAGGCTTGTATTGGACAAGTGGGCCAGAATCCTCTGACACAGAGCAAGTCTATTCTAGGTCATTCTATGGTGCTCTCACACTATATGGAGGCAAGATTGGGTCTTATATACAGAAAGGTTGTGGGAGGAATCTAAGGGTGGTCTAGAGGAATAGTTTGGGGAGGGTCTTCAGGAGGAGTCAGATGAGGTCAGACTTCAGTAATGAGTTTGGGAAGTGTCTTCAGGAGGAGTTAATGAGGTCAGACTCCAGTAATGAGTGATTAAGGGTGGGAAGTAGATAGACAATGGAGGGCTAGGCTAGTAAAAGAGATTTGGGCCTAAATGTAATGAAAGGCTCATGGCCTCAGGCAAATGCCTGCGATTCAATCAGAGGTCAAGGGGTTTTCCCAGAGCCTGTACCTTAAAGATTCAAGGACAGCTCAAGGGGGTTCCCAGAGCCTGTACCTGATCACTGCCTCCTGCCTCCCTTACACTCCTGCCAGCCAGGATTAATGACTGCGTGACAGGGGACTTCTTGTCAGTACCACTGGAGGCAGAAACCTTCTTCCTCTGACAAAGGATGAATGAACATCACAATAGAATATCAAATTGGATTGTGGTTAAAAAGTTTCTTCTCTGCTTTGTCTCAGCATAACTACAATTGATGCTACTGTAAGTTAATGGTAAAAAGTCTGGGTTTGTCCTCTGTTACAAACTCACTGAATGTACTGTGATTGCTGTCCTAGAGCCGTCCATTTTCTTTTTTGGTTAAAAAAAGCAATTGTAATTCTTTAGATTTGTTCCTTTTTTGCTGTGAATTCAACAGTCATCAAACAGGAGAGAAAGAAGTTCACTGCTGAGAAATAGAGAAATTTGCTAGTATGGTCTTGGGATGACTCCTTGTTTGAAGCCTTTCCCTCTATCTCTGACCTCAGGTTTCTTATCTGTAGATGAAGGTAAGCACATGTCACAGGCTTCTGAGATGGAGATAATGTATGTGTAAAGTACTTTAGCAAAGCCTTAAACCCAAGAAGAGGAAGTCATGTATTATTATTATAGACAGGCTAGCAGTTTATTTTTTAAGTGAATTACATTGCACTTGAGTTTCCTTGTAGGCCGTGTTAATACCTGAAATCACTAAACAGTGATGGAAGAAGGATATAAAACACAGAAGCCATTTCTTGGTTTGGGGTTGGGTTTTGGTTTTTTGTTGTTGTTGTTGTTGTTGTTGTTTTTGCTTTTAAACATTTACTTGTGTCCCTTTCACTAGATGGCAATATTGTATTGTATAATTTACATGAAAATACACTTTCCTGAAAGGAAAAAGGAAATCTTACAGTAAGCTCTCCCTTTCTTCCAGGGAGGCCTAGGGAAGGGACTCTTCATTCCATCCCTAAGTTTTATATTTATTTTTAAAATGAATGTCATTGCCAGCCTGATTACTCCAGTGAAGGGGGTTTTGACTTGATAGATAGAGCCCCTGATGTCCTTCTTACAGGTCTAGTCAAACCCTAAGGCCTGGTTATGTCTGAAAAACTAAAGGTTTTCCCATAATATTCATATCAGAATTACACTCCTATCAGCCCTGCTATCAGAAATAGCCCTTTCAAAGAGGGTCTTTTGTATGCTGTGTAGAATGATTCAGGTTGTCACTTCTATAATTCACACTAAGTATTCTTTGTCGTCTGTCTTCTCACTGACAAATAAAGACACGGGGAAACTGTGAGCCACTTCACACTCAGTCACTGTATTTGAAGATAGGATCACAAAAAGGATCATGTTAGACTTCTGTCTTCTTCAATATTGTAACCACCTTTAGACTGTTTTCCAGATTGAATTTTGTTGTCTTCATTTTATTTGAAAGCCATTTAAGATTCTCAAGTACAATAGATGATGAAACTGATTTGGTTTCCTGCTCAACATAAGGTAATACATATGGCATATATTTGAAACCTCCACTCTATACTGACTCTGCCAACACACTGATCAATTCCTTTTAAAATGAGGAAAGGCATTTGTGACTTAGTTTCAGAAATGATGGATTTTTATTTCAAAAATCAGTTTGAGGGTACAGAGACAAAATGTCGGCTTATAAGCAGTAAAGGTTGCACAGCTTCCACACAGCCACCATAAATACCCATAAAATACAACTCTAAACAAATTTTAGGGCTCCCAAACTCACAAAAATACAGAAAACACATCTCTTGCTGAAGGCAGCTCGGCAGGAGGGGCTTATCACAGCAAGCTGGGAGCTGAGGCCAGCCCAGCCTGAAACCAAAAGTGCAGCCAGGCCCCAGGGTAGTCAGGAGGAGTCGAGCTGCAGTATGAGTCTACCTGAGAGCAGATCTGCAGCACCTGGAGCAATCTCCACATCTATCAAGCCAGGAAAAGTAAGGATTAGAGAAAGGTCAGTGAAAGTCAAGCTTTCAAGCTAAATTTGGGCGAGGAAAATCAATTTGGCTGATCTGCCCCCAGGGCAAGGAAGCAGTGGGGGAAGGGCAGGATCTGCTGCAACCAGAAACTGCCTTCACTGGGCTAATTCAGAGCCCCTAGCCTGCCAATTGCACGGGGGCTGAGACGATTGATCAGGGCCAAGGACTCCTGTGTTGAGTGGCCTGGATCCGGATCAAGGTCTTGGGTGGTGGTCCTGGGGTGTGCTTTCAGCAAGCCAAAGCTCGTGGGGGCTGCAGCACCCCCCTAATACCTCTGGCAGCTGGGAAAACTCCAGTGATTTGGGACAGAGCTTTCCCCCCTGGAAGCAGAGTTCCACAGAGCTAAAAAACAAGTCAAGCAATTAATTGACTGGCCAACATGAGGAAAAGGAAGAAAGATAACAACATCAATAAAACTCTAGAATCCTTTTTTGTGGACAAAAAGGATCAAAGCATGGAATGGTAGGAAGACAACACAGTCAGAACTCCCACACCAAATGCTTGTTAGACAATTGAAGAATGCCTACAAGCTATAGATCAACTGAAAAAGGACTTTGAAAAACAAATAAGAGAAGTGGAGGAAAAATTGGGAAGAGAAATGAGA
>CM053602.1:14711300-14745575 GCA_028646575.1 Pseudocheirus occidentalis
ATATGAATACATATCTCAGCATGTGTGTATGTGTGTATATAGAGGGTATAGGAGCAATTGAATACAAAGAGATGATACTTTAAAAGATGAAATTCTGAGGTGGAAGAGGACTAGAATAAGAGGAGACAGGGAGAGACAAAATGGGATTAATCAATCCCATATAGAAGAGGCAAGGGATAACTGTTACAACTTTACTCTCATTTACTCTCATTGAATTTGTCTTAGGGAAGTAATGCCATAAAGTTGAAACTGGGTATCTTGCCACATAGGAGAGTAGGGGGCATGGGGATGAGAAGCGGGATGCTGGAGGGGAGGGCAGGGTGTGGGGGAGGGTTGCTGGAAGCACACACCTCAGTAAAGGGACAGGGACAGGGTAGAGAACAGAACAAGGAGGGGTGGGATAGGAAGGAGGGACATGTAACCAGACTGTCACAATATGTCCACTTTGAAGATGTCCTGTGTAATTATACACACACAGTCTGTATTGAATTGCTTGTCCTTCCAGTGGGTGTGGGTGACAAGGGAGGAACTGAAAGAATCTAGAATTTAAAGTTCTTCAATACATGCAACTAGGAATTAAGATATACAGGGACAGGGGTAGGGAGACCCTCCCTGCCCTACCAGAAAGTTAGAGAGCAGATCAGGGGAGGGTCTTTACAGTGGGATTGCTGTTTTGGGGTTGGGGTAGGGAAAAGACAGGGAGAAAATTTGTAACCCAAAAATCTCATGGAAATGAATGATGTAAACAAGAACACAAATAAAACATTTATATTAAAAAAAGGAAAGTTATCACCTCTCACCTGGAAGGCAGAATACCTTCCTAATTGGCCTCCCTGCCTTTAGTCTCTGCAGCCCACCCCAATTCCAACCATTCCCCAGACAGCAGCCAGTAATATCCCTCATCATTGTATATACTATCAAATTTGGTAGATCTGCTAGTTTTACTAAACTGCTTTTTTCCCTCTTTGGTTACAAAGATAAAAATTAGTTAGCTTGGAGTGGGGAAGATAACTAAATTCAGAAGTGAAGATGATGTGAAAACAAGCAGTACCAATATAAAATAAGATTTTTTTTAAAAAGAAAAATACAAAGTGGTATTCCTTGAGCACAGACCTGACCAGTCACTCTCATCAAAAATACTCCAGTGGCTCCCTGTTGCCTCTAAGATAAAACAAACATAAACCCTCATTCATCTTAATTAAAACTCTTCACACTCTAGCTCCAGCTAACTTTTATTATACATGGCTACTATTCATGCCCACCACATTCCAGACACTTGATTTCTTCCTATTTATTGCTCATCCACAACATTTTATCTCTTTCCTAAATCTGCATCCTGACCTAGGCTAGCCTAGAAGGAAGTCTTCCTCCTGTCAATTCTTGTAATCCAGAGCTCAACAAAAACCTAACCTGATCTCCCTCAGTGCTGGTACCCTCCATTTCAGCCAGAAGTTAGTTAATCTGTATTTTGCATTTACTTCTCTCTATATATAGATATTACATATACCTATGTGTATACATGATATATATTGAATATATCATATATCTACCTATATATATATATATATATATATATATATATATAGTTTTGCCTAATAGAATATAGGTTTATTTCTCTTTTTTTGCTTTTTGGAGGAGGAGAGGCATGGCAAATGGTGTTAAGTGGAAAATGAGGTTGGGTGACTAGCCCAGGGTCACACAGCTAGTTTTTGTGTTGAGTGTCTGAGACTGGATTTGGGCTCGGGTCCTCTTGACTCCAGGGCCAGTGCTCTATTGACTGTGCCACCTAACTGCCTAGGCCTAGAACACACATTTCTTAAGGATTACGCATAACACCTAATACAATTTCTGGCACTTAACAAGTGATGACAAAACACTTTTTGAATAAATGAAAAAAAGCAGTTTTGAGGATCCTCAACTTGACTAAACTTTCTCCCGCCATAGGACATAGTGCAAAGAAGTAAGATCTTGTTGGCCCAGAAAACACCAGGGCAGAATGAACTCCTAACAGCTGCCCCACCCAGAGATGCCAGACAAGTTGGATTATGGAAATAGGGTCCAAACTCTAGATGATGAGGATGCAAGTGTATAAAAAAGTCAGTGTCACAATAATCCAATGGGCAGGGACTGTGAGAATTCAGTAATGCCAGTAAGGTTGCTGGATGCAATCTTTGATAAAATATTCCTTTTTAAAAAGGAATCTTTGGATATCCCTTTTCATCATGAGTCTTGTAGCTAGCTGTCTTCTAACCTCGTATTGCTGAAAGGAGGCCAGTCTATCAAAGTTAGTCATCACACATGTGATGTGTTTGTAATTGTGTACAATGTTCTCCTGGCTCTGCTATTCTCACTCAGCATCACTTTATATAATCCAGGTTATCATGAAGTCCTTCTGCTCCTCATGTCTTAAGCACAATAGTATTCCATTACATTCATATGCCACAACTGGTTTAGCCATTCCCCAATTGATGGGCATCCCCTCAATTTCCAGTTCTCAGCCACCACAAAAAGAGCTGCAATAGATATTTTTGTACATGTAGGTCTTCCTCCCACTTATATGATCTCTTTGAGTAACCTGCTTAGTTTTATAGATGAGTATACTGAGGTTAAGAGGGGTGATTCTCCAGTCACACTAGAAGTCAAACAAATCCAACTCAGACTTCAATTTCCCTGTGGAGACAAGACTTCGCAGCCAAAAATGTATAGCATTTCTTTTTGGCTCCATCAGAGATTTGTCTGAGACCCAGCCACCAAATGAGTTCATTGATATTGAAAGGTCGCTGCAGCCAAAAACCTCATTCACCAAGTTGGATGCAAATTGATTAGTTTTTTGGCTACAGCACTCATATCAATGATTTAAAATCATAGTTACTCCAAGGTGAAGACTGATTTCAGAGTCTAGTCTAGCTCTCATGGGTCCTCAGATGGGATGAGAGATATTCGGAATCAGAATCTCAGTGATAACCTAGAGATGTTATATGAGAAATCTTTTGAGTAGAGCCTTTCCTATCATGAAATGTTTTAGGTCACTGATTTCATCTGTGTGGTAGTTATGTTGGTAATGTAGAAGACTTCCATGGCCAGTACTTAGTTTTAGAGTGCTGTCACCAAAGAAATTCATAGTCTTGGAAGCTTGGCCATCCAAGGAGAAGAGGGGGGAGATGAGGGAGAATGAGTGAACTTTTCTCTCATCAGATTTGGCTCAAAGAGGGAACAACATACACACCCAATTAGGTATAGAAATCTGTCTTACCAGGTGCAGCCCTAGCTGGTGCAGTGAACTTACTCTTACCAGCCCTGGAGTCAGCAGGACCTGAGTTCGAATTTGACCTCAGACACATGACACACTTACTAGCCATGTGACCTTGGGCAAGTCACTTAACCCCCAATTGTCCTCCAAAAAAAAAAAAAGAAATCTGTCTTACCCTACAGGGAAGTGGAAGGGAAAGGGGATAAGAAAAGAGGGGAGTGATAGAATGGAGGGAAGACAGGGGAATGGGGTAGTCATAAGCAAAGCACTTTTGAGGAGGGACAGGGTGAAAGGAGAAAGAAAACAGAATAAACAGGGGAAGGGGAAGAAAGAGGATGGAATAAAATACAGTTAGCAATAGTAACTGTGAAAAAATTTTGCAGCAAGTTTCTCTGCTAAAGACCTCATTTCTCCAACATAGTGTAGTACACAAAACACATACCTTGTTATATGGGAGGTTCCTGTGGGGTAGGTGTGAAAAGTGAAGGGACACTGGGAGATTTGCAATGTAAAAACCAAAGACATAAAAAACGTACAGAAACAAGTCAGCTAAATATAAAATAAATTGATTCACTCTATGATTATTTTTAAAAATAGTCAAATTTATAAAAATAAGAGCCATTCCACCAAATGATGAATGATCAAAAAAATATGAACAGTTTTCATATAAAGTAATCAAAGCTATCTATAACCATATGAAAAATGGTCTAACTCACTATTGATTGGAGAAATGCAAATTAAAACACTTCTGAGGTATTACTTTATACATGTTAGATTGGCTAATATGACAGAAAAGGAAAATGACAAATGTTGGAGAGGATGTGGAGAAAATGAGGCATTAATTTAATGTATTGTTGGTGGAGTGGTTTGAACTGATTCAATCATTCTGTTCAGCAATTTGGAACTATGCCCAAAGGACTATGAGACTATGCATATTTTTTCAATGGCAATACCATAACTAGGTCTGTATCCCAAAAAGAGATTTTAAAAAAGAAGAAGGACCTATATGTACAAAATTATTTATAGCAGCTCTTTTTTGGTGGCAAAGAATTAGAAAGTGAGGGGATACCCATCAATTAGGGAATGGCTGAACAAATTATGCTATGTGGTTATGATGAAATACTATTGTAGTATAAGAAATACTGAGCAGGATGCTCTTAGCCAAACCTGGAAAGACATATATGAGCTGATGCAAACTGAAATGTATTGTATACAAAGTAACAGTAATATTGTTAGATGATCAGATGTAAATTACTTAGGTATTCTCAGCAATACAATGATCCTTCAAGACATCTGAAGGACTTATGATGAAAAAAATGCTTTCCATCCCTAGAGAAAGAACTGATGGTGTAGAAATACAGATTGAAGCACAGTTTATTTGCTTTATTTTTATTGAGTTTTTTTGGCCTATGTTTTCTTTCACAGCATGACTGCTAAGGAAATGTTTTGCATCACTACACATGTATAACCTATAATCAAATTAATTGCCTTCTCAATGAGGGGAGGTGGGGAGGGAGGAAGGGAGAGAATCTGGAACTCAAAATTTTTAAAATGAGTGTTAAAAATTGTTTTTACATGTCACTGGGAAAAATAAAATAATAAAGTTTTTTAATAACAAAAAACCCAATTAAGAATCCTCATGTCATCATAGGAAATGGACTTTATAACTTTAACATGAATTATGTTTATTATTTATTCTATTTCTTTATCTGACAAATAGAAACACCAGGAATCTTGGCTATTTCACATTCGTTCTCTTTATTTTATGGTATGACCATAGAGGACCAGGTTATAGATTTCTCTCCATAGATGGAAAAAATTATCAGAAGATTCTTCATTTCCTGAACCCCAAGAACTTATCCTAGATGTCAGACAGGATAGTCCTCTTCACTTTCACAGTGCCTTGGAACTTGGTATTCAGTGGTATCCATATAATCTTAGAGCGATAGTTTCTGGCACGCTGCCCTATGTTTTTATGTACTGTCAGGAAGCCGTTGGTGGGAGAGTACCCACTCTGGATGTTCTTTGATGTTGATGGTCCTGTGTTGTGCTGCCTTGAGATTGTCATGTTATGAATATCAGAGGTGTATATTTCTGATGACTGGGGTGGAGCTCCACAGGAGCCTTGTACTCCTCCAGGTACTAGAAGTCCTTCATGATTTTCTAAAAATCTATTTCCTAGAGCCATTCTTCCAGGAGCAGCCCATACTGGAGCCAGGTGAACTGATGGCATAGAATGGCCTATAGGGTAACCACTGTGGTGGGTCTCTTGAAATTGGAAGTGATCAGATGACATGATGAAGCCAATGTTCTATT
This sequence comes from Pseudocheirus occidentalis, assembly GCA_028646575.1. Lineage (NCBI taxonomy): Eukaryota > Metazoa > Chordata > Mammalia > Diprotodontia > Pseudocheiridae > Pseudocheirus > Pseudocheirus occidentalis. The sequence continues at coordinate 14,716,867 of CM053602.1, forward strand.
GAAGTAAATCCCTTGGCTGGTAGAAGGGAGCTGATGCACTGGCTCCTGGGCTTTTCAGTGCCTGAACTTTGGCTTTCCCCAGGCACACGCCCTCTAGATATACCCTCCAGAAAGATGACCTACTTATGTACCAAACAATGCACTTGTCCACCTAACAATTCATGACATCATGATAAGCCTAGGAGTGCCATATCCAGAGGGATGCATTTTTACCAAATATGGTAACATTGCCTTTCAAAAAATGTTGATCATATATGTATTTTCCTAGCAATGAATTGATCTGTGTGACCTGGGGAGTATTGAGAGATTTATCTTTAGGGTCTTTAGGGTCAACTCAAATTCAATGAATATAGTGCCTATAGGAAACATATTTAGACAGAATACCAGATTTAAAATGAGAGGCTAGTAGATTTTCTTTAAAAACATATTCCTTGGGATGGGGGTGGGGAGCTAGGTGGTGCAGTGAATAGAGCACTGGTCCCGGAGTCAGGAGGACCTGAGTTCAAATCCAGTCTCAGCCACTTAACACAAAATTCTAGCTGTGTGACCTTGGGCAAGTCATTTAACCCCAACTGCCTCCTCCAAAAAGCAAAAAAAAAAACCCCACAAAAAACACAAAACACATACCTTGTTATATGGGAGGTTCCTGTGGGGTAGGTGTGAAGGGACACTGGGAGATTTGCAATGTAAAAACCAAAGACATCAAAAACTTACAGAAACAAGTCAGCTAAATATAAAATAAATTGATTCACTCTATGATTGTTTTTAAAAATAGTCAAAGTCTCGGTGTCCAGAGAAAACAGAGGTAGGATCCCACAGTCTAAAATGAAAATTCTGTGTGGGAAGCTAGCTTAAGAGGAATAGGAAGCTCTTAAGAGTAAAAGTCAGAAGACACAAAGAGAAATTATTTTGATGAAGAGAAAAAAAAGGAACGCTAGCTAAAGAGAACAAAATGGATAGAAAAATAGGGAACTGAGAAACTTGGAGGTTTTTTCAAAGACATATATGGAAACAAGGGCAAGTAACTGAGTTGATGTGCCAAATAGCAGCTCAGGCCTATAAGAAGGGAGAAGGAGCCCAGAAGGAGCTCAGGCTTAGGGAAAATGAAAAGATCGAAAAGGATTCTTTTCAAGTGACGTTGTGGATAACAGAAGGATTAATGGAGAGATAGGGCCACTGCTTCTGCTGAATGGAAGGTTGCTAACAGTCAGTCAGTCAACAAGCATTTATGTATTTTGTACATAATTTTAATACATAATTTTATATATTTATGTACTTTATCATGTGCTAGGCTCTGTGCTAAGCACTGGGGACACAAGGTAAAGAAAGACAGTCCTGAGGCAGAGCCAAGATGGCAGCATAGAAACAACAAAGTTTGGCAGCTCCCACACAGCCACCCTAAATACCCATAAAATACGACTCTAAACAAATTTTAGGGCTCCAAAACTCTCAAAAATACAGAAAACAAATCTCGCACTGAAGGCAGCTCAGCAGGTGGGGCTCATCTCAGCAGGCTGGGAGCCGTGGACAGGCCCCAGGATAGTTGGGTGGAACTGAGTCTATAGGAGAGCAGATCCACAGCATAAGAGGCACAAATTCCACATTTATCAGGACAGAAGAAAAAAGGCTAAGAGAAAGGGGGTGTGTATTTTGCTAAATTTGTGGGAGAAAAGCAGTCTGGCCAAACTGCTCCCAGGGCAAGGAAGCAGCCAGAGGCAGCTGTGGCGGCAGGAATGGCTGAAAGCAGCAGCTGCCTCCACTGGTCTGCTTCAGAGCTCCTGGCCTGCAGAAAGCAGGGAAGCTGAGGTGATCAATCAGGGTCAAGGGCTCCTGCATTGAGCGGCCTGGATCTGGATTGTGGTCTTGAGTGGTGGTCCTGGGGTGCGCTTTCAGTGAGCCAAAGATGGGGGGGGCTGCAGCACCCCCCCAATAGCTCTGGCAGCTGTGAAAACACCAGCAATTTGGGACAGAGCTTTTCCCCCCCAGAAGCAGAGCAATACAGAGCTAAAAAACCAAGCAATTAATTAACTGGCCAACATGAGGATAAAGAAGCAAAGTAAGAACAGCAATAAAACTCTAGAATACTTTTTTGGGGACAAAAAAGATCAAAGCATGGAGGAGGAGAAAGACAACACAGTCAGAATTCCCACACCAAATGCTTCCAAGACACTCGGAGATTTCCTACAAGCTGTAGATGCTATAAGCACACCAAATAAAGTCCTCTTGCTCTCAGCAAAAGAAAGACAGTCCTTACCCTCAAGGATCTTCCATTCTAATGGAGGAAACCAACATATAAAAGGAAACTGACCTACTAGAAAGTTAGGGGGAGGGTATGAGAGGATATAAGAGAGAGCAGATTGGGGGAAGGGGTACTCAGTATTCTGGCTCTCTTGGGGTGGGGAGTAGGGGAAAGATGGGAAGAAAATTTGTAACTCAAAATCTCGTGGAAATGACTGTTGAAAACTAAAAATAAATAAATTTGAAAAAATAAAAGGAAATTGAAAAGGATAGGGGGATGGGCCCCATGCATGGGGCCACGATGGTGAAATCTCTTTATTTTGCACCAGACTTTAATACTGACTTTGCCCCTGCCAGGTACTTTTCTTCCCACCCCTTATTTAATCTCTTTTATGTATTGTCTTCCTCCAGTAGAATGTAAGCTCCTTGAGGGCATTGACTGACTTTATTTTTGCTTATATTTTTATTCCCTGTGTTTAGCACTATGGGAATATTGTGTGCCTGGAACATGATAAGTACCTAACATGGTAAGTACCTAATATAGTAAGTACCTAACATAATAAGTACCTGACTGAATGGTGACAAAAAGAATCTCTAAGAATTGTTCAGTCATTCATTCGTGTTCAACACTGTGGACCATAACATGCCAATGCTTTCTATGAGGTTTTCTTAGCAAAGATACTGAAGTGGTTGGCCATTTGTTTCTCCATCTCATTTTTACAGATGGAGATACTGAGGCAAATATGGTTAAGTGTCTTGTCCAGGGGGTGCTAGCAAATGTCTGAGGCCAGATTTGAACTCCAGTCTTCCTGACTCCAGGCCTAGCATTCTACCCACTGAGCCACCTAGCTGCCTCCCTCCTAAGAATTAGAGGTATCTAAAAGTGAAATGGGCTTCTTCAGGGGATAATGTGTTGCCCTTACTGGTAGTCTTCAATTAAAAGCCAAATGATTGCTTTACTTGTCCAAAATGTATTAGAAAAGATTCTTGTTCAGATACAGGTTGGACTAGATGCCTTTTGGCATCTCTTCCAACTCCTAAATTCTGTGATTCTCTTTTTTTCTGCTGTAGAAAATTGTGAAAGCTTAGCTCTTCCTTTCTCATGCCTCCATCAGTGGAATCCATGGTCACCCTAAAATTCTTACATCTGATTATAATCTCGTATCATTCCCTATCTCCTTATTCTTCATTCTTCCTAGAGTTATTCTTCCTCCTCTCCATAATCTAATACCTTCATCCTTCAGTATCTTTCTGGCCATTACCTTGGCTCTAGCTGCGTTCTTCTTTGTTCCCAAACTTAATCCTACAGTAAATCAGTTCAATTGTACCCTGTTCAGGAGATCTGCTGGAGCCAGCAAGGACCAACTGCTAAATTTTCGATGTGAGAATCTGCATCTTGAACACTGGGAAATGATACAAAATCAGGACTTGATTTATTGTTTTGTTTGTTGTCTAGACTTAAGAAAGTGACTGAGCAAATGTTAAGAATGAAGTTTAAACTTAAAAGTGTGTCTTATTTACATCCCTCCAAAGAGTTGGTTGTTAAACATGTACCAGCACACACTCACCCATCCCCCACTTTTGAGTATCTTGCTGTCTTGGTTCTATTGGGCCTGCTCTATCCTACTGAGGAGGTTTTGAAGAAAGCTGGAGTAAGGCAAGCAGCCATGCTGAGAATTATTATTTAATCTCAACTGGGCCTTGTTATAACAAGGCAATTCTTTTTCTCCTCCCTAATTGACTCTCTTCTCCCTTTTCATCATTCCTAACCAACATCTCCATGAGGAAGATTATGAGAATAAAATGAGATTCCAGACATAAAATGGATTTGAAAAGTGTAAAGCTCCAGAACCCCTAACAGTAGCAGGATACGCGTGTATAACACATTCATGTGTTACCCTTCTCTGATAACACATTTGCATATGCTCAGTTGAGATGACAATTTTAGGCATGCAGAGGATGAGGGGAAAGTTTGGGGTGGAGTGCCTCTCGTCACCCTCACATCACATGCTTGGCGGCCACATTCTATTTAGTCTTGGTATAAAATAGCTCCTTCCTGGGGTTCAAGGGTGCTTATTTATAGGGTGTTAAGATTCTGCCTTCAAGGAAAATAGATACTGAAATAGCAACATGTATAGCCATGACCATTCCTTACTATTTTAAATAAGCGTGCTAGAACGGATGAAACCCAGCAGAGTCGTAGATTATTTTGAGCTGTATTGATTCATAAGTTATTGGGTCACATTTGTAGTTTATACAGAGGAAGCTTTCATCAATAACTCCAGGTTCATAAGACTTGATTTGATTGATTGGGCCCACCTAGAACCATATCTGGCATCATACAACAGCATCATCATTTCTCTTTTAGAATTCAAGGATAAAAACTTAAGCAAGAAAACCTGGCATTTTTATCCTTTGATAAGAGAACCAAACATAGCTTGTATGTGGGAACAGGTAGAAAGCCAATGGTGTTCTATAAATAGGAGAAGAGGATGGTATGGGGAGTGGAAATGAAGGGTGGTCAAGTGTGAGACACACTGGCTCCTCTCCTTGAGCGCTTGAATTTGGTCTCCGATTCTTATTTTCCTCATTCCAATTTTATTCATGATTTTATATTATCACAGGATCATATATTTAAGACAGCTAGGGCCCTTAAAGATCCTCTCATCCAAGCAATCTTAACCTTTTTGGTTTCATAATCATGGTATCTTCAAAATTTGTAACTGAAGGAAATTGTAAATTTCAGTTAGAGGTTAATGGAAACAATGATCCAATTTTATTTTTGTTGTTGCTGGTTTTTCCCCCTTGGTGAGGCAACCAGAGTTAAGTGACTTACTTCCCCAAGGTCACACAGCTAGTAAGTGTCAAGCATCTGAGGCTAGATTTGAACTCAGGTCCTCCTGACTCTAGGCCCAGTGCTCTATCTGCTGTGCCACTTAGCTGCCCTTAATTTTGTTTTATCATTCATGATCACAGCCCCTCTGAAATGATCCATGGACTCCAGGTTAAAAACCCCTGCTTTAGGCTCCCCCTCCACTTTTTACACATCAAGAAACTGAGGGACAGAGAAGTCACACGGGGAGTAAGTGACAGAGCCAGAATTGGAACTCAGGTCCTCTTACTCTAAATCGCAGTTCTTAAATTAAAAGCAAGAGGTGAAAATACTTTTCTCTAGGGCCCAAAGGATTATGAAGCTGACCCATAGCAACCTGCCTTTTTACACTCTCTTTCTTCATAGTCAGCAAGAGCAAATGCACAAATATGCTGAGGATGCCAGGACACTCACAAAGATGTTTTTCCAAGATAAGGAATTCTAGAAATTGAATTTGTTCCTGTTAAACAAAACCAGTCATGTTGACTTTCACTATAGGCTCAAAAACGGGGGGAAATCAATTTTCGACAAATGGGAAAAGTATAGAAACTCTGGGGGATTAGTATTTTTAAGCCTTAAAGAGTAAACAGGGTCCAGATATTTTAATAACATTTTAAACTATTTCAATCCATTCTAAATTTTTTCCAGTGAAAACTCCTCATTCTTTATCTGTGCTTTGGAGTTGGGTAGAGGAAGATGCTAAGAAACTGACTAGACCTGCACCATGACCACAGACGTTACCCCCAATCTTGGCCAGCTGTTCCACAAGCATATGCCACAGATTCTCAACGGAACTGAGCAAGAGAATGGAGCTGCTTTATCTTTCCACAAACCCTCCCTATGCATCTAAGTCAAATGAGAGGACTCTATCCTTGCAGGAAATGAGGGTGCAGCTGGGGAAATGAATTCCTCTCAATCACTAGAATCTTCATTGACTTTGTCCTCCAAGGTCCCACTCCTCACAGGGCTTTTTATTCTAGCATGTGATAATCAGAAGACATTGCCTGAGCAGTTGATACCTTTAAAAAATTAATTGCGGTGGGGGTGGCTAGGTGGTGCAGTCAACAGAGCACTGGCCCTGGAGTCAGGGGGAGTTGAGTTCAAATCCGGCCTCAGACACTTAATACTTCCTAGCTGTGTGACCTCAGGCAAGTGACTTAACCCCAACTGCCCAGTCTTCCCCCCTCCAAAAAACAAACAAAAAAATAATTGTTTTCATAACCACGGAGAAGGCTAGAATCATGGGCAGACCCACTGGGACAGGTATCAGGACAGGATCTGTCTCCATTTGACAGATATGCAGAGACATGAACTCAAAAAAGTAGGTCTAAAACATCTGGTTGTGAAGATGGAATTTGGATTTCTGGAGCACGGCTTAAAATATATGAATGACAGGTGCTGCAACAGGGATGGAGTGTACCTACCAAGAATATATTTCTTTGAATCTTGGGAATCCAGCCAACAAGTCTTTAAATGGAAAGGGTGGAGAGAGGGAAAAGACTGTGATGTGCATTCACCAAGCCACATACCACATATAGTAGCTACAAAGTAGGAAGAAGAATACTAGAGACATATCCCCAATCCTGGTAGTTCACTTGACTCAAATGTCAAGAAACAAGCAGAAATCCAAATCCTGATTCTCCCTGACCCCTAGCTCCCTCCTCATGACACATTTTAACTCATACTTCCAACTCACACATCATGGGTAACTCTGGGTTACTGGGTAACCTCTTCTAATTTAAGGTTCATTGAATCTCTATTTTTCATCCAATAAAGACTCTGGAGGCTCTTGTCCTCAATGACTTAAGTGCCTAGTCCATAGTCTTTCCCTCTTTCCCAACTGCCCTCATACATGTGTATGTATGTCTGTGTGTGTTTCCTTAAATACCTTTATCTCCTAGTTCCTCAATCTGCTCATCTCCTCTGATCTACTCCTCCACTCTACTTCAGCTACATACCTTCGATGGTTATACTTTTGATCTTTTCATCATCCACAAATGCACTACTTTGATGTTTACGAGTTCTGAAATTCCTTTTTCTGATCACAGTCTGCTGTGGTTTCTGCTTTGCAACACCCAAAACTTTGCTCCATCCTCAACAAGACTCTCATCCCTCCACACTCTTCAAGTTTTTTTCCCCAGGCTATCACTCCTGTGCTTACTGCTTACTGTACTCTTCTTTCTTCCTTATCTTGACCTCTTTGTGAATCAGTTTAACTCTATGGTCTCCTTGTCTCTTGAGTCCCTTGGCCTCTTAGCCTTTAATCCTACCAACCTTCAGTTCTGGATTACTCCCACTGTCTGCTACTTTTGCTCCCATTCAATTGCGACTGAATGAGTATGAAGAAAAACAAAAGACAGTGTTGACTGGGTCTACCACACATATGTAGATCATCTTTCAGGGGAAAATAATCAGAGAAGTCACTATTTAAATGCTTTGAAATGCTTTTACCAGTCCAAGGAATGTCATTTATTAAGAGTATAGAGCAGCCTTTTTTTTTTTTTTTTTGCTCCTACCAGGGCTTTTAATGGAAATCAAAAGGATTTTCTGTGTATCAAACACAGGAGAATCAAATAGTATTGTGACTGCAGGCTTCAAGTCATTGATCAGGTCAATAAAGCATTCTGAGATGTATAGCTTTTCTTGTGATTTAAAAACGTTGACTTGTTTGCCAGACAGAGAGAACGTGGGAGTACAGCTGCCCAGCCAATGCGCTGTGTTTTATTCGAGTAAATTTCAGTAATTTCAAGTTGACTTTATGCTGTGTTTTCAGATATGACTTATTTGTAGTAATCCATAAGACAAAAGGCTGAGAAATATCTCAAGCAAATATTTGTTGTGCGGTGATGGGAAGTGAGACCATATCGTTGTGAAAACAATAAATATGAGATGACTGATTCAAATGGAAACTTTATTATCCTGTAACTGCTACAATGCCTTCAACACTGGAAAAGGAATCCCAAAGGACTGTTCAGCTAAAGCATTGCCACCAAATCAAGTGGCATGGAATTAGAGATTTTTTGAAACATCATACAATTCAACTATCAGTGCAATTTCATGGTCTGTATGTCAATGTTTTTGTAGAGATCTTTTCATAAACAGTATCAATCTCTAAAAACAAAGAAATAAAAAAAAACCAACCTAATTCTTCCTCAGTCATGGCAGCTCCTCTATCCTTTTCAATGCAGGATATAAAGTATTAAAATACTAAATTCTCAGCTTGCCACTTGAAGCCTTTCACAATCTGCCTCCCATCTACCCCTTCAGTTTTGTTTTTATTTCATTTCACTTTAGAAAGCATCATTAAACAGTTACTAGGTGTCAAAGAATGTACTAGGCACTGTGGATATAAAGACAGAATCAAGCAGTCCTTTCCCATAAGGAGCTTACATTCTGCTGAATTTTTTCATCTTACTCCTTCTTACTCTCTCTTTTCTGGTCAAATTGGCTCCTTGAATTTTCATCATGTCTGATATTTCACCTCCTTCCTTTGCACCTTGGTACACCAAATCCTTCCTATCTGCAATCCACTCATTCCTCACCTCTTCCTTGTAGGATGCCTATGTAGTAAAAGTTTCATTGGCCTATAGGTGCTACTGGAGCTTCTCTGGGAACTTCAGGGGGCTCCAAAGGCATGGTGATGCTTGGGAATGCTTGGTTTCTTTGGAAATGATGAACGTCCTGATTACTGCCCATTGAGTGGCAGCTCACTACTGGAAGTGGTGCCCTGAGATGATGAGGAGCTCTCTTTAATGGTTGCTGAGCAGGAGAATCTGGTGACAAAATTTTAATTACAATACTTAGTTTTCATTAGGGTAGGGAACACTGTCATTCTGAAAGAGAATATTCTTGTTATATTAATGGTAAGATTACAGCAAACACATTTTGGCAAAAGCCCAAGGCTTCTCAGATTGGGAATTTTATCCCAGGGAAGGGACAACCTGTATTTTGAAGCTAATTTTTAGCTTGTATTAAAATTTTTATTTGACAACTTTTTTCTATTTGTATTACCTTCACATCCCTCCATATCCTAAGGCACTGTCCCTATCTTAATGCGATTTGGCATGTGTTTGGGGATACCAAAGTACAATACAAAGAGACATGGAGTCTAGTGAGACATCAGAGAGAAAGGGAGGCCAGACAGCTTTATTGAGGGTAAATACAATGAGAAGGGTACAGTGGAGAGGATGGAAAGAGATCTTTGGGGAGTGTAATTGGGCATTCAGAAACAAGTAAAGTGTATGTGTGTGTTTGTGTGTGTGTGGGAGGAGGGGTTACTATAGGGTTCTTCTCTGGGTCAAGAAAGACTAGGCAACCAGGACAAGAAAGGGGTGGGGTTTGGACCTGGGAATTGGTGATAATTGAAGGAGAATAGCTGGGGAATTGGTGGCTATTCGATTCATGCTCCCCTCAGGCAGGAAAGGGGCATATCCAGGCCTTACTTAGGGTCATCCAGAGGATTTGAGCCTCCCTGGTGGGGTAGAGATGCTCCTGAGTCCTTACAATGCCTTATAAGAAAGAATTAACAAAGAGAAAAAGAATTGAGAAAATTGAAACAACACACCAACCAAGTCTGATGATACATGAAATGTTTCTTACCCCCACAGCTACAGAGAAGGGAAGGTGGGGAATTTTCTCCTCTTTGCATTGGGGTCAACTTTGACCACTCTAAGGGTTCCCCACTCCTTGATCAGAGTCCACCTCATTTATAGGGCAACAGACAAAGAAGGCATATTTTTATGCCTTATATCACCTCATCCCTATAACTCACTGCTTAGTTGCAGGAGATATTCACAATTTAAGCACAAATGTATATATTATTTATCATTATATAATGCTGTACAGTGTGGTGAGATGTTTTCAATCATAATTGTGAGAACTCATGTCTAATACCTGGGAACAAGAAATTGTTATGGCTATGGATCCTGGGAAAGTGAACTCTAAGTAATAATTGCAAAAATCTACTTCACACACACTAAAATCCACCTTACTTTCACATATCCACATACATATTTGTATGTATATGCATAGGTATTCATATTTATGAAAACTTTCCTTCTATCTATGATCCAAAAATTAGAAGTAGGTGGTGTAGTGGAAAGAGGATTGGGCCTAATGTTAGGAAGATTTGATTAATTCAAATCCAGCCTTAGATGCTTACTAGCTGTATGATCCTGGACAAGTTGCTTCACCCCGTATGCCTGAACTTCCTTATGTGTAAATGGGGATATTACTAGCACCTACCTCCCAGGGTTGTTGTGAGGAACAAATGATATAAAATTTTAACTTGATTAGCCTGGCACATAGTAAGTACTGTATAGATGTTTTAAAAAAAGCTCAAGAACATTATCTTCCCACTTTTTGGAAGACCCAGGTCAAACATATCCTAAGATGAAAGAATTAGAGATGAAAGGAAATTTACAAATTATCTAGTCCAATCTATTCATTTATTTAATGATCTTTCTGTGGTAACATACAAGATCAGCTTGATTTGTATAGAGTTATGCACAGAATGACCTCTCTGGGTCTCAGTTTCCTCTCCTGTAAAATAAAAGGTCTGAACAATATGACCTCTAAGGTCTCTTCCAATATTCAGTCATGGATATATGCTCCAACGACTCAAAGAATGTTAGAGTTGGAAGGAATCTTTGGGGGGTGATCTATTTAAACCAGTGGTTCTCAACCTTTCTAATGCTGCAACCCTTTAATACTCGTATGTGGGCGTATCTGCATGTGGGCGGATCATCCTGGAGACAGATAGAGGAGCAGTGTCTCAGTTCCTAAGACCATCGGAAATATGTGTTTTCTGATAGTCTTAGGCGACCCCGTCTGACCCCCAAAGGGGTTGCGACCTACAGGTTGAGAATCGTTGATTTAAACCCTCTCATATTACGGATAAGGAAACTGAGGGCAAGTATGATAAAATGATTTGCACTAGATAGATATCATAATGATTAGTTTTATTACTTTGAAAGGTACAATACCTGGATGTTAAAGTTCACAGTAATCTTGTATGAACATTTGACTTGTTTTAATGTGCCACAAAAAGAGTTTAAAGATAGAAAAGGAAATTCAGGAACTTTCAAAAGTGGAGATCAGAATGATAGAAAATGGAGTGCTAACCCCCAGGTAGATAGCTAAAGGGCCAAGCATACCATTCATCAAAGAGTGCCCACTGCAGTGCTTCTGGGGAAATCTCTGGAACAGCTCTTTTATTCATTAAATGAACTTCTACATCAAATGAATAATTGAGGGAGAAATTCTTTCAATAGCAAATCTCAGAGTCTCTTGGAGAATATATTAGGTGTTTGCTCAAAACTGGAGAGGAGGGGAATTTAGACATCATTTAGTGGATTATTTATGATCTATTTATTAGTAAGATACAGGCTTAAAATGTGATTTGTCATTACACTATACACAGCCAATACAGCAGAAACAGTAGCAACATTTGGTCGATTCCATGTGCTTATAACATGGGCTTATAACGACCATTGTTGTTATTGAGTTGTTGCAGTCATTTCTGATTCTTTGTGACCCCATTTGGAGTTTTCTTGGCAGAGATACTAGAGTGGTTTGCCATTTTCTTCTCCAGCTCATTTTACAGATGAGGAAACTGAGGCAAACAGGGTGAGGTGACTTGCCCAGCATCACACAGCTAGTTTGTGTGGGAGACCAGATTTGAACTCAAGAAGATGAGTCATTCTGACTCCAGGTCCAGCACTCTGTCCACTGCAACACCACCTAGCTGGTCCATCCTGGCACAAAGGGGGCTTATAAAGATTGATGCTTCAGAATAGTGCCCTTCACGTAGGTATTCTGACCACTCTTCATCACTAGGAGCACAGTAAGGGGTGTGCAAGTAAATGGTTAACAATCAGCTCTGTGACACATTTTTTTCAGGGGTACAGGATTTTTAAAAATTACAACTGGTGGATGAGTCAAGACAAGTAGTTTAAAAGAGAAATGCTGATTTGTGAAGTGATCAGCAAGCAAAGAAGATAACATTTCCCATGCTTTGATGACACCTGGGTAAATTTTATCAACATAAAATGCCATGATCTACCAGTTTAGTAATTACCGAAAAAGGAAATAAGTGTGACATACTTTTAAGCTTAATCCGCTCTACTCGCATTTTCTCCTTCACTTTCTTAAGTCTAAGCAGTCAACAGGACAATTAATGAAGCCCTGACGTTCACACTTCAAAATTTTTTTAAAATTTTTAAAAATTTTTATTCATTTTGAACTTGAATACAGAATGGTTAAAAAAAACTATTTTCAAGTTGATGGTACAACACAAACGAGGATTCAATGTAAAACCATGAATTTCCATTTCCAACTGTTTACTTTTTTCCTGAAAACTCCGTAATAAACAGTTTATACCATTTTCAAAGCTATTCTGTTTTTTTGCAATTCCTAAGTAGTTTTTTCACACTGCAAATTTAACATTCAGCTCTCTGGCTGAGCTGACTCCAGCAGACTCCTGAGTATACCTTACATATGGTTTCTGCCCACTGAGGGTATAAGTATTTGTTAAGGAGTGAGCTCCAGGTTTAGGGGAGAAATGCTCCCTTGTTACCACACTTCTCATGGTCTTCCTAAAGGAATGCCTGGCAGCTCCTTTCAAAGCTTGTTTGTTGCTTCTTTTGTTTTCACATCCCATCTCCAACCAGCAGAACAATCCTTGACAACGAAGCATAAAAAGATGGGCAAACGTCCTGCAGAGTGGTCTGTGTTCCACTTCCATTGTCTGTCACCACTGTAAAGATGAAAAGGAGGAGCATGTGCCGAGCTCTTCTCTGGGGCCAAGTCTAGTCATTCTAACACGACAGGTTTTTTAATGTCATTGTTGACATTCCATCCACTTACAAGGTTGGAATCATTCTGTATCTAGTTTTCCTGGCTCTGCTTCCTTTACTTTGGAGAGTTCATACATTGCTTCTCAGGTCTCCCTGTGATCATCCATTACTTTCATGTGCCAAGATTGGTTCAGCCATGCCTCATTTCACAGGTGCCTATTGAGAGGCCCCATGTGTCTAGAATCTGGAGGATCTGCTTTAGAATACCCATTTTGACACCTGAACCTCTATAATCCTCAGTTTCCTCTGTAAAATGGGCATAATCACAGTTGTGGTAGAGATGAAATGAGATAATACATGTAAAGCGCTTTGCAAATCTTCACGCTCTTGCTACATGCTGACCCTCATTACTATTTCTTTATTCTTAATTCTTTGCTCCCACTGCAAGTGCTGTTACAAATAGTTTCATTTTGTTTTTGTTTTGTTTTGTTTTTGTTTTTTTGGAGGGGGAAGGACAGGGCAATTGGGGTTAAGTGACTTGCCCAAGGTCACAGGGCTAGGAAGTGTTAAGTGTCTGAGGCCAGATTTGAAATCAGGTCCTCCTGACTCCAGGGCTGGTGCTTTGTTCACTGTGCCACCTAGCTGCCCCTGTTAGAAATATTTTCATACATATAGATAAGATATCGTAGGTTGGTGGATTAGAGCTGGAAGGAATCTTAGAGATCATTAAGTCTAACCCCCTTATTTTATAGATTAGGAAACTGAGACAGACAGAGGTGAAGTGATTTGCCCAGGGTCACACAGCTGGTTCTTTAGGGTTTGCAAAGTACCTTCCAAATATTATCTCATTTGATCCCCCAGGTCCAGCATTATTGACTTTGCTGCCTTTTAATTTATAAAGCCCTCTGTAGAAAATTTGTAATTCAAAAATGTAATGAAAATGAATAATGTAAACAAGAAAACAAATAACAAATAAATTTAAAAAAATTAAGCCCTCATTAGTGTTAAGTAACAAAGGAAGATTTTCCCTACTCGAAACATTCCCTTCTTTCTCACTAAGGATTTGGGATTTCCTTGGTGTGGGAATTCACTTCACACATACAGATTGTAATCTACCTGAATTTAGGAGATAAATTTTAGAGGATTGTTCCCTGGGCTCTAAGAAGGAAAGTGACCTATCCAGGGTCACCTAGGCAATCGGTGTCAAAGGTTGGCTCTGGAGTCAGGAGACTATGGCACAGAAATTACAAATACTTGATCACTGCTGACTGACCTGCTAATAGTAAGCCTCTAACTGCAGAACCCTAATGGACAAAAGGCCTCTGAAAGTGAAGGCCCATGCTTTTCTGCTTGACCATCCTGGTGTTTGCTCACCAGTAAATTCAAATACCCAAATAGTTTTGCTCCTTTTGAACAAGCTCATAGCAGCCAGCAAATGCCAGCTAAAATACATATGCCAAGGTCTAGTATGTTGTAAATTAGGTGTACATGAGCATGAACATTGATTCCTCCCTCTGATATTGAGAATCTTTAGTCATGTGAGGGCATAGGCTTGGAGGTCTGGACAAGGCTAAAGTGAGTTCACTAGGCCACTGAGAGCCTGTCATTTACTAGGTTACTTTGGGAGCTTGGACTCACAGATGGATTCCCTCAGAAATGACATAAATGTTCCTGGAAGCCCTTAGAAGCATGGAATGTCATCAATCCAACTCTAGTCTGTGGCTGGGTTTAGTCTGCCCCAGCATGATCAGGAATCTTTATGTTGGACATACACATTCTACTTTTCTGTGACTTCCAGTGAACTTTGCCAAACAGAGATCAGTATCACAACCTGGAACAGTTTTCTGGAGGGAGAAGTAAAGGGAAGCTCTTATAAGGAGGGGAAGAGAGATGTGAAATCAAAATGGTGGGATGTGAGATGGGGCTGAGCTTTGCCCCAAAAGCTTTGAAGAATAAAGCTGTGAAAAGATAATATGTCATCTTAACTCTGAAAGGCCATCTGGCTGGCATGGCCAGAAGCACAGCAAAAATTCTTGAAATGCCCACTTTTCATTTCCTTGTTAAACTTTGAGTTCTATTCACGTGGCCCTCCAAACCATTTGTGCAGGCCTGAGGTCATTTCCAAATAATAGATGCTCTATCATTGTTCCAGACCAAAGAACTCCACTTTGGACTGATTTGTGAGGTTTGCTTTTATTGAATAGCAAAACATGATGCATAGCATCTCTTGGTAATAATCATTCCAATTATCTAATTTCTAAAATCTCCATGAAAACTTCTAATCATCTTTGATTGAATTATAAAATCCCTGAATAAAAGATTGAAAAGGAAACCTAGAATAGCAGAGAGCATTTCTTTTCTTTGTTTGGACAGGAGTTCTAGTGTGGTTCCCTGGAAAGGGCATTGGATCTGGACAAGATGACCTAGAGATTCTAATACAAAGGGACAAATTTGACTTCATAGGCATCACTGAGACTTGGTAGGCTGAAATCCATGACTAGATGATCAGAATGACTTGTTTACCTGTTCATGTCCCTGGTCAGCCTGTAGCTGATTTCAGTTCTGCTAGGCTCCTGCCAGCTCCCATAACTCCTAAAAACACTTCTCCATAGAGTAGAAAACTCAGACAAGCCCCCTCTTCCTAGTCTTGCCCCAGCATGTTCCTACAGATTTTGTTTATATGACTGGGCTTTCCAAACCAGGAGTGTTTTGTATGCTTCAGCATAGGCTTGACATCTGATTGGTGGAGAGTATTCTAACACAAAACTGTGTGCCTGTGTGAAGGCAGAGATCATTTGAGAACTTCTCCTTCTTTTTCTTTTTCCTCACGAAGACACAAAGATTCTAGACTCTTATCTTGTATCCTTTTCAGAGGACTTGAGGAAAGCACACTGAATCTAGTAACCCTTCTGCTCCCCTTGAGGCAGAAATCCCAGTCTTCCTTGGAGTAGAGTGGGTAAGATGCCAGCTCTCTCTCCATGCCATCTGAAGCTGCATTCAGACCAATAGAAAAATGAAAAGCTCTAATGCTTAACTGAGCAGCAAGCCTCACCTTGAGAAAATGGCATAGTGATTTAAGGAATTTAGAATTTTATTTTCAACTTAGGATGTTTCTTTGTTTTGATCACTTATTCCAAGTGTTGCTTATCTGCAAGGTCATATACCATTTAAGGGAGTTAACTGCAATTGTCTCTTCTTTGATGTCTTTTTCTTTGAATTATGTTGTTTCTGGTTGTTCTCTGCAAACTGTTAATGGTGTTAAGTGATGGCCTTCAATTCTCTTGGAATGTATAAAAACTTCTCTGTGAACCTCCCTCTTTAGGGAGAGACAGTCTAGGCTAAATTATAGCCTCTGATCTCTCTTCCATGCATTATTGCAGTAAAGGCTTGTTCTTGACAAATTCAATGTTATGGATTTATTTCTTTAACAGTTTTGGTGTCAGAAGTGAGATGAAAACACACAGGCAAAAACTCCCTGGGGAGGAATAATGATAAGTGCATTCTTTTGTACTATATTGCCAGTTAATTTCCCTTGCTTGGAATTTTCCTGTGGTTGCTCTGGGTCTCTCCTGCCCCCACCTTCTTGCCATGATGTCAGAAGATAGTCTGAGAGGTCAGGTTCCTGTACTTCACAGATTGGAAAGGACTCTGCTGGAGCTCTGGGGGGCAGTTGTACTGTGACCCACTACAGAGCTGGTCAAGAATGCAGGGCTAGCCCCACAGTCTGGTCCCTAATTATTGGATTTTTTTAAGGAAGGGGGGATAATTCCAAGATCCAATTGTAACATGCATGCATTGGCCCCATTCTCTCAGGGACAGGTCTGGTACATTTCCCCTTTAGAGTTCTTAGGGTCTGTTCTTTGCCATTGGCTCAAGCCCTCACCTGTTATGTTCCCCTTATTTCAGGGGTCCATTGACTAGCACTCCAGTTCCATTTAACCATTTGATATCACTTGGCTTTTACAAAGATGTTTATTTCAAAGACATAGCAAGAACAGAGAACTATTTCCAAAACCCCTTGGAGACACAACTCTTCCTCACCCCACCTCCCCCACTGTAGCACCAATGCAAACCCTTAGACTTATTAAGGGTAGGGAAGATCTTCAAATTCACATTCCCATTGCACCCATGCTACATCAGTCTCTGAGGGAGGATTAAGCTCATAACTTAGTTTATTTCCTTCCTAGCACAGGTCACACGAAGTTCAGGTCCAGAGGTGGCATCACCTCTGGAGGAGTCCTGCTGATCTGGAATCCTGAAAGTCGTTCCTAACAAGTATTCCTTGCCCTTTGGGGCATGGCTGCTGTTTAGTCTACCCAGCCTGGATACCAGCTTCTAGATTCCAGTGGCTATTAGTCCTGACCAAGGTCAGAGACTTCATTCTGTGCACCTAGAATAGAGAATGAATGAAAAGGTAAAGCCCTCAGGCTTGTTTTAAGGGGGAGTGTGTGTGGCCTCAGAGGGGAAGACCTCAATACCTTTTCTCTTACAGTATGGTTTTCTCACTGGAAACCATGAGTGAATGAATCACCTCACTTCTCTGACATAAATGCAGCAAAAGTTGCTGACTAAGGTATTCTGAAGACCCTCACAGTTACTGGCAATCAACCCATGGAATGATATTCCTTCCAACCACGTGGTAGGCCAACTATAACCAGGCACAGAATGCCCAGGCATGCTCAAGTCATCTTGATTCTCTTGGAAGCAGCATCTTTCCAATGGAGCTGCCATCTTAGCAAACTGATGGGAGTTTGCAGGCTCCTGGATATAAGAGTTATTGCCTCACAAAATCTGTAGCTTGTTCTTTCCAAAGGGGATACCAACAAAATTTATAAATGCTAATTGTAGGCCCAGTTTCACATGATTTTGGAAAAGGCAGAATTTTACTGGGGACGTTTTCCTACTACCTCCTGCCAAGCTAACAAGCGTTCCTTTCTCCTCTCCTATCTCCCCTACAGGATAGAAAAGAAAAACAAATCCTTTGGGACAATTTTCCTTTTCATCTAGGATTCTTTGATAATGAAATTCTCACCTTCATGAAAATTTCTAGGACTCTCATCCTCATCTCGAAATCTGCCCCAGTCTCCCTGAAGATTTCCCCATCTCTGAGTTGTTACTATCTTCTCCCACACCCATGGCTTCCTTCTCTGAAAAATGGAGGCCTTCTCACACTTTGCAGATAGTAATTACTTAATAAATGCTTGATCTCTCTCTCCAGATGAGTCTATTTTCTGTGAGAGGCAGAGTCAGAAAAAGAAATGTGGAAGAGCATTCCTAACCTGTATGATAAAGGGGAAAGAGATCATGACTGATTAGAGGGGGACTTTTCAGAAGATGATGACACCACATTATGGCCATGCTGTTAAAGTGCTCAAGGACTGGACTGTGATCATTTTCAAAGGAGGGAAGAAGGAAGGAGGGAGACCTTCTCTTTGGTCCATCTCAGACTATAGCTATGTAGCGATAGGTTGAGATGGACCACATGATGCAGCAGTGGGGCACAGCCTCTCTTCCATGGCCATTTAATTGATGTACACACCTTGGTTACCATTTCTTTGCCACTCCCAAACAAGGAAGTTTGGAAAGGGAGGTGGGCAGGATTTTAAGAAAGAGATGGTCCCAGGCTGGGGTCAGTGTCTTCTTGAATGTTGTGAAAGGACATCTTGTGGCTCCATTATCCTAAGTAGGGAGGGTGGGAAAGCTGCCTCTTGTTCAGTTTCTAGCATTTCTGAGGAACCCATGGACCATGTGATTGCCCCAGGAAGAAATACCTTGTTAGATCATTCGCATTTGTAGAGGATGGTGGGGCATATGTTGACTCTCTCCCTAACTGCCATCTTTCCTCACCCCACTGCTGTGCCAGGGAAATGCTTTAGTTCAGGGCCAGGAGGATGATTCCTTTGCCTGCACCTGTCATTGAAGGATTTATTCCATGTTTCCTGGGTCAGGAAGCCATGCTTAGGGACATTTCCATTAATTAAGCCATTGTCATTGGAGGCTCTTCCTTGATTGGGGGGGAGGGGTTAGAATTGTGCCCACCCAGGGAGGCCTAATTGCCAGGCCCTGGACCTTTGCTGTGGCTTGTGGGGCTGCTGTTGCGGTGGCAGCACTTCCTAGTGCTTAGAGTAGTGGTTCTCAACTTTCCTAATACTGCAGCCCTCTAATACAGTTCCTCATGTTGTGATGACCCTCAATCATAAAATCATTTTTGTTGCTACTTCATAGTTGTAATTTTGCTGCTGTTATGAATTGTAATGTAAATATCTGATATGCAGGATGTTATTTTCATGGTTACAAACTGAACATAACCCACAGGTTGAGAACTGCTGGCTTAGAGGAACATAGTCTGAGCCATTATTGGGCTTGGGAGGGAAGCCATCTTGAGAAGGAGAAGAGACCTTGGCTCCCTGGGCAACAGGACTTAATTGGCTCTTTGGGTGTGGACTTCTCCAGGCACCTGCTGGCCTGTGCTAGGGAACCTAAACAAAGGGTACTTTTTCAACTAGGGAGTTTTCCATCCATTACATGTGTAAACTAATGATTTCTTAGATCTATTGTGAACGTGTTCTACAACTTTTCTGTAAAAAAGTTCCATGAGTTTGAATGGATTTTCCAGAGGCCATCGGAGGAAATAAGCAACATGGCCACTGCCTACTGATGTCTCCTTCAGCGTCAAAAGTATTTGAACTGTTCATCTACCTCCATCCCCCAGAGGCTACTGGGACTGTAAGGATAAAGAAGGAGGCCATTCTTGCCTGTCTCCTCAGCCATGTTAGATGCATGACAAAGATGATGAACTGAGTTCTGTTAGCCTCCACAGATCTCTCCCATCACTCCAACCTTTCTCCAAACATTAAGGTCTAGAATATCTACTCACATTTACTCCCTTTCCTCTTCCCCAAATCTCCACCCAATCCCCCAGCTTCCAGGAAGACAAGAATATGGCTTTGGTTGTTTAGGGAGAAGATTGTTCTGGGTGTTGTACCTGACCCAGTCTGACCATGGCTGATGGCTATGGCCAGGCTCTGGAAAGTTGTTTGTGGCCTTCAGACTTCAGGACAATAGTAAAGTAACAGCTGGAGGGCTAAAGAGGGGGTATCCTTCCCATTTCTCTTCCTGCCTCCAAGGGCCACCATTTTCACTATCACAAAGGGTAAATTCATATGGTGCCTATGGCTGAGAAGGCTCTTAGACCAGGGACCCCAGCACTTTGGAGCAGGAAGCTGATGCTATACTGTCTGCCTTCCAGTGAAGATAGATGACAGGCAGGGGCTTACTTGAATCTGGTGACAGCAGCCCATCAGGGAGGGGGCGGTAGCATAGTCTGCCTATGGTGAGCAGACTGCTCACCATTAACTTCTCATTAATGGTTTCTGGAGGAAAGGAGAGAGGTAGGGAAGGCCAAGTGACCAGATTGAAGAAACTAGGGGAGTCCATGGACCAAGAAAGAACACTGTGATTGTCTGGGGGTGTATCAGATCTCTCTCTGTATCTGGTGGGACTTCAGGCAGGATGAAGGAATGGCAGTCAGAGGACAAAGTCACTGCTTTACATGCAGAGCTTTTTCCAATGACAAGTATAAAGGAATCAATTGGGTTCTTCATGAATGTTGCACTCAGCTAGTGAGCCAGACACATTTCCGTCCACTCACAATTTGTTGCCATGCATAACCTCCTTCCAGGGCTGTGTGTGATCAGAGACCCCTCCTCCACCTCCCAAAAAAGAAAAAAAAACCAGATCCTGGTGACCACTGGGATATGGGCTTTTCCCCCTAAGACCTATGGAAAGAGAGGATTTCTCCTGTCTTCTTGAACACTGTCCATCTTAGAAGCAGACATGGTATAGCCATTGTCATCACCTGACCCTGTATCCCCATCTGTGTTTTTCCAGAATCAGGTATGGAATAAAACAAGCCATATGGAAGAGCATGGACCAATGAGACCTTTGGGGTGGATGATCTCAAGGAGTAGTAAAATAGTTTTGTTCCCTAAATTAACTAGAAATTCTTGTGGTTGATATGGTAATGAGCTTTTGTATGATACAAAAAATACATGATTGTCTCTATCAGGTGACCTGAGATGGGTGGAAAATCTGTTCAGAGAAGAACAGATTTCATTTCATACCCAAGCTATACCCCCACAATTTCATGAATAGTAGTGGCTTTGTGGGTCATTATGTGGAGTTCCCTGCCATTCCCTGATGCATCAGAAGGCCTCTCTCTAGCTAGATTAGAAATGATTTCATTCCACCAGGATGACATTTTCATGTACTTACCTTTTCTTTCATTTTTCATGTAATCAAAAAAACATTGGCTGCCATATGTAATGACTAGGATGGAAATTTTTGGAGGACACACAGACAGAAGGGAAGCCCTTTGAAGCACCAGCCTGGCCTTCAGGAGGATGGTGGATGTTTGGGATGAATAATACCCTTCATCCTTAGTTTAGTGAAAAAATAAACAGTGAACTCTTAGGATGACTCATCATGGAGAAGAGGTGTGTTACAAAAGACAGTGCAAGAATTTATACTATAATGTAGTCAAGTTCCACCCCCTGCCCCGACTGTCTCCTCTCTCATTGGCTGAGAGGCAGACTTCACCAAATTCGTCCCCAAATAGGACAGCAAGAAAAGAGGCAGGGAGGGTGTGTGTGAAACCTCCTGGGAAGGGTCTGAAAAACATTAGTTTTGCCAAGAGAGCCCTCACAAAGGGACAGTCTCATGTGAGGAATGACCAGGAGGCCATGGCTAGGACCAGAGAGAATGGAGAAAAGAATGATGGGCTGGATGGGAAGAGCTTTAAATGCCAGGCAGGAGACTCTCCACTAGAGCTGGTGGAACGGACTGCAGAGCCTGTGGCATTTCCCAGAGGGCAAGATCTCAGCCATTTGGTCAGAGCTCTGCTGCAGAGGGAGACTCACTTTGGCAGCTGGGGTAGGGAAGGAACCTTTCTTCCGTGGCCAATTAACTGATGGGCACCCTTTGTTTTCCAGCGTTTTGCTGCTTCCCAACAAGGTGCTCTCAGGGAACCATTTTTTCCCCCGGTCCATCCAAGGTCTTTGTCCTGCCAGACATCCTGATTCATCCAGTTAGTGCTTGTAATGTGAATGGGGTGGGGGTGGAGGTGCCAAGTCCCAGAGGCTTCTGGGGGAGGGAGGCTGCAGCTGGGTGACAGCAGCAGCTTCCAGGGACAGTGGAGGGGAGAGAACTGAACAGTGCTCTAGAATCTAGCCTCATCCTTACTTTCCAGTCTTCTTACACCTCACTCTCTGCCACATACTCTTCAGGTCAGCTGGCTATTCCACCATATCAACTACAATAATTTCTATGTACTTAGGGAATAAGACTTTATTTTGCTGGTCCCCGAGATCATTGACCCCAAAGGCCCCCCTCTAGCCCCCATGTGCCTCCATAGAGTGTCCTGTTCCGCACCTGATCCTGGAGAGACACAAATAAGAACACACCATTAGATTATAATTGTCTACACACTTGTCTGCTTCCAAGTAAAGAATGTTCAATGAATACAGAAGAAATCCTCTTTCCATAGGTTTGAGGGGAAAGTTCGTATCCCAGGAGCAGCAGGCCAGCAGGGCCTGGTGTTTGGGTTCTGTAAGTTGTTCCTAGCCCACACACAGGCTTGGAGGGAGGTTAGACATGGGAACAAATTGTGAGTTGATAGAAGTTATGTCTGGTTCAGTAGTGGAGTACAATGGTGGTGAAGAACACAACTGATTCCTTTATACAACTTACGGGGAAAAGTTTTGAATGTAATGCAATGATACTGCTCTCTAGACTCCTACTCCAAAAATCCCCCCAGCTGTGTAGGGAGATATGCCACCCCTTCCCCCAATTCACATGTTCTGTCCTCAATCAGTAGACTCTCCTAGTTGTCTGAAACTGGTCTAATGGCTGGGCGGGCTTCCCTACCTCCTTCCTTTCCCACAGAAATCATTGACAAGTAGTATAAATCTGCTCACCACATGCAGAATATGGCATAGACTGCCTCCTGATGACCTCCCATGTCCAAGTAAATATACAATTAGTGATCAAGTGGACTGGATAGCAAAGTCCAACAATACATTCTTTTTCAGGAACTATTAGGATTTTAAAAAATTTTAAGTTTTCCCACAAATTGAATATTGTTAAAGTTAGAAGGAAAACTTGCAAAAAGGGAAAGCAAGATTCTCTTATGCATTTCAAATCCAAGCTACTTGAAAAAGTTATTCAATTATAAAGCCTAAGAGCCATTTGCCAACAGGTCCAAGGATATGACCAGGCAGTTTGTAAAGAAAGTAATCAAAACCACCATATGAATAATGCCCTAAATCACAAATAATTGGACAAAACCAAATGAAAACAACTGAGATTCCACCTGACACCCATTAGATTGGCAAAAGCGACAAAAGAAAAATGACAAATGTTGGGGCTGTGGGAAAAGAGGTGGAGCTGTGAATCAGTTCAGGCATTCATCTGTGGGGGCTCCTTCCCTACAGTTACTGAACTGGGCGTATCCTTTAACCCAGCCATACCACTAGGAGGCCTATACCCTGAAACTGATCAAGGAAAGAGGAAAAGGATCCATATGCACAAAAATATTCATAGCATTTCTTTTTCCACAGCAAGCAAAACTGGCAAACTTATGGGGGTGCTCCCACTGGGGAATGGCTAAACAAAAAATGGTATACGAATGTAATGGAATATTATTTTCCATAACCAATGATGAAATGGAAAGATCCCTATGGATAGATGCAGTGTAATGAGAAGTTGAACAATTCATGCAAAACAACATTGTAGAGAAAAACAGCTTTGCAATACTGTAGAACTCCAATTAATGCAATGAAAACCTGGAGTCCAGAAGACTGAATATGAAACATCACTCATCTGTCACACAGGTAATGGACTTCAGATGCAGGGGGTGGGGGATGGAGTGGGGCATCTATCTTTGGGCTTGGTCATTATGGGCATTTATCTTGCAGGATTACAAATGGTGATAAGGGTTTTATTTTTCCAGTTTTTGCAAGGGCCTAGTCATTAAGACCGAAAAATCAGAACAGCAATCAAAATAAAAAAAAAAATTTTAACTGTAGTGGTGGTGGTGGGAGAGTTGCTACAACTGGAAATGAGTGGAACATTCATCAGGAGACTTGCTGCAAATATTTACCAATTTCCCTTCTAACTTTAAATATTAGATGTGTAGAAAAATTTTTAAATTTTTATGGCATCAAAACTGTTTCTGTACACAACAAACAAAAGGCACCAATCAGGACCATTGTAAAAGCCTGAGAACAGATCATGGGAACCAGTTCTCTCTGAAGTCCATAGAGTACCCTGGGAGAGGCTGCTGCAGTGGGAAAGAACCCTTAACTGAATATGCCCACCTCCGCCTTCTGTACATGAAAATGTTGGAGCACTTTATTTTTTAGGGGTTGACAAGTTCAGGTGGGAGGACTCCTATTTTCCAATCAAACCATTTTCCAACTAGTCCTTTAATTTGGTTAGAGGAAAGTAGGTGAGAAGGATCAGATTTGGAACCAGAAGTGCTCAGTTCAAATATATGACTCTGCTCTTAACTCACTATGTGACCTTGGACAAGTCTAGTGACCTCTATGAAGCCTGTTTTTCCAACTGTGAAAGGAAAGTGGGCTAGATGACCTCTGAGAAGTGCCTCACAGATCAGACTCTAGAATCTTAGATCCACCCAAGGTCTTGTCCTTTGTGTCCAGTGCCTGTAACAAGGCCTCTCAACGAGAGTGGTCAGAGGATGTCTCATGTAAAAACAGCTGTCTTCTGAAGGACCTTATAGATTGCTCCCTAAAGGCCCTGACCTTCAAAGGTTGTCAAGAACACTCTCAGTCCTCAACAGCTGTCTTTAATTCTGGGCATCCTCTTTAACAGCAGAGCCTACCACTGGAACTAATTACATAGCTATATATTTCTATGAATATCTAAAGAATATAAAAATAATACCTAAGAAAGCAGTGCCCACTGATAGAAAATCCTCAGTTCTCCCTTTAGAGGGTCACTCTTTGACAAGCCACAAAAGCCATGCCATGTAAGGGGCTTGGTGCACGTTCTTTGCTCCCAAACACATTCTAATTGGGATGTTAGAATGGTCCAGGATGGGAGGACTACTGAAGCTCTGTGTGAGATCCCATCAGGGACTCACAATTCAGGCTTTGACAAGCTGGACTCATCCCATACCTGAAGTAGGCAAGAGGTCACATGAATGCCAGCAATGTCTGAGCTCACAGAAATTATTTGGGTCACCAAAGTTGGGACCCAAATCACTCCTTTTCCATGCACAATATTCAGGGAAAGAGAATCATGCCCATATAGGGACTTGTAAGTGGCACATTTATCTCCAGACTTTCCCCAGAACAGTTTGGCCACACAGGTGGAAGTCAGAACAAGCTCATACCCATCCAATTCTCGGCTTTTCCCTTAGACCATCCAAATGGCCCATTCTCAACCCTTTGATTCCCAGAACTATTGTCAATGCTGACCAGGGGCTGGGATCAAGGAAGCTGAATTCTCTGTTCTCACCTGCAAGTGAGTATGGGGTGTTCAGGACTTTGCATCAGGCATCTGGCAAAGATTAGTCTAAGAAGAAGGCCTGGGTCAAGATTTCTAGTCTCATGGTTCTGTGGTGATCAGTCAAGGAGCTTGGGCTCAGTCCACCTCACCCACATGCCTCCAGTTACTTCTATTTCCATAGCGAAACTGGGAGGTAAAGAACAGTCCAGATTAATGGACTCTGAAGCTGCCATCATGGGGACATCAGGGGATAACTCAGGGTCTAGCTGGGCATCAGCCATTGTCTTGTAGGGTCCAGTGCCAACACAATCAATTCTTGTCTCCAAGCTGAGAAGGTGATAGGGCCCTGCCTATGGCCAAGGGGTTATGATCCACCTCTCTGGCCCTCCTCTTGTCACAGGTTGGGCCCATTTCAGAGATAGACCCACTGCAGGAAACAAAGGAGAACAAGTCTTGAGGGGATGGGAACACCTTTAGATGTAGATTGAGAGGAATTCTCAAAAAACACAGGAGACATCAGTACTCTACATACATCACAAGAGAAAAAAATCATACACAATAGCCTGGACTGAGTCTTGCTGGCTGCATAGAGCAACCATCACCCCAATAACTGAGCGTGTAACTCTTTCTCAATGAATCATAGACCCTACTTTGCATCCAAGAGGGACTTCTGGAGGGACTGGGGGGGGAGCACTGGGGGAAAGGAGCTAAATAACCTTGACCTCATGCCACGTACCCCCCCCCACCAAAGTAACTACTTAGCGTCCCCTCAGCAATAGCAAGCAATGGTACCCAAAGGAGAAGAAACAGAAGCCCAGGGACATTCCCTAGGCTTTCAATAGGCAGGTCACAATGCACACCTGAACCTGGCCAGCAGGAAAAAGGACAATGACTGATGGGAAGATCACTCCTGGAGACTCATGGAACAGAAGGACCAGTTTTTCCTATGAAGGCCTTATGCCTGGACAAAAGAAGGGACCAGCCCAGACAGGGGCACTTTGCCCCATGACCTGCATCTCCTGACTTTCTCTAGTACCTTTCTTTAAGAAACCAAAAGGAAAGACAGGAGGGCGTATCACACACCAGCCAATTAGAGCCATCCCACAGGGCCCCTCCCAGCCAATGGCTGTAGGATAGTGTCTAACAGAACCCACTGGGCGGCTTTCCTTCTCTCCTCCCTGCCCCTGGATAACCAATGGTGAGATGGTCCCCAGTGCACCCTCTCATCACCCTCAAGGTCACTTTAGGAAGAAGATGGTGGACAGGCTGGAGTTACCTCCCCCTACAAACTCTAAACCTCTTAAATCTTTTTTTATCTTACAGACTCCTACTGAAGGTCAAGATCACAGCTTATTTCCATTACCCCAAGCCCAGAACAAGCTCAAAGAGGGAGAAGGGGAACATACTGAGGGACAGTCCGGGGCCTGTTCCAGCAGACATAAGAGGGCAGGCAAGGAGAGAGAAGACTGTGCTGGGGGAGAGTTCCAGGGATGGAGAGTGAGGTGGGGGGTCCTGCGTGCTACTGCCCCCCCAGGGTCCATGTAGGTTGAAGGCTCCTCACTTACTTCCAGAGGGCCAGTATGTATGAACACCAAAGCAAAGACAGCCCACAGTGAAGCCAACATCCAGGCCAAGACAGGCATCTGGAGGGAGGGCCCAAGTCCTCCTCTCTGTGCTGGCCCCAGGAAGTCCAGGAAGTCTTTTGTCTTTGCAACCTTCCACCCGTTTCCTCCTTGGGAGAGAGGGTGGGAATGACAGGAATATGAAAGTAGCAACCAAGGCTGCAGATGAGTCCAGGTCTCTTTTTTTCCCTAAATGTGCTGCTCTCTGTCCCATATGATGATCAATGATGGGGGAGGATCTAGGAGGCTGAACTGACTCTCTTCTCTTCTGACATGTAAGAGGGCTTTGGGGAGATTCAGGGCATATAATCAGCCATACTGGGGACAACAGGCATCTGGGAAGATGGACCTGGTCAAAGGGTCTTCAGGTGATCTAGAAGGGGTCTTCTGAAGCATCAGCCTAGACTGGAGGCAGGACTCCAGCCCTGTATCTGAAGAGTCACTTCAGGTATCTGAAGAGTCACTTTAGGTTCCTAGCCTTAGGGGGGACTTGGAACAATCCAGGGTGCAGATACGTTGAAGCTGCCATCATGTGGACATCGGGAGATGGCTCAGATCCTGGCTGGGCAGAGAACACTGTCCCATAGGGCCTCTTGTCTACACCATCAAACCCAAGTCCTCAGTGGAGGGGCCTGGGCATCAGGCCAGGGGTAATAGTCTCCTTCTCTGGCCCTCCTCTTGTCACAGGTTGGGCCCATTTCAGAGATAGACACACTGCAGGGAAACAAAGGAGAACAAGTCTTGAGGGGATGAAAACACCTCTAAGCAGCAGATCGAGAGAACTCTCAACAAACGCAGGAGACATTGATACTCTACATATGTCATAGGAGAAAAAAGTCACACACAATACCCTAGATTGAGTCTTGTTGGCTGCATGGAGCAGCCATCACCCCAACAACTAAGTGTGTACCTCTTCCTCAATGAATCATAGACCCTACTTTGCGCCAAGAGCTGTCAAAGTTTCCTTTGGGAGAGGATGGGAGTCTGGGGGAAACTCTGTCTCCCCGCCTTGTACTTACCTCATGCCAGCAGGCATCTGGAAAGAGTCAATCAGCCAAGGAGGTTGGCCCAGGCTAGGGTCCATTCAGTTCTCCTGGATGCTTCCACATTATTCTGTTTCTCTGGTGAAACTGGGGGATGAGGCACAGTCTAGCACTATGTACTTTGAAACTGTCATCAGCTCTCTTTGTGGTGGCAAAAAAGTGGAAATGGAGGGGATGCCCATCAATTGGGGAATGGCTGAATAAGCTGTGGTATATGAATGTGATAGAATACTATTGTGCTATAAGAAATGGGAAGGAGATGGACTTCATAATTACCTGGAGAGGCTTATTTGAATTGATGCTAAGTGAGAAGAGCAGAACCAGGAAAAATCTGTACACAGTCACAGATACATCATATGTGTGACATCCAACTTTGATAAACTGAACTCTTCTCAGCAATGCAGTTAAAAGACAACTCTACAAGTCTCAGAATGGAAGGAGATGTCTACATTCAGAGAAAGATCTAGAAAGACCAGAGTTTAAATGGAGACTGAAGCAATACATGCTATTGTTCTTTTACATGTTTGGTTTTGTTTCTTTTTTCCCATTGTTCACTCCATTGGTTACAACACTTCTATACAACCAGACTATTGTACAATGTAAAAGT
>CM053602.1:14746075-14764305 GCA_028646575.1 Pseudocheirus occidentalis
GGTGACAGGGGAGGAATTGCAAGAATCTAGTATTTAAAGCTATACAATTAAATGCAACTGGGAAATAATACATACAGAGACAGGGGCAGGGAGGAGCTCCCTACCCTGCTGGAAAGCTAGAGAGATGTTGGAGGAGGGCATAAAAGGGAACAGATTGTGGGAGGGGTCTTACAGTGTGATCAATGTTCTGGGCTGGGGGGTAGGGACAAAAAGGGGAGAAAATTTGTAACTCAAAACCTTGTGGAAATGAATGATGTAACCAAGAAAATAAATTAAAATTTAAAAAAAAAAAGAAGTAAAAAAAAAAAAAAGAAATTTTGGCAATGGAATTGTAGCTTTGCCGTTGTTGATATTTTTATTTAAGTTATAAACTAGGAGCAAACATGCACTTTTTACTGTTGGGGCCTCAGTGGCTCTTTTCTGTCACCCTTTGGCATGTTGTTATCTTTTCTAAATCGAGTGCAGTCACTCCAGGCGACAATTTGTCAGCAGAGCATCCTCAGTAAAGTGGGGGCCTTTGGCAGGCCCATAAAGGGAGCTGAAGATAATCAAATGTGATCATTTGGGTTTACTTTTACAAGTGAAGTATAGGGGAAGGTTCCATTAAAAGTAAGGCTCCGCAAGACCTTTCCGTTGTTTGAAAATAGCCCAGTTACTAGCCCACTGTGAGCCAAGATGGCCCTGCAGGAGGTACAGTAAGTGCTGCATTCACAACACTGTACCTAGTACTACTGTTTGAGGAAGTCTGCTGCTCAAGTATCATTAAGTTCTCCAATACAAAACGATTCTGAGATCCCTAGGCTTACAAGGTTGCTTATTTCAAACACGACTAGCAGCATCTCATAAGGATCTGAGCTTCATTTCTTAACCCAAGAGCCATGACTGCTCACAAATCAAACCATAGGGCTATTCTCCACCACAGGAAATGGCCTTTCAATATAAAGAGGAGAAACTGTATCAAGAATGAGGAATTTCAATGATGTGTCTGGTTTTCCCCAGAGGTGCTTTCCCTTCCTCCGAATGCCTGGAGAAAAGCATTTTCTGGAGCTCAGAGGAAAGGCTAGACTATTTTGAACGACATCCCATTTTAATGGACCACACATTTGGTACTAATTGTTAATATTATTAAAGAAAAGATTAGGTAAATCAACTGATGAGTAGGAGAGATCACTGCTAATGTTACTCAGAAAGACTTGCCCTAAGACTCTTCTCTCAGGAGTGACACTGACATTCAAGGACCCTTTCCAAGCCAGAGAAGGTGAGACAAACTTGGACGACAGCAAACATACTATCTCTATACCGTGAGTTAACAAAGGCAAGCCACTCTGATGAACAGTCCAGGAGGTAATAAGGAACAACTGGAGTTCATTAAGTAGAGAGGCAACTTTAGGAAAATCACTTTGGCAGTTGAGTGAAAGATGGGCTGGTGAGGAGCCTTTGAATTCCCCATACTATGGTAATTAATACAAAACTATGGAAGACCCTTAGCTCTCTTCATTTGGATTTAGTCATCCTCCAATGTCCCATTGTAATGTGTAAGTGACCCTGGCTTGTTATGGCAATTCCAACATACCAGGCTCTGCCATTCTAGAAAGGCAGGGATTATGAACCAGTAACAGTCACCAGACAATCTACTTTTGGAAAGCAGCTTAGATAAAATGGAGAGACTCATTCCAAACAGGCTGGCCACTTGGTGAGGGGTTCTTTGGCCATGGCTATGCAGGAAATGAAGAAAAGAAGAAAAATAACCTGAATCTTGTGTAGCCCCTTCTAATTCTGCTCTTATGATGGTAGGGTGGCAGAGAAGAGGACAGAGGGTACTAAGATTTAGTCTGGAAGGAAAATGTGGGATCCTTGTGCAATGACAAAATAATTAACATAGTTTTGATTGAATAGAATCATATCAAAATTAAACCAAAACAATCAATCAACAGTAATTTATCGAGTGACTTCTATATGTTAAGCATTTTATATGGAACCAGGTAATATGGGTACAAATATAAAAGCTCCTGTCCTCAAGGAAATTACATTTTATAGAAGGAGACAACATGCTTGACAGATAAACATACACAAAATAATAAGGCTAGAAAGACTGCAATCTGGCAATTAGCCATTTTAAATGCTGAACTGAGGAGTTTGTATTTGATCCCAGAGGTAAATGGGAGCCACTAAAGTTTCTAAACAAAGGAGTGATGAGGTTAGACCTGTTCCTCACAATGATTACTCTGGGAGATATGGAGAAGTTGGAATGCAAAGGAGAAAGAGTTAAGGGAGATGAATTCAGAGGCTTCTAAAATAACCCAGGTAAGATATGATGAGGGCATGGATGAGGTCGGCAGCCATGTCTATAGAGAAAAGGGAACAGAAGGAATGGGTATTGTAGAGAGAGAAGCCTGAAGAAAGTTGCATTTAAATGGAACTATGACTCCCAAGTTCTCCTTAATAAAATAAATAAAGAAGTTGCCTTTGTCACTGATCCAAAGGCAACATGAAACATTATTTCTTAGAATACTTGATAACTGAATATTATAGAAGTGAAGAGAAGTATCTGCAAAAAGACCAAAATGAAAGTAATGTCAGCTTATGCAACATCTGTTGCAAAAGACAGAGATTTCTGAGGAATTCCTGAAGAGCCTCTGCATTAAATAAACCTACACTATTACGCACAGTTGAAAATAGGTGAGGGTGGGGAAAAGTGCTGATAAATGTAGATCAGGAGTCAATAATGAAAGAGGTGAAACACCTGTAGATTGCATGGAAGCCTCATATCTACAGATTATAAACTTTTTCCTCAAGAAACTAAGTAGGTGTTATGCATGGCAAGCACTGAATAAGCATACACGTGCATGCGTGTGTGCGCACACACACACACACACACACACATACACAATTATGTTTTTACAGAAAGGAAAAAAAACCTGTTACTAATGTGGGAATTATTCCTGAATCAGTTCTCTAGGTATAGTCAAAATAGTGATTTGTTAAAGATCAAAGGTAGCTACTACAAAGCAAGAGAAGAAAAATGAGAATTTCATCCTAACCTATTTAAATAGGTTATTGATGATGACAAATGGGATATGCCCTAAAGCCACCAGCCTAGTTCAGGCTCCCCTCACCTCTCATCCAGGCACTTCTATAGCTTCTAATTGGTTCCCTTACTTCAAATTTCACCCTCCCTCAGACCCATCCTACAACCAAATGCCAAAGTGATTTTCCTAGAGCTTGACTCTGCCTACATCACCTCTCCATTCTCTCAATTTTTGTAGTTAATAGTTCTTTACAACGTCCTGCAATTTTTTGGTTTTGTTTTGTTTTGTCTTTTTGGAGGGAGTAAAGGCTGGGTAATTGGGTTAAGTGACTTGGCTAGTAAGTGTCGAATTTGAACTCAGATCCTCCTGACTCCAGGGCCATTGCTGTATTCACTGTGCCACTTAGCTACCCCGCAACATCCTGGATTTTCTGCTTTCATACACTCTACTCGCTTCTATTCACACACTCATCCAGTTCCACTGGCCCATCTGTCATTGCTCACACAACACTCCATTTCTTAGCTCACTTGTATGAGTCACCCTAAAATCGATGCCTGGAACACTCTTTCTCCTCACTTCTCTGATTTCCAATCCTCCCTCCTTCAGGAATCCTCTCCTGTCCCCTCAGCTACTGGTACTTTCCCTTCTGAGTTACTTCCCATCTTCCATTGGATTGAGTGCATATGTACTTAGCTATCTACATACTGTCTCCTCCATTTAAATTTGACTATTAAGAGGGATTATTTTTAGCTTTCTTTGAACTGAAAGAGAACAATATACTTCATCCAAAGGAAAACAACACAAAAAGGTAATGACTAATCTTTGTGGTACAAAAAAGAGACTGAAACAGATGAAAAAACACTTTGGAGGAGGAAGAGGAGGAAGAACAGGATGGAAGAACAGGAAGAACGGGGACAGGGTGACGACAACAGTAGGGTGTCAATCAGAATGTTCCATGTGCCATCAAATGATTGTTTTGCTTGGCTTTTCTTGACTGATTTTCTTTTGTTATAGGAATAGGCTCAGTGGAAGACGGTGAGGCAGTACTCTGGATCATAGGATCAATATCTATAGGACTGGAAGGGACTTGGGAAGTCATCTGGCCCAACCTCCTCATTTTACAGATGAAGAAACTGAGTTTCATAACAAATAGTAAATATCAGGGATTTGAACCCTAATTGACTGGCTCTAGAGTCCATGCTCTTCCCACTGTACCACACTTCCCCTGGCGTAAAAAACAAAAGTCATATATAAAGTGTAACTAAGGATACATTTCACAGAAATAAACATACTTCTCTTGAAGCATGCTACCCATTCAGCCAAACGCAACTAATAATGGTCCCTAACCCTGATATTTCACCTCCTACCTGCTTGGAATGCCCTCCCTCCTCATTATGGTTCTTGTCATCTTTCAAGGATTGAGTTTCACTCCATCTGCTCAGTAAAATCTTTCCCTTATTCCCCTAATGTGAACTCTCTCCACTGTCAAATGATTTTGTTTTTCTTGTATACATACATACATGTTGCAGCCCATTAGTAGAATGCAAGTTTCTTGAAGGAATAGATTGTTTCCCTATCTGTCACTGTACAGTGTCCTACAAGACTTGGGATAGACTGAGAGGAATTGAATTACAGGAGGATCAAGAGCACAGTTTACATCTTTCTACCATTGCTCTGTTGTTTTCTCTGACTCTTTGTAGTTACAGTGGTTCGAACACATGACATGGCAACAATTTCAGTTTCTAAGCTTACTGAGTGACAACCTGAGTTTTGATCTACTACACAAAGGCTCATGTTTCTTTCATCTGTGTTGCCTATGACGGCTGCATAAGAGATTTTCCATATACAGGAATTGCAAGTCAGAAAAGGAGCTTCAGGCTGTAGTAATGTAACTCTAGTGTTCTTTGATAGGACAAAAGTAAAACAACTGCTCAGAGACACTGTGATATTATTAAAGGTGAATGTACCAGTTCAACTTTGAGTTAATATTTTCATACAAAAGGTTTAATCCCTCAAGTATTCAAAACAATATCAAGCCTTCCAAGTGGAGATTTCATTAAAAATGAACTTCCACGGTGAAACAGATGTTATTCATATATATATATACACACATATACATACATATATACATATACATATATACATATATATATGGATCTATGATCTCTAGGATACGGGTATTCTAGTCAATGTTACAAACTGCAACCCACCCACACCTTCTTGTCTACAGGCGGCATATTAAATATTACCCTCCCAATTCCCCTTTTTTTTGCTTTTTTGAGGGGGCAATTGGGGTTAAGTGACTTGCCCAAGGTCACATGACTAGTTTTTTGTGTTAATTGTCTGAGGGCAGATTTGAACTCAGGTCATCCTGACTCCAGGGCTGGTGCTCTCTTTACTGCATCACCTAGCCACCCCCCATTTCCACTTTCTGTCCCTCTTACATCCCACCTGGTAATTCTTATTGAATAAATTAATTGCTTTACTTGTCCCAGATACCCACTGTTTTTATGATGGTCCTTACTTGCTCAGAACCCAAACCTTTGGCATCCTATCCAGACGTATCTTAAAGGGATGGGGCTCACATTCCAAGACTATTACACCTCCCTTCCTGTCATCAAAACTTCAGCTAATATTCATGGAGGGAAGTCATCTGAGAACTGAATCATATGAAAGTGTTAATGATCACTAACAGTTTGATGCTTCACCTCCTCCAAGGGCATTTATATTTTTACAGAAAAGACTTCTGAACCAGCAGTGCTTTATCCCAAAGGGATAAATCCATATTAACAGTGGAATTTCAGGAAGTAGAAAGAGAGGCATTTGGGAATAGGGCACCTAAATCACTGGCCTTCTTGCAGTTCCTCATACATTACACTAAATAATTTGGGGTCTCAAGCACCCCTAAACCTATACTTCATCATTTTATAT
Organism: Pseudocheirus occidentalis; assembly: GCA_028646575.1. Classification (NCBI taxonomy): domain Eukaryota; kingdom Metazoa; phylum Chordata; class Mammalia; order Diprotodontia; family Pseudocheiridae; genus Pseudocheirus; species Pseudocheirus occidentalis. Next base: position 14,752,036 of record CM053602.1, read on the forward strand.
TGACCTTCTTCATCATCATTTTACAGTGACCCTCTTAAAATCACTGTTTTGTTATCATAAATATTATAATTTATCATAGAGCATTCAGATGGTACAGCGGCTAGAGTGCTGGGCCTAGAATCAGGAAGGCCTGAATTCAAATCCAAACTCAGATATTTACTAGCTCTGTGACCCTGGCAAAGTAATTTAGCCTCTATCTGCCTCAGTTTCTTCAACTGTGAAGTGGGGATAATTACTTAACTCCCAGGGTTGTTGTAAGGATCGAATGAGATAATATTGGGGTGTTTTTTAATGTTTAGCACAGCTCCTGGCACATAATAAGCACTATAGAAATGCTTATTCTCTTCCCTTCCTTCACAGTTGACTCAAGGTTTATTCTACTTACTTTTCTACTTTGAGGATCTGTGATTTTGTCTGTATATGAGCCCTCCCCTTTACAGGTAACAATGACAACTTTTTAGTAGATGGTTTACTGTGTGGCTAGGATTTTTGCCTGATGATGAGGTCTCTGGTGATGAGCATCTCTGCACTGAGATACGTTGGTTCTTTGACAAGACACACAGTATTCATCACTGGGATGTGAAATCATTTACACTGAAGTCATTCTAACTCAGTGGAATTTGACCCAGAATCAGAGCTCAAGAACCCAGAATCATCTCCATTCCATGAGGAGGCGCTGTGCAGGGGCTCTAATACCAGCCAGTCTTCTTTCTTTCTTTAAATTGAATTTTATGTTTATTTTTAGTTTACAACATTCATTTCCACAAGATTTTGAGTTAGAAATTTTCTCCCTCTCTTCCCTTACCCACCACCCCAAAACAGCAATCCCACTGAATATCCCCTCCCCCCTTCTGCTCTCTCCTATATCCTTCCCCATCCCACGTCTGACTTTCACGTAGGGTAAGATGGATCTCCGTACCCCAGTGCCTGTATATCTTATTTTCAAGTTGAATGTAATAATAATAATAATAATTTTTCAAACATTTGATTTTAAAACTTTGAATTTCAGATTCTTTCCCTTCTTCCCTCATCACCCACCCTTACTGGGAAGATGAGCAATTCATTATAGGTTGTACATGTGTAGTTATACGAGACATTTCCATCGTGGATGTATTATGAAAGACTGACTATATTTCCCTCCATCCTATCCCTCCCAACTTGTTCTATTCTCTACTTTGTCCCTGTCCATTTACAAAAGTGAGTGCTTCTAACTACCCTCCCCCCAACTTGCCCTCCCCTCCATCATCTCCCCTCTCATCCCCTTCCCCCCTTCTTTCCTGTAGGGCAAGATACCCAGTTCAGAGTGTATGTCATTCCCTCCCTAAGACAAATTCAATGAGAGTAAGGTTGAGCCATTCCCTTTTGTCTTCCTGTTCTTCCCCTCCATTGTAACAGTTATCCCTTGAATCTTCTACATGAGATAATTTACCCCATTCTGTCTTACCCTGTCTCCTCTCATTCTATTCCTCTCCCACCTCACAATTTTACATTTTAAAGTATCATCCCTTCCTATTCAATAGATCTTGTGCTCTCTATGTGTACCTATACACATATACACACAGTCACATATGTATTTATACGCCCATATATCCTCCTATATAGACTAATATATGTATGTATACATATATACATGTATATATATATATAAATGTTTGTATGTATATATATATATTTATATTGCCTTCACCTATCCTCATACTGAGAAAAATTTCATAGGTTATAATTATTGTTTTTCCATGTAATAATGTAAATAGTTCAACTTTAATAAGTTCCTTATAATTTCTTTTCCCTGTTTACCTTCTCATGCTTCTCTTGCTTCTTGTATCTGAGTGTCAAACTTTCTATTCAACTCCGGTTTTTCATCAAGAAAGCTTGAAAGTCCTCTATTTCATCGAATGACCATAATTTCCCCTGAAACATTATGCTCAGTTTTGCCGGGTAGGTGATTCTTGGTTTTAATCCCAGCTTCTTTGATCTCTGGAATATCATATTCCAAGCCCTTAGATCCCTCAATGTAGAAGCTGCAAGATTCTGTGTTATCCTGATTGTGTTTCCACAATATTCAAATCATTTCTTCTTGGCTGCTTGTATTGTTTTCTCCTTGATCTGTGAACTCTGGAACCTGGTTATAACATTCCTAGGTGTTTTCTTTTTGGGATCCTTTTCAAGAGATGATCATTGAGTTCTTTTGACCTCTATTTTGCCCTCTAGTTCTAAAACATCAGAGCAATTTTTCTTGAGAATTTCTTGAAGGATGATTTTTAGGTTCTTTTTTTGATCATGGCTTTCAAGCAGTCCAATAATTTTTAAATTGCCTATCCATGATCTATTTTCCTGGCCAGTGGTTTTTCCAATGAGATACTTCACACTGCTTTCTATTTTTTTTCATTTGTTTGGATCTGTTTTATAGTATCTTTATTTCTCATAAAATCATTTGCTTCCATTTGCTCCAATCTAACTCTGAAGGAATTATTCTCTTCAGTGAGCTTTTGAAATTCTTTTTCCATCTGGCAAATTTGGCTTTTTAAGGCATTCTTCTCCTCGTTGGCTTTTTGGGCCTCTTTTGCCATTTGAGTTAGTCTGTTTTTTAAGGTGTTATTTTCTTCAGTCAGGATGTTGACTCTCTTTTCATGATTTTCTTCCATCATTCTCATTTCTCTTCCCAATTTTTCCTCTATTTCTCTTACTTGATTTTCAGAATCCTTCTTGAACTCCTCCATGGCCTGTAACCATTCATATTTTTCTTGGAAGCTTTTGGTGCAGGAGTTCTGACTGTGTTGTCTTCTTCCTGTTCCATGGTTTGATACTTTCTGTCCCCCCAAAAAAGGAGTCTAAAGTTGGATGGCTGTGTTTGCTTTGCTTCCTTTGCTTGCTCATGTTGCTAGTCAAGCACTTGACTTTTGAGCTCTTTGCCATAGTAGAACTCTGCTTCCAGAGGGGAGAGGTTTGTCTCAAATCGCTGGTGTTTTTGCAGCTGCTGGAGCTATTAGGAGCGCTCCATCTCTACAGCCCCTACCAGCTTTGGCTCACTGATCACACACTTCAGGACCACCACCCAAGAACAGGATCCAGATCCAGGAAGGTTAAGGCAAGAATGCTTAGCCTCTGAATGGTCACTTGGCCACCCCCTAAAATCTGCAGGCCAGAAGCTCTGAAGCAGCCACATGGAGGCAGCTGCAGAGCCGCTGCTTCCGCCACTTCTCGCTCCAGGAGCAGAGGCTGGACCTCACTCCATACCACCCCCCCCCAGATCCAGGAGATTTCCACTGACCTTTTACTTTGTCTTTGGCCTTTATGGGTTGATAATTCTGGAAACTGCATAGCTGCTAGTGATCCACTCTCTCAAATGCTCCATCCGCGGCTGGTCAGGACACCCTGAGGCTAAAACTACAGGCTCACAGGGGTCTGGGCTCTGCTCCCAGCATGCTGTGATGAACCCTTCCTGTCCACCTGCCAGGGTGTCTTCAGAGGGAGATTTGTTTCTCTGTCTCACTTTGTGAGTTTTGTAACTCTAAAATTTGTTTAGAGTCATATTTTATAGGTATTTGAGTTAGTTATGGGGGGAACCATGGAGTTTTCCTGCTTCTATGCTGCCATCTTGACCCTGTCCCCCCCAGGCTGTATTTATTTAATACACCTCCACATTAATCCCAATAAGTATTAAAGTCAAAATATGGAACCGAGGCAAAAATGGAATCACTGAAAATCAATCTCCTGCCATTTCAACTGTTAGTAGGTGGCCCCTTAATTCTAGTGCCTTCTCTCCATTGATTATCTCCATTTTATCCTGTACCTAGTCTCTTTATGCATAGCTCTTTGCATGCTGTCTTCTGTATCAGATCCTGAGCTCCTTGAGAGCAAGGATTATCTTTGGCTTTTATTTCCATCCCCAGCACTTAGTACAGTGTCTGGAACATAGTAGGTACTTCATAAATGCTTACTGACTGACTGGGTAGGATCAAGTTAAAAACAACAACAACAAACCAGGAGCTTCACCAGAGAGCCTTCGACAAGGACTTTCGGGTCAGGGCAGGATGATCAAAGTCTGTTGGGTACAGATTGCAATACAGGTACTCACTCTAAATTAGTTAAACAGGATGCTAAAAATCACAGATACAAAAATGTATAGCAGAAATGACACAAACATTGAGTTTTTTACACAAGCTGAACCAACGTATTGTTAATTGCTACAACAAAGAGACCAAAAGAGCCCAGAAATGGTTTTACTCAACAAATATCTGACTTACCTGCCAAGTGGAGAGAGATGGTCGCTAAAGGCAAAACTGGGTTAAGATAGAAACATATCTGTAAAATCTTATGAAGAAGAATGGTTGATACTTATGAGTGGTATCATCTTAACAGCAGAGAGAAGTGATGGAGAGTAAAAGCAGTTCAAAGAAAGCTTGGCAAGTTATCCAATTAAGTAAAGTCATCTCAAGGACATTCAAGGATAAAAATAGAAATAGGACTATAAACAGAAGAAAAATAGAAATCAGTTGCAAAAAGCATTACAACAAAGTGTTTTTCCCCATCAAGGGCAGTGGAAGAAATGCAATTAGACCCTAACATCATAGTCCCTGAGGTGCTTTCAGAGGAAATAGAAGTGTCCTTAAAGACAACAAAGATGGGAAAAGCAGCCAGATTAGATAAAGAATATATAGAGGAAATCCATGCTGAAGATTATACAATTGTAAAGGCATGAATGAACTGACTTATAAGGACCACTATTTAAAGTAGTGGAATATAATAGAGGAACAGAAAAAAAAAACCTGGTTCTTATTGGTTGCAAAAAAATGACCAATGAAACATTAGTAACTACTAATGCATAAATGTATTCTTCCACCTCTACTAAATCTTTATGGGTCATCTATATGTGAATCAAAAGCATTCACAATAAATGTAGTAATAGGGAACAAGAAAGCTTTCACAAATTCTGTGGAACAATGTAGCCACATTTTGCTGTCTTATAATTGTCTGAAACACACAAAGAACAGAAGAACTTGTTATGTTGATTATTGATTATGAAAAAGTATTTGATTCTGTAGAACAAACTGCTGCCTTTTATACTATTTTCAGTAAGATTTTTTTCATTCATATATCAAAATCATTCATGATCCTTTGGAAAATATAACAGAAATAATCCTGGTCAATGAGCTGCTGATAATAAACATCAGGTTAATAACAAAGCTTGGAGATAAATGCTGGCCAAAAGCATGCATCACTAGGGTGGGGGAGATCCAGCATAGAATCCAGGTCCAAGAGGAATTCCTTGTAGATGATAAGATGTTCCCAGATGTGACTGTTTTCAGACAGTACTGTGATGATCACATCAAGCCTTAATACACTGCAGAGTTTCTCTCCCAGAATAGATCTGTAATCATTCGAGCATCCACACAATCAAAACAAACTGGATGAACAATGTCTACTGCCCAGATTTCAACACTCATCTTAACAGACACCCTATATAATTTGTCCAACAATAATAATTACTATTATTATATATGTATGTATATATGTATTTGTAGCTATATGTATATATATATATACATATGTATATAAAACATACATGTATGTATACCATATATCTGGTATAGGCAATACAGATAGACAAGGCATTTGTTCCAGAACTAAAAAGGAAGAGGGTGCACTGGATTGCTTTCAGGGAATTGCAAAATCCTTTCTACTAATCCCAGACTTCCCATAACAAACAGCAAAGACCCATCTTTTCACTACAAATATTTTACTGGTATTGCTGTATAGCAATGAGACTCTAAAATCCACTGTCTCTGAAGAACTAAAGAAGAGCATTACATCAAGTAGAATGGAATGGCGCATAGTGTGATGAGCAGGCTGTACAATATATCAAATTTTGAAACTCCAAAAAAAGAACAGAACTAAAAGATGCAATCAAAGGACTGTATAATAGAATGAGGAATAACAGGTGAATGGGCACAGTGCTACACTGGCAGCATCCTAATGTAGGGAGAAAGCTAAAAGGTGTCCAGTACACTGGATGGGTCTCTTGTGGACAACTCTGGAGAGGACGTGGATGAGAGTCTTATAGGATGGGCAGTCAGGGAAGGATTATGTTTAGAATCACTGGCAGGTACTCTTGAATAGGAGGTCAGAGATCCACTTAAGTGTAGAATATTTGAGTATCCCCAGGGCCAAGCACATGACAGGTGTTTAATAAATGCTATTCGATTATGTGATTGATTGATTATTCCATATAAATAATTATTTAACCCCACTGGGTATATAGGTAACTTAAAGAGCTTACTCCCCATCAGCAATTAGGAAACATAAACTAACTACCTCTGACAGTTACTCACTGCATTTTTCCTCTACTGTGTCTCATGGTTCTTCAGAATCTTGATAAATATCCATGAATAAATGAGTTCTATATTTGAAATCCATAAACATTACCCTGCTAGCCATAAATGTTACAAGTATTGATTTTATCTTTCTTAGTTCAAGATTGCCTCTTCAATTTCTGTCTTCAGTGTGCTGAAATACTGAATTAAAAGATTTCTAAAACAGAGTTTGGTCAGAGTACATTTGTATAAATGTAGGATGCTATAGGAATTTGAGTCAATGAAAGAAGGTCTAAAAACTTTTTCTTTCTCAGTGGCTGTTTTGAAATTGCAAAATGAAAAGAGTCACTAAGAAAAACAAAGATTAAGTATGCATTCATGTACTTCTGCCATACACTTGTGCTTAATAAATTTGAAACTCTCCTTTTCTCTCTGTGTGTATATACGCATATGCACTTACATAGGTATACATGATATGTATATGGATTATGGTGACATAAAGCCTATCATATTTGCTTCTGACTAAATATACATAACAAAGAGAGGACCTGGGAACAAAGAAGTGAGTTGGAAGGTGACAGATAAAAGGTGACTCTTTTATTGTCTTCCTTTCACTCCTTGATTTATGAGCAAGACCTCCCCCCAAGTCTTGTGAAGCTAAAGAAATGGGGGGTATCTCTGATCCAAATAACACTTTGTGGTTTGTCAGAAGGTAGCTCCTGAGATGACTGAAGAAGATACAAGTTGGTAATCAGGAAATAAGTAGGAGTTATTAGAACTTTCTTACACTGAGTCACATAGAGGCTTGAGAAAAAGATGTGAACTCTGTTAGCAGAAGAGGCAAAAAACAGATTAAAAGACTGATGAATCTAATTAGCTGGTTGGCTGGCCTGAGGGTCAAAGGAGTATGACCTCTGGAAATCTAGCAAATGATATAACTTAAGTCACAAAGCTTTTTTTTTCCCAAACCACTGATTGCATATGTGAAGGGCCTGTCTTTCTCACTAAAAGAGCTAACAAAGTTTTAACTTCTAAAGTAGAAATGGCAACAGAACACCCCTTTTAACAGGAAAAAATGGCACCTCACTTAAGTCCTCCAACTGAGGCCCAAAAGGTGACAGTAGCATAAACAGCCCAGTAGAGAGCAAAGTAGGGAGCAGTAGAGATACAATGCTCAGACAGAAAGGCAGCAGCAAAAAGCAGAGATAAGACAGGCTATGCTATGCAGTGGGGATGAGGCCCAGCAAGAGCACCATGATGCCATCCCTAGAATATAGCAATGGCCCTATTGCACTGGCCTCCCAAGATCTTTTGGGTCTCTAATGCAAATATAGTTGGAGAAGGTAAGAAACCCAAAAAATAGGAAATAGGGCCAATAGAAGGCATTTTTGTCCTAGAAATCCTTTATTCCAAATATCTGCCTTTATTAAATCTAAATAACTAGCAACAACTTCCTAGGATTTGATTCTACTCCCTCCCATCCCCCTCTATTAGTATACACACACACACACACACACACACACACACACACAAACACACACACACAGACACACACACACACGCACGCTTACACACACATTCATGCATGCACATGTATGGATGTATGGGGGAGGGGAAGTAATCTCTGTATTATTTGCACAATCAGGCCAGATGGGATGTTCTGGTAAATCAAACATCCAGGTTAATGGAAACTCGTCTTTTGAACTACATCTACATTGCCAATATGCAAATAATTAGAGAACAATAAAATGCATTTCTCAATAAAACTTCCAGAAACATTCATTAAACTGTTTTCTTTTTTTTCTTTTTTTTTTGGAGGGCAGCTGGGGTTAAGTGACTTGCCCAAGGTCACACAGCTAGTTTTGTGTTAAGTGTCTGAGGCCGGATTTGAACTCAGGTCCTCCTGACTCCAGGGCCGGTGCTCTATTCACTGTGCCACCTAGCCGCCCCGATTAAGCTGTTTTCTTAATGATTTAGCAGTTACCTGGAATAAGGCCTAGATCTAGATGTAGACCAAGACAGACACAGATAAAGCTCTGGATACAGACATATATGTTGAGTATAAATCTGAGACGGCTGCTCAGAGCATCGCCAAGCTCCATGGCCTGCCCTTGGCCACCCAGCCAATACATGCCAAAGACAGAACCTGAAGCCAGGTCTTTGGAATTCCAAGGCCATCATCCCTCTAGCCACCATGACATAGCCTCTCTCATAAATCCTCCAAGTTGACATTTTCATAGTCATTTCAGGTTTTGAAAACCACTCTTCATTTCTCACCTAAGTTTTCCCCCATAGCCCAGAAGGCTCCTTACTTGAAAACCTCATCATCCAGTGAGATGCCATGAGCCTTGGTACTAGGCTTCCTCACTCCCCTCTTCCCGTTCTGATCAGAGGGTAGAGCCATTTAAGAAGAGACATTGGCTCTACCATCTCCTCACTTCTCCCCTGGCTGCATTGTTTTAGGACTCAGACTCGTCCAGCATGCTCATCTCCCTTGACCCTCTATCAGGCATCTTTCTCCTGACCACACACATGCTTTTCAACTTCTTTTGCGCATCTAACAGGGTAAGACAAGACACAAAAGACAGTATTATTTTTATTTTTATTAATTGAAGGACGCAGAGATATTTAGTCTGGAGAAGAGAAGATTTGGGGGATCCTGACAGTTATCTTCAAGAATTTGAGGGGCTATTACCTAGAAGAGGGGTCAAACTTCTCCGTTTGGCCCCAGAAGCAATAAGTAATAGTAGTGGAGAGAAACTGCAAAGAGGTAAATTAAACTTGGTGTAAGGAAAAACCTACTAACAAAACTCTTCAAAAGTGAAAGAGTCTACATTGGGAAGTAGTAGGTTCTCCCTCATTGGAAAAGTTTAAGCAAAAGTTGGTCAAATACTTATTGGGCATGGTGTAATATGGATTGGGGGCAGAGTAGCTGTTGGACTAGTTGGTCACTAAAGTCCTTTCAAGCTCAAAGCTCAAATCTCTAAGGTTCCCCATGTTATAGATGGGAGATCTGAGGCATAGAGCGATTCCCCCCAAATCACACAGCTAGGAGGGATCTGAGGCATGGAGTAACTTCCCCCAAATCACACAGCTGGTTAGGATCTGAGGCATGGAGTGACTTTCCCATATTGCACAACTAGTAGTAAGGATCTGAGGCAGTATTTAATCTAGTTTTCCTTGCCTCCAAGTCAAGCTGAAATGTGATGTATCTACAACTATAGGGTTCGAGAAAAGGGTCAATGAATAGATTTTTATTGGCAGAATTACAGATAACTGGCATGTGGTCCTATAAGCTGAGAAAGAATAAAATATTTAGAATATAACTTCCATGATTCCTGAAGGAAGTCCCAAAGAAAGGTAACTTGGGTCTCCCCACGTCTCAGGACCAGAACTTGGGGCAAGCTCAGCCAATAGGGACTGGCTGTGCCAGGTTGGATCTGATACAATAGCTTCTTCATTACATCCTCTCCATAAAGCCTACTCACTCCTGGTAGGAGAAGATATAACTGGGATTGACTCAAATAACTGGGCAAACCCTCCCACACACACACATACACACACACCCCCACATGAGGAGACCCAAGACTAATTCCTTGGGGGAGACACTGTCATAGTCCTCCCAATTTTTCCCTCCAGTTCTGACCAAACACACCCTCTACTACACACCACACATTCTCCCACTCATCCACTCCACAATCTAATCGATGGCTGGTCTCTGACACCATCACTGATACTCACTGTGCACCAGCAACCTTCCTTCTCTCCTAAAGTGCTGCCTTCACCAGTTTCTTCATCCTGATCCACCAGCAGCAGGAACTTCTGAGGGAATTTGCCCTCTAGGTAGCAAATGGCAGAATATCAGCCACTACTGGTGGGCCCTCTAGCTCCCTAGCACATCAGTATACAGACAGCTAGAGTATTGAATTCAGTGTGAGGTAGAGCCATCCAATTTTTTGCTTGTTGGTTTTTCCTACCAGGACCAAAAAAGAGTTCATTATATCTAACTAGGCTCAAGCATTGGCCCCAGGAAAAGCATTGTAGTGGACTCTGATGCATTATTCTGGGTTCACAGAGCATCCCTGAGCACACCAGATAAAAGAGGTTTCATGTTTTCTTTATGATCTTCTCAATCTTAGCGAACTCCTCCTCAGGCAAGGTCTCACATTCTCCACTGGACACAAGGCCTCTCTGTCCTGCTTTGAGCTCCAATATTTTTCTATGATCCTCTAAGAGTAGCAAAGAATTCAATCCTGTGAATTCAAACCTGTTTGGACACAGGGGTGCAATTGTCATAGACAACTTCGGAAGTAAATGGTTTATACTGGTCTCTTCACATCTCTTTCAGTACCCACTCAGCACTGCCCTGCCCAGTCACTCAGTGTCTCCCTACTCATCAACTGGTTCCCCAGAGTTCTCCATGCAGTAGCCCCCTGAATCTATACTGTAGGTTGATGTCCCATGTTTTGGGGTTCCCCTACGGTACCATCTTCATCAAAAATTATGTACCCTGGATCCCATTCACTCTGGACTCTCATCACTGAGAATTCTTATCTGGGAAATGAATTTGTGCTGATACATTAGTATAAGAAAAAGGGACTCATTTTATTCTTCTTCTTGAAGCAAACTGTCTGCATTCATACTCTTAGCAACAGAAATGGAGATGGAGAAGTTTAGAAGAGACGGATCATCAGAGATAACTATTGGGGTGTTTGTAATGAGGGTAATTTAAGAAGAACAGAGCTGAAATCAGGCCTACTTTTATTTGGATTTTGTTCCACACCAGGAAGAAACTGAGGCTCTGACAGATTATGTAATCTACAGCAAAGGAGACAAATCCATGGCTTAGAGGTGAATCCAAATCTAGTTGGGCACAGGAGTACAATTATCATCGATAATTTGTGAAGTACGTGGTTTATCTCAAAACTCTGGTCTCTCAGGGACTGGGTCCAATCCTATAGGCTGACCACTAGAGGGATACCACATATGGCTAGGAAGGACCCAACCTAAGAAATGAGATAGTAAGAGGGCACCAAGTTGTGCTTGATTAATCTGTCACTTGGCCCAGATAAACTGCATTCCAGGGAAATGAAAGAATTTTCAGATGGGATTTCTGAGCTATTACTGTTAGTGAACCTTGAAAGATCATGGAAAATAAGAGACGTACCACAAGATGGGAGATTTCTTTTCCAAAATGTAAATAGAAGATTCCACAAACTGAAAAGGATTTCGGGATCATGGTAGACTGTAAGCTCAAGAGTATTAAGCAGTACGATGTGGCAGCCCCCAAAGCTAATTGGATCCTGGGCTATGTTAAGATGGGCACAGCTTCTGGGAATATGGATGTGACAATCCCACTGTCCTCTGCCCTAGTCAGACCTGATCTATATTCAGGTCTGGGTATCATGGTTTAAGCTGAAGAGGTCCAAAGGAGGGGAAGCAGGTAAAGGTAAAGTAAGGTAAAGAACCTTAAGACCATATCCATGGGAGGATACGTTAAAGGAACTGAAAGTATTTAGCAAAGAGAATGCTCAGGGGGAACATGACACCTGTCTTTAAGTATCTGAAGGGTTGTCATATGAAAGAGGGATCAGATTTCTTCTTTGGGGCCCAAGAATAATGGGTAGACTACAAAGAGACAAATTTAGGCTTGATGCCATAAAAAAGACTTAAAAATAATTAGAGCTATTCAAAACAAGAATGAGTTGCCTTGAAAAGTGATGAGATCTTACTGCTTCAAGGTCCTCAAGCAGAGGCTAAAGAACCACTTACTGAGAATGTTATACTCAAAATTCTTTCTAGATTAAATTAGAAGGCCACTGAAGTTCCTTTCAATTCTCAAATTCTTTGATTCTATGATTTTTCTCCCTTTAGTTCATTGCCCCACCTGGAGCCAATCCAGGAAAAACTATAAATGTATTATATTTATTTTGTGTTTAAACTTCCTCAAATACAG
>CM053602.1:14764805-14779884 GCA_028646575.1 Pseudocheirus occidentalis
TCTTCCTCCCATTCCATGCTTTGCTCCTTTTTGTTCACAAAAAAGGATTCTAGAGTTTTCTTGCTGTTCTTATTTTGCTTCCTTTTCCTCATGTTGGCCAGTCAATTAATTGTTTGGGTTTTTCAGTTTGTGCAACTCTGCTTCCTGGGGGGAAAGCTCTGTTCCAAAGAGCTGGGGTTTTCCCAGCTGCCAGAGCTAGTAGGGGGGTGTTGCAGCACCCCCCAAGTTTTGGCTTGCTGAGAGCACACCCCAGGAGCACCACCCAAGACCACGATCCAGATCCAGGCTGCTCAAGCAAGAGCACTTGGCCCTGATCAATTGATTCAGCCCCCCTGTGGGGTGGGTCCTCAGGCCAGGGGCTCTGAAGCAGTCCAGTGGGGGCAGCCACTGGGTACAGCAGTTCCTGCCCTTCCCCCACTGCTTCCTTGCCCTGGGGGCAGATTCACTGAACTGCTTTTCCTCCCCCAAATTAAGTTTCAAAGTTCCACTTTCACTGACCTTCTGTAATTCTGGCTTGCTAGATGTGAAAATCCCTCCAGGTGCTGTAGATCTGCTCTCTGGGGTAGACTCAGGCTGTGGCTTGAGAGGCCTGGCTCCTCCCAGACCACCCTGAGGCCTGGCCGCAGTTTCGGTTTACAGGTTGGGCTGGCCTCGGCTCCCAGCCTGCCGCAGTGAGCCCCTCTTGCAGAACTGCCTTTAGCGAGAGATGTGTTTTCTGTATTTTTCTGAGTTTGAGAGTCCTCGAATTTGTTTAGGGTCATATTTTATGGGTATTTTGGGTGGCTGGTTGGGAGCTGTGGATCCTCGCTGCTTCTACGCTGCCATCTTGGCTCCCTACGCTGGTTTTTAAACAACAAAGCTCTCTAAAAAAGACATGGCCAAGAGTTGCAACGATTTTCCCTTCCTCACAAAGATTTAAACTCCCAGCTAGGTTAACAGAGAAAGAAGTCACCTGTGCTTTGAACCCTTTAATAAAATGACCATCAACTTAATCTCATTATATTCAGAGGCCACATTCCCACAGAATGGAGCTCTAAAGGAAAACAGAGATCATCTAGACCAGGGCTTCTTAAATTGTTTCCACTCAGGACCCCTTCAGCCCTTTATAAACTGTTGGTCAGGACCCCATATTGGGTCTCAAGATCTCTAGTTCAACCCCCTAATTTTATAGAGAAGGAAACTAAGGCCAAGAGAGTCTAACTGACCACCCAAGGTCACAGAAGGGGCAGGCAGAATTTGAACCCATGCCCTCTCACTCCAAGTCTAACACTCTATCTACTGTGCCATTAAAATGAGTAACCACCAGATAAGAATGAATACCTTAAAACAATAGCATGTGATTTACACATTCGATTTAGGAAATATTTATAGAGCATGCATTTTATTAAGTGTGGAAAATTGACATTTTTATCTAGAAATACTGTACATCACATTCAGAGCTTTTATAATTGGCACAGACCTGGAGCAGAAATGATTAGCCCACAGTGGCATCTAAGTGATGACTTTAATTCCAGAAATAATATACTTCTGACACGCATGACCTCATAATTAATATTGATGTTATAGGTTTAAACTATTTTTAAATGTCAGTGGGTTAAATGTTAAACCAATAAGAGTTACATGGAATTTAAATGAGGATATTTTGTGTTGTTTTGCAAATCGCCAGGACATGGTCCACTCTCAAAATAGAGATTAGCTTTGTTATAAAAGAAGAGCTAAACCTTCCCCATTTTTAAATCATCTCCTTATTTAATGGAATTCAAAGTTAATGCATTCAACAGTCCTAGAGTAAGCAAAAAAAAATGACCTAGGTTATTCAATCAAATGCACACATTCAAGATGGTAAATGGTGCCAGGCTATCTCCTAACTTTCTGAGGTGCCGGGGCACAAAGATATTATGTGACTATGTGGGAAGAGAGGTTCAGGCTAACAAAAGTGAGTTTTTACAAGCCACACATTTCTTATGATAGATAATATTAACTTCACTGCCCCTTGCTAAAAAAAAAATGAATGACACTTTCCAGTAAGAAACTGGAACAGTGTTCACTTTATACTTGACCATTTCTTATTAAGTATTTGGTTTCTTTCTTCCATTTCCTGCTATCTTTCTATTCTATAGAGAAATAGAGGTAACTATCTAGAAAATCCAGAAAACACCTTTCCTTCTATTATTTAGAATTTTAAAGTGAGACTATTTGTGGGAAAACCTAGGTTACCTGGATAATTATCCTAACTCTCTCCTTCACTAGTGAACCCAGATCAGCTCAAAAGTAACAGCAAAGACCCAGGTAGAAGCAGGGAACCTGAAGGGGGAATGAGCTAAAGACTAAGCAAAGCAATATCCCTCTGACACTGATCCAGGATTCATAGTGAAAAGGCCACACTTGAGGATCTAGAGGGCCACATGTGGCCTCAAGGCCACAGGCTCCCCACCCTAAGGGATACCTGGCTCTTTAAGTCAAGCTCCCTTCCCAGGTGGGACAAATTGCTTCTTCATCTTCCCCTTTGCTCAACTAATATAAGGAAGAGTAGCCAGGGAAGAAAAGAAGAGCAGTCCAAAGTCTCCCCCCCCCCCAGTTAGTTCCCTTTCTTAAGAAGCCTGAGACCCCAGGATGAAGCTCCTGTGGAATGTTCTTTTCCTCTGATAACTAAAATCCTTGAATCAGAGATGGACATATTCTATGACTTCCCTCATTCCCTATTCTGTTCAAGTCGCTGTTTGACAACTTTATTTACAGCCTTGCTATCACAGAAATGGATGCTTATTTTCCCTAAATGTTTACTGGTGATAGGATGGATACCTTTTAAACTTCCCTTTTAGGTAAATTTTAGTATTTTTAAAAATAGAGTAAGGGAGGAGAAGGGAACAGTTCTTTACAGAGCACGTACTTATCTGCCTATAACTGTGTTATATAAATAGAAATATTTATAAATATCATCTCATTTCATCACCATCATACCTGTGAGGTAGGTGCTATTACCTCATTATTCTCATTTTACAGTTGAGGACACTGAGGCAGACAAAGGTTAAGTGACTTGCCCAGGGTCACATAGCTAAGAAGAGTCTGAGACCAGATCTGAACTCAAGTCTTCCCGATTCTAGGCCCAGCGCTCTATCCGCTGCACTATCTAGCTGTCTATTTAATAAGTATGCATCACAAAAGTCCAATATACAGATTTTTATTTCCTTAAAACATGAAAGGGATAATATAAGGAGAAAAAGTAAGATTTCTCCCATAGTAATTTCCATCTGACTACAAACGGTGTTAACTCCTGAAAATGTGAGTGTGAAGTATGAATCTCCCAACTGTGAACTAGCCACTTGAGAGGTCAGTCAACCAGCACTAATCAAATGTTAATTTACTACTTGCCAGGCACAATGTTATCTTGGCGGACGCAAAGAAAGGCAAAAACCCAGTTCTTGCCCTGAAGTAGCTCCCCTTCTAATGGGAGAGACAAGATACAAACAGTTATGTACTAATAACACACATGCATAGTGTGAAAAGGATGTCTCAGAAGGCAGACATTAGCAGTAGAGGGACCAAGAAAGGCCACTTGCAGAAGGTGGGATATAAGCAGAATCTTGAAGGAAGCTAGAAGGTGGCTGTGAGGAGGGAGAGCATTCTAGGCATGGGTGGCAACCAGGGGAAAGATGGAACATTGTGTGTCTGAGGAACAGCTAGAAGGTCAGTGTAGTTGGATCATAGAGTGCATAGAGAGGTTGTCAGTCAGCTAGCATTTATTAAGCACTTACTGTGAGCCAAAGACTGGACAGATAGGAAAGCATTAGGTCATGAAGGGCTTTAAATCCTAAAGAGATGATTTTATATTTGATCCTGGAAGTAATAGGGAGTCACTGGAGTTTATTGAGTATGGGCAGACCTGTGTTTAAGGAAAATTACCTTGAATGGAGGATGGCTTGGAGTAGGGAGAAAAGTTCAACCCCATAGTGGCAGCTGTTTCAATGGGGAGTAGGGAACAGATACAAAAAATGTTGTGGAAGTGCCAGTGACAAAATCTGGCAACATATCCATTCTGTGGGGAGAGTACCAGAATGAAGTGGAGAAGCCAGGGTGACAGGGAAGATGGTGGTGCCCTGGACAGTAAAATAAGGTTGGGATGGCTTTGGGGTAAAATATAAGGTGTGGGTCATCACTTTAATACCCCAGTGTGTTTCCTTCTCCTCCCTATCTTGGACAAGTTTCCTGACAACTGTTGCAGAATTCTTTGCGCAGAAAGACAAGGAAAAGACTCAATTGTGAACGGACCCCTAAACCTCCCCAATCTAAAGGCAGCATATTTCACTGTCTCATAGAGATAAGATTTATTTTCTGATAAAAGTTTCTAATTTTGCCCAACCTAACTCTAAAATCTTCCAGAGCCACGGATTTACTATGCTTGACACTGGTAAGAAGGAAAGCCTCCCCCTCTTTGATCTCCCTAACAATGCTGCAGCACCTAGGCCTTTGGCGTTCAGGGGTAGGCTCTTCTAAGGACTGATCAATGGCCTTTTCCATCTTCCTAAAAGTCATGTTGCTAAAGCAGAGATTTATATTGCCATGGACTCTTGAAAACCTGAACCATTTGAAGCTTTGCCTTTTCCTCAAAATGCTCAGCATCAATGCAACAATAATAATTAACATAATACAACCAGAGATTTATAGAATAGTCTTCCAAAAAATGAGAACCAAAACATTTTCAGAATCTTCAGAAAGAAACCAACTTCTAATCCTTGATGACAGACTTTAAGGAAATAAGGACAATATACAAGTTTCATTTATCCTAAGTTCAAACTCCTTTTCCAACACAAAGTGGAGAAATATGCCAATCTGACAACATCCACATTTTCCTCTTGGACTGGTTACAGAGTACTTAATTTAAAGGCATTTAAGGAAAATGTATTTAGACCTCATATACTTTTAGTCATCATTATACTCATTTGTGTATTTTAGAGAGTTGCCATGTCTTTATATATTCCTTTAAAACTAGTCTGGAATTTCAAGTATGATTGAGAGGAATGAATAGGATGCATTGATGAAAATGCACTACACGTATAGTTATCTAGTGATGAACGTTGACAGGAATCTATGATCCTACAGATGATTAAAGAATACCCCCAGAAGAAACAGGAGTCTCTGGAAGCTAAGGCAAAATGGAAAACTGTATTCAAGGCATGTATGCTAGTAAATGTTGAACAACTGGCACTCTCTGGCTCACTGGCACACTTTTAAGTTTAATGTGAATTATTAATATTTTCTCTAAAGTCTAGACAATCAACAAAATAATAAACCAAGGTTTGCTTTATGGTATTCATACAAGTTGCCTCCAGTACACCCAATTCAGGGTTTAAAGTATATGGAGCACAATGCCTTTATAAGATTTGTCCTATTCACGTACACAAACACAGATACAGACAGACACAGACAAAGACACACACACACACACACACACACACACACACACACACACTCTCACTCCTGTCATGGCTTCCTAAAGCTTTCTTGTGACCTGCTAGCAAAAGAGGCTTCCAGCTTCTTAACAGAAGTTAATCAAGTCCCATGGAGTCTCAAGACAAGCACCTTAGCAGAAGACAGAAAAGGCAGGAGAAAATAGCAGCACTATTGAAGTAAATTAACTGGTCAAAACCAAGAAAATGCAAAATTCCACCACCTTTTCCAACAACCAACCAACCAACCAACCACCTTCCTGTTCATCTCCTCAATCCCTGTTCTATCCAGGAAAAAAATCTAAACTTCAGAATTCCTTTCCTTTTTTTCTTACTTATCTCTGGACTTAAGGATATCCAGCTCTTAGTTATTTGGGTTAACCATCTGTTGTTCTCTCTTATTACTCATCACTTGACCAGAAGTCCCTCTGAAGGTTCTTCCAAGGATTCTCCATGGAAGGTAAATAATATCTGCCTAACAGGAGCTACAGAGAAAAAGGGCATAGGGTTTTGTTACCAGAACAGGTGGTGGAATATTAGGCAGGTTACCTCAGTGATCTGCAAGCTCAATACAAGTTAATAGTGCAAAATGGCTGCCAAAGTAGGAGCTAAGCTAGACAGCCTCTGAGGTTCCTTCCAACTCTGATTCTATGATTCTGTGAAAAATGTGTTGGTGACCCCTGAAGTTCACCCATGACTCATAATCTTAGCATTTGAGATTATCTACATGTGAATGCCCAAAGAATTAAATTATTCTTCAAGATGCTCCTTAAACTGCATTAGAATGTGACCTTTTCCAGGCAAGCTACTGCTGAAGGTAGTGTTAATTAAGTTAATCACTATTAAATCAGTACCAAAGACCTGGAAAACCAAATGTTTTCAGTTCTAAAAGCTTAAATAATAGAGCACTGAGTATGCCCTAGGGCAGTGGCTCTCAACTTTCCTAATGCTGACCCTTTAATATTCTATGTGGGCAGTATCTGTATGTGGGCAGACCTGCCTGGAGACAGATAGAGAAATATGTGTTTTCTGATGGTCTTAGGTGACTCTGTTTGACCCCCAAAGGGGTCAGACCACTGCCCTAGGATGAAGATGTGGTAAATTAACAGAACATCAAAAGAGATGCAACAAGATTAAAATGCTTCCTTAAGGAGTGTATAAGAAAAGTCTGTGTGTATACATATATAGAAAGAAGCATTTTTATCTTGTTGCATATGTATTTATGTGTATACACACACATACATTTGCAGAAAGTGAAATTCTATATTAAAGGCACTGTTGCAATCTAAGAGGCACTAAGCACCATACCCTCCTCCCCAATCAATCCAGTTGATAGTAGGAAAACAGTATCTAATATAACTCATAAAAGGAAAGAGAAAGGGCCTTGTCTCTTTCTCCCTAGGAGAGGAGCCAGCTCTCCTCCTCCCTCCCCTCTCCACTATGGATCAGAGCTGAAGCCTGTGTCCTTCTTATGGAAAGAAATGGTAATGTAGCTTTCAGCCTGAAGAGTGAAACCCCTCAGGCACTTCATCTGGGAAATGGAGGATGTGAAAACCTTGGAACTTTTCTCCTTTTGGCATCCAATACTTTCCAGAAAATACTCAGTGTTCATAGGTATTAACAACATCATGGCGGGGAGGGCACACCAACTGGTACCCAACTCCAGTTCAAAAATCCCCCTTCTAAAAGTGGCTTTCTGACAATTAAGATTTGTTAATATCACTAAGGTACTAACTAGATGGTGGAAAACCTTAAGGATGGCTCTCTTTTCCAGGTAACATTGTTTTGAATCTTCCTTTCTTTACCTTCCTTTCTTACCTCCTGTTATGTGCTAATATGAAAGAAGTTTTTTCTAAGTGTATAGAGATAAATTGTCTTCAACAGAAGTTCGACTACCTAGCATATTCTTTTCTGGCAAGATTATGAAGCTATATGCTGACATTTTAGGTAATTTAGATGATATTAAATGTAAACAGAAGGAAATCTATTTCTATTACTCCATAAATGTCAAATTAGATCAAAGCATGCATCTGCTAATACATAGCTGGATAATTAAAGCATACAAGTCACTATCGTATTAAAAATTAAGCAAAGTCAAATATTTAAACAAAAGGGAATAAAAAGGAAAATGTCTCAAAGCAGGGGCAGGGCAACCATGTAGCCACCCATCACTGGGCCCCCTTTCAATGCTTTTCTAACTTGGTAAGACCTATGAGAGCTCCTGTTCCACTTTTGTAGATTTCAAAAGCTCAGGTTCAACAATGGACTGTATGTCTATTAGCAGAGGACCACCCACGCTAACTTTGGCAAGGCTCATTACCAGGAGACTAACAAATTATTCTGGCCACAGAAACTCTTGAAATTCTATAAGGGTTGAAATCAGGGAAGAGCTCACTAATTAGGAAACAAAATATCCCTAAAGTAGTCACATGAAGTCTATAGTAAAATGGCAAATTAGGGGGTTGAGTCTAGGAGCACTATGGAACTCAGAGAAGGTAGAGTTTGATCATGGAGGAACTATCGGCAAATCTCAACATTACCCATTCAAATTTTTATAGAAAGTTCATACATAAAATAGTTTTACCCAGACACTTTTTTCATAACAATGAGGAAAGCAATCTAGCAATAAATTAGTGAGCTACCCTGTAAATAAATAAATAAATCTTTCATATAACTGATACTCTCAAATGATCAGGAAAATCACATTTTCCTCATACATATCTCAGTCCCAAGGCTACAATTCAGTTTGAATTAATTCAGTTTTGGGAGATTGAATTTGCCCAAGGAGAGCAAAGGCAGAGAGAAAGACCCAAAAGATATCAAAATATTCATAGCAAAACTTTTGTAGATAGCAAAGAACTAGACACAAAATGGGTACACTTCACTTGGGGAACAGCTGCTCAAACTGTGGTATAGAAATAGACATACACTTTAATTGTCCAGCTATGTATTAGACAGCAGATGCATGCTTTGATCTAACTTGACATTTATGGAGTAATAGAAATAGATTTCTTTCTGTTTACATTTAATATCATCTAAATTACCTGAAATGTCACCATAAAGCTTCATAATCTTGCCAGAAAAAATATGTTAAGCATCTGAACTTCTATTTGAAGACAATCTGTCTTTATATACTTAGAAAAAAACATTTTTTCATATTGGCACATAACAGGAGGGAAAAAAGTAAGGTAAAGAAAGAGGGTCAAAAACAATGTTACTTGGAAAAAAGAGTCATCGTAAAGTTTCCTGCCATCCAGTGCCTTGAGTAATATCAACAGATCTTAATTGACAGAAAGCTGCCTTTAGTCATACCAGAAGAAATGGAATATGAGATTCAGAGAAACACATGAAACCTTATACAAACTGATGCAGAGTGAAGTATAGAGAACCAAAAGAACAATATACATGATCTATGTAACTAATTCAAAGCCTGACCCTTCAAAATGTAAATTCATCCCCCCTAAAAGTGGCTTACCCCTTATACTTCATTGTCTCTCTTACCAGTTTCTTATAGCCTGCAAATAAGGCCACTCAAAATCTGGCACCCTGTAATTTCTTCCTATGGACTGGAAGACTAAATTTATATGGGCCCATTGTTGGACACCTTGCTACACTAACATCCTCCATGTTCTCCAGGAAGGCCCAAAGGGTTATATGTATACTTTTAATCTTAACTAAATCTATTACTTCTGCTATTGTTCTTATAGTTATTTTCCAGTTTCATAAATTCAATTGATTAAGGGGGTAAAGATTTTCCTGGGATGTGCCTAATACCAAGAACAGTTGATTTCTAGTCAGGAGACCTGGGTTTGAATCTTGACTCTGCTTCTTACTAGCTGTATGACTTTGGCCAAGTCACTGAACCTGAGGATGCTAGGCTCTAAATCATCTGCTCTTAGGGGAACACTTGACACTTTTTTTTGTCTTTTTGAATGGCAGTTGGGGCTAAGTGACTTGCCCAAGGTCACATGGCTAGTAAGTGTGTCAAGTGTCTGAGGCCGCATTTGAACTCAGGTCCTCCTGACTCCAGGGCCGGTGCTCTACTCACTGTACCACCTAGTTGCCTCACACTTGACACTTTCAAGAAGTGATACCCATTCCATTCTAGGGCCTACAGCATTTTTCAAAGCAGGAGAGCTATGTTCATAATGCACTTCAATGAAAGCTTTGTCTTCAGACTGTAGCACTCCAGTGAGAGAATGAGAAATATGGCTCATTAACTACGGCCTAGAATATAGGAGACAGATGCGTTTTCTAGATATGCCACTGATGAAAAATGAAACATTGGGAGCACAATAGTAATTACTGTACTTGTCAAAAATTGTTTAAATCAGCATACTGAAGTAGGTATGGAATTGAGATTCACATATAATAAACAGTCCAATTGCTAATTTGTGCAAATTTAACATATAGAAGAAAAACTTTTATCTCAAATTACTTAAATTTATAATCATCCTTATTTTCATCTTATTTAGGTATCTATACCAATGAGTCCAATAAATGGAGGAGTTTCCATTATAATATTTGACATCAGAGATGGAGGAGTATAATTTTTAAATGTTTTTTTTTTACAAAATGACTTCTTATATATAGACTATAAAATAATGAGAAAACCAGTTGTTTCTATTTGCCTAAATGCAAAGATAAAAATCTCAAAATTTCTTGAAATATTTTTAGTGGCTATCTCTCTTCAAGTTTGTTCTTACCTCTCCAATCAAATATGTTCAGCTTCTCCTAACTCGAAATGAATGGTGCTCTTAAAGTGCTTACATTCTACTAAAAGACAACATGTAAACTGGAGCTGGAATGCGAGAACTGGGTCCACACATCTCAGCATGGCTTGTATATGGTGAGGAAGTGATGCATGTTGGGTGCATTCTAAGCAAGTTAAGGTGAAAAGACCCTTATCAGATCCCAGGGTCCCAGAGGCAGGATCCAGGGAGGGAGTCTGAGTTCTAGTGCCAAGAAGAGGAAAGCCCAGAGTGGTTTGGAAATGCTTGAGAAGTAAATGGGATGAAATAAAAATAATGCCAAGAGAAAGGGAACTCTCAGAACTATTGATAACAAGATTCAATGAATTCTTAAATGTCTTCTGAATACCAATAATCCTTTTCATGGTCTAAGGCACCATAATTCCATCTTGGAGAAGTGAGATCAGCTTCTTGGGCTTGACCTTTGAACCCTTCCCAGAAACGAGATTGAGACAAGTCGCTATTCTATTAACTTGTATGTTGCACCTATGTGACTTACTCCAAAGTTCTTAGAGTGTATTTCCTTCCTCCCATTAGAAGCTGTTTCACTATAAAAGAACCACAAGTCCCTGTTTATCTCTCATATATACTCTGGAGGTCTGTACATAAGAATTTAGGAAAGATGGGAATGGCATATTCCACGAACAACTGATAGGTGAAACCTTTTTTTTTAACTATCCACTGAGCATTCAGAGCATCATAAGTAATTTCATTAAAAAGTTCTTTGTGCTCACTAAATGTATTTGAGAGAATGGCAGCCAGAATGTTAGCACATATTAATATTGATGTTCTACTTAAGTCTGTTAGTAAACAGCTAGAAATGAATCGCTCACTCTGACAAAACATTAGAAAGAGACTCACACTCTAGGGACTGGTAGGTTATTAATTGCATTTTTTTGGAAGGGGGAGGTATATCACAGACCATGGAGAACAAAGATTTTCATCTATAAAGAGTACAGCATGCTGCCTCCAAAGTGATTTATTTAATTGATCTAAAAGGAGCATGATTCATGATTAGCAAAAGGACAAATAAATCTTCATTTAAGGCTTAGAGCACAAGTAAACTCAATATATTGTCAAGGAAGCAATTCCTAAACTGAAAACAAACCCAAAAAAGGCCCCTGTTCTGTATGTTACAGATCTTTAATATTGAGGAACAGCAGAATTTAAATTAATGTATAATTTGTTTTCTAATTGAGATCAGAAGGTGTGAAGAATATAAGGAGGAGGAAGAAATAAAGAAGAAAAAACATCTGAAACGAACTGCTTTCCCTTAAGACGTGCAGCCTCACTGCACATCTACCTACAGGACAAAAAGGGCACCTATGATTCATGTTGGTAATATTTGATCTAATCCCTCTCTCCTTCCTAGTCTCACTTCTGCCCTCCTAGATAATTTCTAGTTCAGTCTCACTTGTGGGGTTGCCCTCCTTCAGCCTCTCCACATTATTAAAAAAGAATGCTAAAGCTGGGAGTATTCAATAAGGACTTGGAGCCTTTGGTAGGAAATCTTGGCAATTCTCCTACCCCTTTATATCATTTTCCTTGTTTCTCTGAACAAATCAAATGATTAAAAACCATCACCCAGAAAGCTCCTCTCTGTAGTTCAAATGGAATGTCTCTCCATGCTCATGCCCCTCCCTGATAAAACCCAGGTCCCTGTTTGAAGCAAAATGGTATCCATTTGTTATCTTCTTCAAAAACTATATTCTCCAGTGACTGGCTTTCATTCATGGATTATTAGTGTACATTAACACATATAACATTCATACAAGTAGTGTGGTAGATTGGAAAGAGCAATGGAATTCAAACATCTAGGAGGTTGGACATAACTCATTTTTGACACTTCCTAGATTATGCAACCCTGGGCAAGTTGCTCAACCCATTAGAGCCTCAGAATCCTTATTTGTTCAGGTGGGACTGTGATCTCATCAAGGTGGGTATCCCTTGGGGTAACCAGTGGGCAACCAGTGCAATCAGCTCCTACTCATTCCTCACCACATGTAACCCTTGGGTCATAGGTTTAAAGTTGGAAAAAGCTCAACTAATTCAACATTGTAATTTTCAGATGGGCAAACTAAGATCCAAAGTGACTTTTCCAGACTCACAGGAGTCAGAGGAGATATTGGAAACCAAGTTCTCCTCCTTCTAATCCAGTACTCTTTCCAATTTAGCACACCGCTCCCTAAGAGTCCTTCCAATGCGCTGGAATCCTTCCTCTAGACATCTTGCATATTTTCAATATCTCTCCAGCACACAAACTGTCCAGTGGTTATCTCTGGCTGTCATGACATGATTGGTCTACTGGTTTTTTCAAATAATACATCTCTGTTGATGTCCTTTATGTTACCTCCCATGCACAGTTCATTACTGGCGACAGAGCAGAACCCATCCATGGCCAATACACACTTCCAGTACCCTCTGAGAGACATACTACTTTAACTCTTCAGAGACTAGGATATTCTATGAGCTTGTAAACTAGAGATAAAAATACCTATGGTACCTACCTCACCATCTTGTTTGGAACAGCAAATGAAATGTTTGTAGCACCCTTTTTGTACTTTAAAGTGCTATAGAAATAGCAGCTAAATATTTTTCTACATAATTTTTAAGAAGAATGCTTTGGACAACTACATATTGATTATCTCTGTGAGGTGACTGAATTATTCAAATGTGAACTGCATATATGCATTGAGTGGAACTAATTATCATATTATATATAATTATAACTTCCACTAGTGCAAATTAGAACGCATGCTACCACTTCATGGGATTCATTTGCCCTGTCACCCAGGTGTATTCTCCAACCCAAATACATAAAAAGGGAATGGGGGGGAGGGAGGATGGCTAGGTGGCACAGTAAACAGAACACTGGCCCTGGAGTCAAGAGGACCTGAGTTCAAATCCAGCCTCAGACACTCACTAGCCATGTAACCTCGGGCAAGTCACTTAACCCCAATTGCCTGCCTTCCCCCTCCAAAAAAGGGGGGGAATCAGGATTCTTTCATGCTGAGAAATAAGGGGCAAAGTGGAGAGGGGAATCCCTAAACTTTAGTATGCCATTGGTGTATGGAAGATTCTAAATAAACATAATTGATAAAAATCTGTTTTATTTATTAGAATTTGATTTTGTAAAACTTGGTAGGAAATTCTGAGTGAATGATTCATTGCTAGATACTATTTTGGTAAATTATTCAATCAATCAATAAACATTTATTAAACGAATATAGGCCTCCATGCTTTACTTTTTCATGTTAGCTCTTTCCCTTTTAGGGTAAAGGGAATTGGAGATGGCTATAACCTTGTGAGCTTCCAAAGGTTAAAAGAGTAAGCCACCAAGAAGTCTGAACTACCTTTAGTACTCAGCCCAGCACTATCTCAGGCAAAGACCTGTCTATCCATCAACAATCCAACAACATCTTTGGAAGTAAAATTGGTGAGGCAAATATTATGTAGAAATTGTGTTGTTTGAGCCCACTTTCCTAGAGACTGAGGTGGGCTAGGATGGAGAGCACCCCCTCCCAGCTGCTGGGAGGGGCAGCTGTACTTCAGTTCTTGCTTTGTCTTCATATGTCTTGTAAAGTAAAATTAAATGAATGACTTGGGCCAGGTATTCTTAACCTGGAGTTTGTGAACTTGTTTTTTAAGTACTTCAATAACTATATTTTAGTAGAAATGATTTTTTTAATACTATGGGTTCTTTTTTTGTTTTATGCATTTAAAAATGAGATTCTGAGAAGATAGGCTTCACCAGACTGCCAAAGGACCCATGATGCAAAAAAAAAAAGGTTAAGGACTCCTGCACTAGAGGGTCTTAAAGGTCTCTCCCAGAGGTAATATTCTGCAATTATAATTCATAACCACAAACTTCAGATTAGTATTAAGGACATTTTTTCAAGCTGAATGTGCAATTGAAGTCTGAAGAGTTCTATTAATAAGAATAACTCACAGTTCTACAAAACTTCAATTTTTACAGATTTTTCTTTTTTTAAATTATTAATACTCTTAAAAAATAGGTAGCATAAGTATGATCATTCCCATTTTATAAATGAGGAAATTGAGGCTTAGAAGTATGCCTTAAGCAGCAGATCCAAGTCACACCCAAGTTTCCCCATTCCAAGTTTAATGTTCTATCAGCTAAACAATGCTACATCTGATTGTAGAAGCGGGACTTTGGCCAAGTCACTTCATTTCCTTCAGCCTCAGTTTCTTCACCTGTAATATGAGAGTATTGCAGCATTTGCCCTTGAAGTCTTTTCCTCTTCCAGGTCTATGAAACTACAATCCTTTCTATGTGTATTAAGACTAGCCTCCTCTATATCTGTGGCCTTCTCGTACCCCTGACCCCCACCCCACTGTAGGGGGACCCTAGAGGATCGGTACAGATTTTCATGTTGTCTTTTTCAGCCCTAGTACCTAGCACAGTGCCCTCCACCTGGTAAGTGCTGAAAAAATGCCTTTTGGATTTAAATGACTATTTAACATTCAAAACAATAATTTTTCTTTTGTAAAATTAAGAGGCAGTACTGACATCTTGGTTCAACCCTCTGACACTTCCCAGCTGTATAACTGGTCAAGTGAGGACCTCTGTGCCTCACACAGCAATCTAAGTAAGGTTTATTTACTAAGCCATTATACCTCTGTGTGTGTGTGTGTGTGTGTGTGTGTGTGTGTGTGTGTGTGTGTGTGTGTGTGTTGGGGGGGTAGTGATCCGCCTTTATCAAAAGGAGTTCCCACCTCAGGAGTTCCCTCCACTAAACTAAGGAAGCCACATACCATTCCATATTCCGTAAAATGCCTTCATATCCATTTGCTCTTACTCCACACCAGGCTCTTCCAAATTGGGAAAACAGGTAAAAAGTTACGAGGGGGGCTCCATGC
>CM053602.1:14788315-14817277 GCA_028646575.1 Pseudocheirus occidentalis
CATACAGAGGGAAGGAATGAGCTAGAGAGTGGGGAGGTAAGGAAAAGCATCTTACAGAAGGTGAAATTTGAGCAGAGTATAAAAGGAAGCCAGAGAGCCAGGAGGCAAAATGAGAAAGGAAATCATTCCAAGGCATAAGGGACAACCAGTAAAGTATAAAATAACTGGAAAGATAGGAAGAGACCAGGTTGCAACAAGATTTAAAAGCTAAACAAAGGATTTTATATGTGACCCTGGAGGTAATAGGGAGCCCCTGTAGTTTACGGAGTGAGGAGTTGATATACTCAGACTTACGCTTTAGGAAGACAATTTTGTCAGCTGAGCAAAGGATAGACTGGAGTGGGAAAAGACTTGAGGTATGAGAAAGCATCTTCCCTCCCTTCTTTGCAGAGATCAGGGACCCTTGAAATGGAACTCAACACACAATGTTAGATTACCCAAGACAGTAGTCTTTTTTGTCTTTCTTATTCTTTATTATAAGGGATAGCATTCTCCTGGTGGTGGAAGAGAGAAATATATTGAGAAATAAAGATGATGTGAAAACAAAAGATACCAATAAAGATCTTAAATTTGTATTTCCTTGCCAATCTCATCTAAGTGTGGAGGTGACCCTGGGTTCTCAAGGACTATGCTAATGCCATAAAAGCAGATGCTAATGAGACTAAAGTACAGGACCAAAGATGGGTTTTAGGGCTATCACTTGAGGACCAGCCTAGCTAAGATCAGAGAGGGCCATCACCATGCTGGATACAGACTGATGTTTGGTTTGGGTTTTTTTTTTTAGCCATAGCAATTTCTAGAGAACATCTAGATGTTCTCATCTAGTATGGCATAGAGATATTGCACTCTTCCTTGATGGAAGGAGTAGACACAAAGAAGAATATGTATAACAGACTGCTCCAAATTTCTAATCTATCTTTTCAATGACTTCAAAATTAGTCATCAAATGAACAATGTCACTGTTGGTACCCTACTCATTCTAAGGAGCAAATGGAAAGGGAAGATTGGGATGTCACTCAGCAATTTTGACATTTTCCAAAAAGGCATAGCTGTTTTTAAGGCTGAGCCCAGCAGATGCCACACATTTTTGCCTACTTATCCTCACTCAGCAGAAGAGCACCATTACTAACTAATACTTCCGTACTGTCTGGGGGCAATTCCAGCGTAGAGAAATAGAAGCTCTGATGTCTTTGCTCTTTGGAGAAGCAGAAAAAAAATCTTTTGAGTTTGGGTATCATTGGATCTTTTATTAAATAACCCCTCAATTCCCCCAAGTGTATTTCTTTTGTGAGTCTGTTTGCTAGGGGGCCACGTAGGAGTGAAAACTCTGCTGGTTATTCTTTCTTCTTTGCCTGCTCCTTCTCTATTTATAAGCAGAGATAAGTAAAAATTTTATTAACAGAGAATGGACCGTGAATAGGAATCTCTTTGTCTCTAAAATATTGGGGGGTTCTTTATTTCCTTGATGTATTTCATCTCTCCTCTGGCTCTCTTTGCTTTCTCTGTATTCCCCCACAAGAGCCATCTTCAGAATGAACTGCTTTTTAAAAAACCATCCATAAATTTATATGGAAAAAATAGCATGGCTGATTGGGATTCTTGGCAACATCAAGGAGTGAATCCAAGACTCTATTACATGCAACTGGGGTTTTCCTTTGAACATATACTTTTAATTTTTATGATGAAGTAAAAGACAGTTTGATTTTGAAAATATATGTATGTACACACTTATACCGTTTAATTAAGTTGAATGGGCATTATGCATATGGATGTATATGTGTGCTTGCATTACTGCGTATACCCACATATACACGTATGCATCATATGTAGCTGCATTTGTTCATGTGCATTCAGATGGATAGACATGTATATGTGAACAAATGGGTACAAATACATGTGTGGCTCTAAATATGTGTCTGCACATTTTTTGGTCTGTACTTCCAATGTAATCGGTATAGGGCACTCACTGGCGGGACCCCCTCCAAGGGAGACAAAGCATTTCTGCAATTTAAAGTCTTCCAGATGGCTTGCAGTCCTGTGAAGTTACATGACTTTCCTAAAGTCAGTAGAGGCAGACGCAGGATTTTAATACAGGTCTTCCTGACTCCAAATTGAGCTCTCTACACTATATTCCCTTGACTTTCTTGACTACAGAACAGCAGCAGCAACATCAATAATTAGTGAGAACAATGAGAAGATGCATATTTCACTGGATAGAGAAGCTGGCCATGGAGTCTGAAGGAGGTGGATTCAGGTCCTGCTTCAGGCATATATTAGCTATATGGCCAAGGGCAACTTGACCTTGCAATGAGCTAGTCAATTATCTAAGATGGTAAGTTACAAATGAGGTGCTAATGTTCATGGGAGAAGGAAATTTTCATACTGGGTGTTGTGCTCACCAATGAAATGGGAGGAGAAAGAAGAAGAAAAGGAAAAGGGAAAAAAGTATGAGAGGGAGAAAGAAATGAGAAGTTATATTCTCCACCTGAGCACTAGTCCATACAACATTCAATATAAGAGAATAATATTAGGTTAGTCAGAACTCCATTGAAAAACATGAGAATGAGTTGATAATATAATTAATCATCTTTTTGGGATAGAGTAGATGAAATGTCCAAAACCTAAGAGTTGAATCCAAAGGTCCTTCATGGGCAGTATCCACCCAAACATAACCAACAATATATCTACAGAGAAGTGAAGAACAAATGGATGGATCATGCGCATACTGGTCTCTAGAAATGGAAAATTGACAACAATGATGGTAATACAGGTCAATGCTACCAGAAAGTACATAAAGGTTATGTTTAAGGAGCCCAAATGTATTGTTTAACAAATATTATGTAAGAAAATGATAGAAACTGGGCAACAGCACTGAAGTTTGCAAAAATTTGGCACCTGCCCAGAACTCAGCAAGTCATAATCAGGTAGCCAGAGTTTTACACCAGATGTTCAGTATCCTTCATAAAATAACAAACGACCAACTCCCACGCAGTGTAAGCTACGGTTTCACGTCTCCAAATCCCACTTCCACAGACAGCTTTCATCCCCTTGGGCTTCTAAGGGACCCTAAGAAGCTTGAGATAAGTCCCCCACTAATTAGTAGTTGATATCAATTAGTCTGATTTAATTAGCTGTCAGCAACTAGAACTGACTAAAATGGCAGAGTATAGGGTGCATGTGGTGTTCAAGGAAGACTAGCGCCTCTGGTGTAGAGGCTGCTCATCCACTTTTGGTGTCTACCTCTCCCCCAACTCTCACCTGGGGCTCCAAGAAACCACAGCATGCCACATTCCAGCAAATGGGCTAAACCATGCTGAAGATAACCGACAGGTCACAAACCCATCAATGAATTAGAAGGGGTGTCCACCCCAAGCATGTGAACTGACCACAGGAAGGTGCTAGCATCAAGGGCAAGCAGGAAAGGCTTCATGTAGAAGGTAGAAATCCTGCCTTCTACAAGAAATCCTACAAGCTGGGACTTGAAGGAAGCTAAAGAAGAGAAGAGATAGAGAGGAGAAGGAAGAAAACCCCAGAAACGGAATACGGCCAATGCAAATGAACAGAGAGCAGACTATCTGTGCAAGAAGCAGCAAGGAAGGCAGTGACCTTGGATCTCAGAGTGCATGCAGGTGGGAGTGGTAGCATGGAGTAACGAGACTAGAAAGGTAGGAGGGGTACAGATTGTGAAGCACAAACAGGATTTTCTATGTGATCCTGGTGGAAAGAGGGAGCCATTGGAGTTTATTGAAGGGGGTGGTGACATGGTAAGACCTGTGCTTTCAAAAGATTAATTGGAATCCAGGACAGTGCTGGGAAAGAGAGGGAGATGCAAATCCAGAAGGGTGCCCCTATCTTGACAGGGGACCTCTTTCTCCCAGACATGACAAGTGGAAAAAATGTCTGTGTTTCATGGGTCACAACCCATGATTTTAGTGATTCAGACATTTCTCCCTCAGTCCAGGAGTTTGGTGTCAAAATGGAAGTCTAGGAGCCTGTGTCTAGATAGCTGCTGCTGCTGAAAGGGATGCAATCTAAACCTTTCCTGGTCACCGTAGTGGATGGCTAAGGAGACAAGAACCTGCCTCACTGGGAAAGATTCATTTGACTGGCTGTTTGGGGGAAGGCTTCTCCATGTAGCTAGGGGCCTATGCTAGGGAAACAGTCTAAACAATTGTATTTCGGCACATTTGTAATTTTTCCATGTTAAATGTAAACTAATTATTTCTCATGTCTTTTATGAAAATTCTCCCAATCTCCTGCCTAAAGATTCTTTTCAATGATTTCATGGTTTCTTCTCATCTGTATCTTTCCACTGTCATCTGTGGAGTGGCACCCACCCTAGGCAACCAAAAGGGACCATGGAATTGTGAAGAAGGATACAAGGGTTACTTTATGACAATGAGCCAAACAAAAGAAAGCCTTTCCAACTGGGCAATAGCAGCAACAATCATACTCCAAGGGGTGGTGGTCAGTGTCAGAACCCAGACTCCCAGGAGTAACATGGGGGCAGAAGAGGGTCACATACACATGGGACAAGCCACTGCAGTGTCCACATGTAACTCAGAGATGTATATTACTGCCAAATGCCCATAAAGGACAACAGGGGGCATGGCTGCTGCCCACATCAAGAATAGCACCTCCCCTGACATTTGCATGATGTCTCCTTCAATATAACTAATGCCCAAACCATTCCCACTTGCCCTTAAGACTAGAGCACCAGAGGAACTGCTAGAGGCCCATGGAAAAGAGGATTGCATTGCAGAATACTGATCATTCTATTTCAACCCCTTTGGTTTCCTTTACTGTCCTATGCCCTTAAAAGTATCCTTCTGGAAGGGGAGTCTAGTGTCCCCCAGGCTGCCAAGGGAGTCTACAAAAGATGAAGGCCAGTTCTAGGAGGCGGCATTTGATGTGGCTTGGAAGGTAGGCCTGGTATGAAGTAAAGGTGAGAAGGGAATATATTCCACTAAGTAAAGGCACAGAGATCAGAGATGGTAGCAGGCTGGAAGAGTGGGTGTAAGTTTCCTTGAACAAAGGGAAAGTCACTCACTAAATGGAATTTTTAGAGAGGAGCTTAAGGACCCAATATCCTCCAGAGGGAAGCCATTCCCTGGGTCACTAGGCCAAGTCCCTGAGGTTCCTGGGAGCTGGAAAGATAAATTGCTGCAACAGCCTGCAGGCAGCAGGGGCTCTGAGGGGGGAGGGCCTCTTCACCCACAACACACTGCAAATTCATCTCTTCTGCCTTTCATGAAAAATAGCTCTGTGTTTCCATTTGTATCTCTCTAGGATCATTTGTGGACCAAGTTACCTACAGAAGTTCAGGTGCCCATGGACTTTCTAATGCTGACTTTGAGAAAAGGACTACTAGAATGAAGGCTTCCAGACTGATAAACAGCCACAGCTCCAGGAGAAGGCACTTCCCCACCCCCATATTTAGGCAAATCAAGAATTTCTCATATCTTTCATGAATATTCTCCTGCATACAGACACTGACATCAGCTCCTGTTTCTCTCCAGGATCAGGTACATAAGAGATACCCTATGGAAACATGCCAGCAGCCATGTCAGGGTGAACAGGCTCAGGATGATTTCACGAAAATGGACCCGTGAAACAAAACCTTCCTTTCTAAGTAATTCAACATTCTTATGATCAACATTGGCAAGGTGCAAATGGATGAGAAATTAGAAAGGGTTCCCCATGACCTGCCTAGTGAGATAACAGTCATAGAAAAAAAATAGTGCCTTTCATACAACTAGAGTAGTGTTTAGGTTTCATTTACCCCCAGAGAATTCAATCACAAGCCTCCCAACTAGAATTCATTAATAAAAAAAAAAAAAAAGATAATTGCATTTGTTGATTGTTATATTGCACTTTGTGGCCACTAGGTGGCGCAGTGAATACAGCACCGGACCTGACTCTTCTTCCTGAGTTCAAATCTGGCCTCAGACACTAACTAGCTGTGCTACCCTAGGCAAGTCATTTCACCCTATTTACCTCATTCATGTGTAAAATGAGCTAGAGAAGGAAATAGCAAACCACGCAGTATTGTTGTCAAGAAAACCCAAATGGGGCCGCAAAGATTCAGACGTGACTGAAATGCCTGGATAGGTTGTGCTTCTTACCATAACCTGATGCATCAGAAGGCTACTCTCTAGCTAGACTGGAGATGGCTTCCACTAAGAACACTGTCGTCTATTTATCTGTGCATTCTTCAAATAACTTTACAAAAAGATACCCATTGATTAATCCCAGTAGTCACTTTAGCTGCTAGATATGAGGATCAAGACTGAAATATTTGGAGGAGACCAAAACAGACTGGTATCCCTTGAAGCCTCTTGAGATGTCGCAGGTCTTCAGGCAGATAAAACTCTTCAACAAGCTGAGAGAGAAAGAAAGAATTCTAAGCAGCTTTTTCCTGAGGCTTCCAGTATCAAACCGGTAATTCTGTCAATAAACCAGTAGCCATCAATTCTTCTTAAAAGACTCCATAGGTCTGAATATAGAGAAGAGATAAGACGTAGCCTAAGGAAGGGAATTACTGAAAAGTGATTTTTTTGATGTGAGGGTGGGGTGGGAAGACACGCTTCTCCTGGGAACATCTTTCATACTCAAAGTACTTCGGAACTCATCTCACTGCTGTGAGCTATGGTGAACGTTTCATTATATTCTTTCATAGTGTCATGGGCTATACAGAAATTTATTTCAAAATAACACCCATCCTACTTTCGAAATATTTCACAAAAATATAAGCAAACTTGGATTTTAGTTGACAAATAGCTTCAAAGTTGATATGGTGAAATAAAGATATATTCTCCCCCTGAGATGCAAAAGTGAAAACACTGGCTTAGATTTCCTCTATTTCCTTGCGAAGAGCAAAATAGCCTAAAAAGAACTATGGACGACTAATGCGAGATTCTTTCATCTGTATGGCCCCAAAGGGCTGCACTGGGAACAAAGGGGAGAAGGCCCATTTGGGCTGCAGAGGCTGAAAGGTGCCTATGTCAAGGGGAGCAGGGCCAGAGCAGAGTGCACAGAGTGGGGCTTCATGGGAAATCTTCCATCAAAGGCTCAGGGACAGTAAAGAAGGAATTGTTATTCAGAAAAGAGTTAGACCTCAGTGTCCTTGAGCTCCCTTCTAACACTGAAGTTCTAAGGTTTTGTGAAATGTGTAAGGAAGAGGGATATGGTCAGACGGCACCTGTATTTACTGGATAAATCCCAGGTCACCAGGCACTAACAGCACACATTCCAGGATAGTGAAAAAATTGAGAAATGTAACTGATGAGTCACTGTCAGGGATTTTCTATAAAGTGATAGAAAAAGGGAAAGACAACAGAAGATTGAAGGACAATTGTCTCATTTTTTAAAATTGTACGGACTCCAGTTACCAAACTATATGACAATGAGGTTGAACTTGATATTCAGTAAAATTCTACAATGTTTTCAGTTACAGAGATGCTTAGGAATTGGGGACCAAAGAAGAGCTTAAGACTTGATCAGGAACAGGTCCTACCAGACTAACCTTGTGTCTGTGTCTCTCTCTCCCTCCCTTCCTCCATCCTTCTCTCTCTCTCTTAGTAAATTAGGAGAAAACTATAACACAGCCAAGCAACATGAATTTCTTAAGGGCTTACGCTGTGCAAGGCTCAGTCCTAAGGGCTGGAAATACGAAGGAAAAACGGAAAAACAGAGTCCTCGGGCTCAAAGGGTTTCCACCACAATGGAGGAGCCAGCAGGCAGAAAAATGGTACATAAAACATAATATGCACAATGGATGGAAAGTTTTCTTAAAGACAAAGACGCCAACACTGGAAAGGCCTGTAGTGGGTGGCAGCTGAATTGAGTATGAAAGCTAGAAATTCTATAAAGGGGGAGGGACAAAGGAAAGCCATTGAAAAAGCACAAAGATGGGGAAAAAGGGTCTTGTTGGAGCAATAATGAGGAGGCCAATATGACTGGACCACAGATGGCTCAGAGGGGAGGATGTGTAAAAAGCCTGGGAAGGTAGGAAGGAAAAGATTGTGGAGCTTTAAGTAACAAAGAGGGGACTTTATATTTATTCCTAGAGTTAATACAGAGCCACTGAAGTTTAATCAGTAAAGGGATGATGTATTTAAAAGTATGCTATGTTTGGCAGTTCAGTGGAGTAGGGAGACACCTGAGGCAGAGAGACAAGTGAGGAGACTATTGCAACATATCTATGGGAGGGGAAATGAGAGCCTGAATTGGGGAAGTGGACACATGTGTGCTGACATAAGGGACAGGATTTGGCAAGCAGTTGAACTAGTGGGAATGAGAGTGAAGAATCAAGGATGATGCCAAGACTGGGAACCTGGGTGACTAGGACAATGGTGATGCCTTCTAAAGTAATAGGGAAGCTCACAAGAGGAGTGAGTTTGGGGGATACCATAATGAGGTCTATCTTTGAAATGCTGAGTTGGAAATGCCTACTATTCATCCAATTTCAATTGTTCCATAGGCTGTTGGTAATGTAAGACTGGAGCTCAGGGGAGAAACTTGGATAGAAGATAGATAGATAGATAGATAGATAGATAGATAGATAGATAGATAGATAGATAGATAGATAGACAGATAGATAGACAGACAGATGAACCATCAGCATAAAGATGACAATTGCACCAAATCTAAGAAAGGAGACACAGTAGTAGTGAGAGAGGAGAACCAAGAAAGAACAGTGGCATGCAAACCCAGAGAAAAGAAAGCATCCAGGAGGAGAGAGTAGTACATAGTGTCAAATGAGGCATAGAATGTGCAAGGATTATGAAGATACTGTTGGATTTCGTAATCAGATCTTTCTTGGGATGGCAGTATAGGCACCACTCACTATCAGACCTGCCATGAACCCCTCCAATCTCTGAAGAGCAATGATCATCTACATAATGCTTCAAGGTATATCACGCACTTTTTAAACCATATTTTATTTTATCCTCACAGAAATCCTGGGACGCAGGTGTTATTATTTTCTCCATTTTACAGATAAGGAAACTGAAGCAGGCCAAGGTTAAGTGACATGTCTAGGGTCACATAACTGGTACCTGAGGCTAGATTTGAACTGAAATTTCCTGAGTTGAGCTCAAGTATGCTATCCACTATACCATCTAGCTATAAGGGTAGCAAGTTGAGACTGACCTATACCCATCACCCTTTGCCATCAGATCAGAAGTCAGGTGAAGCAGGGTGGTAGTGAAGAAGTGGGATGGAATCTAGTTATAGCATTACCTCAAGAGGACATAAGACCTTGTACCTCCCTGGTCCTTGTCTGACAATACCCCTCAGAGACTGTAAGTTTTACTTTTCATCTGCCACCCTCTACTATCCCTATGGCTCACTATTTCCTAGCACCTAATTACCTCTTTACCCCAGGATTAATCGCCTACCACATAAAAACAAACCCCAAACCCATCTCTCATTACCTCATCCTCAGGTTGCTCAAATCTAATTTACCCATATCCCACTCCAACCCAGTTTATCCCTCCCATTGTGCCCTCTAGAATTACCTCACAGAAAAGGGAAACAAATTTTCATAGTGAACAAATTTCCCTTAATCCTAGATGTCTTTCTGTTACAATTCCTTCCTTCTACCAGCCCTCACTGAAACCTGGATCTCCCAGACAACACAGCCTCCCCGGCCTATCCTTTTCCCCTACTGGTTGTGACTGTACTTACAATGTTCCTGGAATCATAATTCTCCATGTTTCCCACTTCTACTTTCAGACTCTTCCTTCACCTTCATAACAAAGGAAATTCTTCTTTTTGGAAGAACATGATCAAAATTCCCCATCCAACCCAAATCCTGGTGGCTGTTACACACTCTCTCCCATGTTATGTGTGCTCCTTTTTCCAAAGAGTTTAAGCACTTAGTTCACCATCTTCTACAATTCCCATCTTTTGCCCTTATATTACTAGGAGATCTCAATATTCCTGTTGATATTTCCTCAGATTCCCTAGCCTCCGATTTCCTCAGCCTCCTTAAATAGTCCATGACCTACTCCTTTAATAGACCTCACCCACACACAGGAAAAAAAAATCACATAACAGATCTCACAATTAGCCCAAACGGTTCCACTTCCACAATAAAAAAATCTGACATCGTTCTGTCTGGCACATGTGCTTGTCATTCCATCTCTCTCTATCCTCAGATCTCCTAAACTTATTGTTTGCCCTCACTGAAACCTCCCACCCTCTCATCCCTCAATGCTTTCTCAAGCCATCACTCCTGCTCTGACTTTAATTTTCTCCCTGTTCAGTCTTGACACTACAGTTAGCCAATCCAACTCTCCACTGACCTCCGCTCATGAATCTCTCACATCCTTGTCCTAGTCAAGCTTATGTCTTACTGCTGGGGACATGCCTGGTGTCAGTACCCAGTTGGTTCGGGTTGCTTTTCAGAATAACTCATAAGTCATTGAACAAGTAAGGAAAAAAGGTTGACTTTCTCCTAAAACAGCAAGGGATACAGGGATATGTAGTTTCTATAGACTCAGATCTACTCATCTCCAAATGGAAATGCAACTGGTCAGGAGAGCAGAATATGATATGATTGGTCTTTAGACATCCACCAAGTCAGAAAGGTCAGGTCTCCACATGACTGGGTCTTTTTATGCTCTTAGGTGATAGACTGGGAAGTTTCCTCAAGGGAGGTAGGTACCAATTAAGTTCCAGGGACAGCTTTGTTACCTTTCAGAGAAAAGTAATATTTGTTTTGGGGAAAGAAGTGGGAGGTTGGGAGTGGGGAAGAACCCTGGTTATATAGCACACTTAGTTCTGAACTCTTATTACCATTAGCCCACCTGATTCCACTCATGTGCTTCTGGATGCAGCTAGATAGCCATACAACCATTCAGATAGGGTATATTATAATTTCATGTTTATCCAGTCCCAACTGAACCTTCAGTGCAAAAAGGATTTTTTTAAATCCTTCCCTAAATAATTCTCTATCTCATTCCTCCCAGAAACTATTCCAATCCTTCTCTCCCTTCCTCAGACCTCCATCTCTGCACCCTCCCCATCTCGGTTGAAGACCTCAACTCTTCTTTTATTAAGAAAATTGAGGCCATTTGGAGTGAGTTTGTTATTATTATTATCACATTGAACTAATCATGGTTGTCTCTGGGAGGTGAGAAACAGAAACATCGAAAAGTCCCCCATACACTGTAGCACACTCCATTTTGCAAGAAAGCCCTCCCCCCCACCCCCCACCCCCACCCCCCACCCCCACCCAATCCTCTGCATCGATCCTCTGAGCCAGAAGAGACCCTGAAGGAGGGTGAGGGGCAGGAGCCATTTGGTAAGAGCAGCCCCCCAGGCAGGAAGAGGGGAACTATCTAGTTCCTCAGGTGGCACTGGGGCCTCCACAGCCTCTCTCTCAGCCTCCTGTTGTCCTTCCGCGGGGCAGGTGGAAGAGGGGCCTGTGAGGGCAGCAAAGAGGTGGGGTGGGGAGAGGGGGGCCGGCTGAGGCCCAGACTTACCATCCAGGAATCCCTTCAAGGGTTGCCCCACACACACACCATCCCCTCCTCCCCCAGCTCCACCAACCCTTGCGTCCTGGGCAGAGTCCCCACCCCAGGGGGATGATGGACTAAGAGGATGAAGCCTGGGCCACAACAGTCCCTGAGATAAGGGACACTCCCCCATTCACTTCTACCCTAATTCCTTGCCCAGGGCTTCCTTGTGCCCTCTCCTCACTGACCTTGGCTTTAAGAGATGCAGGAGACGAAGACAAGTCTTTGAGAGTGAGGGTGGGGAATGAGGGAGGAGAGTTCAACTCTGAGGAATGAGGAGGGAGGGGGACAAGAGGCTGCAGGGAAGGGGTTAGAGGGTTGTACAGAAGGAGCTGAGCTTCATCTTCTCCACTTTAGCGTCCTCTTCTCCATCAGGGGACCTTTACCTTTGTGAAATGGCGGCCTGCAGCAACAGCCGTCTTGCTAAGGAGAGTGAAAGGGCAGGAAGGGAGGGAAAGCTGCCCATTGGCCCATTTCAAACGACCCTGGGAGCCCATTGGCTGAGAGGGGGACATGCGATGGGCCCAGGCAGAAGGCTTTCATTGGTGGACTGGAGCGTGTGCATCATTTCTGAGTTTTTCCTTGTTTCCCAGGACCATGCTGGAGAAAGGCTGAGGCTGACATGCCCGTGCTGGGGGGAGTGGGGGCGGGGGGGCCGCTGATGGCCCTGCCTGGACGGGTGCCCTCTTGGCCCTGGGCACGGGGCCTGTGCGGGAAGCATTTGTCCTCACTGGCAGGGCTCACAGCGTGTGCCTGAGAGACCTTTCCATCAGGCAGGCCCCTGTGGCCACGCCTGCCCTCTGGCCGGGCTTAAGTGTGCAGTCAGTGGGATCTGCCCGGGGAAGGTGCAGGGTCAGGTCCTGGGCAGCAGTGGGTGCCCGTCCCTCCTGCTGCTGCTGCTGCTGCTGCTGCTGCTGCTGCTGCTGCTGCTGCTGCTGCTGCTGCTGCAGCTGCTGAGGGAGCATTGTCCAAGTGGTTACAAGTCATTGGGGGCTGGGGTGGGAAGGGGAGAGTATCAAGTACCAGAGGTAACCCTCAGCCCCTGGAGCTCCCACCCCCTCCCCTCAAAAAAGAATAAACCCCAAATACTTCTTTTTATTTAAATTATTTATTTTTAGTTTTCAACATTCACTTCCTTAAGTTTTAAATTTTCTCTCCCTCCCCAAGATGGTTTGCAATCTGATATGGACTCTTCACATACATTCCTGTTAAACCCATTTTCACATTAGTCATGTTACATAGAAGAATTATAATGAATGGGAAAAACCATGAGAAAGAAAAAAGCAAAAAAGAAAATAGTCAGAAGGACCTGAGTTCAAATTTGACCTCAGACACTTAACACTTACTAGCTGTGTGACCTTGGGGGAGTCACTTAACTCCAGTTGCCCTGCCTTCCCCCATCCAAAAAAGAAAGAAAGAAAACAGTCTGCTTTGTTCTGTATTCCAACTCCATAGTTCTTTCTCTGGATGTGGCTTTCATTTTCCATCATGTGTCCTTTGGAATTGTTTTAGGTCCTTGTACTGCTGAGAAAGGCCAAGTCCCTCAAAATCAGTCCTCACACACTGGCTGCTACTGTGTAGAATGTTCTCCTGGTTCTGCTCCCCTCACTCAGCACCAGATACCTCTTGATGGCAAACTTGGCTACCCACATCCCTGAGAATAAAGTATATGATGCCCTATTTGGATGATGCCTCTTCTATGCCCCTGC
Source organism: Pseudocheirus occidentalis (assembly GCA_028646575.1). NCBI lineage: Eukaryota > Metazoa > Chordata > Mammalia > Diprotodontia > Pseudocheiridae > Pseudocheirus > Pseudocheirus occidentalis. The sequence goes on from CM053602.1 coordinate 14,801,550, forward strand.
AGGGCTGTGTCTGGAGGACTCTGAACAGTCCAGGAAATGGAATCTTTTCCAATATGACAGTTTCCACTCATTACATGTATAAAGTACAAAGTACTAATTTCTCATGTCTTTGATGAGAATTCAGTCACATCTGCTGCCTAAAGATATTTCCATCATTTCATGGATAACAAGCCTCCTATGTATCTCTGCAGTGTGTTATTTCTAGAATGGGTCCAGCCTCTGGCAAGAGAAGGGCCAGTGGAGGAGGCCACAAGCCTGGGCTAGAGGCAGGCTTCTGAATTTGGAACTGAGGATTGATGGTAATGGCTGCTGCTCAACTAGAATCTGAACTGTCCCTTGATGTCCCCATGGTGTCAACTTCAAAGTATGTAATGCTGCACTGTACCTCACCCCTAGTTTCACTAGGGAAACGGAAGTAACTGAAGTGACCTCACCCGCATTTCACTAGGGAAATATAAGTAACTGGAGGCATTTGGGAGATCTGTACTGAGCCTAGCCGTGGCTAATCCGCAGGGAATCCTGAGACTAGAAACTCTGATCAGGACCTTGTTCCCTGATTAGCCCTCCCCAGATGCCTGCTGTCAGCCAGATGGCTATTTGAAAACTACTGCCACCAGGTGAGAACAGGGAGTCCTGCATCCTGGACCCCACCCTATGGTCAATACAGGAGAGAGATTTCACCCATAACCTTGGATGCCACTCTCAGATTCCTTCCATCCCCAAGCAGGAAAGGTTGAAAAGACAGCAACCTCCCGAATCTCTCCCCTTCAGACAGCACAGAGAGGAGGGCTTGGCAGTCCCTTTGCAGCCCTCTCTCCATGTTCCCACCTTGCCTTTGATACCTGCTTCACCTTGAGTGTTCTTTAGTCTCATGTACATTGTCTCCCCTATTCCCAGGTCCAGCTTTGTGCTGTCAGTGCCAGGTCAGGATGGAGGGGCACTAATCTACAGAATTTCTCCTTTCCTCAAGAAGGACAAACATAGGGCCTTCTGAGTCTGCTTGAGAAGATTCTGGGGTAGGGGACTGCCACCACATGGACTATCTCAGAGGTGAGAGGAAAGGTTCCCCCCTCCCCCACAAAACACAGCTGCAAACTGGGCCCCCTCACTTAATTGTTCACTAATGTCACCTACCAGGGAAGTGGTATCTGGACTCTCCTTCCCCCTCTGCCTCTTACAACTCTGACTTTGGCCTGGGCCCCAGCATCCATGAAAAAAATGCAACCCTTAACCTTTAACAATAAGTACATGAAGCTTACCTTCTTGCATTGGGCTGTTATCATAGCACCAACTCCATGGTAAAGGGCCTTGAGGGGTGTTTTGGGTGAGGCTGATGCTGATCTTCTGGATTCTAGGGATGGAGACATCTTGACCCTCTGAAGAGAAAAGCCTGGAGGTGAACTAAGAGCCATGGGGTGAAGGGGGGCCTTTTCTGAATTCAGTGACCCAAACCTGGAGCCATCTTCATCATCAGGTTACCTTAACAGTTATGAAAAGTCCTACTGTGGCACCATCTTGCTAAGGGTAATTAAAGAGTGGGAAAGAAGAAGAAGAAAAAGCTGGCAATTGTACTACTGGAAATGGTTTAGGGAGCTGAGGGGTTTAGAGTGAGCCATTTGGATGGTCCAAGGGAAAGGCTAGGATTAGATTAGTAGAAACTTGTTCCCCCACCCACCTGTGTGGCTAGACCTTGCTAAGACAAGGCTGCAGATACTGGTGCCACTTAGATCCCTGTCTAGACATGCATCTCATTCCCTGAGGTTGGTGCATTTAAAGAAGTGATTTCATCTGTCTCATGAGTCACAACTTTAATAACCCATAGACAGGACAGAGCCAAGATGGAGTAGAAACAGGACTTCTGCACAGCTCCAGATTCCACCTCCTCCAATACATGTAAAAAATGACTCTGAGGGTGGCTAGGTCACACAGTGAATAGATCACCAGCCCTGGAGTCAGGAGGACCTGAATTCAAATCCGGCCTCTGATACTTGACACGCTTACTAGCCATGTGACTTTGGGCAAGTCACTTAACCCCAATTGCCCTCCAAAAAGCCAAAAAAAAATGACTCTGAACAAACTTTGGAGCAATGGTTCTCAACCTTCCTAATGCTGCAACCCTTTAATACATGTATGTGGGCTTATCTGCGGGTGGACCTTCCTGGAGACTGATAGAGGAGCGGTGTCTCAGTTCCTAAGACCATCGGAAATATGTGTTTTCTGATGGCCTTAGGTGACCCCTGTGAAAGGGTCATTTGACCCCCAAAGGGGTCGCGACTCACAGGTTGAGAACTGCTGCTTTTAGAGCTACAGAACCTACAAAATGACAGAGAGAAACAAATCTCCCACTGAAGGAAGGGCAGCAGGAAGGGTTCATCCCAGTGTGCTGGCAGCAGAGCACAGTTCCACCTGAGCTGCAGTTTTAACCCCAGGGTGGCCCTGACCAGCCTCAGCTGGAGCAGCCTTCATTAGAGTAAATCAGCAGCAGCTGTAGCAGTTTCCAGACTTCTCAATCCATAACTGCCAAAGACAAAGTAAAAGTTCAGTGTGAACTGGTTGGTCCAGGGGGGGTATAGAAGAGTGTGGTCTGGCTGCTACACCCTAGAGCGAGAAGTGGTGGAGGTGTGGTGGCTGCAGCCACTGCCATGTGGCTGCTTCTGGAGCTCCTGGACTGCACATTGTAGGGGGACCAAGAGACCATTCAGAGGCTAAGTGCTCTTGCTTTGACCAACTTGGATCCAGATCACGGTTCTGGGTGGTGGTCCTGGTTTGTGTGACCAGTGAGCTAGAGCATGTGTGGGCTGTAGAGAGGGTGCCCATCTAATAGCTCTGGCAGCTGCAAAAACCCTACTGATTTGAGACATGGCTCTCTCCATTTTGGATAGGAGGAAGACAACAAAGTCAGCCTCTAAAAAAAATTACAAACTTGTTATGGGCCATAGAGGAGCTCAAGAAGGATTTTGAAAATCAAGTAAGAGAAGTGAAGGAAAAATTGGAAAGAGAAATGAGAATGATGGAAGAAAATCATAAAAAGAGAGACAATAGCCTAGTAAAGGAGACACAAAAAAATACTGAAGAAAATAACACCTTTAAAATAGACTAACTCAGATGGCAAAAGAGGCCCGAAAAGCCCATGCGGAGAAGAATGCTTTAAAAAGCCGAATTTGCCCAATGTAAAAGGAATTTTTAAAACTCACTGAAGAGAATTACTCCTTCAAAATTACATTGGAGCAATTGGGGGAGAGGATACTTAGAAGCAAACATTTTTGAAAAGAGATAGGGTCGAAGGAGAAAATAGATTAAGTGGGGGGCAGGATAGGATGGACAGAAATACAGTTAGTTTTCCACAATATAACCACTATGGAAATGATATGGGTAGTTACACATGTACAATCTATATTGAATTGCTTATCTTCCCAGTGGGGGTCGGGGAGGAAGGAAGAAGGAAGAGAATCTAGAAATCAAATTTTTAAAAACAAATGTTTAAAAACGTGTTTGTTTGTTTGTTTGTTTTTACATGCAACTTGGAAATAAGATATACAGGTACTAGGGTATAGAAACCTATCTCGCCCTAGTAGAAGATTAGGGAGGTGAAGGGGGAGGATACAAGAGAGAACAGATTGGAAGAAGGGGTATTCTGTAGGCTTGCTATTTTGGGGTGGGAGTAGGGGGAAAATGGGGAGAAAAAATTATAACTCAAAATCTTGTGGAAATGAATGTTTGAAACTAAAAATAAATTAATTTTTAAAAAATAACCCATAGACATATTTACCAGCTTAGCCTTTGTAACCATTCATTTTTAGTAAGGCTTGGATGCTATCCATACATCTGGCCAGACACTTGTGGAAAGCCTGTGATGCCAAGGTTAGATATTTTGGGGCTCCCATAACTTTGTCAAGATTTTTCTTGTCTTTGATGACATTTCCTCAAACATCCTACTTAAAGACATCTCTGTCAATTCAGAGTCTTCTTTTGTAATTGTAGGGAGAGAGAGAGAGATCTCCTGATCCAGGAATGGGGAAACCTGTGGCCTCAAGGCCATATGTGGCCCTCTAGGCCCTCAAGTGCAGCCCTTTGACTGAATCCAAACTTCACAGAACAAATCTCAATAAAAGGATTTGTTCTGTAAAATTTGGACCTGGTCCATCCCTTCCCAAACCTGTTTCCACCTCTGTGGATAGTCTGCTCCCTAGAGGTACAATTGGACCTTTCTAACAGTTCCATCTGGTTCTAGGCCAGATCAGGGGGATTCCATGGGAAGAGGCTGGGGTCTCTGGAGAGTCCATCTTATGTACACTTTGTAACATATACTGAAGTTGTTGGAGGTATAGGGTGGAAGTTGGTTGCTGAATGTAGTCACCAAAGCTATCCATCTTCTTAGGGGTTATTGTGTTGTAAGCTTCATTCTCCAGATGGCTTTGTCTTGCAACAGGCCCTTTGCCAGGGAATAACTGGCCAACTGACCCATCTCTAAAGACAATGTCTGAGGCCATAGGTTGAGGAGGAAAACTGATTGATTTGTGGGTTCCCTGCTGCTGAGGAGGGGCTAACCATTATCTCTGCCTCCCTGCCATATATTTTGGGGGACTATGCACTAGGAAAACTCTAGAGATGCTGCTCTAGTCTAATATCCCTTCCTGAGTATACACCTCCTTTGTATTTTTCATGGATCCTCAACTAAAGACCCATCAGTTCAGGCCTCGTTAGCTTTTGTGACCTCCTTCCTGGTTTAGGTGTAGGATGAGTCCAGCCCATGGAAGCTTAAACCTCTGCTATCATTCAACATCATGATGTCATTGGTCCTCTCTGAGTACAAAGGACAAACAGCGATTCCTCCTGAAATTATTCATAAGTAAATGCAGAACGGAAGTAAGAATCTGACAGTAAAAATTGCATAACAAAACAAAATTGTGCAAAATTACAAGAATGGCTATTTTAAAACATTGGCACTTAAGGGAACCATAATTTCAAAACCATAAAATTGCCAAGTTTTCCATCTAAATTCTAAGCTGGTAAATATGTAAATAGTTTTAATGAATACAGTGTTAGCTTTGATTTTGAGAGAGAATGAAATATTTGATCAAATTTAATAGCTCTATAAACATTTTACCCTAACGTCAAATTTTAAGTGTATTTTCCATCAAAGTCTGTTTTATGTAGAGGGTCAAATATCATGATTGTTATGTCAGCTCTAACAGGAAAAAAAAAGCACATTTCACTTTAAATTTGACTGCATTAGAATTTTGTTTAGGACTTGAGTCAAATCTGGATTTACATAGTTACAAATGGTATGACGAGGAATCTCAAGTTTCCTAAGGGCCATTCCCTGCCACTTCTTCATATTACATCATAAACCTGCTTGGTCTTCAGTAAGTCTGTCAAAGAGTAATGGGACAGGGGCAGCTAGGTGGTGCAGTGAACAGAGCACCAGCCCTGGAGTCAGGAGGACCTGAGTTCAAATCCAGCCTCAGACTCTTAATACTTACTAGCTGTGTGACCTTGGGCAAATAACTTCACATCAATTGGCCGGCCTTCCCTCTTCCAAAAAGAAAAAAAAAAGAAAAAAAAGATTAATGGGGCAGTCTTGTTCTTCCCACCCAATGCTTTTGAGATATATTCTCAGTTCTTCTGAAGCATAAGAATTATAAACAGACCTTCAGCCACATAGTAATCAATGTATGTTCCCCACATAAAGATTACAATATACCTTTCTATTGGTCCTTCAAGGACAGGGTTTTAGTATGTTTCACTCACATAATTACATGCTGCAATTTGATTTCTATAGTCTCCACTTGGTAAATGTTGTAATTGAATAGACTCCTGGACTATGTGAAATTAGAGTTTAATAACTGGTGACTTTGGATTTCCAGTTACTGAAGAAGATTGTTTCTATACACTTTTTTTGACCCCATCATGATTATGCAAGGTATGCAAATCAAAGCTCTTTATTGGCTAATTATATGGAAAGATGGAATCTGTAATAATTCTTTTTTTTTTTGCTTTTTTTTTAAGAGGGCAGTTGGGGTTAAGTGACTTGCCCAAGGTCACACGGCTAGTTTTTGTGTTAAGCGTCTGAGGCCGGATTTGAACTCAGGTACTCCTGACTCCAGGGCCAGTGCTCTATTCACTGCGCCACCTAGCCGCCCCATCTGTAATAATTCTTGTCACCTCAAGTGGTTATCCCTGAAAAAGAAATGTTCTGGTTTTCAAGGGCACCCACGAAAGGGACAACACTAATAAATGAAATTGTATTGGAAGAATTCAGAATGTCAGCAAAATAGCAGCAACTTTTTTTGCGGGGGGGGAGGGGGGAATCACAGAGTGTCATTCAGTTAAAGAACAGCAGTTCATATACTGCTCCCGAGTCAACTAAAGAGGACATGAACAACATCTCTTGGACGCTAGACCTTCCACAGAGGGCAGGTTGGGAGAGGAGCCAGCCAAGTCAGAGGTTGGGAACCTTAAGCACCCCCTACCCAGGGGTAACAGTTTCAAAGTGCATGATAGTCATTCCCAGATTTCAGCCTGCTAACAACCCAGGGAGGGCAAGAGTAAAATGGTACTATGATTCCATTTTTTTAGAGAAAGATATTGAGGCTCAAGCAGATTCAGGGAAAAGACAAGCATAATCCAGAGTCTACACCTACAATATACAGCAGTTGATGGAAAGGGATGGAAGTTTGTCTTTGCGGGAGGGTTTCCTTCAATGGGCAGGACCATCCCCCCCCCCTGCATTTGCTAGGTGTTGTATTGGGGTTTTGTTTTGTTTTGTTTTTTGTTTTTCTTATTATCAGATGGCAGTCAAGCAGGGCCAAGAAACCTCCATCAGAAAAAGAAAGCTGAGTGGGGAAGGAAGGAGTTGGGAGAAGGACTGGGTTCTAGAAGGGTGAGGAGTCAAGGTCCAGGGGCTGCTGGAAATGAGAGTGGTGCTGCAGGAGCTGCCTGCAGGCAGGAAGACTTGCTGAGGGAGGCAGAGAAGAGCCAACTCTCCTCTCTAGCTCCTTTAGTGGTAGGTGAGGCAGGGCCTCCCCTCCTCCAGCCTCCATCTCCCCTTAGGGGCCAGGTATCCTCAGCCTAGATTTCATTCTCCTGTTTATCTTCCAAGAGGGCAAGCAGAGGAGTTGGGCGTCCAGGGTGGCAAAAGCATCAAAGGGAATGGGGGGGAGAGGAGGCTGGTGCAACGCAGCATAGGCCCAGAGGCCTCTGCTAAAAGCCCCCCACCCAGTCTATGACCATCTCTTCTTCCTGCTATTTTCCACCACCACCTCAACAGACCCCAACCTGGCAGGACCCCTGTATGGTAATGGACTGAGAGTTAGGCTCCTCGGCAGCCACAGCAGCCCCACCACCTGTAGGTAATAAGTCAGGGTCCCCTAGAGTACACTATGACTGTGTACTGAGAGGGAGGGCCAAGACTGTCCATCATTCCCTCCCTCCCCTCAATGACCTCGGCCTGCCTCGACCTTGAGATGACAAAGATGGGAGAAGAAAATACGTTTCTGGAGAAGGGGTAGTGGGAAAAGAAGCTGCAGAGAAAGGATAGGGGGCTGTACAGAAGGAGCTGAGCTCCATCTTGTGAGGTACACCTTGGTGTCCCCTTCTTTACAAGGACACCTTCAGAGTTGTGAAATAGTGGCAGATATCTTGCTAAGGAGAGGGAAAGCTGCCCATTGGCCTGTTTCTATTGATTCTGAGAGCCCATTGGCTGAGAGTGGGACATGTGATGGATGGGCTCAGGCAGAAGACCTTGACTGGTGGATGGGAGCGTGTATATTTTCCTCCCTATGTCCCCCATCTGTCTCCCAGGACTCCTGGGGAAAGGCTAGAGGCCCTGGGCTAGGGTGATGGGGCCCGTGCCTGGACCAGTCCCCTCTTTGCCCGGAGTATGGTGCCTCTGTGGAAGTCCTGGCTGGCAGGGGTCACAACATGTGCCTCAGACATGTGGAACCCCAAAGGCAGCTGTGGGTGCCCATTGTTGCTGCTGCTGAGAGTGCATTATCTGAATTACTGGGATGGAGATGGTGTAGAGATGAGAATGGAAGGGTTTTAATTACCAGAGAGGAAACAGCCCAAAAATCAGTTGAAATGCCCAGGCACTCCAGCTTCTACTCACTCCCCCGTCACACATACATATATCCAAAAAAAAAAAGAAAAGAAAAAACATCTAAATCGCTATTGGTGGCAAATTTAGGCACCTGCATCCTTAAGAATAAGTTGCACAATTAGCTATTATGGTGAGGTCTCCTCCATGCCTCTGTAGGCTGTGACAGGAGGACTCTGAACATTCTAGGAAATTGTATTTTTACACACACGACTTTTTTCACCTATGCCGTGTGTAAAGTACTGATCACTCATATCTGTGTTGTGAATTCTCTCAATCTGCTGCCTAAAAATGGTTCCATCTGTTATGGGAGAATATCCCCTTTCTGAGTCTATGTCATGGGTAACTGCTCTGTTGGTAAAAACCTAGGTTTTGAATGCTAAAGCACAGGTTCAGGCCTAAAAAATCATAAAAACCCTAAATAAAGTTTAGGATTCTAAAGAGGCTTTTTATAGACAAAATTAGGGTATATTCCACTCTTGTACATTATTCGAGTTTAGAAAGTCTAACAAAAAGGATTCCTGATCCCATGTTTATTAAAATCTGCAGTTTCAGTCATAAATAGGTTTGTAATATTTCTGTTTGTTCATATAATTAAAAACTGGTGTGTCCACATTAGAATTTTTGACATAAAACTCTGCAGGTAAATATATTTGCCAGGAAACATCAAAGCAAGAGAAATATACTAACAATTATCAATATTAAATGACATGAGGTCTTGATCCAGCTTGTCCCTGTTACCCCACTCCAAGTGTCCACTTAATGACCTTATTTCATCTTGGATCTTAAGTATCCTATGTAGCTATCTGATTCTTGGAAACATTTCCCCTTGGAATAGCTGGAAAAGGTCTCATTCCCAGAGCAGCTCTGAAGGGAGGTTCTTCCTAGAAGATCCCTTTCCTTGATTTGAAGTCATATGTAGAGGTTCCTTAGCCAGTGCTGCTAAAACCTGCTTAGTGAGAAGACTTAATCCAATTTAGTAAGGCCTTACACAACTTCATAGATTTGGTCTTCCAGGAACTAGTTCATGTGTTGAAAAGCAGTTCACATGTTTTGGATCTAACCCTATTAACAGCAGAGCTCTAAGAAGAACATCAAATTAGGAGTCCATAATTCCCCTGAAAGTTCAGAGAATTTCCATTTTTACATCACACTTGCTCTTTACACCTTTACCTGAGCCCTGTACCTGAAATGAATAATGCTGTCTTCAGGCTGAAGGAAAAATCTTAGAAAGAAACCATGGGTGTCTGACTTGGAAAATGAGCCCTTCTGTCTCTATCAGCTACAGACTTCAAAACAGGAAAATAAACATGATTTTAACATTTCTTTACAGTGCAATTACATATATCCTTAATCCAACTTTGAGAACTTAATACATGATCATATCTTGTATCTTCTAGTGAGGTGGGGAAGAATAGGGAAGAAAGAAGAATAAACTTTTTTTAACGAAAAAAAACAGTTTGTTTAATTGAACCTGAAGAATGTTCTGTTCTTTGTTATATTTTTTCCAGTCTTGTTCTTAACTATCTTCAAGATTAAAATTAGCATTAATATAAAATTTTTCTATAATATGTACATGCAGTCTATGTATATGCATGTGTGTATACATACATACATACAGATGTACATACATACATACATACACACATAAAATCCAGGAACATTGTATTTACTCATCCTTTTGTCATCCTTAATAGAAACATTTGGAAGCTAATCATATGCATACATACATGTGTGTGCACATGTCCTATTCTTTAGAGAAAACAGTCTAATCTTGTTTTTCAGAGCAATGTTCTTTACATTAAAAGTTAAAACTCTTGCCGAAAATTTGCAATGTAGAATCTGAAGTTTAAAACTTTAACCTCTTTGTCACATAACATCTTTGTTATAGCCCCCCTTTGGGGATTTATACATATACGCATGTATGTTTGTATACATATATACATGTGTGTGAGAATGATGAAATACAGAAATCATTCCAGGTAAGAGTCATGTTTAACCTTTTAGGAGCCGCCAGTCCTGCAGCAAAAGTCTACAGGACACAGAGGCCCACATCATAGCAAGGCCCACAATTAAGCAGGTAGGAAATTTTTCATTTGCAATGGAGAAACTGAGTCAGGAGGCTCCCGCTGTCATTTTCACAAGTCATCCTCCCAACCTTCACAGGCATACACATCCACCTATAGCAATTATCAGCAGATTACTGAGTTAATGATAATTCAGACAAGTATACCTGAAATCAACACTTGGAATAGTGTCAACATATAGGCCCAAGAGATTTTACCTCAAATATCCAATTTCACTAGTTACAGTCTGGGAGTAGATATAGTTGTTATCATTATTTTCATGTTGTGCACTAACAGTTCACAATAAGCACACCCATTTTCCTTTCTTTTTCTTCCTTTCTAGTTGAAATCCATCCTGAGGCAGAAATCAGTCATTAGAAATAAAGAAAATAATCATTCTGTAATTATACTGTGACAAATGAAAATTCTGAGAGACAGGGTTTCTGGGTAATTAATCAATTTATTAATTAGACTAGCTAATAATAATAATAAATTATCATCAGTGGTTTCTTTCACAAAGCCCGAGACCTCCAATGGAAACATTGAAGGCTTTAAATAGCTTAGTAAAAGGGGAGGCTCCTGACAAGTGAAAATCACCCCTGAAGGTAGACATTTAATGAGGAGGTAGGATGGGAGGCTTCGGCTCCTGTTGCTAAGAAGGTAGATTAATCAGGAGACTCAGCCACCTCTAGCACTCTGGACAGGGAAATCCAGTTCCATCCAGATCGCTCTTTGGTTTTTCTTCTTGAGCCAGGTCACCCTTAATTCTAATAGAACTTTACAAGAACAAGGACTCTTCCAATGAGCAAGAACTCTCCTAGATGGGATTCTGTTTAGACTTGAAACAGAAGTAGGGGCCCAGTTGGGTGGGGTGTGGTGATAGAACCCAGGAGGGTTAGGGCAATCTCATTAATTCACTTCTTTGAGATTGACTGACCTTTTAGAGGGGCTAGGCCCTAAATGAGGGAATAAGAGGAGAAAAGCCTGGATCCCAAATTCATAACTGCTTATGTATACTCGAATAATCATTTCTCTCAGTACATAGGCAGCAAATATATACTACTTCACTCCAAACCCAGAAAAACACTGAGCACTACAAGCCTCCATGCTGACAGATAGCCATGTCTTTGTTTATTAATTCCTAAGGCAAAAATGAAATCTTTTATCCTAGGGTCTGTTAAGACTAAGTTGGTTTAAATGTGTAACTTTAATATATGCTATTCTAGGTACTGTTTTATAACTTTTATAAGCAATGGCCAAACAATCTATCAGATAAAAATCACTTTCTGTGAAACAAACTTGTAAACTCCCTCACTTCAGTTATGAGAGGTCCTAGTTTCTTTTTAAACCACTTTATTACTTTAGGATTTCATGACATGCTGTCAGCAAGATAAGATTTCATGACCTTACCCAAATAGAAGGTCCCAACAAACTTGGTAAATCCCCAAAGACCCTCAGAAGTAAGGAAATTTATAAGATTTGTTCTATTTTTCCCAAAGAGTCACATTACTAGTAGTTGTAGTAGTAGTAGTAGTAGTAGTAGTAGTAGTAGTAGTAGTAGTAGTAGTAGTAGTTGTTGTTGTTGTTGTTGTTGTTGTTGTAGCAGCAGTATTCTTAAAGCAAAATATATCTAAATAAATACTTAACAGTTTTAAGTATTGTTATCACCTTCAATTCATAATCTATCGGCATACAGATTAAAAAAAGAATTTTCTAAGGCTTCAAGTACATCACTCTCTAGTATGTATCATTCTTCAAATTCACAGCATTTTTTATACAATGATTTCCCAAAAATCTCAATACAAGACAAAATTAGAATAACATAAACATAACGATACATCTGACTACATAGTTATATAACATACATAAGTAACAATAAAATAAGCAATGGTATGAATTTTATAAAACAAAACAAACCTTTATTGCCAAGTGAATAACATCCATTCAGTTGAAACCATTTGCAAATCATCTTACAGAGAAAATCACTTCATCTGTCTATCTATAGATATTTATCAATTTGCCATTCTGTAGTAGTCATACTCAGAAACCAGTATGGAGGAATTCTGAAGCATTTTTAATTCTTTTTCATCCTTTCTAAGCATATGACCTTAATGCCAAACATCTTGTATATTTTATATTAATTCTGATCTGCCTATAGTAGATCAAACATCACAATTATTCAGAAAGGAGAACACATTTCACTTTTTTTTATTTTTTATTTTTTGGAGGGGGAAAGGTAGAGCAATTGGGGTTAACTGACTGTCCCAAGGTCACATGGCTAGTTTTGTGTTAAGTGTCTGAGGCCACATTTGAACTCAGGTCCTCCTGACGCCAGGGCGGGTGCTATATTCACTGCGCCACCTAACCACCCCCACATTTCACTTTAAATCAGACATTACAATTTAGTTTTAGGACAAAATCAAATTATATCTGGATATACAATTACAAATGGTATCATACTTTTGATCTCTACTAGAAAAAAAAGCACACACCCAAAGGATTGCTGATCAGACAATCTCCAAAATAATCTAACATTTTCCATCCTACTAAAATAACATTTTAAAAACAATTCTCTTCTATTAATGAAAAGATTGAGAAGGAAGGTATCAAATATTCAGTGACTTCCAGGACAGGTGTGATTTTGTTGCATTCTTCCATTAATAGGAAAGGAATACATCCAAACTGATGTCTTCCTGGAAAAGTTGCATTGATGGAAATGGAGTTTTCCAAAAGAAATTTCTTTATCATAACACATTCTTCTCTAAATAGAATTAATATTCAGAGCATCTCAGTGCTTTCTGTATTATTCTAAAAGAAATGTTTCATAGTATTTGTCAGTTCAAGAAGTAATATGTTAGTTGGTTTTAGTGGCTTGTAATAACTAGATCAAGAGGAAGATCAGGTCAGGAATATTACTGTGACATTACTGAAACTTTCTTCATTAAAAGAAACCAGGTTTTATTATAAGGTTCTAAAATGCCCTTTTAATAATTGATGGACCAATTACTAAAGCATTTTTAAGTATAGTACATTGAAATTAAAAGGAAAACTCCATGAACTGGCCCCCTCCTATTTTTCCGGTTTTCTTATAACTTATTCCTTCCCATATACTTTGTGATCCACTGACAATGGCCTCGTGGTTTCTTTCACCAAATACTCCATCTCTGTCTGTAGGCATTTTCATCGGCTGTCACCCATGTCTGGAAGGCTTTCTTTTCTCATCTCCACCTCCTAGATTCCCTGGCATCCATCAAGCATCAGATAGAATCCCATCTTCTACAAGACATTTTTCCCAATCCCCCTTGATGCTAGTGCCTTTCCTCTTTAATTATCTTGTTTGCATCTGTACATAGTCATAATTACTTGCATGTAGCCCACCCTATTAGATTGGGTTCTTTGAGAACAAGGGTCTTTTTGCTTCTTTTTCTTCTCTCCAATGCCTGGCACATAGCAGGAACATAGTCAATACTTGCTGACTTGGCTTATCTATAAAAAACAAACAAACAGTATCATACAAATCTCAATTTTTCCATGGATCATTAGCTGCCTGCACCTCAAATCATAGGGCCCCCTGCGTTTGATTAGCTTACTTCCAAAGATGGTGGCAGTCTTACATTCTTACCCCCCTGTTCTGGGGTGCTTCTTAGTTGAGCCCATGAGGCTCTCCTAAACTGTGGAAATTGTATTTTGCATATATACAATTCTGAATATATTCTCCACAGAAAAAAATTGTAGCAAACCCTTCTAACGATACATCCAAGACAGAATTTTAATACACTGTCCTCAAATATATTCCATTCTGCAAAATGTATTTCTATAGTTTCTATTTGGTAACAGTTGTAGCTTGATAGAATATTTTCAGTCTTCAGTTGCTAAGAGGCATTTTTCCAACTGATGTCCACAGATTTACAGGCATAGAAAGTTTCTTGTATCCTTATCCCTCAAATCTCTTTTCAGAACTCAAAACCCTTCTTTCAAACCTATTCACACTGTCATTGCAACAGACTCCAACTTTCTTTGATATTCTACCCATCCTTCCCTTACCTTTATTTGCTTTTTAAACCTTTCCTCTCTTTTCTCTTCCATTCTTTTCCATTAAAATAAAACAAACCTAAAAACTGTCTTCCTTGTTCCACTGATTCCTCCTTTTGCTTATCTTCACTACTGTTTTAGCCATCTCATCTTTATTTCTCAATCATATCCCAGTCTAACAACCAACCGAATAGCTCCTGTAATGCAAATTTTCCTAGACTCTGTAGTAATTACAAAACTTTTACATTTCCAGCTCCATCATCTTTCAATTTCTTTTAAGTGACTTTGCTTCTAATTTGCCAAAACAATTAAGTTCTCACGTATCATTCACAGAAGAAATACAGTTGTAAGGTAAAGCATCTTCAAAAGATTAAATTTTCACTTAATAAGGTCTAAAGGCTGCCCACTGCAAACCATTTTCCCCCTTTACTTTAAGACTTTCTTTTTAAAAAATAAATTAATTTATTTTGTTGTTTACATCATTCATTTCCACGAGATATTGAGTTGCAAATTTTCTCCCCATCTTTTCCCTGACCAACACCTCAAAACACCCATTCCACTGTATAGCCCCTCCCCCCATCTGCTGTCTCCTATGTCCTCCCCCTCACCCCTCTGACTTTCCAGTAGGGCAGGATGGGTCTCCCTACCACAGTGCCTGTTTATCTTAATCCCAGTTGGATGTAGTTAAAAATAAAGATAATTTTATACATATATATGTATATATGTACTTTAAGACTTTCTTAGCATTCTATATGCCATATCACTTTCTACTAAAACAATGACTACCATCCTTCATTGGGAAGAATGATTTTAAAAAAGGTCTTAAGTGCTGTGTGCAATAATCTTTAATACTTATAAACCTCCCCGCAAAAATCACTGAGATATGTGAGCATTTACAAAACAATAATTTAGAAATTTACAGTAAATATGGTGCATTTTCATTTACAAATTTAGTTTATAATACTATAAATGTCTTCTTTTAAAATTAATTGATTTGTTTATTTACTTTTAGTTTACATTATTCAGTTTCACAATCCTTTGATTTTCAAATTTTCTCCCCTCCCTTCCCTCACCCCTCCATGGTGTCATGCAATCAAGTATAGGATCTGCAAATACTTTCACATTGGACATTAGTCTTGTTATATAGAAGGATTGTAACCAACGGAGTGAACAATGGGAAAGAAGAAACAAAACCAAACATGAAAAAGAACAATAGCAAGTAGATTGCTTCAATCTCCATTTAAACTCTGGTCTTTCTAGATCTTTCTCTGAATGTAGATATCTCCTTCCATCTTGAGACTTGTAGAGTTGTCTTATAACCGTGCGTTGTTGAGAAGAGTCCAGTTTATCAAAGTTGATCTTCACACATACTATGTGTCTGTGATTGTGTACAAATTTTTCCTGGTTTTGCTCTTCTCACTTAGCATCAGTTTGTATAAGCCTCTCCAGGTAAATATGAAGTCCATCTCCTCCCCATTTCTTATACCACAATAGTATTCCATTACATTCATATACCACAACTTGTTTAGCCA
>CM053602.1:14817777-14838731 GCA_028646575.1 Pseudocheirus occidentalis
CCACCAACAATGCATCAGTGTTCCAATTTTTCCACATCCTCTCCAGCACTTGTCATTTTCCTGTTTTGTCATCTTAACCAATCTGACTGGTCAGATGTGGTACCTCAAAGTTGTTTTGATTTGCATTTCTTGAATCAATAGTGATTTAGAGCATTTTTTCATATGCTTATAGATATCTTTCATTTCTACCTCTGGAAATTGCCTGTTTATATCCTTTGACCATTTATAAATTGGGGAATGACTTGTATTCTTATAGATGTGACTCAATTCCCTGTATATTTTAGAAATGAGGCCTTTATCAGAGACACTGGTTGTAAAAATTCTTTCCCAATTTCCCACTTTCCTCTTAATCTTGATTACATTGGCTTTGTTTGAACAGAAAGTTTTCAATTTAATGTAATCAATATTATCCATTTTGCATTTTGTAATGCTCTCCAATTCTTTTTTGGTCATAAAGTCTTCCCTACTCCATTAATCTGACAGGTAAACCATTCCTTGCATCCCAAAATTACTTACAGTATCAGCCTCTATACCTAGATCATGCACCCATTTAGACTTGACTTTGGTGTACGGTGTTAGATGATGGTGTATGCCCAGTTTCTGCCATACTGTATTCCAGTTTTCCCAGCAGTTTTTGTCAAATAATGAGTTAATGCTATATATTTCTACAAACCAAGAAAAGTATTTCCAGTCTTTTTTATCTGTCCTTACCTTTCCATACTCTGACTGGCCAGGGTGGAGAAGACTAAGAAAAAAAGATCTTGCAGCTGTACCTGCCTCTTCAAAAACCTTATTTCCCACCGAAAATCTGATCAAAGGGTCAATGGAAGCAAGTTGCTGCTTACAGAAAAGGAGAGTTGAGCATCAGAATTTTGTAATGTATTACACTTAGGAGGGAGAATTGTTTCTAACAACATTTCATCAATTAAACTCACATAAGATTTTAATTTTTAAAACAATTGCCCTCTCCTATGATGTGGGCAACTTAGAAGAGGCTAATGCCAAGTGTGTGGCAATAGTATAGTCTTCCCCAACATTCTGCATTCCCTGAATTTGTTTTTTGCTTTCATACCCCTTTTCTTGGGAAGAGTTAGAGCAGTTGGATGGTGCTGGGAATTGGGACCCTGACTCTAGCTCTTCACTTGGAGGCATGGCATCAGAAGAAAGTAACTTTCTTGTTATCAAAGCCAGTTGTTGGACAGCCTGTTTCTCAATTATGCAACAGAATTTGGCTCTTCCCAAATGTGCCAAGAATCTTTCTGGTAAAGATATTGGTTTCCTATAGTCAAATCTACACTCAGGTAGGTTGTTAAAATCAAAGTATCCATCTGGGGGTCAAGGATATGTGTCCCCTGAAGTTAATCTTATCCAAATTTGTTTTTGAAGGGAGGGGGAAGGCAGGGCAATTGGGATTAAGTGGCTTACCCAAGGTCACATGGCTAGTGTCAAGTGTCTGAGGCCAAATTTGAACTCAGATCTTCCTTACTCCAGGGCCAGCGCTCTATTCACTGTGCCACCTAGCCACCCCAATCCAAACATTTTTGCAAAGATTTTTAAATTGGGTCATAGAAAATTTGGATTCCTAGAAGGGATTTTTTTTTCCAAATTAGTCAAGATAAAACTAAACTAAAGTATGTCTTTAAAAGTATTAGACTGTCTAACTCCCATACTTGAGAGTAAAACTATTTTCTCCTGGAATATTTGAGCCAGAATCTGTGGGATGCCCCCCAAAATTATTTTGGAATCTAGTCAGAATCACTGAAACAAATTCACCAAATCTCTCAAAATTAAATTTTATGTCAGTCCAACAGCAACAACAATGTAAAACAGATAATTGAGACAGTAAAGAGGAAAAAATGAGATCTTTAGATGCCATCTGAGCTATCCTCAGTAAGACACTAAAGTATAGGCCAGATGCACCAGGACCACTTAACCAGAGATCAAACCAGGAGCCAGAAAGAGACCAGAATGGGAATCTCTGACTGAACAACTGCAGTGTTTTTACGAGACTGAACCAGGACCACTTAATCAATGGTCGGAACCATGGCACTCAACCAGAGCAAGACCAAAAAGAGCACAAGTGTGAGACACACAAGGAAAAATTTTGCTTTGTCTCACCTGTAAAAAACCAGTTTTTCAGTCCAGCCTTTGCTTTAGATGCCTAAATCACAGTGCCATGTTCATCAGAATGTCTGGGAAGCTGCCAAGATTTCAAGAGAATGATTACTAACAGGAAAGAGACCAAAAACACAATAATGAACAATAAATACAGAGAAGTACAGAAGGTGCCCTTGAAAGATAGACTTCTCTCCCCTTCTGTGATTTTTGGACAGCTCTCTTTATGGCTCAGCTGGGTTTTCCCTTTCAAAATCTCCTAAGTAAATATAACTTTGTGCATACAGGAGAGCTTCAGAAGCAGAGACCTCATCTTTCCAGCCTTACTGTTTGTTCTTTCATGCTTCTTCAAATTTGTTATGGGAGAAGTATCTTGCTTTTGAGTTCATGTGGTAGGTAATGATTGCCAAAGTAGATCTACCACAATGTAGAAATCATAGACATAAAAATAGGGGCCTTATTATGCTTAAGCACAGGTTCAGGCTTTTAAAAAAACTTGAATAAAAAATTAAGATTCTAAAGAGGTTTTTATGGACAAAAATACATTAAAGAGACAATTATTTTACATATTACAATCTTGTACTTTGTTTTAGTTTAGAAAAGTTAAAAAAAAAAGATTCCTAATTTTAATACCATAAAGCTTTGACAAACTTAGTTAAGTAAGGACATAATTTCATATGGAAAGAAAGTCAAACAGACTCTATGGTAAACTAAGTCAGGTTGCAGATTAAACTACATTTAGAGAGTTCACAATGGGCTGAATGAGAGAGGGTAGATTTCTGCGGCACCAAGATAACCAAGGAGTTCCTCTCCCTCTTTTTTAATGATAATTTATATTTTAACCAGCCAAATAAAGTTTAATTTCTTAAGCATATTTTGCCTGGGCCTTTTCCAATAAATAAAGGTTTTTCTTTAAACAGAAGATATGACTAAAAATGGACACTAGACGTAATCAGAGGGAGGAAAAAAAATGAGAAGGATGGAATGAATGAGGGCCATCCCTCCCAGAACACACATGAGAATGGGCTCCCAGACCTTTATTACTACACTTAGATTGCAGAAATTTCATGGGAAAACATGCAAATGACAGCCCTGTCAAAGCAGGCCTGGGATTTTCATTCAGACATCTCTATGGGTCACCCCCACTGCACCCAAATCGACATACCTATGTAATCTACAAGTCAAAACTTTCTACCCTCCCCTCTGCTATGTGTTCTGAATCCTAAAAACAGTGATAACATCCAGACTTTTCAAACCGTTACACAAAGAAATGCTTTTCTGTGTTATTTCGGCTCCAAAGATAGCAGCTGCCCCCTTCTGCTATTCCTCCTTGGCCCAAAATGGAATTCTGTGCCCAGGTGAAGAGAATCCACACCGTCAGTGGCTGCATGAGGTGGAGGCGGTTGGCATGCTACACTTTGGGTGGCACCAGTGTGGGTTGCAGTATGGTAGAGGTCCTGACAGGCCCTGGGCACAGCTCCTGGCATTTCCTCCTCCCACATCCCCTGTTTATTCATTCAGGGAGAGTGACCACATTTGTTTTCCTGATACAGTTACATCATATTTTGCTTTCCTATCTTCTTTCTGGCTGCTTCTTCAGTGTTTCCCGATGATGGCTAGCCAGGCTAGATCTGCTCTGGCTTTTCTGTTTTACTAGCTAAAAGTACTTGCACATATCATTCTTCTCATTCTCTCCTAGACAGTTCCTTTGGCCCATCCAGATCCAGCTGAATGACTCTTGGTTGTCTGGTTTATTCGGTCAGGATTCCCCATGTCTCTTAACCTTTCCACTCCGTTGTGCTTTTGCTGGTACTTGTCCTCACCTTTATCACTTTCATGTGAATCCAAGGCTTTCTTTCCTTTTTGGGTCCCCAGCGGCCTGATCACCAAGTTCTTCACTTTCTTCTTCCCTCATTTAATGCTTTTCAGCTTGAAGTCAGGCATCCGTCTCTTCAGGGCTTGTATATTGCCTTGCTTGGCCTTGGCCTCTTTTTCTCCCTCCATTGGGCATTGTGGCTCTGGCAGCTGCTGTAAGAGCTCAAACTGCCACCAGAACCAGAACTCACCTCTCTCCTTCCTCCACCTTCGCCCCCACTCTTCCTCCCTTCCCCCCTTTCTGTCTCTAGCCTACAACAGAGACAAAAGAAGGAACCCTCCATGGGCTCAACCTCTTGTTAGCAAGCCACTGCTGCTGCCACCACCACCACCATGGCCATAAGCTCCTTCTTCTTCTTATCTAAGGAACCTTTGAAGTCTTCAGCAAATTCTTCACATCCCAAGATATGTTTCAATCACCTTCATAACCTCCTAATTAGGATCAATGGCTTTGACCCCCAAATAATACAAATTTTAAAAATAAATTAAAGATGAAGGATTATCACCACATCGCTTCATGGCTTGTCTCCTTTGTATCTCTGTAGTTTGTCATTTCGAGAATGGATCCAGTGTCTATCCAGAGGAGGACCAGCAGGGAAGGCCCCAACCCTGGCCCAGAGGCAGGGCCTCATCATCTTCTCACTTGGAGATCAGAATTGATGGTGTTGGCACTGGACCCTACAGGACAAGGTTCTAGCAGCTCAGCTAGAACCTGAACTGTTCCCTGATGTCCCCATGATGTCAGCTACAAAGTACCTAATGCTGGACTGTGCCTCACCCCCCAGTTTCACTAGGGAAATGGAAGGTAACTAGAAGAATCTGTACCGAGCCTAGCCTAAGGTGACCTCCTTGACTGATGCCCAAGGAATCCTGAGACTAGAGACTTTGACTAGGGCCTCCTTCCCTGATTAACCCTTCCCAGATACCCAATTCAAACCCTGGAACATCCCTATCCCCGCTTGCAGGTGAGAACAGAGACAGTCCATCCTCTTGAACTCCACCCCATGGCCCATATGGGACAACAACCAAAAAAAAGGACAGAGACTTGGACTCACCTGCAACCTTGGTTGCCACTCTCAGATCTGCACCAGCCCCAAGCAGAAAAGGTTGGAAAGAGAGGGACCTTCTGGATCTCTCCCCTTCATGAAAACAGTACAGAGAAGAGTACTTGCCCCCACCCCGTCCCCCTTGGCAGCCCTCACTCTATATCCCTGCCTTGCTTTCAATGCCTGCTTCATCTTGGATGTTGTTTGATCTTATGTGCATTGTCCCCCTAGTTCCCCTCCAGCATTGTCTGTGCCAGGTCAGAATGGATGACCTTGACCTTTGGAATTTCTCCTCTCCTTAAGAGAGTCAAGTATAGGGCTTGTTAGGTCTACTTGAAAAGACTTGGGGACTGCCCTAAAGGTGAGAGGCAAGGCTCCCCCATACCTCTCAATACACAACAGCAACCTGGATCCCTAATGTTAGCTACCTGGGGGGTTATGTCCAGAGTCTCCTCCTCTGCTCCTTCCAACACTTACTGTGACCTGGGCCCCAACATCAAGGAAGAAAATATGACTCTTGACCTTTAATAAGTACAATAAGCTTGACTCCTTTCCTTTGGCTGCTTTTTCTTTGGAAGCAAGGCAATTGGGGTCAAGTGACTTGTTCAAGGTCATACAGCTAGTGTCAAGTGTCTGAGGTCAAATTTGAACTCAGATCCTCCTGACTCAGGGCCAGTGCTCTATTCACTGTACCACATAGCTGCCCCCCAATTTGTGGCTTTTGCTGCTTTCACAGCCCCAACTCCTTATCTCCTGTGAGCCCTATATGAAAATGAAACATGCAAATTCCTCCCTCAGGAATGAGAACTTCTCTTTCTTGGGGTAGTCCAGTGCCAGTGTCCACAAAAGGACTCTGGGGTTCTATTGCTTGTACACTGAGGTACCTGGGCAGTACATTCAGAGAAAGGTCATCACTTCTTTTCCCTTGGAGATGCCTGGTAAGGATTCCTTCCTACCAAAGGCAGAGTGTCTAAACAGCTTAGGGAGCATCTTGGGGGACAGGCCCTTCCCAGTCCTCCCAGAGAGAACCATCCTTACATCATCCCAATTAGAATGTGTTTGGGAGTGAAGAGCATGAGCCAAGCCCCTTACATAGCATGGCTCCTGTGACCTTGTCAAAGAGTGACCTTCTAGAAATGAGAGAACTGAAGATTTCCCATCAGTGGTCACTGCTTTCTTAGGTATTATCTTTATATTTAAATATTATTTAAAATCTATACATTTTTAGGATTTCCAGCAGTAGATTCTGCTCTTATAGAGGATATGTAGAATTACAGAAGGCTATTGAAGTTAATCTTTGAAGGTCAAAGCCTTTGGGCAGGAGTCTAGAAGGCCCTTTAGAATGCCTGTACATACATAAATCTCAGTTCTTACGGGAGTCTTCCTCTCTGACCACTGTCACTGACAGCCCTTGTTATAGGCATTGGACACAAAGGACACTTGGCTGGGCCCAAGATCCTAGAGTCTCAACTGGGAGGTACTTCTCAGAAGTCATCTAGTCCACTTTCCTTTCACAACTGGGGAAATAGGCTTCACAGAAGTCACTGGACTTGCCCAAGGTCATAGAGTTAAGGTTTTTAACTTAAAAAGTTCAGTTTCTGAATGAGCACCCCTGGTTCCAAATCTAATTCTCTTTCCCTGCCTTCTTCTGACCAAATTAAGGGACTTGTCAAAAAACAAATATTTTGATTACAAAATGGGAATCCTCCTACTGGGCTTGTCTTCCCCTAAATCAGTGGTTCTCAACCTTACTACTGCCGTGACCCTTTAATACAGTTCTTCATGTTGTGGTGATCCCCAACCAGAAAATCATTTTTTTGCTACTTCATAACTCTAATTTTGCTACTGTTGTGAATCATAATGTAAATATCTGATATGCAGGATGTATTTAAATTGAACATAACCTACAGGTTGAGAACCGCTGCCCTAAATCAAAGTGCTCCAACATTTTCATGTACAGAAGGCGGAGGTGGGCATATTCTGTTAAGGGTTCTTTCCCACTGCAGCAGCCTCTCCCAGGGTGTTCTCTGGGCTTCAGAGAGAACTGATTCCAATGATCTGTCTTCAAGCTTTTACAATGATGCCTTTAGTTGTTGCATACAAAAACAATTTTGATGCCATAAAATTTAAAATTTCTTTCCACAAATAAATCCAACATTTAAAATTAGAAAGGAAAGTGGTAAATGGAGGGAAATATTTGTAACAAGTTTCTTTGATAAATATCTCAGTCAATTCTGGTTGTATCAACTCTCCTCACACCACCACTACATTTTTTAAAGTATTTTTTTCGACTGCTATTGTGAATTTTCAGTCTCAATGAAACAATAGGCCCTTGCAAAAACTCGAAAAATAAAAACTATTCATAATCCTACAAAACAAATTCCCATATTCAAGATGGATGCCCCGCCCCATCCCCCACCCCATGCATCTGAAGTCCATTACCTGTGTGACAAATGAGTGATGTTTCATGTTCAGTTTTCTGGACTCCAGGTTTTCATTGCATTAATCGGAGTTCTACAGTATTGCAAAGCTTTTTTTCTCTACAATGTTGTTTTGCATGAATTGTTCCACTTCTCATTACACTGCATCTATCCACAGAGATCTTTCCATTTCATCATTTGTTATGGAAAATAATATTCCATTACATTCGTATACCATAAGTTTGCCAGTTTTGCTTGCTGTGAAAAAGAAATGCTATGAGTATTTTTGTGCATATGGATCCTTTTCCTCTTTCCTTGATCAGTTTCAGGGTATAGGCCTCATAGCAGTATGGCTGGGTTAAAGGATACGCCCAGTTCAGTAACTGTAGGGAAGGAGCTCCCACAGATGAATGGCTGAACTGATACATAGCTCCACCAACAGCATGCCTCTTTTCCCATATATAATGACACCAACAGTTGTCATTTTCTTTTGTCAACTTTGCCAATCTAATGAGTGTCAGGTGGAACCTCAGTTGTTTTCATTTGCTTTTGCCCAATTATTTGTGATTTAGGGCATTATTCATATGACTTTTGATTACTTTCTTTATAAACTGTCTGTTCATTTTCTTGGACTAATTACCTATTAGTAAATGGCTCTTAGACTTTTATAATTGAATAACTTCTTCAAATATTTTGGATTTGAAATTTGTCAAAATCTTGCTGGAAATAATTTTTCCCTGTTTACCAATTTTCCTCCTAATTTTAACTGTATTTGATTATGTGTGGGAAAAACTTTTAAATTTTTTATAATCAAAACAGTTGTTGGGAAAAAACATATTGTAGGACTGTGTTTTCTAATCTACTCTATCTTCTTTCATTTGGGGGGTGAGTTCATCTAATGAATATTTCCCATTATAATCACAACTTGTATATTCACGTGGACATGAGAGACGAGTGACCTGCCTGCCCCACCCTCCATGTTCCTTTTCATGCCTTCTGGGGAGTTTGGGATCTGAACTGTCTTTCTTCCTGCACATTTGGCCTTGGCCTAGGCCACAGGAAGAGAATGTGACCTTCACAATCAATGACAAGTCTAGGTTTAAAGTCAAACCATGTTCTGTGGAGAAGGGGCTACAGGGTTAGGAGAGGAGAGACCGCAGCCTGGGGTCATCTTAAGCCTAAATGATGTGAGTAGGCAGGAAAAAGGGTGAGAAAGCTGCCCACTGTCTAGTTTGAAACAGCTTTGGGAACCCATAGACAGAGCATGGACGATGATTGTCCCAGGAGGAGTGCCCTCATTGGCTGGAGGCAGAGGCTGGAAATTGATGGACACCCCTTGGTTTGTAGCCCTTTTCCACTCCCAAACAAGGTGCTCTAAGTAAGCCTTTTTCTCCTGCTCCATCCAAGGTCCTCACCCTGCTGGACAGGTTTGATGTATCCCATTGGTACTTGTAAGGTGAAGGGCTGCTGGGAGGAAAGGAGGAAGTACAGGGAGGAGCAGGACAGCCTGATGCATCCCATTGGTAATTGTGATGTGGAGGAGGAGGCAAAGGAGGTCTGGGTCAACTGTTTGGTCCCCCAGTATCACCCAGCCAACTAGCAGGGAGGAGGGAGAACCTCCATGGCCTGTGCAGATACTCCCCAACCTCATTCTCAGTTCCACCATCTCCAGAGCAGGGTGGAGAGAAGGCCCAGGGCCCAGACTTCCTGACGGCCTCCAACAGCCCCTAAGCCCCCATGGACACAGAGGAGTCTCTGGGAGGGACCAGGAAGGAGCCATCACCTTCCTCCCTATCATTCAAATCCCTCCCAGCACCACCCTTTTCTCCCTCCTTCCCTGCTGCATGGCTGCTGGGGGTGGGGGTGTGGAGTGTACACCTGAACTGTCTTTCACTATGTTCCCCTCCCCCCTTTGACCTTGTCTTGGCCTTGGGGGAATGAAAAAGAGGCTGTAACCTTGACCTTCAATGAGCAATAAGAGCCTCTGAGGTGGAAAAGGAGAGTTTGGTAGGTGGACTGGGGCTTTTTAGAAGGTGAGCCCAGCTTGTCTACCACTTTCTTAATAAGGTGACCTTAAGGGTGATGAGGATGGGGGGTATGACAGAAGGAAAGGCACCCACTGACTTCCATGAAACACCCCTGTAGCCCCTGGCTGGGAGGGGACCACGTGAGGGGCTCTATGGATGGCTGATTGGCTGGTGTGGGAGACTCCCTCCCCTTTTCTGTTGGTCTCCTAAGCAGGCAGACCAGAGAAGGTCAGGAGATGCAGGTCCAGGAGCAAGGTGCCCCTGTCTGGGTAGGTCACCTCTTTCATCCAGGCAGGAAGCCTTCACAGGAAAAACTGGACCTTCTGTTGCATGAGTGACTCAGACCTTTCCCATCAGCCATCAGTCATTGTCCTTTTTCCCTCTGGCCAGGTTCAGGTATGCATTGGGATCTGCACATAGAAGGCCCAGGGACAGTCCCTGGACATCTGGTGCTACTGCTGAGGGGACACTGAGCAGTTATTGGGATGGGGGAGTGTGGCAATGGGAACTGGGTAGAGTGGGAGTTTAATGTCCTTTCCCTCCAGGGCCTCTGCCCCCCCCTCAAAAAATATAGATACCTCTTGGTGGCAAAGTAGGCTATATGATTTGTTGGTGTAAAGGTTCACACTTAGCTATTGGGAGAGCTGCTCTGTGCAGTTGCAGAGGAGGGACAGCAAGGCTGAAAAGTCTAAGCTAGGGTATTGTATTTTTACTTCCATGACTTTTTTTCCCCTATAACATATGGAGAGTACTGATGTCTCCTGTCTTTGTTGAGAATTCCCCCAATCTATTGTCTAAGGTTGATTCCATCCCCTTGGGCTTGTCCTCCTTTGTTTCTCTGCAGTGTGTTATCTCTGGAAAAGGTCCAGCCTCTAGCCAAAGAAGGGCCAGTGGAGGAGGCAATAACCCCTGGGACAGAGGTAGGTCCCATTACCTTCTCAACTAGGAACTGCAACTTGATGGTGTTGGCCAGAGGCCCCACAGGACTATGGCCTCTGTCCAGCCAGGCTTTAAGCAATCCTCTGAGGTCTTCAAAGGAACTGAACCCTGGATTGTTCCAAGCTCCCCCTAACACCAGCAACCTGAAGTGACTCTTGAGATCTAGATGGGTCCTGTTCCCACTAGGCTTATATCCTACGTGGTCATTTTGAGTTTTAGATGTTTATGGGATATCCAGCTTGAAATGCCCAGTATTCACTTGGTAAAAGCAAGCCTGGAGTTAAGCAGAGAGAGTAGGTCATTACATATAGATCATGTTTGCATATTCATGGGAGATAATAATGAAACCCAATGAAGATGGTGAGGTTCCCAAGTGAAAAAAAGAGCAAGAGAAAGGACATGGGCTGGAGCCTTGGAGCACACACACAGTTCAGGGCGTGACAGGTATGAAGAACTAGCAAAAGAAGCAGAAAGTAGTCAGACTAATAACAAGAAAACCAGAACAGAGCAGTACCATAGAACCCAGGAAATGGTTAGTTTCCAGGAGGGAAATGTGGCAAATAGTAACCAGCTCTAGAGAGAGGTCTAGAAGGATGGTTATTGAGAAGAGACTCTCAGATTTAACAATTAAGGGATCATTAGTAACTTTGCAGAAAGCATTTTCAGTTGAGTGATGACATTCAAAGCCAGCTTGGCAGGGGATGAGAAGTGAGTCAGAGAAGAGGACTGAATGTAGGCAGCTTTCCCAAGAAGTTTGGCTGAGAATGGGAGAAGAAATAGAGGATAATAGCTTGAGAGCATGGTTTGTTAAAGATGTGGGAAACTTGGGCATGTTTTTGGCAACAGAGCTAGAACCAGTAGATAGGGAGAAAACAACGAGGGGGGTGGTGGGTATGATAGAAGAGGCCATGTGCTGGAGAAGATGGGGAAGGGTAAGATGGCTTAAAGGGCAGCTAGGTAGCACAGTGCATAGAGTACCAGGCTAGATGAGTCAGGGAGACTCCAATTCCTGAGGTCGATTCCAGCTTAAGACACTTAACTAGATGGGTGACAATAAGTAAGTCACTTCATCCTGTTTGCCTCATTTTCCTCATCTATAAAATGAGTTGGAAAAGGAAATGACAAACCGCTCCAGTATCTCTGCCAAGAAAACCCCAAATGGGATCAGAAAGAGCTGGCCATGACTGAAGAACAGAAATAACAAGGTTGTTTACAGGGAACAGCTCGAGTCCTATGTTGACTTGGGCAAGAAGGACTATCTCACTATTAGCAAGTAAAGTAAAGGAGGAGAGGGTGGGCCATGAGATTAAGAAAAGGGAAGAAGTGGGAGCTCAGAGGGAGGGGCTTCTATTTTCTCAGTAAGATAGAAGTAAGACCCTCAGCTGTGAGGCTAGATGAGGGCTAATTGTTGAAGGTCTGAGGAGAGAAGAGAAGGTGAAAGAGCCTCTGCTGCAGAGTGGGATGAAAAAGCCTTTGGGGAGGGGACTAAAATGATTACTTAGCTTCAATGAGGACCCAGATAAGGTTAGACAACATGAATTTGCAGCAGACCCATTTAGATCAATTGCATGACCTCCTCCAGCTACAACTGAAAATGGACGAGTTGATGAGATACTATATTATGTCAGCTACAGTGTACACCCTTCCATGTGGTTCTGAGCACGAGTCAGGAAACCTGAGCACGAACACTGATTCTGCTCCTGCTTACCTATATAAACGTCTGGACCCTAATTCCAGCCAGACTATTCTAGTTACAGTTTCCTTCTATACCCTTTATAACAGTCTGTACCCTAAGTCCAGCCAGGCTATTCTATTTACTGTTTCCTTCTGTACCGTATATAATTTTCTGTACCCTAGATAAAGTTCTGTACCCTAATTCTAGCCAGATTATTCTAGTTACTGTATCCTCCTCTACCTTATATAACCTTCGGTACACTTTATAACCCTCAGTACCCTATATAAACTTCTATGACCTATGTAACCTTCTGTAGTCTATATAATCTTCTGTACCCCCACATAACATTCTGTACCCTATATAACCGTATGTACCCTTATTCCAGCCAGACTGTTCTAGTTACTGTTCCCTCCTGTACCCTATATAACCTTCTGTACCCTATATAACCTTCTGTATCACATATAACCTTCTGTACCCTAATTCCAGCCAAACTATTCTGGTCACTGTTTCCTTCTGTACCCTATATAACCTTCTGTACCCTATATAACCTTCTGTACCCTAATTCCAGCCAGGCTATTCTATGTACTGTTCCCTTCTGGACCCTATATAACCTTCTGTACCCAATATAACCATCTGTACCGCATATAACCTTCTGTACCCTAATTCCAGCCAGACTATTCCATTTACTGTTTCCTTCTATACCCTATATAACCTTCGGTACCCTAATTCCAGCCAGGCTGTTCTATTTACTGTTTCCTTCTGTACCCTATATAACATTCTGTGCCCCATATAACCTTCTGCACGCTATATAACATTATGTACCCTAATTCTAGTCAGACTATTTCCTTAATAGTCTGGCTGGAATTAGAGTACAGAAGGTTATATAGGATACAGAAGGTTATATAGAGTCCAGAAGGAAACAGTAAATAGACTAGTCTGGCTGTAATTAAGGTACCAAAGGTTATATAGGGTACAGACAGTTATATAGGGTACAGAAGGAAAGAGTAACTAGAATAGTTCTGCTGGAATTAGGGTACAGAAGGTTATATGGGGTACAGAAGGTTATATAGGGCACAGAATGTTATATAGAGTACAGAGGGTTGTATAGGTCACCAAAGGTTGTATAGGGTACAGAAGGTTATAAAGGGTACAGAATGTTGTATAGGGTGCAGGATGTTATATAGGGTAGAGAATATTATATAGGGTACAAAAGTTTATATAGGGAACAGAAGGAAACAGCAAATAGAATAGTCTGGCTGTAATTAGGGTACAGATGGTTATATGAGGTACAGAATGAAACAGTAATTGGCATAGTCTGGCTAGAATTAGGGTACAGAAGCTGATATAGGGTACAGAAGGTTATACAGGGTACAGAAGGAAACAGTAAATAATTCTAGCCAGACTATGCCAGTTACTGTTCCTTCTGTACCCCATATAACCATCTGTACCCTAATTTCAGCCAGACTATTCTATTTACTGTTTCCTTCTGTACCCCATATAAACTTTTGTCCCCTACATAATCTTCTGTACCCTGTATAACATTCTGTTCCCTATATAACCTTCTGTACCCTACTTAACATTCTGAACCCTATATAACCTCCTGTACCCTATATAACCTTCTGATCCCTAATTCCAGCCAGACTATTATATTTACCGTTTCCTTCTGTACCCTGTATAACCTTCTGTACCCTATATCAGCTTCTGTACCCTAATTCTAGCCAGACTATTCCAGTTGCTGTTTCATTCTGTACCTCATATAACCATCTGTACCCTAATTACAGCCAGACTATTCTATTTACTGTTTTCTTCTGTACTCAATATAAACTTCTTTACCCTATATAACCTTCTGTACCCTATAGAACCTCCTGTACCCTATAGAACCTTCTGTACCCTATATAACCTTCAGTACCCGAATTCCAGCCAGTCTATTCCATTTACTGTTTCCTCCTGTACCCCATATAACCATCTGTACCCTAATTCCAACAAGACTATTCTTTTTACTGTTTCCTCCTGTACCCTATATAACCATCTGTACCCTAATTCCAGCCATACTGTTCCATTTGCTGTTTCCTCCTGTACCCTATATAACCTTCTGTACCCTAATTGAAGCAAGACTATTCTATTTACTGTTTCCTCTCATTCCTTTCATCTTTCTTTAATTTCTCACCTCCATGCATTTGGCCCCTATTCCCTTCCTTTTTTTTGCTTTTTGAAGGGGGCAGGGCAGGGCAATTGGTGTTGATTGACTTGCCCAAGGTCGCACTGCTAGTAAGTGTTAAGTGTCTGAGATATAATTTGTACTCAGGTCCTCCTGACTCCAGGGCAGGTGCTCTATTCACTGTGCCACCTAGCTGCCCCTCCCCTATTCCCTGTCAAAGCATAGCTCAGTGCCACTTCCTACATAAACCCCTTCCTGCTAACCCCAGGTGTTAAGCTAAGCTTAAGAAGGTATTCTTACCTTCTCCTGGAAGTTCCATTATATGTATTTTGTATTTACTCATCTATGTAGGGTTATTTCTCATTTATAGAAGGTAAGCTCCTTGAGGGTAGAAACTCAGTTGTTGTCACTGTATCCTCAGTACCTAGCATAGTTGGGGTACAGAAGGTTATATGGGGTGTTTGGGGAGGACTAGCACCTCTAGTTTGAGGGCTGCTCATCCACATTTGGTGTCCACCTTTCACCAAACTCTCCCCTGTGGCTCCAAGAAGCTGGAGCATGTACAGTGGCCACACTCCAATGAAACCATCTCAGCAGACAGGCTAAATCAGGTTGAGAGAAACTGGCAGGACTCAAACCTGTCCATGGACTAGAAGGACATCTGCCCAAGAATGTGAAGACTTT
The DNA here is from genome assembly GCA_028646575.1 of Pseudocheirus occidentalis. Lineage (NCBI taxonomy): Eukaryota > Metazoa > Chordata > Mammalia > Diprotodontia > Pseudocheiridae > Pseudocheirus > Pseudocheirus occidentalis. Next base: position 14,832,717 of record CM053602.1, read on the forward strand.
CCCCAATGAATGAGAACAATTTGTTCCAATCACCATGAAGGCAGCTGAAGCAGGTGCTGTGGAGTGCTTAGAGCTTGGTCAGACATTGAGAACATCCTGGGCCATTCCCAGTCATCCTGACTTTTGTCCTGTCACTGGACTTCGATGACTCTGGAAGAGACAGAGAGAGGTCAATAACTTTGTACAACTCTGCCTTCAATTCACGTGTGAGTCCAGACATCACCCTGTGATGGCACTGATCCTCTTTGAAATGGAGGGCAAACAATCTAGCATCTTACCTCATCCGTAGCCCCAAATCAGATGGACAAAAACACATGTTTGTTTAAAGTATTTTGTTTTTCTTTTTTCAGCACTGGAAGAGAAAGGAGAGAGAGAAAATTGGTCTTTGTTCTTTGAAAAAGAAATTAAATTATGAAAAAGAGACCTGTAGCTCTTGCTTTTGTGTCTCTCACTGCCCCTTCCACAGCACCCTCCCCCTACACACACACACACACACACACACACACACGCACGCGCATGCACGCACACATGTACACATGCATTCAGACTTGAAAATATCATAGGTCTGGTGGGAATATGTAAGACCGGTTATATTCACATAATGAAACATTTTAACCAGCAATAGAATATAAATGCTGTTCATCTATTTTCCTGTGTCTCAGATTTGCAACTTTCTTAGTCACTCTTTCTTGTCCTTAGGTGGCAAGAAACTGTTGAAGCTCTGATGTGCTATGCTCTGATGAAGAATAACCTGTAAGGAGACAACTCCTTGAAGAGGAACTGATTTGAGTTGAGTTGGTGCAATGCAAACAGGATACCAAAGCTCGGCTAGTTTGGTTTCAGAACCAACCTAATAACAATGATGTCATTTGGAGCAGAAATGACTCAGGACTGGGACAGATGTGTCAGAAAGATGCATCAGAGAAGGTAGATTAATCACAAGATCAAAGAGACATAGAAGGGTAGGGAAATTGCTTTTTGGTGGGGAAGAACCATTCACGCACACTATGGATTAGTGTCCAAATTATCTCAATCTCTTCTTGTGCTATTTATGGCATGTTTTTAAAATTGCACTAGAATGTACTTAGATCACATCATCTGACTAACTCCCAGTAAGTCTGGATATGAGGAAGATGATCACTCAATTCCACCATGGGCTTGAGTCTTGAAAATACTTAATAATTTACTACTATACATATAAAGAAATTATTTCAAATGTAGACTAAGTCACCCTTTTTCCTGGTTTACATAACTGTTTCCACTAAGGGTTCACATGGATGCCTCATAGTATAGAGTTGACTCTGGGTTCTCAGGGGTTATGCCACCTGGAAAGGCTTTGAGTACGGGCCCAGGGATAAGCTGGATCCATGTTGTCCAAAGATAAGCCTGGCTAACTAAGAGAGCCTGAAGACAAGGTTAGTGATAACATGTTGAATTTTTCAGCCACAACTCATCAAGACCACATACAAATTCAATAGAGAGGCTGAAATCTGGCAACCCAAATTGGAGAAATCACATATCCTGGCAGTGTTGAAGTATTTAATTAAATGCATTAGCACTTGAAAGAGTCCTTTTTACAACAGGCTCAATTTACATCCTCCAAGTATACAGTGGGAGAATCTGGCTTTATAATAACATATTAAGGTAAAATACTAAGAAACCAAAACTTTCTTGTATTCTCTCAAAAAGACCAAAGTTTCTATATGAGAAGAAACTTTAAAATTATATTGTCCAAAAGGGGAACTTTAAAAAATGCTATCTGATGGGTTAGAGGTTTTATAGACTTTCTAATCTGTTATTTATTTATAAGGATAGCACATATAGATTTTTTCTGTTGGAGCAGAGAACATCATGAATATTCATGACAATCAGATTTAATTACACTGTTTGTGAATTGATTACAAAAGTGGATAGAGAAATATCACAATAAATTGTAATCTTCAAAAACAATCTTTTGAGGACGGACTCCCAGCTGCCCTAACGTCTCACAAAAACTTTGGTCAGCCAAAAGAATGTGTTTATATTTATCCCTATCTAACTCCTAACAAATTCACTGAGCAGAAACACTGAACTGTTTCCAGTAGAAAATAAAACTGCATACAGTTTCTCCCTGTCTGTCTCCCTTTATTGGGCTTAGAAGAAAAATTAACTTTGTTTTTTTTGTCAAAATGATACTTTCAAAGGAACTAGTTGTGAAATCCTTGATCCTGAAATGTGTGGTCTTTATAAGAATGATATTCAATAATACATCTTAGTGTAAAAAATAATTTTTAAAAGTTACGTTTTCCTCCCATGTTCATTATATGTTTGTGAAAAAATCTGTCCTAAATGGTATGAGATTTTAAAATGCTAAAAATGAAAATTAAATGCCAATTGCATGTCTATATTATTGTTGTTCAAGTTCTGTCTGACTCTTTGTGACTCCATTTGGGTTTTTCTTGGCAAAGATACTGGAGTGGTTTGCCATTTCCTTCTCCAACTAATTTTAGAAATGAGGGAACTGAGGAAAATCGGGTTCAGTGACTTACCCAGGGTCCCACAGCTAGTAAATGTCTGAGGCCAGGTTTGAACTCAGGAAGATGAGTCCTCGTGACTACAGGCCCAGCACTCTGTCCATTGTGCCACCTAGCTGACCCTACGCTTATCTACCTTATGAAAATTATCATTGGTTAATAATATATGGACAAGTACTGATTCCATATTTCATTCTGTATATTTCTGCCATGTATCTTTGCTGCTAAGCAACCAAGAATCAAATATATAACTTTCATTTCTGGGGGATGTGTTGGTGATGTTTGATTAACACACTAGATATTAGAGTCACAAGAAAAGAAGGATTAGCTCACATTGATTAATGACCCATTAAGTTTCATATTTCAAGAAGAAGGAGGAGATAAGGTAGAAAATGTCTCCAGAAGGGAGGTTTATTTTGGAAGACAGTCATATTTTTTAGAACTTTCAAGAAAAGAAAATTGTAAATAGAATACTTGTGTGCATATTTGTACGTGTGTGTGTGTGAGAGAGAGAGAGAGAAAGAGAGAGAGAGAGAGAGAGAGAGAGAGAGAGAGAGAGAGAGAGAGACTGACTTGAGACGCATTCTTTTCCAAAAGTAAAAATCTGTGAGGTATATAGAACATCTGGAGCACCCTTTCCTACCATAACTTGCACAGTGGTTCATCCTGTGTGGTCCACATGCATATAAAACCATATCTCATAAGCACCCAGACATACAACCAGTGTATTTACCTTTACAAGTAAGCCAGAAGCTACAATTAATCCACAACAAAGCAAATTAATGAAATGTCAGTGTAAGAAAAGCAGCAATAGGGTCAGCTAGGTGGCACAGTAAATAGAGCACCAGCCCTGCAGTCAGGAGGACCTGAGTTCAAATGTGACCTCAGACACGTAACACAAAACTAGCCGCGTGACGTTGGGCAAGTCACTTAACCCCAACTGTCCTACCTTCCCCCCTCCAAAAAGCAAAAAAAAAAAGTAGCAATAAAACGTTTTCTCCATAACCTTGGGGCATACACTCTAATAAACATATACATCACAGAGAGAAGGGTGGACATGTGTAGAGAGAGGCCCACAGAGAGAATACGTATGGCTAGCACACTGGTTACTGCTGATGTCTTCTGGTGATATCACTGCCCTACTCCTGCTAGGTCTCCACTCCACTGATCTCAAGGGATGTGCATTCTCTGAAAGTCACATGGTATCAGCTAGGCATGACTGCTGTTCACTATTGCTCTAACTGATCTCTGATCTTATGGCAGCTGATGGTCTTTGCTAAGCATGGCTCTAATGGGCAGAAAGTTGTAGAACCCACAGGGCACTCACTGGAGTGCTAATTCATACTTACAGGAGCGGGCATAATTTTTGCTCTTTTAAGCTTAAAGTATCATGGCTATGGGGCAGGGGGCCAGAGAAGGGAGGGCATAACTCTTTTTTAAAAGGAGAAACCTCACACAGTTATCAAATTAGGAAAAATGCTTCAGTAACTTTTTCTCTTTCTGTGCCTGAGCCCTGATCAGTGAGAGTAGATGCTTCCTCTTCAGGAGATTCCTTGCTCCAGGTGCCAGGCTCTTTGAAACAGGGCAGCTTCAGTTAGCTTGTGCCAGCTGTTTTCTTTCTTAATTGTATTTGTTGGTCACTGGTACTCTATAACTTTTTAGGGATATTGTAGACGAAATTCCTCTTCAGACCAAGAAAAACCTACCTTTAAACACATATTCTCCCAGCTCTATGTCTCAGAATCACAGAACACCATGATGTCCAAAGAATTCAGATTGCAGGCTAACCAGATGACAAGGGAAGATACACTATGGTTGGAATATTAGTAATGATGCTCGACACTGCAGAATTGGCATAAGATACAACACCAAGGTGTCATGGGACAAAAGAAGAAAGTGGATATCTATGAAGGAATGGGAGGAGAAAAGAAGCATTTAAGTACCTGCTATATGTCGGGCACTTTACTAAGCACTTTACCAATATTATCTCATTTGCTCTCCAAATGGCCACCAAACGTCCCACCTTGAGGGTTACATGGGTATCTACAAAATGTCCAAAGAATCACATGCAAATCTGCAATGGGTTAGGTAGGCCCTCCATAGAGTATTTATGTAGGGGTATGGATAAGAGCCACACAGGATGAAAAACCATACAGGAATTGTGATCTGCACCTGAGGGGTCAGGGGGATCGGGAGAAAGTGTGTGTGTGGGGAGTGAGGGCAGGGTTACCATCAGTGGGTTCATGGGTCTGCAGTATTTTGCCACTCCATTCCACATCCAGAAAAGGGAGACACTGAAATTAACCTGACTCTTCCCCTTAGAGAATAAAGGAGTGTTAGTTTAAGGGGCATATGGGAAATCCCTCTTCCTTATGAAACTACCTTGGCATAAGGAGAAAGTTCCAAACTTCTTTCTTGTACCATCTATAACACTCACAAACTTAAAATATATTTGTCTAAAAGCTACATCTCACTGATTTTTATAGGAAGGAGAATCCCGACCTTAATATTCCATAGCTGATAAAGGATTGAGACCAATTGGATTTAAAATTAAACTTTGATAATACATGGTTTGAGCAGGCATTTGGGAAGGTAGACATCAAAGAAACACATTTGTGTAGGAGATTAAGCTGAGATTTCTACTTAATCAAATGTAGCACTGATATATTACCACCTTATCTAATTAAAACAAGGCAGCTTCCTGATCAATGATTAATCATGTTAAAAAAAACATCAATATAAGGTCATTATCTTGGAGAATTGTCTTGTGACCTAACTCCACAGTTCTTTTTCCAATATCAAGATGATGTTAAAAATTATGTAATTTTAGAAGAATGATTTGAAAGCACCTAATTTTAGTCATTCAACCTTTCTACAAATGTCTTCAGGTAATGTCTTCCACCTTGATTTCAAGGCTTGACAATGGCATACTTATATTTCTTTTACAGGAAGGCGGATTAAAAAAAGACAAGTAGTTTTGGAAAACCTTGTCCATTTGGGCCTTTGTTAAAGGTTACCATTACCAATTAGGTGCTCAGTGAAAGAAAGGAGGACACACCACTTGTATGGCTTGAAGCTAATCTCACTTTACAAATTGGCAGTTGATAGGAACTCCCCAAGGTGAGAGTGATATAAATCTCTCCAAATGAATTAACTTTGTGAAAAATGATCCTACTAATACTTGGCTGGATGTGATGATACACATTTGACACAGACCCTGGTTTCCTTTTATCATAGTCCAGAAAACCTAAAAATGATATCCCTCTTTAGGACTCACAAGGCTCACTTTTTAGTAGGATGCCTCTGTTCTGTACATTCAGTACAACCCCCATTTCTTACCCAGGTCCCCTACTCTGCCTTCTTTCTCCTAATGTCCACAGTCCATGCTTATACTCCTTATTTTTAGATCAATTTTACTCCCTTTTTAGCCAGGCCTGTTGCATTAGTCAATACCTAGTGTCTCCCTGTAACATTAAAAACAGAAAACCAGCTACACTCAACT
>CM053602.1:14848871-14871921 GCA_028646575.1 Pseudocheirus occidentalis
TTTGATTGAATCAACTTCCTCTTAGGGAAACTAGGTCATTCCTTTTGTTAATTGATTGATTGAATCCTTAGCTTGATTGATTGAATCTTTAAAATGTGAAGCTGGTTTTTCCCTTAGGGAAACCAGCTGATTCTTCTCTTGTTCCTTGTTCCTTTCTATAATAAGATATAATATTGAAACCCTCCTTGTTCTGAAGATTGTATATAATATTGTGAATTGTTGATACTATGAACATTGTACTGAATCTGATTTTGTAATGGAATAAACACAGTGTTCACTAATACTGTGTAATCTGAATCTTAAAAGCTCTTCACAGTAGCATTCTCTCAGGAATCTACTACTGATTGGCTTTACATGGGGATAAGACTATATAAGAGCCCTAAATCCATTTCTAAGATAATAATATAGAAGCACTTTGCAACCTCAAAGAGATATGTTAATGTCAGGCATTAATATTGTTGCTATTGCTGCTCTGTAAGCAAAATTCCAACCAGTCAAGGTAATAAAAGGAGTAACTCTCCACCACCTTTCTCCACACCTCACAAATTGAGTCCTAGGGCTTAGAAATACTGTCCTGGTGGGTCTCTGTACCCAGTAGTTACCCAAACCATTTGCTTCCCAGATTTTTTTTTCTGTTATGCCAATAGGAACGAATAGTTTTTCTCTTTCCAAGTATGAGAAGTGGGAGTGCATTGAAACCCCTCACCTATTCCATTTCAGGGCAGCTAAGTGGTGCAGTGGATAGAGCACCAGGCCTGGAGTCAGGAAGACTCATCTTTCTGAGTTCAAATCTGGCCTCAGATACTTACTAGCTGTGTGACCCTGGGCAAGTTACTTACCCCTATTTGCCCCAGTTTCTCGTCTGTAAAATGGCGTGGGGAAGGAAATGTGAAACCGCTCTCGTATCTTTGCTAAGAAAACCCCAAATGGAGTCACAAAAAATCAGACATGACTGAAGCAACTTATTTCATTTCAAGTTGTTGATTCAGTCAGCACCAGGAGCTGTCCACTAAAATCGCCACGGCTTTTCTAAGAAGCTGGTTCTCTGTGAGGAAAGGAGGCTGCACAAAGAGATAGATAGCTGGTTTCTCCTTTTTTTGGATGGGGGGGGAGTGGTTAGAGGGAATATCTCTATGGGAGCTCTACTCCATCAGGTCCTGCCAGTTTTTATAAAACTGTGTTATTTTCTTGCCTTGTCAGAATCAAAATATTCTATGTCTGTATCGATCCTGGAGTTTTAAGCAGTTTTCCTTTGTTTCTCCAGGGTTTTTTGTTAATTGATCTTTTCTTTTTGGTACCTCAAGAAGTGTTTCAGGCTACTAGGATCCTAGAGACAAGCCCTGCGGGTAGATACCTGAGAAGAAGCTTTTGTACCCTTCTCCCTATGTGATTGCTGCCTAAAAGTGAGAAATCAGGTTCACTGGGAAGGCCCTTAACTCGCATAACGTTGGAAATAATTGACATCTATAAAAAATTCCAAATCAGTAAACCAGGCAAGAAACATTTATGAAGTGCCTACTATGTTTCAAGCACTGTGTTAAGCACTGGAGATACAGAGAGATGCAGAAGACAACCCCTGCCCTTGATGAGCACATAATATAATGTCCCTTTTTATATGATTTATCATTTGTCTTAATTGCCAATAATAACATAGTCTCAAAGTAGCAAAATAACACATAAATGTGTGCAAGTACTCTGTGGACACAGTGGAACTTTATTCCCATGATTATTTCAGGTTCTTTATTTCAGTTCTTCTTATAGTTTTCATAGCTGCTATTTTTGCCTATATTAATAAAATTAAAATGTGCAGAATTGGGCTAATCTTTATTTTTTAAATACTTGAAATTTACTCAATCTAGAAAACATTATGTTTAATATTACTGTTTGCTTTTAGTTTGGAATTATTAACAAAATAGATATTTTTAAAAGCATTTTTAAGTGTTTAACTTAAATTTTAAGAAATGGTCTACATTTCAGCTTAAATATTCAGGCTTTTAACTCTTTAAACTTTAAAGTGTAATAACTCTGTTTTCTTCCTTGTATTGTGAGGCTTTATGAGAGAGCACTCAAATATTAAGTACTTCGATTACCTATCACTTTAAAATGACAGAGAGAGGGAGAGAGAGAGAGAGAGAGAGAGAGAGAGAGAGAGAGAGAGAGAGAGAGAGAAATGGATTGAGAGAGAATGTGTGTATGTGTGTGTTCTAGTCACAAGTGGTGGCCAGAATGCTTTTTAATCTGTCCACTAATATATTAGTAATTCCTCCTGGCTTAATGTCTCTGAAAATGTGGGACACATGCCACCCCTGTCTTCATTCAAGTCATTGTTAAACATTGTGAACAGCACAAGGTCAAACACTTATCTTTGAGATGTTCCACTAGGGATCACCTTCTAAACTGACCTCAACCCAGATGGCTGCAATTCAAGTGGCTGGATCAAGCCATTCAAATAGGTCTGAATATTCCAACTGTGCTGTCATTTAGCCCATATCTCTCCATCTTGTCTACTAGCATAGCAACAGAATCTTTGGTAAAAAATCTACTTAAACTGTATCTGTAGCTTTACCCTGGTCTTTCCTGCTACTTTCTCTGGTGCCAAATGAAAATGAAGTTAATCTGGCATGGCTTGTACCTGAGGAACACAACTTGGCTTTTATTCTTCAGTGTTTCCCTTTCCAAGTGCACACAACCCATCCTTTTAATATGTTCTAGAATTTTGTCCCCAGTACAAGTCAAGTTCATTTGGCAGAGTCCATTCTCTTCTTCCTTTTAAAATTAGTGACAGTGGCTCAGTAATCATATTTGGTAGATCTTTCAGTACTTACAATATAGTATGCTCAGGCCCAGGGACCTCACTGAAGGTAACTAGATTTCTTCAGCCATGGCCTCATTTATTTTAGGTTTCCTTTCCCTGATATTTTGGACCTGTTTTTCCCAATCTAAAGAGCATTCTACTTGGAAAAGGAAGTAGAAAGCAAATGAGACTTGAACATTTCAGGCTTCTCGTTGTCATCCACTGTCATCAACTCATCTCCCCTGAACAATAATTGTCTCTTCTTTGATTTTTCTTATGTCTCCAACATACCTTAAAAATCTCTTTCCTCTAGGAATTTATCTGGGTACATTTAAAATATAATAGTCATTGTTGAAAGCAAAGTACAGAAACACAATCAGGATAACACAGGATCTAGCAGCTTCTAAATTAAGGGATCAAAGGGCCTAGAATATGATATTCTGGAGATCAAGGGAGCTGGGATTAAAACCAAGAAGCACCTACCCAGCAAAACTGAGTTTAATGTTTCAGGGGAAAATACGGTCATTCAATGAAGTGGAGGACTTTCAAGCATTTTTGATGGAAAAACCAGAGCTGAATAAAAAGTTTGATGTTCAAATACAAGAAGCAAGAGAAGGTAAACCAGGAAAAGAAGCATAAGGAACTTATCAAAGTTGAACTATTTACATGCCAATATGGAAAAATGATAATTGTAACTTATGAAATTTTGCTCAGTATGAGGATAGTTAAAGGGAATTTAAATGTGTGTTTAGATATATATATATATATATGAGTATACCTACTCATATGTCTATATAGAAAGGTATATATGTGTATGAATACATATGTGAGTGTGTGTATATATGTGTACAGGTATACATAGACAAAAGGCACAGTATCAATTTAATAGGAAGTGATGATATTTGAAAGGTGAAATTGAGAGGTGGGAGAGGAATATAATGAGAGGAAACAGGGAGAGACAGAATGGGGTTAATTATCTCATATGAAAGAGGCAAGGGATAATTGTTACAATGGAGGGGAAGAACAGGAAGGCAAAAGGGAAGGGATCAACCTTTCTCTCATTGAATTTGGCTTAGGGAGGGAATGACATGCACTCTAAACTGGGTATCTTGCCCTATAGGAGAGTAGGGGGGAAGGGAATGAGAGAGGGCATGATAGAAGGGAGGGCAGGTTGGGAGAGGGGAAGGGTTGTTAGAAGCACAGACTTTTGTAAAGGGACAGGGACAAAGTAGAGGATAGAACAAGTGGGGAGCTGGATAGGATGGAGGGAAATATAGTAAGTCTTTCACAAAATGTCCATTGTGGAGATGTTTTGCGTAACTACACATATACAGCCTGTATTGGATTGCTTGTCTTCCCAGTGGGGGAGGGTGACAAGGGAGGAAGGCAAAGAATCTAGAATTTAAAGTTTTAAAATCAAATGTTTAAAAATATATTTTTAAAAGAAAGGAAAAAACAAAATGAAAGCAGAGTACATAATAAAACATCACAGTTTTATATGCATTCCTTTTTGTTATTCTTTGTAGGTTGTAATGTTTATGTTTGCTAATGCTTGTAAGGTTCAGAATAAACAGGAAAAAAAATCAGATTTCTTGTTGCCATCCTTAGCATTCAATTCCATCTTTATCCTGCATTTCAAGTTTCTATTATCCGTTTTTGACCTGCCCTTTGCACACATTCTCCTGGGCAGACAAAACTGAAACCAAAATCAGATCAGATCAGCTTTCTTTTCCTTCTCTCATTCGTTTTCACTGTCCTGTCCACCTGAAGTCACAAGTCAGTCCTCCTTTCCCCTGTTCTGTCAGCCTTAGCTCTCTTTGTCAGCCTCATCTTGTTCCAAATATTAGCACCAAAGAAACATGTTATTCTTTTGAATTCATCGGCATTAATTTGACATTGCTTCTACCTTTTGTATCTGTGCTTTCAAAATCTGAGTTGGCTGATGAAATCAACCCCACATTTGGGTCTGTGAGGCTGTGGTCAGAATTTGGCCCTATCTTTCTCATTAAACTCCTTAATGGAGTGGTTGCTTGTCCAGCAGTCCCTTTCCTGTTGTTCTTATTTTATTGTTCCTCCTGGCTGGTTAGAGTTAGGTCTATGACATCAGTCCCCCTCTTTGTTTTTTTCTACCTTCTGAAGGAGGACATTTCATTAAAGCAGCTCAGATTTATTGCTGGCTCAAATTCTGGAAGTGTAAAAGCTCCAACCAATGTCTGAATAGTGGAACTTCCCCATCATTATATATCCTTAATATCCTGGGGGAGTAATTAGCAGATAGGGGGTGGCTAGGTGACACAGTGAATAGAGCACTGGCCTTGGCATCAGGAGGACCCGAGTTCAAATCTGACCTCAGACACTTAACCCTTACTCGCTGTGTGACCTTGGGCAAGCCATTTAACCCCAATTGCCCTGCTTTCCCCCCTCCAAAAAGCAAAAAAACAGAAAAAAAATGTAATTAGCAGATAGGAAACTGAACTGCTTTCATTTTCCACAAACATCTAGGTTCCTTTCAAGGTGGGTATCCCCAGAGCCTAGTGGAAAGAGCCAAGGTCTATGCTTGGTCTTTTTCTTTTTAACATTTTTATCAGTGATTTTAGTTAAGGCAGGATTGGTGTGGTTATCCAGTCTGCAGATTGTACCAATCTGGGAAGGACAGATAACATATTGAATGACAGAGTCAGGATCCAAAAGGATCAGATTGACAGACTAGAGCACTAGGGTGAACCTGACAAGATGAAACTCAATAGGGATAAATGTAAAATCTTATATTTTGGTAAAAAAAAATCAACTTTGCAACTACAAGATGGGAGAGGAATATAGTTAGCAGTTGGAAAAAATTGTGGGGGGTTTAGTTGACTGTAGGCTCAATGTTAGTCACTAATATTATGTGGCAACCAAAAAAAATTAATGTGATCTTGGTTTAAATTAACATAGACAGTTTTCAGGAATAAAGCAACAATAATTTCTCCCCCAACCCCACTTGCGAGACTTGGTTTCATCAGATTTTATTTGAAGTAAGAAGTAAACCACAGTTTAAAAAGGCTGTTGATAAAGTGGTAGCTTCCAGAGAAGATCATCTAGGATGGTGAAGAGCTTTTGAGTTCATGCTACACATGGATTAATTGAAGCCACTAGGAATGCTTAACCTGGAGAAGAGAAAGCTGTCTTATTTGAAAGGTTATCATTTGGAAGAAAGATTAGAATTGCTCCATTTGATCCGACAATGTAGAACCAAAAGCATTGGGGAAAAGTTGCAAAGAGACGGGTTTAGCCTTGATGTCAGAGAAAAAGTTCCTAACAATTAGAGCTTTCTGAAAGTGTAGTGGGCTGCCTCAGGAAACAACAGGATTCCCCTCAAGAGAGGTGTTTAGAAGAGACTTGATAACTACCCATCTATAGGTGCATCAGGGTTATTATTCCAGGTGGGGGTCAGACCTCCAACCCGACCCTGAAATTCTGAGATTCAATGATTATGTATACATTAAAATGTATTTGTGACATAGCTGTCCTGATTTGCTTATAAGTCAATAACAAATGGACTTCCTAGACTTTATAATTATTCTAAAGTAAGCTATTTATATTTTATTTTTATTTAAGCTATTGATTTTCTTTCTAGAATAATTCCAAAAGAAATGGAAACAAGAGTTTATATGTGATAGTTCAATTTCTTCAACTTACAAAACCTCAGGGAAATTTATACCTGTTATTTTTATCTGGTCTCGTGCAGTCAACAGCCTTTGCTCAGAATTGATCACAAGTAGAAAATCATCGGAGCCAGATGTTTTCAATCCATCAATAAGCAGAATGCTTAATTTTTCATTGTTATCTGGGAGTATTGGGGTTTTAAAAAATAACTTAGAAGACTGATTGAAGTCACCGGTATATCTTTTTTAAACATAGCACAGTGAACAAATAAAAACCTAATTCATTTAAATGATCGGCAAGAATGATATCAACCTCAAATGCACACAAGGTGAAATACACCACCAGGCAATAATTCAGATGCTCATCTTTTCACTCCTCTTGCAAACTAGACGACAAGGAGACATGTCTATAATTCCTTGGAAGAGTAATGCATGTTTCATGTATGTGTCAAGGATAGACTAGACCTACCAATAAAATAATGAAAAAGATTGTCTGGAAACAATGGTTATCTTGAGGCAAGATAAAAAGTCAGTTCTGAAATATAAATCACATTCTAATCAGTGCATTCAAATTGCATGAAGAAAGAGTATAATTACTTTTCAGTCTGGAGTCACTAGATTAGAAATCTAAAAGATGGGACCACTTTTCAGAGCCTTAAGGAAGTCAGTTTGGCAGACAGCAGTTCTACTTCTAAGAAATTCTTGCTTTTAAACTCTCATAGTTCAGCTACAGATGAAACTGAAATTGGAAATGGCTCAGAGTAGACAGCAATGGCTGCTGGATCAGAGTGATGCCCATCTCTTCTATTCTCTGTTGGGTACTTGGAGGATATTCCTCCCCTGCCAGTTTGTGCTAACTCTGATTTGTCAGTATCTTTGTTTTTCTTCCCTCACCTTAGCAATCAAACTTTTCAGTCACAGTTCTACATATTTTAGAAGAGGGCTTTTAATATAAACTAGAAAGTATTAGGAAAATGGGGCAAGATTTAATAAGATGCAATTTAATAGTGATAAATGTCAAGCCTTGCACTGGGCTCAAGAAATCAACTTCATGAGTACAAGTAGGAGAAGGCCCAGTACTACGACAGTTTCTCTGTAAAAGGGTCTGGGGGTTTTAGTGGATTGCAAGTTCAGTAGAAGTCAGCACTGTGATGTGGCAGTGAAGAAAGCTAATGGGATCTCAGTCTGCATTAAGAGAGGTATTGCTTCCAGGAACAAGGAAATAAAAGTCCCGATGTACTCTGCTTTGGTCAAAGCCACATCTGGTGCTATTCAATTCTGGGCTCCACTCTTTAGAGGGGACATTCATAAGCCAGAAAGCAAACCCTTGAATCCGGGATATCTGAGGATCACTTGGAGGAACTGGGGATGTTTAGCCTGGAGAAGAGAGACCTAGGAAACATGATGACTGTCTTCAAGTACTTGAAAGGCTGCCATCTGGAAAAGGAATTACATTTGGTTTTCTTTGTCCTGGAGGACAGAGCTAAGAGCAATGGGGGAAAGTTGCAGAGAGACAACTTTAGACCTGATGTCAGGAAAACCTTTCCAATAATGTGAACTGTTCTAACATGGGATAGATTGCTTCAAGAGGATATGGGTTTTTCCTTACTGGAGATCTTGTCACTGTTGTAGTGAAGAGTCCTCTTCAGGTAATGGGGTTGGACTAAATGGGACTTAAGAAATTCTGGCTGGAATATATTAGATTGGGTCTGTTCTTTCATCAAATACAGTTAGCAATTATAAAAGCTACATCATGTGGCATGAAAGTAACCTTGGATGCTCAAAGTTCTTGTCAGTGGAGTGCAAACTCAGGATGGTACTGCAAGGATGCAAAGGCTTCAATTGTGGGTCTAGTGATATAATGGACTCTATGTCTGTTATCTGGGGAGCCTCAGTGAGGCTCACCACTAGGTGAGTTACTGAATATACATACATATACATATACATACACATACACATACACATATATACATATGTATATATGTGTGTATAATGTGTATGTATTTACACATATACACATACACGTGTATACATACACAAATACAGACACACGTATGTGTATGTGTGTGTGTGTGCATACTGGTCACAGCAAATCTCAAAGGCCACCCACTAAATTAGAAAGTGTGGAGGGTGGGTCCTAACAAAATTACAACTCCTTGAAGCATTAACATAAATGTCAGCTAGTGATAATTTTCAAAATATGTGGGTTTGGTAGGATATTAAAAAATTAAATACACATATAAAAAGCAATCATTTTATGTATCCCCTAGGCTTAGGGATACTGTTATCTTTGAAAATTTTAATTGATTTAAAAATAGTAGTGGATTTTAAATTATGTGTTGAATATAATTTTAGTGGCCATTGTTTTTCTAAATTGTTGACTGTTCTATATACCATTTCATATCATTATGGGAATATAACACTGATTCCACTTCTTGAGTGCACAGTGCTGCTGGAATGGTGTCATTTTATCTTTTAAATTAAAGTTGGTTTTAATTTAAAACATTCTCACTTTCCTTCTTTGCCAATTTGAAGCACACCCACATCCTGATGACAGCAGTGAATATTGCTTAACCATTCTCAAGTGATCTGAACTCTTCCCTCCCCCGACCACTTCTATACCAACCACTACTCCATGGTTTCCTTTGGAACAAATGAAAATCAAACTACTGGTTACTAATTTGTGAGTTTCCAAATAACCAACTGATTGAATACATTTAACCTTTTCCTCTTCTCTCAAACTGACTGGCAGGTATAGACAGTTTCAATTATATATGACAGTTGGAGAAAAGTGAAATCTACACAAACAGGTCCAAACTCCATCAGTTTAAATCTTCCAGATTCCAAACTTGCTGCTACCCGTGGAGAAAAAAATCCCTCAAATATTTCATCTCTTTCTCT
Organism: Pseudocheirus occidentalis; assembly: GCA_028646575.1. Lineage (NCBI taxonomy): Eukaryota > Metazoa > Chordata > Mammalia > Diprotodontia > Pseudocheiridae > Pseudocheirus > Pseudocheirus occidentalis. The sequence continues at coordinate 14,858,211 of CM053602.1, forward strand.
AATTTAAACATAAGCGAACAAGTAGAAAAATGGTAGGGGCAGGAGAGAGTAGGAGAAAATATTGTCCCTACCTGGGCTCTTCTGCCACCGGAAAATAGAGTTGGACACAGTGATACACAACTGAGAAGGGCACCACCACTGAGCCCATTTGAAAACATTCATAATTGCAGGTGAATATAGCCTAGATTTTGAATCTTGATTTCTAGTCTGCAATTATAAAACTCAAAAACAGGCTAGTGGGGATGGTGCTGCAGTGTTAGAAGGGAAAAGGAATTGGAAATCCATTGCTGTTTCTTAACTTGGGGCTTCAGTCCCCTCCAATGTAACCCAATCCGTTGTGTAATGAGCCTCCAAAGTGCTCATTAAGCATACTTCACCCCAGAGAGAATTTTGACCTATCAACATGACTTATGGAAACATTTCTTTCTTGAAGACTCAAAGAGTATTTGCTCATCTACTGGGCTCCTATGGGTGGGTTACTTTGAATCATATGATAAGGGAAAAAATGTGGCCAACAAATTTGTAGTTGATTGAAGATAGCTGTCATAAAAATGGACATTTGCATGATGTCAAAAGGAGTGGTAGCTGCCATTTAATCAAAGAAGGGATCAGATTCCATATTCCTCAGTCATATGACGCTCCCATCCAGTGGCAGTTTATATGCCATGTAGAATAATTAACCAGTAATAAATAATTATTAAATCTTACTATTTCTACAGTGTAAATTCTGAGTAAGCACTACATTTCAAAATAAATGTTCTGCAACAATAAAGATGAGGCTGAATTCTTAGGGGAGGAGACACTTAGAAGCCAAAGCAGCTTGCAGATTATTAACTCCGAGTCCACAGCTGTTAGTATAATTATTGTCATGCTGGGTTTTCTAAACAATATTGGCCTTATTTTCATTTTCTTCTCCACTCAAATGGGGAGGGCCACCATGTAGATAGATCCTTAGCATGTCAGAGATTTAGGTATGTCTTTGGCCTTCATTTGACATATTGTTGTGAGGGTCTAACTTTAAGGAAACTCTTACCTAGTCAGTCTACCCCAGAATTCGTTCCTTATGCACAGAACATTTTTACTAGTGGCTGAAATCTAGTCAGGTCACTTTCAAAAGTCAAATTGTTTGACTACTTCAGTTGGCCAAGCCAGTTAAAACGTCCACTGTGGCTTATGCTTGTAGCCAGAATCTAAATCTTCATAACGCAGAGGTCTTTAACCTAGTTTCTGCGAACTTAAAAAAAAATTTGGTGATAGTATTTCTTGGTGATAGTATTTGTAGATAATTTATTTCCTTCGTAATCATATGTATTTTATTTTATGCATTTAAAATCATGAGAAGGAATCCATAGACCTCACCAGAGTGCCAGTGGGGTGAGGGGCAGTTCATAGCACAGAGAAGGTGAGGAATCCCTTGGGTAAGGAAGATCTGCACAATTCATGTTTCCCACCCCCTCTTCTAGTTCCTCCACCCTTGTCTTCTCTAAGTTCCCCACTTTCTTCAGACAGTCCTCATAGAGCGAGAGCTCAGGGTTCTTCCCTCTTCCGGTTGCTCTTTTGTAGCATTCTACCCAACCAAGAATCTTCTTAGAATGCTGCCGCACCCAGAATGGTATATAATACGATGGTATATAGTATGATTATATATACTGCATGTGTACTCTGACCAAGAATGAAGACACAACACACACAGTGTACCACGGCGAGTACCCTTCTGGTAAAGCAAAGTAAGATGAGATGAACCTTTTCAGTGGCTATAACTCTCTGTTTACTCGTGGTGAAATTACAATCCACTGAAATGCCCAAAAGATTTCAAACTGCTCTCTCTCCATTCATTGCCCATCTTAGGTCATAGGCTCACAGATCAAGAGCTGGAAGGGACCTTAGAGTTCATGTAGGCCAGAGATGTCCAACACATGGGCAAGTGGGCATTCCCCTACTTCACAATACCCCTGAGTCTGCCTATGCTAGATTAAGTGGACAGTATTGAACAAAATAAATAAAAATACAGTGAAACATAGATAACATTACATTTTAAACCAAGTCAATCCATGGTTTTGGGGATCCTTATTATGTTAGTGGGTCCTGTTTCTATTTGAGTTTGACACCACTGCTCTAATCCAAACCCCTCATTTACAGATGAGATAACTGAGGCCCAGAGAAGTTAGATTACTTGTCTAATGTCACACAGATAGTAAGTGATAAAAGGCAGGATTTGAACTTAGGTTCCATGATTCCATATCCACCAAGAAGCCTCCTAGCTTCTGCTTGAAAATTTCCAAGGAAGGAGTTTCTCTCCCTCCCAAAGTGTCTCATTCTTCTTTGGAGTAGCTCTACTTGTGTGGTTTTTTGTTTTTTAATTTTGAGTGTGGTTTAAAAAATTATTTCTATTTCCAAATTCTCTCTCTCCCCTACCCAATGAGAAGACAAGAAATAAGATACCCATTATATATGTGAAGTCACGTAAAAGCTTATTTTCACCTTAGCTATGTTATCAAAACAAGCAAGAAAAAATTTTAAAAGAGGAAGAAATGCTTCAATCTGTACCTGGAGTCCATTAGTTCTCTCTCTGGAGGCGGATAGCTTTTTTATCATGAATCCTTTGGAATTTTTTATTATTATTTGATCAGAGTAGCTATTCACAGTTAATTATTGCTATAATATTACTGTTCCTGTATACAAGGTTCTCCTAGTTCTGCTCACTTCACTTTGCATCAGATTATATGTCTTCTCAGGTTTTTCTGAAACTTTCTCCTTCATCATTTGTTTTGTTACAGTAGTATTCCATTACATTCAGATACTAGAACTTGTTCAGCCATTCCTCAATTGATGCTTAGGAATAGTTCTAATTGTTAGGAAATTGTTGGGGGAGGTGGGATGGTTGTTTGTATTTTTGTTTTGTTTTGTTTTTAACCTCAAGCCTTAATTTGTCTCTCTGGAACCAAATAGTAGAACTCTAATCTTCCCTCCATATGACAGTCTTTCAGATCCTTGAACCCTGCTATTATGTCCCACTAAGTCATTTCTTCTCCAGGTTAAGTATTCCCAGTCCTTTAGGTCAGTCCCGACATGTCATGGACTTAAGGGTCTTTATACTGGACAGTGCCTGGCTTTTCAACTTCCTTCTTTTTTTTGTACTTTTTTTGGAGGGCAGTTGGGGTTAAGTGACTTGCCCAAGTTCACATGCCTAGTTTTTGTGTTAAATGTCTGAGACCGGATTTGAACTCAGGTCCTCCTGATTCCAGGGCAGGTGCTCTATTTACTGCGCCACCTAGCCGCCCCTCAACTTCCTTCTTAAACATTTCCCAGACATGTATAAAATACTGCAAGTGAGGTCTAAATTCCTCATCTCCCTATTTCTTGACACTATACCCCAGTGAATAAAGCCCAGGATTTCTTTAGCTTTTTTGGCTGCCAAATCACTCTGTTGACTCATATTAAGTTTGTAGCCCACTGAAACCCTCAGATCTTTTTCAAGCAAGCTGTTGTTTAATTCCTATACTTGTGAAGCTGGTTTTTAGAAAAAAAATACTGGAGATGAGTCAGTAAAGCATATGTCAGTAAGCTGCTAACACCTCGATATCTCATTTAGTTTGTTTGATACCTCTAATTAAAATGGTCAGTATACTAAGTAGAATACCCACATCTCCCTCTGAGCCCTTCGAGATGACCTATTTAGACCTTGTACCTATCTTCTGAATGGCTCACTCCTTGGCAGCGGGCAGGCTTTTCTCTGGTTTTGTTTTAGTTTCTTCAGAGGAGTTTGTTTTCTCTGGGCCAGTTTGCTTTTTCTTTTCTTGATTCCTGTGTTTCAAAGGGAATTTTGATTCCAGAGATGGTGGGGCTGCCAATTTTTTCAAGCCCTGCCGGGATTGAGTGGTATCATTTCATAGCTCTTTGTGTCCTGGAGTTTATTTGCCATGCAGCTGTTCCTTCAGAGACAGACTGTGTACACACATTTTTTTTTAAAGTCGATCCAGTTGATTTGATTTGTATTTAACAGATTCTTGGATTTGACCATAGAATGTATTTTTCCATTACATCAAATGACCCTTCCATTAAAATTTGGAAGTGTCATTTTACTATGTGTAGATTGAACCTCTTCTCACATACCTCTCTCCCTTTTTAAGTTAAAACTCAGTGTATTCTTTGGCCCACGAATTGGCAACTAGGAATTGCCATGCACCTAGGAGAGTCATGGCACTCTTTGAAGTATCGCCTTAATACATGAACATTTCCAGAGGAATCTCTTCAAGATAAGCAGCCTGAAATCGAGGGTTTAAAAAAACATTTTTAAATAGGACAATTAAAATGCGGAAAGTCTAAAATAACTCGCTAGTCTGGGGAAAAAGTTGGAACAATTGGATGAAATTTAAAAAATAAAATCAAACATTCTCATGTACATGCTATGAAAAATAATTGTGAAATATGCCTGGGAGGAAAATGCATTAATGTTGCTATTACAAGTTACAAAAAAATAGTTGGGAAACTTTTTTTAATATTTATAATCTAATGCTGCCATCTAGTGAAAGTCAGTTACTCCCAGTAACAAAAAGGGAAATGCTGAAGGAAGATGGAAAGATATGAAAGGTATATCATAACATTCGAATTTCAGAGCTGAAAAAGGGCTTAATTTGTCAGTGGAAAGATGACCTGTTCTTAGGAAACTCTTTCTTCAGATAACAAAATATTTTTGGAATGGTTTAATAATTGAACAAAGATGTTATTGTTTATCAGCAGCTCTTAACCAGGGATCTGTGGAATTGTTTTAAAAAAACGTTTGGATCACTTTATTTCCATACAGTTGGTTTCCTTTGCAATCCTACATCTTTTATTTTATACATCATTTTTGAAGGCAATCAGGTTAAGTTACTTGCCCACAGTCACACAGCTAGTAGGTGTCTGAGGCTGGATTTGAATTCAGGTCCTCCTGACTCCAGGGCTGGTGCTAGCTGCCCCTTATTTGATACGTTTTAAAACATTATTCCAAGAAGGGATTCATAGGCTTCCCCAGCCTGCCAGAGGGGTCAAGGAAACAAAAATGGTTAAGATCTCCTAGCTTTGGATGATATTATTTTATATCCTGGTTATTTTATGTTTTGACTTCCCTGAAGCATTTGACACTTACCCCCTCCATAAGCTCCCTTCCATGGGCTTGCATGAAACTGCATTCTCCTGGTTTTCTACCTGCCTCTTTCCCTACTCCTCCTTGGCCTCCTTCACTTAAATGCCCTTTCTCTTTTTTACTCCTTAATGGAAGCATTCCTCAGGGTTCTTTCTTATGTCTTCTTTGACTCCCTCTGGTGAACTCAACTTCTCTGGCACTTTCAACTATAACCTCTGGGGGACTCCTGCATTTATATTGTCAGTCCCCTTTTCCAACTGGATGTCCCACCTGGATGTCCTGTTAGCAATGTACTGACATGTCCAAAACAAACTCATCTTTCCTTGGAAATTTCCTTTAGCTAATTTCCCTGTTGATAATGATACCTCCATTTTCCTAGTTACCTATGCTTGTAAGGGTGGGGTCATCTTTGTTTCCTTCCTAGCCTTGGTCTCCATATCAAATGAGTTTCAAAGTGCTTTCTCTTCCAATTCTGCAATAAGAATAAGGACTATGATTTCTTTGGTCTAAAGAACAAGTGGTAGTAACTACCTCTACCAACACAATGAGGAGCTTCCCAGTAAAATGACTTGCCCAGGGTCAAACAGCCAGTGTGTGTCACAGTCAGTACTTGAACCCTAGTCTTCTTGATTCAGAGGCTATCTCTCCATTCTCTACATACATCAGGGGAGTATGTAGAAGAAGGTGTTATACTGGTCTTTCTTACCTTGGAATGTAGAACAAGGAGCAAGGGTGGACAGAGAGTCAGATTTAGGCTTGGTGGGAGGCAAAACTTGATAAATATTACAATTGTCCTGAAAGGACAAGTTTCAGAAGGCTCCCCTTCAAAGGAAGTCATCAAATGAATACTGGATGACCACTTGTTAGAACTGTTTTGGGGGTTCTTTAGAGGTACCCGTTGGATTAGTTGGTGTCTGAAAATCCTTCCAACTCTTGAGTACATGGGATTGTTCCTTCTGGTTCCCTCTTCTCTGCTTAAAGACATCCTATCCACCTGTGAAAGTCCTAGTCAAGCCCTCTCTCTTTGATGAAAGCTTCTTTAGCTCAATCTTGTTTTAGCTTAGCCTGCTAAGCCACTGCTTGGCTGAAATCTGAAGGCAATGCAGCCAATACAAGACGCTGGCATTTGGGGCATTAATGTCTACACCTGGACAGCTTCCTCTACATAGGACAGAGTGGCCTAGATCAAAGAGGAAATGTTATTTCTGATTGAATTCAGAAGTAGCAGCCTGATAAACAGTTTGATTTCAATCACAACTGCTCAAGACAAAGTGGTATTTTGATTCTTGCAGGTTCCCTAGTACTAAATGCAGCCAGCTAGAATCTAAAAGGGAAAAATGGGTGAAACAAACACAGAGAAAGTTTTTGTCTATTCAATTTGATAATTCAAGCAACAAGCATTATTAAATACCTACTATATACGAAGCACTGGAGATAGGAAACAAAAATAAAATAGTCCCTGCCCTCAAGGGGTATGTTATGTGTAATGCACTTTGTGAGGGTCTGAGAGATATGAAAAATTAGATATTAAACAATCCTAGTCCTAATACATGGAAGACGATAACCATAATACAAGAAATAATAGAATAGGTACAGAAGAGCTGTTTTTGTGAAATGCTAACAGATCTGAAAAAGGAACAATTTCAGTGACTAAAGGATTAGGGGAGGCTTCTTGGAGGAATTGTCATGTGTTTATTTTTCTTTTAAAAATATCTATTAAGATTGTTTAAAAAGTTTTTTTAGTTCCAAATTTTCTATCTCCCACCCTTCCCCCATTCATTGAGAAGGCAAGAAGTATGATGTTAATTTTACATGTGAAATCATGCAAAACATATTTCCGTATTAGCCATGTTGCCCAAAAAAGCAATAAAAAATAAATTGAAATATTTATTTTTTTGGTTTGCACTCAGAGTTCATCAGTTCTCTCTCTGGAGGATGATAGTATTTTTCATCATGAATCCTTTGGAATTGTCTTAGATCATTGTATTGATTAGAGTAGCTAAGTCTTTCACAGTTGTTCATCATAACTATATTGCTGTTACTGTGTACAATGTTCTCCTGGTTCTGCTCACTTCACTCTGCATCAATTCATATAAAGCTTCCCAGGTTTTTCTAAACCCTTCCCATAATTTCTAATAGTACAATGGTATCCCATCACAATTCTGTATCACAACTTGTTCAGCCATTGCCCAATTGATGGGCATCCCCTCATTTTCCATTTCTTTGCCACCACAAAGAGACCTGCTAGAAATATAGGTACATATAGGTCCTTTCCCCTTTTTCTTTGATTTCTTTGAGATACAAACTTAATAGTGGTATTTCTGGGTCAAAGGATATGCACAATTTTTATAGCCCTTTGGACATAGCTCCAAATTGCTCTCCAGAATGGTGAGACTAGTTCACAAGGAGTTGGCATTTGAGTTGGAATTTAAACAATGTTTCTTTGTTTCTGTGTGTGTGTGTGTGTGTGTGTGTGTTATTCCTGGCACCTAGAGCAAAAAATATAGAGGCAGGAGCACATGGGGATATGTTTTCTTCCAACTGACTTTAATTTGGGGGCTTTGACAGTGCAGAAGAGCACTAAGTATGTGTGTGTGATGCAGATATCCCTAGGACATGATCCCTACTCTCATGGAGCTCATAATTCAGTAGTAGGAATATGATAGAGTTGCCTAATTATAATGCAAAATCAAATATGAGGGAAGCACAAAGTACTAGGTAAGGGCTGAAGCAAGAAAGCAGCATATGGGGGGAGCAAGGAGGCATTTTTTTCTGGGCCTTCAAGTATGAATTCAGCAGGCAGAGATGAGGGAAGAATGGGGGAAGAAGAACCTGGGACGGTAGAAAAGACACTAGATGCAGAGTTAAAAGTATCTTGACTTAACCCCCATCCATCAGAGTGACCTTGGGCAAGGCACTCATCTATTCTGTGATTTGGTTTTATCATCAGTAAAATAAAGAGATCGAACTCTATAGAGCAAGGTTGCCAGCTCATATAGAAATGGATCCTTCCTGGCTACATGTTGGATTAAAAAACCACAAATTAATATTAGTTCTGTTTTATTACACTATTATGTATTTTGTTAAACATCCGTCCTCCCATGCCATTTTAATTTAGTCCTGGGCTACCTGGAAGTTCTGCAAGTAGGGAGTTTGATACCTCTAAGGTCACTTCCTGCTCTCACACTCTAATTCTAGAGAAAATGGACGAGGGGAGGGTAGGTAGACTAGTTTGACTGGATCACATAGTATTGGATCACAGACAGTATCAGTCTGAGATGAGGCTGGAAAATGAGGATTTTTGGCAACTTGGGGAAAGCCTTGAAAGCTGGGTTAAGGGGTTCCAAGAAGGTATTCCAATTACAATTTGATGATCCATGCTTGGAGGATGTAAAAGTGAGTTCTTTGACTGTTTGGCTGTTGTTTCTGTTAAATACTTTAAGCTGGGTAGCTCTTTACAAGTTTGTACTTCTGATTTCTCACGTCATGTGAAACTTGGAGGGATGACAGAATTGCACACATTTATACGCTGATTCATTTGTCTTCCCCCCAAAGGAACAAAAGTCTCCTTTTTCCTCTCATCTCTCCAAATCTTGTTCCCTCAGATGAGAACATAAGGCCATTATGAAAACCTTATCTGGAGCCAGTGTGGGATATCTTTGTAATATATTGTGTTTGAACTTTATATTAAAAGTGACTAATGATATCAGTGGATGTATTTCTCTCCACCCACAGGCAATATAATAACCATGTCGCTTTTTTTAACTTGACTTTTTCACTGTGACTCAGCCCTGAGCAGGAATCCAAATCAAAGAGAAAGAACAATCTCCTTGCCTTTGAGCAGGTCTGCAGCTTATAATAAGAGCTTAAACCATCTCTATATGATTTTATAGTTCTTCCCAGAAAAGAGTCAATGAAAGCCTTTGGGGATTCATTCCAATGCTGAACCTTCATTCTCAGGAAATTCCTCCTCACAGCAGCTTTGAAGCCGATGGTCACTTGTTACGGCCTTACTGCGGTAACTGCATTTATTTCAAAGGAGCTATTAAATTGCTCCTTGATGTTTTCCTTTCCAAACCAAATAATTCCAAGCCCATTTTTCTTGTGGGATTTAATTTACCTCACTCAAACGATCTGTTACCTGCTTCTGAATTCTGAGTTTTCCATGTTCTACATTATCTCCGAAATAGACACAGTACTAGTCATGAGATGACCAGTACTGTCAATAATGGGAGACTTTTTTCCCCACAATCCTAAAACATTTGCCCCATGTTTGCTTTTTGACTACAGTGTTCCCTTGCTAGCTTAGAGATCCTATTAGGCTCTGTCTACATCTGGGGCTTGGAGGCTAAGTCTGACTGACTGCTTAATTTCATCTAGCCTGTGGCAAGTATTTCTAAAGATACACATTTTTGGTAGTAACATTTTTAATATTGGTAATAATGTTTTTCCTACGCAAGAGTCCAACTGTAATGCCTTATCATGGCAGAAAATTGACCCTTAACTCTTGAAAACCATGCCAATACAGCAGAACCCATCAATCAGCATTTATGAAGTACTTACTATATACCAGGCACTGTGCTAGGCACAGGGGATGAAAAGACCAAAAAAAAGCTCTATCATTTTCTACTAAGCTAGAATGGTTTTGAGTACAGGCCCAGTGATGGACTATGCTAAACTCTGAGAAGTAGCCAACTAAATTGCAGAAAAGCTTGTTAGAAGCAAGTTGGCCACTGCATTGCATTTTTTGCCCAGGCAACTCATGAAATTGATTAAAATATAAAATATCCCATAGTTATATGCTCCCCTTTTCCACTTCTGAAGGTATGGTGGCAGGCAGTAGCAAAGGAGGCAGAGGATGCTAAAACAACAAGGTTTTATGTTTTCTACATCTACTAATTTAACTCTTGGTCACCCATGTGAGATCTTTCTCTAATCATTAATGATTTGACTCATTATTGGAGGAGCTGAAGCATATACTATATATCCTTGGAACACATGAAACCAGAAGATATAAGGTTGCAGTGAAATGCAAGAACTGGTCATAGAGTGTTCTCAGGGAGGTCAACGAACTTTTGTTTTCATTACTCAAAGGCGATAAGAAACACATTTTCATGGGCTGCTCAGTCATCTTGCCTCCCAGTACTCATGGTGGATGCATATAAGTTTGACTAACACGATCTTAACTGCAGCATATGTGTTGCAGAGGGTGAGAAAGTAGAGAAATTCTATGAAAAAATGATAAGGTTCTATGAATGAAGTCAACATCTACACTGGTCATTGGTGACTTGACTATGAAAGTGGGCAACGGGGAGAACAACAAAAACATACTTTGGGTGATAAGATTCTAGATCCAAAAATGTAAAAAGTCAAAGGTGTATAGGCTTTTTAGAAGTCCCCCCCGCCTGTACTGCATGGATCCTTTTTTCTAGAAAAGAGTTAGGAAATACAAGGCATATTTCAACAGTTGCATGGATCTGTGATCTCATAAATTTGGGTACTCCCTCCTAGTACATAGACCACAATCCATCTGTTCTTTCTCATTCTGGGCAACTCTTGGCCATATTCCCTCCTAAATTATCTCTGAGGGGTCCAGGAAGGGTCTGAGGGCCTCCTTGCCTTTTATTTTTATACTGCCTGGGGACCTGTATAACATAAAGGCTGTTCATCTGTTTTCTCTCCCTGTCTCTGGCCCACCTCCTTTGGAGAAACAATATAAAAACACCAAACAACATTAACAAATTTAGATCTACCTATATCCTACACAGGAAAAGAGTATTACCAAAATCGAAGTCATGTCAGCCTAAGGTATAGAGTCAGATCATTGACTGCTTCGAACAAAGGGCAAAACCAATACTAAATTCAAAGAAAGAATAAAGATGAGAAGGCACTGTGAGCAACGAAATTGTTTAAACAAGCTGTCAGGTTAAAACAAAATGTGAAATGGGCAAAAGTTAACTCTATTAAAATTTTTAGAGAAGAGACATGGTAGCCATGGTAACACCAGTTGAGAGTGTATGCTCATTTCAAAATACTCTTCATTTATTCAGTAATCCATTTTTGCATGAATTTATCAAGCTCCTACCTTGGGCTAATGTACTGTGCCAACTGCTGAGGCTATATAGACAAAAACTAGAAACAGTACTTGCCCTCAAGGAGCTTTAATTCTATCAAGGCAAACAACACATACAAATAACATACATAAAAACCAAATCTATATAAAAAGAAAAAATCCTTTTGGTGTGGCATCAACTACAACTAGAGGAATCAAGGTACACAGAACTAGAACAAACTCCTTTCCCCTTCTAAGGAAGAAGACAATGGAAAATTATGAGCAGTATCACCTCACAAACCAATAAAAACCAGTTGAACTAGAGGAGAACTTGATGTGATACTGAGGAAAACCAATGTTCCCTGATCACTTGTAGGTGAAAACATAAGAATAACAAATACACATGAAATGGAAGAGATATTCTTCAGCCAATAGTCAGTCCATAAACGTTTATTAAATGTCTACTACGTGCCAGGAATTGTGCTGAGCACTTTCTTTAGTAACGAAAGTAGAATCATTCATTTGGACTCTACCATAATATAACATGCACCTAATATACTGTGAAAAACTGCGACTTATTATGAAATTAAGAGAAAAAGCTGGGTTTGGCCAAATAGATGCATAATGACCTGTGTTAGAAGCTACTCAGGTAATATTTTTTTCAGATATCTCAAAGAATCAAAGACTGCAGAAGAATGAAAAAAAGATTATGGATTATGCTACTATTGAAAATATTAATATTTTAATCATTACAACATTAAGTGAAATGGTAAAAGTGCATAGCGGTGGACTTGGAGTCAGGAAGACCTGAGTTCAAATCCTGCTCCAGACATTTCCTAGCTTTGTGACCTAGCAAGTCACTTAACCTGTCTCAGCTTCAGCTTCCTCATCTATAAAATGGGGATAATAATAACCCAGCGCTGGCATGAGGATAAAATGAGATGATGATGATAATGATGAGGAGGAGGAGGAGGAAAAGAGGACGATGATGAGAATGATGATAACAATAATAATAGTAGTAACAATAATGATAGCTAGTATTTACATAGAGCATTAAAATTAGAATCTGAGGTGGAGGTATAGTGACTTGCCCAGGGTCACGCAGCTAATAAATGTCGGAGGCAGAATTTGAACTTGAGTCTTCCTGACTCCAGGCCCAGCAGTCTACCCTATATGACACCTAGATGATTCATATAGAGTGCTTTGCAAACGTTGAAGGGATATATAAATGCTGTCTATTATTATTATTGCCACTACTAATAATGCAAAAAGTGACTGAGAACGACCCCATATGCTTACTATTTATAAAATCATGTTAAGAATGATTGATTCCATTATCTGTTACAAAAGAGATGATTTTATACCCCAGCCCCAAAGAACAGGCTCACTAGTATGCAAGCATGGCCATTTCTACTATTTGTCAATTTAAAAAGTAATTGATGGAACATAACAAAATGCAGCCTTTAACTCTTCAGAGTATTTCCCGCTTCAATGTTAAAGTCAAACACAGCACTTTGCACATAGTAAGTGCTTAATAAATGCAGGGGCAGCTAGGTGGCCCAATAGTGGATGGAGTGCTGGGCCTCAAGTCAGGAAGACTCATCTTCCTGAGTTGAAATCCAGCCTCAGACACTTACTAGCTATGTGACCCTGGGCAAGTCACTTAACCATTTACCTCGCTTTCCTCATCTATAACATGAGCTCGAGAAGGAAATGGCCAATCACTTCAGTATCTTTGCTGAAAAAACCCCAGTGGGTGATGAAAAATCAGACAAAGCTCAATAACAATGACATCCCATTGAGTCTAAGTCTTCTCTTCTTTAGTCTAACAGAGATCCCTTTTTCTTGTAACTTCTACTGATACAACATAAACTTGAAAGTCTTGACCTCTGCAGTTGGCCTAGGCTCTCAGTTATCAATGTCTTTCCTGTGCCCAGAATTGAACACAGTCCCTGAGATGTAACCTGTAGAGCTGGCCTAGCCCTTCCCTAGCCCTGGATGCTGTGCCTCCCTTAACGCAATCTAAGAGGTCATTTATTTTCTTAGCTGCCTTTTTACACTGTGGACTCACAGGATATCTTTTTCAGATGCATTGCTCCCTAGCCATGTCTCCCCTGGGTTGAACTTGCAAAGTTGATTTTTTAAACGCATGGACAAGACTTTGCTTCCACCCCTATTGCAATTCATCTTCTTAGAATTTAATTCCTTTGTGTACTTGGGGATAGAACATATTGTCTGTTTTCCAGGGAGCAATCGGAATGATGGATTATTTTACCATAGCCATGCTTGCAGACCTTGTACTAGTCTATTGCAGGGTCATGATCTATGCCAGTGGAGGAAACGTTCATACCAACACAATCTCCAGTTCTTGAATTCAGAGGAGCTAATTACATTTTTAATGTAATAAATTTTATTTGTTTTCTTCTTTACATCATTCATTTTCATGAGATTTTTGAGTTACAAATTTTCTCCCCGTCTTTCCCCTACGCCAACCCCAAAACAGCAATCCCATTGTGGAGCCCCTCCCCTGGTCT
>CM053602.1:14872421-14893081 GCA_028646575.1 Pseudocheirus occidentalis
CCCCCCTGCTATCTGCATTCCGAGGGCTCTGATGCAGCCCAGTGCAGGCCACTGCTGCTCTGTTCCTGGTGCTCCAGCTGCCTCCCACTGCTTCCTTGCCCTGGGAGCAGTTTGGCCGGACCTTCTCTTCTCCTGAGTTAGCAAAATCCTCTGACCTTTCTTATATCCTTTTTTTTCTTCTGCCCTGATAAATGTGGTAACTGTGCCTCCAGTGCAGCTGATATGCTCTCCTATAGACGCAGCTCCCCGCCCGATGCCCCAGGGCCTGACCACACCAGGGTTTTGGCCGCGGCTCCCAGACTGCTGCAAAGAGACCTGCCTGCTTTGCTGCCTGTAGCAACAGATGTGCTTTCTGTCTTTTGGAGAGTTTTGAGCTTGAAAATCTGTTTGGAGTCCCATTTTATGAGATTTTTAGCGTGTTTGTGTGGGAGCTGCAGTGCTTTGCTGCTTCTAAGCTGCCATCTTGGCTCTGCCCATCAAGAAGAAACAGTTTGAATACTGTGGAAATACAATTAGAATAACTCACGATCTAACAGCTTCTACATTAAGGGATTGAAGGACCTGGAATATGATATTCTGCAGATCAAGGGAGCTAGGATTAAAACCAAGAATCACCTACCCAGCAAAATTGAGTATAATGTTCCAGGGGAAAATATGGTCATTCAATGAGGTGGATGACTTTCAAGCATTCTTGCTGAAAAAACTAGAACTGAAAAGACAATTTGACTCTCAAATACAAGAAGCATGAGAAGGTAAACATGGAAAAGAAATCATAAAGAACTTATAAAAGTTGGAGTATTTACATGCCTGCATGGAAAAATGGAAATTGTAATTTAATGAAACTTTTCTCAGTATGAGGACAGGTGAAGGGAATACAACTGTATATATACTACTTATACATACACATGTCTATATAGGAGGGTACATATATATATATATGCATATGAATACATATATGAGTATGTGTGTGTATGTTTTCATAGAGGGCACAGAATCAATTTAATAGGAAGGGACAAACTTTAAAAGGCAAAATTTTTGAGGTGGGAGAGTAATAGAATGAGAAGAGACAGAGACAGAATGGGGTTCATCATTTCATATAGAAGAGGCAAGGGATAACTGTTAGAATGGAGGGGAAGAACAGGAAGGCAAAAGGGAAAGGGTCAACCATACTGTCATTGAATTTGGCTTAAGGAAGGAATGACACAAACTCTAAACTGTCTATCTTAGGACACAGGACAGTAGGGGGAATAGGAATGAGAGATGGGATGATGGAGGGGAGGGCCGGATGGTGGGGAGGGTTGCTGGAAGCAAACACTTATGTAAAGGGACAGAGACAGGGTAGAGAATAGAACAAGGGAGGTGTGGGATAGGAAGGAGGGACATACAATCAGTCTCTCACAATATGTCCACTGTGAAGATATTCTGCATAATCACACATGTACAGCCTGTATTGAATTGCTTGTCTTTCCAGTGAGGGTGGGCAATGAGAGAGGAAGGGAAAGAATCTATAATTTAAAGTTTTATAATCAAAACTTTATATAAAGTTTTATAATAATAATATATGTATACATATGTATGTGTACATGTATACATGTATTATTATTATTATTATTCACTGTATGCAACTGGGAATTAAGATATACAGGCACTGGCATAGAGAGAACCATCTTGCTCTACCCAAAAGTCAGAGGGGCAATGGGGGAGGACATAGGAGAGAGCAGATTGGGGGGGGTTATACAGTGGGATGGCTGTTTTGGGGTGGTGGTTGGGGGAAATATGGGGAGAAAAATTATAACTCAAAATCTCTTGGAAATGAATGATATAAAGAAGAAAATAAACAAATAATTTAAAAAAAGAACAGTAATGTCAAATGAAAATTTTGCCCTGCTGTCTACATATTGGCTTAGAAAACTACATATTTACATTATATCTATATTCTGCTGTACTTTTAATTTTATTTCATTTGTTAAATTTTATAAATTTATTTTGTTAAATGTTTTGCTAAATTTATTTTGTTAAATATTTCCCAATTGCATTTTAATCTGATCCTGGTCTTGCCTAAAGGTCCCTTTCACAGGCTGTGTGCTTGACACCTCTGGTCTTAGATGATTCCTAAGGTCCTCCCAGCCCAGGATTTATGATCTGTTTCTAAAAGGTCTCCAAATGTAAAACACCCACCTGGCTCCACATTAGAGTCACTATTTTAAATAAATGGAAAAATTGCTAAAGAGTCTGGTAACATGCTGAACACACTGATACAACGTTTTTCTAACAAGTTATTGCACTTTATTGGGTAGACAGCATTCAGTTAAAGGAAAATGAATTATTAAAAAGGATGGCAAGGGGAGTGCCTTGGGCACAAATTTAACCTAGAGCTTTGAGAGGAAACTGGGGGGACTAAATGTGATGGAGTGAAGGGGAACGCCAATTTGAGGGACGTTAGGAATTTCTCCTGTTGCTTCCAACTGAACACCAAGGATTCCCAAACTGCAACTGGGCCTCTTAGCAACAACCCCCACACACTGGCTTCACAGGAGAGCTGTCGATCTTGAAGGTGAAGGGCTCCACACTGGAAATGGATACGCTTCTTATGCGTTTCTTGATCTGGATGGCCATGGTGACGAAAACTTGCTCGACATTAGTGGAGTTCTTGGCGCTGGTCTCAAGGAAGGGGATGCCCAGGGAATCAGCAAACGCCTTGGCCACAACGGGGTCCACCACCTTCTGGGTAACAAGGTCGCTCTTGTTGCCCACCAGCAGCTTGTTGGTGCTTTCACTGGCATGGCACTCCACCTCCATCAGCCACTTCTTCAAGTTGGCATACGACTCAGAGTCACTCACATCATATACCAAGATGATGCCGTGGGCTCTGCGGTAGTGGTTCGAGGTGAGGGTGCGGAAGCATTCCTGACCAGCCGTGTCCCAGATCTGCAGCTTCACGGTCTTGCCATCCAGTTGTATTGTGTGGATCTTGAAATCCACCCCAATGGTACTGATGTAACTGTCACTGTAGGTGTCGTCTGCGAAGCGCAGCAGCAGGCAGGTCTTGCCCACACCTGTGTCCCCGATCACCAGCAGCTTAAACAGGTAATCATACTCGGGGTTCATGGTGCAGAAGGTCAGGCTAAACGATTGTGGAGTGAAACTCGAGCTTGGCTTTGGCTCGGCTGCCTCTTCAAGATGGCGCTGGTTCTGGCCTCCTCAGGCTCCGCCCCCTAGCAGCCGTTAAGAACAAAGTGGTTCTAGAATCCTTGAATCGCCCAGGGGCTTAAAGGGATCAGAACAGGCCTTTGAGCACTGCTTAAAGATTGGTAGAGTCTTCTGAGGTCAGAGGTCAGAGAATCCTGGATCTGGAACTGAAAGGGACCTTAGCGGTCCTCCAGTCTAACCCCTTATTTTATAGATAGGAAAACTGAGGCCCTGGTAGACTGCATGGTGAGTACTATATACAATGATACAGTTTAAGTATGTGGACCCCACATGTAGAGAGACCCACCTATGTTGAGGAAGTCATCATGGCTCAAAGGATGTCCCAATGGATATCTCCAGCTTCTTCTCCCAATACCCTTCTCCAGGGGAGACTTTTATTCCTGCTAGGCCAGAAAGCAGGAGGTTGGGGCCCAGGGCCACTACTCTGTTCTTCTCAGAGAGTAAGGTGTAGTGTGCTAGAATTATATCTTTCTGCTCCCTTAAATATTGTTTATCTAAGGGGTGGCTAGGTGGCATAGTGAGTAGAGCACCAGCCCTGGAGTCAGGACCTGAGTTCAAATTCCACTCAGACACTTAACATAAAACTAGCCATGTGACCTTGGGCAAATCACTTAACCCTAATTGCCTCCTCTAAAAAGCTATATATAACATTAATATATTAATTAATTACATATATATATATATATATATATATATATATATATATAGTTTGTCTAAAGGATATAATGAGTTTCCAACCAACTTTTGAACACATTGTCATTTGGGGGGGAAGGAGGACCCCTAAGTTTTAGGAAAAAGCTTCACCCTTTTCCCACCTCATACCAATTTCATGATGAAAACACAAAGGGAATAGCCAAGAAACCCATTTATCCACATCAATAACAAAACAGCCATCAGAAAAGGTATACAAAGGAGGGTATATATATCAGATAATAGAATGAAGGAGTTCTGCCATTAGGAATGAGATGACTCAGCTCAACCAAGAGAAAGTCCTGGATCTCTCCCAAGGGGAAACTCCCTGAAGCTGGAAATAGACATGATGGAGAAAGCCATCTCCTCTCATGTCTTCCCAAAGACATTTCCTTCAGGAGAGATTAAAGTAGGATTGGCCTCTTCCATCTTCTCCCTGGAATACCACTTTCTCAAAGAAGGCTTTATGGAAGATCTCACTTGTAGAGTCCCAAAGGGAGACTCCTACTTGAAGAGTTCCCAGAGGGGAATGGCTAACAACCAAAACTTGCCTCTAGACAAATCCCCTCTCCCCCCCTTACCCTATTCAAGGCCACAAATTCATCTCTGCCAGAGAGTCTCATACCACTGGGCTTTGGGACAGGGGTTACATATATAAAGTCATCCAGCCCAACCGCCTCATTTTGCACATGACAAAACCAAGGCCCACAGAGGTTACATAACTAGGACTCAGGCCATTCAGTCTAACCATCTTATTTTATATATAAGGAAACTAAGAATGAGAGACAAGAAAAGTCTTGCCCACAGTCCCAAGGATAGTAACAAAAAACCACCACTTAACTCCAGGCCTCTGATTCCAGACTCCGAGTTCTTCCCTCTAGGCCTTGTCACAGAATTCTAATGGATTTCATAGTCTGTTCATTTTGGTTTTTCTTATCCTTGTTACACAGAAGGAAAAAATGCAACCAATAGAAGCTACTTCTATCCATTGAATTGCTGGAATTGGGGCTCAATTACAATTCTTGCACTATCAATAACAATCAAGGAAGCATTCCTTAAAAAACAAAAAGTGGAAAAGTTATCATTAGCAATTGATTCATCTTTTTCCCTTTGGGTTCAGACCTGAAATTTCATTGGTACAGGGAGCTTGCACCCATAACTCATGTTCTTAGAGTTCCCTGGGGCCCTTAGAGCTGAAGTGACTTGTCCAGGATCACAAAAATAATATGTGTCAGAGGCAGGACTGGAGCCCAGTTTTTCCTGACTCCAAATCTAGCTATAATGGTCACAATGTCTTTATTTTTTTTGCTTTTTGGAGGGCAATTGGGGTTAAGTGACTTGCCCAAAGTCACACAGCTAGTTTTTGTGTCAAGTGTCTGAGGCCAGATTTGAACTCATGTCCTCCTGACTCCAGGGTCGGTGCTCTATTCACTGCGCCACCTAGCCACCCTACACAATATCTTTCAAATCAGTGCACCTAATTATAAACCACAATTAGACGAGGGGTGAACTCAAGGGACAAGATGGCCTAGCAGAATAAGGCCTCAACTTGGACTCGGGAGACTTTGAATCTCACCTCAAACACCAATTATATGACTATGGGTAAGTCATCTCTGGCTCCCACTTTCCTTATTTGTAAAACACAGGTAATAAATACTTGTACTATCTAGCCCACAATGCCAGTCATGGAAAATGAGCTTTTCAAACCTTGTTGTGTTAAAGAAGTATGAGGTAAATATGCATTCCCCAAAACGTAATCTATAGAGAGATGTTATTTTAACCTTCAAGATCACTATTATAAAGGGACTTCTTTTTTTAAAAAAATTGTTTTTTTTTCCTGGAATCTCTAAAGAATGTCTAAGAAGCCCCTGGAAAACAGAAGATTGTATTTTGGAAAACAGTACATTGGTTGGGAGAAAGAAGGGAAAGAACAAAAGACTGGGAGTAATGAGATCCAAGTCCTAATCCTGATTCTGTCACTCTATGATGAAGATTCAGTTTCTTCATCTGTAAAATGGGAAGGGGCTTATTTGTTAAGTTCATGGAACAGTAGTCAAAGAGTATGTTATTTAGAGCTAGAGGATCCCAGTTTTACCACTTTCTACTTATGTGACCTTGGGCAACTCACTTCCCCTCTTTGGGCCTCAATTTCTTCATTCGTAAAATGAGAGAGTTGGACTAGATGGGCTCCAAAGTCTTTGATTCTGTTTTCAGGCCCCTTTTCTGACTCTGATATTCTCTGGCTGTATGGATTCCACAACTTTTACCACTATGTGCTGGTCAGAAAATCCGACTCTTCTTATTATTATCAAACTAAAACAAAACAAAACAAAACAAAACAGCACACCAGGTGATACTCTTTAATCTACTTTGAAAACATTGTCTTTGTCGACCTTCAGCCACATGCTTGAGAAATTCCAGCCATCTCTCACATAACAGGAGCTGAGCCAGAGAGAAAAGCAGCCCTCAGATGGTAGTGACAGCACGTCGCATACAGAAGTTGCTGAGAACAGTTCCGTAAGCTGATAGGATAGCATGGCATTCACTTCTTCGCGGCTGAGATGCAGCTCTGTGATGACAGGTGCTTCCTTGGTTAGCCTCTCTCCTGGGCCGCCCCACTGCTCTATCACTGTCTTGCATGATAAGATGCTAAGTGAAACCACAAGGATTTATGGTACCTGTCGTTTTCTCTCCCTTATTCCTTGCTGTTCCATTTGGTGAAATATTGTTGTATGCAGTGAGAAGAATAAATAGGAAGAAACGAGTGACTCACTCCTTAGCTAACTGTTGTGCTGTGCCAAACACTAAGTGCTGTATAACCTACTATGGAAACTTCCTTCACATATGCAGATCAGCAAATTAATCATTTTAGATACCTGGGGCACAAAAGCATTACATGACTTGCCCATGATCACATATCTAATATGTGTCAGAGACAGGACTTGAACCCAAGACTTCCTACCTCTAAGGTCAGCACCCCATCCACTACAGGTATACCTCGAAGATATTATGTTGTCCATTCTAGGCAACTGAAATCAAGCAAATAAAACAGGTCACAAACTTTTTGGTTTCCCAGTGCATATAAAAGCTATGTTTACATTATACTATAGTCTATTAAATGTGCAATAGTATGTCTAAAAACACAACATACATGCCTTAATTAAAGAATATTTTATTGCTAAAAATTGCTAACCATCATCTGAGTTTTCAGTAAGTCAAAATCTTTTTGCTGGCTGAGAGTCATGCCTCCACATTGTTAGCTGCTGACTGATCAGGAGGGTGGTTACCGAAGGTTGGGGTAGTTGTAGCAATTTCTTAAACTAAGACAGCAATGACATTTGCCTCATTGTTTGACTCCTCTTTCACTTGAATACTTAAAGGCCATTGTAGAGTTATTAATTGGCCTATTTTCAATATTGTTGTGTCTCAGTAGGACTAGGAAGGCCCAAGGAGGGGGAGACAGGTCAGTGGAGCAGTCAGAACACATACATTTATCGATTAAGTTTGCTATCTTATATGGATCAGTTAATAGTGCCCCCAAAACAATTATAATAGTAACATCAAAGATCACTGAGTGTAAATCACCATGACGGATATAATGATAATGAAAAAAATTTGAAATATTATGAGAATTACCAAAATGTAACACAGAGACAAGATGTGAACATATACTGTTGAAAAAATAGTACCAACAGAGTTGCTTAAGACAGGGTTGTCGGGGTGGCTAGGTGGTGCAGTGAATAAAGCGCTGGCTCTGGAGTCAGGAGGACCTGAGTTCAAATCCAACCTCAGACACTTAATAATAACTAGCCATGTGAACTTGGCAAGTCACTTAATCCCAATTGCTCTGTCTTCCCCTCTCCAAAAAGGAAAAAAAGACAGGGTTGTCACAAACCTTCGATTTGTTAAAAAAAATGCAATATATGTGAAGCACAATAAAATGAGGTATGTCTGTACCCCACATTGCCTCTCTATCTTGTTAATATCATTCAGTTAACCCAAATAAAAAGTGAGTTTTGATCATTTCCATTGGGACCATTATATTAAATCATTTACCCACCAATCTCAACAATTGTTTAGCAATTGCCTCTCTAGACATGATCATAGACTCCAAAATATGCTGCCAAAGTTTTATGACAATGGGGACTTCTGGACAAAAGGACCCTTTTAGAGACATGTCTTGATCAATAGAATATAGTGTTTTGTTTACATATGTCAGACGCATACAACATGCAACCCATGGACCACTTTTGTGACCCACCAAAGGATTTCGGATGTCCTGTGAAAAATGTAGAGAATGGAAAAGTGTAGAGAAAACCCACCTTCCACCAGTGCCTCTCGTGTAAGATGGCCGGTGAGTTGCCATCACAAACCCTATTCTATTTGTCACGTGACCTGGGGCAGCCAACCATCATCAGTCTCTCTAGTCTGAGAGGAGCAATTTCATGATAAATAAAAATCTTACATGACAAATATAAATAATTGATATTAATTGAAATGTCCCTTTTAAAAAATATAGCATATTTGCAAAACTGGTTAATCATTCATTATATGTTTACTTGGAAAATGAGCCTCTAAAAACCTACCTGCAACGTGAAGAAGTTTAGCCTCTTTTAATTTTGGCCCCTGCCCACTGCCAAGTTGTGCAGGTCTGACATATGCAAGAATCTCAACAGAATCTAGTGCTTGCTTCAGGAGGTAGTAAAGTTTCGCTGTGTTTTAAGCACCAGCCTAGTGGGGATCAGGGACTGAAAAGAGGATATAGCTTGGAATGAATGAGCAGCAGCCTATTCCAGATTCAAAGAAACACTCCGGGGAGAACTGACCCACTGGGCACACAGCACGGTCCCACATCAGAGATGGGAATTACTACAAGTTATGCTACTTTTTCAGCTCTCTCTCAACATTGATTTCATATTAATCCAAGAAACAGACACACAGCTATAGAGACAATGTGTAATCCAACTGAATTAACTGTTTATATGGGAGGTGCCATGATGGAGAGGAGACTTGGCTTATATTCCTGAATCTGTTACTGACTAGAGATCTTTGATTAATAAGAATAGCTGATATTTAAATAGCCCTTTAGGGTTTGTACAGTGCTTTGATATACCTTATCTTGTTTTATCCCCATGACTACCCTGTGAGGCATGTATGAAAGGTAGTATCATGCCCACTTTACAGATGAAGAAACCAAGGTACAAAGAGGTTAAGGGACTTGACCATGGTCAAACCACTAGTGAGTGCTAAAGGCAGGATTTCAAACCAGGTCTCTCCTGACTCCAAGTCTGGCCCTCCATCCACTGCACCCCATTGTTTCCAGATATAAAGACAATTCACAATTATATACTAGTGACAACCTTGTATTACAAGTGTTATGACTTCGATTTTACAGGGGAGCAAACTGAGGCTCAAATGACTTGCCTACTGTCATGTGGCTAGTAAGTGTCAAACCTAGGGTGCAAATGTGTCTGCTGCTGACAGTACTGTTTCCTACCTCTTTTCACCCTCTCTCCTCATGGGCAAAGTCCCTCTGAAGACATTACCCAAGAGACCTTTGTATACAGCAAGAATTCTTGACCTTTTTTGTATCCTGGGCACCTTTGGCAGTCTGGTGAAGCCTAAGGAGCCCTTTCTGCAACCATGCTTTTAAATGCATAAAATAAAATAGAGAGGATTCCAAAGGAAGCTGGTTATATTGGAATGAAATTATCAAAATACTTTTTTAAAAACAAGTTTACAGACTCCAGGTTAAGAATCTCTGGTTTTAGGGGCAGCTAGGTGAATAGAGCACCGACCCTGGAGTCAGGAGGACCTGAGTTCAGATCTGGCCTCAGACACTTCACAGATAAACCTAGCCATGTGACCTTGGGCAAGTCACTTAACCCCAACTGCCCTCCAAAAAAAAAGCAAAAAGAAAAGAATCTCTGGTTTTGAGTCTCCTACTTTTGGACTCAGAGGCTACCACCAGAAATTGTGAGAAAGATTTTAAATTCATGATTGAATTAAGACGTTTTCTTTATGGTTTTCACATGCATTTAATGGTTGTTTATTGTTCAAATAGCTACATTTCCTAAGTGATCTTTCTCCGTCTTTCAATCCTGAACTCCTAGAAGGCTTTAACTCTCTGATGTTCTCTGTAACGTTTCTGTTACCAATTTAATTCAGCAAGAGGGTTTTTTTGAGCACCGATCATGGGCCCAGCACCATGTGGATGGACTAGATGTGTAAGAAGCAGTCCTTGACCTCTGAGAGCTTATAGTCTTGTTGAGGGCACAAAATAGTGTGGTCTCCAAATCTGAAGACCTTGGTTTTAGTTCCACATCTGCCCCAAACTTGCTGTGGAACCCCAGTCAGGAACTTTCTTTCTGTACTTCAGTTCCTTCATCTATGCAAACAAGAAAGGTAGACTAAGTAAGGTCACTTCCAGCTCTAATACTCTATGGCGGTCTGAACTGAAGAACAGGCCCATGCAGAGCTAATTGTATTGTGTATCATGATAATAATTACTTCTAGATTTCAGAAAATGACACATCACCATGAGCCAGAATGTTTGGTAACTTCAAAGAGGAGGCAGAAGAACTTGCAAAGGCAGAACTTGCAAGAGATGGGTTGGTTATGGATAGGACTATGAATGTATTAGGCACTTAATTACACAATGGAGAGACCAGTGAATGATAATGAGAAGAATGGGAGCCATGCATACACAATTCCAGAATGTCTACATGAAAAGTAAACATTTCATCTGGTCAATCAAGTATTTCACAACACCAGACATCTAGAGGTCCCCAAATTCACATTCATTTAGATACAATATTAATGATAGGAGACATAAAACCTACCCTCATATTGTTTGGGAAGCAGTTACTGGGAGAAAGAGGTTTCTCAAGGGACACACAGGTATCCTGGGAGCCTTTGGTAACATCCTGGTTACACAGAGCATGGGTGCTCCTCCCTGAGGCCAGAGCTGTATGTACGTTGCAGTTTGGGCATCTAGGGAAACACTTCCTCAAGTCAACTGGAAAGGAAAGGGGATGGAAGATATCTCAGACACCATGAAGTAGGCTGCCATGAAAAGCATGTTAAGGGGGCTCAGGAGAAGGTCAGGACTGGTCCAAGTTTAGCTGAGGTGCTGGGAGAGGGAGACACCATCTGGTGACTTCCTGTTTTAAGTAATAATTCTTGCCATTTAAATGCTAAGTTCAGTTGGTTCTGTTCTGTTGAATGGCTGAAAGTGCTGTCAGGAGCCCTTTAAGTTTTGGTGCCCTGCAATAAAGTCCCAGTTGCCCCAACCTAGTTATAGCTCTGCTCAGACACTTACGAATCCACTACTCTGAGCTGGTTCACTGATTCCCAACTCTCTGTGTAGATATCTATGCTGAGGAATAAATTCAGAGCTGTGCTATATCCAAACATGAATTAAAACAAAATGTGTTGTAAAAGAATTCAGCTGTAGTTGACAGCATTACTTAGGCCTGTTAAAAGAGTGACTAAGCCAGCTGTTCTCAACCTGTGGATTGTGACCCCTTTGGGGGTTGAACGACCCTTTCACAGGGCTCGCCTAAGACCATCAGAAACCACATATTTCCAATGGTCTTAGGAACCTCCTCAATCGGTCTCCAGGTGGGTCTGCCCACATGTAGATATACCCCCACACACATATTAAAGGGTTGTGGTATTAGGAAGGTTGAGAACCACTGGACTAGGCTAACTGTGATCATGAAAGAAAGGAGTGCAATTCTTAGCCCTCTTTTTTATAGAAGGAAGCTTTTCCCCCAAGTTGGAAAAGTTACTGAGGATTTTCCAAAACCTGTTCTTTTCTTCTCTACCATCACCCTATGAGTCCAGCAAAAGCTTCGATTTACAAGCATTCTGCATGTGGTTTTCCTCCCCCGGGCTGAGCCTGCCACAACCCCTTGATAGACAGTTACTTTTTGTTCTCTGAGTTTCACTGTAGGTAACAAATATGGGCAAATCATTCATAGGCAGAAACATGCAGAGAGGGAAGTAAATGTGAGTATCATGAAGACAGAGAAATAACTAATATTAAAAGCCTGAGAACCTAGCAGTTCCCAGAACAATAAAATGAGTTCCTGGGGCCTTGAAATTCCCAGACCAAAAACAAAACAAAACAAAAAAACCCATTTTAGAGCCAAGTCAAAAAGCACATAGACAGAACAGTACTGGGGCTGTCAGGGAGGGACAAAGGTGACTAAGGAATATTTCAACATACACAAACCAAATGAAAGTAAAATAAGCTGCTATGGATATGTAATAAACTCACAAAAGTTAAACTGGATAGCTGGTTGGCAAAGTGGGTAGAGTGCTGGTCTTGGGGTCAACGAGACCTGAGTTCAAGTGCAGCCTCAGATCTTTACTAGTTGTGTGACTATGAATAAGTCACTTAGCCTGCTGAAGCCTCAGTTTCCTCATCTGTAAAATGGAGATGATAGTAGAACCTACTCCTTTAGGATTGTTGTGAAGATCGAATGAGAAAATATCTTTACAACTTTGCAAACCTTCAGATTCTATACAACTGTTAGCCATTATCACTATTGACATTTCACATTGAAAAGTGAATCTGGGAGTTTTCTTTCCTTCAGACACTATAAATGCGAGTGCTGGGCCTCAAAAGGTACTGGAGTGACAACTATAAAAGGTGCAGTCAAGGAGAGCCAGGCTTTCCCAGCATTCACTTGGATCTTAGGTCGTTTTGCTCTCTCCCTATCTGCCATAATCTACCAAAGGAGAGCACCTTTCAGATTAGAAGTCTGCTGAAAGCTAAAGGATAAGAGCCTCAATAGAAACCCAGGGAGTTCAGGTGTTCTGCTTGGAATTGGTGCTCCAGGCAGTGAGGGAGCCTCTACCATACCTGGCCACCCTTTCTCCCTTGCAAGCTCTCTGAAGTAGCCTTTCTCTTTTCTTCTTCTCCCTTCTTGGCTTTTTTTTCTTTTTTCTTTTTTTTGGAGGGGGTAAGGACAGGGCAATTGGAGTTAAATGACTTGCCCAAGGTCACTCGGCTAGTACATGTTAAGTGTCTGAGGCCGGATTTGAACTCAGGTCCTCCTGACTCTAGGGCTGGTGCTCCCCTAACTGCCCCTTGGCTCTTTTCTTGATGCTTTAAGTTCAATTTGGTGTGTTTCACAGTGAGCTCACACCATTTTTAACGAGTTAAACTACTCTAAAATTCAAAAGAAAAGTTAATCAAAATGTTTTTTTATTTAAAAAAAAAGAGGAATGAATATGGCAGTGTTTGGCCTAGCAAATGGGATTGGTACTTACTAGCTGTGTGACCCTAGACAAGTCACTTAACCACTCTCATCCTTAATTTCCTTATCTATAAAATGGGGGTAACTAGGATAATACCTTAGGGTCCTTGTGAGGATCAAAAGACCTCATATGTTTGAGACACTGTGCAAGTCGTAACAAGCTATTGGTGGTGATGGTGCTAGGGATGTACTCCATTTTCTGTGGGCCTTTTGGGAATGTGAGCTCTCAGAGTCCAGGACACCCTTCTTTGTGTTTCAAATGAGAAGAATATTCAAAATGGAGGAACTCTTCAACATGGAGAGACACATCTAGAACAATATGTTGGTCATCTACGATTTTTTCTCTTACCCAGGTATGATTTCACTTTAGAGAAAGAAAATATTCAGCTCTATGTTTACAAAAAATCCTTTGAATCCCCTCAAAGTGAATTCTGCCTACAATATATCATCAGCTTCACTGCTAGTCGGCTCACATACTTACAATTATGCAGTCCTTTAGGTACTAGAGAAATGTCTGTTCCCTTCTGGCCCTACCTGGCCAGCTAAAATTGAATTTAAATTACACTGTCAATTGAATTTAAATAACAAGGTGCCAAAACCGAATCTGGTTATTCCCAAAGAGGTAGTGTGGAATGGACTTAGAATGAGGAAGACCGGGATTCGAATCCTGCTTTTTAAATTTTTATTTATTTTTGCTTTTTTGGAGGGCAATTGGGGTTAAGTGACTTGCTCAAGGTCACACGGCTAGTTTTTATGTTAACTGTCTGAGGCCGGATTTGAACTCAGGTCCTCCTGACTCCAGGGCTGGTGCTCTATTCACTGTACCACCTAGCCACCCCTTTGAATCCTGCTTCTGACACATACTGGCTGTGTGACCTTGGGAAGATCACTTAACCTCTCTTAGCCTCAGTTTCTTTAACAATAAAACAGGAATAAGATAATAAGAGCACCTATTTCAAAAGTCATTGTGAGAATCAAATGAAATATAAGATTTGAAATGCTTTGCAGACCTTCAAAATGCTATAGAAGCTCATTGTTATTAATAATATTTATTATTTATTCATTACAAAATAATAATGATACAAGGAACCATATTGTTAGCTAAAGAGTTGGCATAAGAGCTAGGAAGACCTAGATTCAAGTCCTGCCTCTGACTGATTGGCAATGGGTAAGTCATCTACACTAGTCACATACATGTACTCTTAGTGTCCTAGACAGCTAAGATCATAACATGCTCCAGAGAAAGTGCTGACCTACACTGTGTTAAGGACGGCAGAATGTTCCCTCATCCAGGAGGTCTTAGGTAATGAAATCACAGGCCATATCCCTAGTATTATTGTTGACAAACACTTCCCTACAGATTACCGAAAGGGAGGGGAATGAGCATTTTCATAGCACCTACTATGCGCCAGCCAGACACTATGCTAAGCATTTCACAAATATCATTGGCATGAAAGTCACTTTCATCTTTCAAAGGTTTCATACTGTTATTTATCTGGCTATGTTATTTCTAATGATTAGTATTATTACCAGAATTATTTTTAGCCTGAGACTTAATAACACCCTCCACCTAGGCTCTACAAAGCCATGGGATATGATTACTGTGCTCTGCCTTCTCTTAAGAAGTGATCAGCATTTTGCCTTCTCACAAATCCCCTCATTTCAGCTAATTCAATGATCACCTATTTTCTCTTTAAGAAAATTTTTGATTGATCTTCTGAGTAGTTATAAATTGCTTCAGAGTCTATACGGTTTAAATAATTTATTTCCAAATTGAAATTCACAAAAATGAGTCTTTGGCATTAGAATTTTGCCATTAATATTCACAAGCATCCAAGTTCATTTATAATATTGCTTAGCCCTAATAAAGGCAAATTCCATGGAGTAATTAAAATGCTTCTGCTATAACTTCAGAATAGTAAGGTGGCATTTCCGTCGCTCAGCCTGACACAGGTGAGGAGCTCAATGTAGTGGGAGCAAATTGAATTAAACTTGAATTATACTTCCAAACTCTTTTGACAATCCTAGTATTTCAAATGAGAAAGGACCTTAGGGATTATCTAGCCAGAGGATTCTTAGCCTTTTTTGTGCCTTGGACCCCTATGTCCCTCTGAGAAAGTCTATGGATTCCTTCCCAGAATAATGTTTAAAATGCCTAAAATAAAATGCATAGGACTGCAGAGGAAACGAAAGAGTAGTGACAATAAAGATGTCATTTTTTTCCCATGTGGGTTCACAGAATCTCTAACATCTGTCCAGAGAGGGTTCATTGACCTTAGCTTAAAAGCATGGATCTCATTTTACAGACGAGGAAACTGACGCCCAAAGAGGGGAAGTGATGGGTCCATGGTTTCCCAAATAGTACAAAGTAGAGCTCAGCTTCAAACTAGTGTCATCCAGTTCCAGAGCTAGGGATTTCCACTATACCAGAATGTCTCCACTTTTTCTGTAAATAAACAGGCCCGAACTTGTAGACGTTTATTTGAGGTATAGAAAGAAGCCAGTGGCTGAGCAGTGCTCCTTCCTGTAGCTGGCCCAGTTCAGACCAAGCAGTAAACTAAGCAGGGTATCTTTGCGGTTTTGTTGTTTTTAATTCTTTTAAACTCAATATTAAACATTAATGTGGCTAAAACATTTGTTTAATAACATTCTACATTTCAATTAATTAATTTCAATAAATGAAATATTGTAATTTTTCTATCCCTCTGTCTAGATTTCCATCAAGAAATCTTTGTCCTTTTTTCATAACTCTTTATGCTCTCATAAACAGCGGCCCAGGGGCACCCACGTGGCACAGTGAATAGAGCACCAGCCCTGGAGTCAGGAGGACCTGAGTTCAAATCCAGCCTCAGACATTTAACACGTGCTAGCTGTGTGACCTTGGGCAAGTCACTTAATCCCAATTGCCCTGCTTTTCCCCTCAAAAAGCAAAACAAAACAGTGTCCCCAAAATCTTAGTGTCATTTAAAGCCCGAATAGCTTTGATCTGCACTGATACTTTTGGGACACCCTGTATTTGGAATGAGTGTCTGCTTCATGCTTCTGGCTCTGCTTTTTTTGAGTGTCTTTATTTGACCAACTCCTTTCCACATTACTGTATAGCCTCCATGTTTGTCAGGCAGTTGCTTTATACTATTCTGTTCCATCAACATCCCAAGATTTATTTAATCATTCTCCTATTATTGGATATGTAGGTTACAGTTGAGGCAATGTACTGTAATGGAAAGAATATTGGATTTGCCAGAGAACCTTGGTTCAAATCCTAACTTTCTCATTGACTGCCTATGTGAGTTTGCTTAGGCTATGGGCCTTGGTTTCCTCATTTGTACACTGAAAGGGTTGGATTAAAAGACATTTGAGGTCCTTTCTAGCTCTAAAAAAATCTATGACTTTTTATTAATTAAGTCAAATTATGGTTTGCTACAAGGTCTGGATACTAGTATTTATTAGATACATCCATTCTCAGAGACTAGGCATTAATTAATTACTCACAAAGAGCTAGCGGACCTGGGTCCTAGTTTAATCTATGTGTAATTAATATTTGTTGATGATTAAGACCTGGATTCTAGTCTTGGCTCTACCACTGAATTAAATAGGAGCTTAGTAAATGGCCAGCACCGTGCTAAATATTGTCATTAATGATGGGACCTTGGGGCACATCATTTCAGGTGCATCCTGTGTAAAATGAGAGGTCGGACACAGGCTTGACAAAGCCAGTCTTAGCTCTAACATTATGGGCAGACACAGTTACACAGCTTCTGTCCAAGCAGAGTCCTGGTCACTTATTTCGTGTTGCCTCTACACAATCAGCTTTGTGTATGGCTTGTTACAACTTCCTCTCCCCAAAGATCAGCCAGAGGCATAGCCTATTACTCTCCATCCTATAACTCTTGTTTACTTTTAGATTTATCCAAGGGACAAATTAGCATCTCAAAAAGGAATCGCCTGGTGAACTGATTACATTTTTGAGTTGGTTTAACATGTCATCTGGCCCCTTTTCTGTGATTAGGTCTTCAAAAGACCAGCTCCCTTACATACATATGAGAAAATTAAGGCCCAGGGAGATTGTGAATCACCCAAGGACAGACATATAGTAATTGCCAGAAGTGGGATTTGAACTCAGTTCCTCTGACTCAGAGTTAGAGGTGACATTCCACTGTATTACACTGTTCCCTTGGATAGGCACTACAAATAGAGACTGATTTAGTCTGAGAGTTCATCTGGAGGAGGATCAGAGAATCATAGATTTCTGAACTGCAGAGGTTATCTGGTCTAACCACCTGATTTTACAGATGAAGAAGAAAGAGCTGGGCCCCTAGATTCCTCCCACAACCTTTCCTGCATATAAGATCCATCTTTCCTCAAAGAGAGAAGGCTAGAGAATGATCTAGTGCAGACTGTGTCAGACTGCACAGAATCATCTGTGTCAGATGATTCTGGCCCACTTGTACAGTACAAGCATCACAGATACCAAGGCTCCTTAAGAGTCTACCCATTGTGGTGAACTTTTAATAAACTTTGCTTTTCTTTGGCTGAGAGAAGACTTGAGATGAATTCATTTGGCAAGACCTGGCATGCTTGTATTTTGGGGTCTTGTGTACCCCTAACCCTATAACTCTATATTTTATGCTGACATCATCACCATGGCTCCAGCCCCAAGGCAGCCCAGATCAGCCAGAGCAGACTTCAGGAGAGTGAATCACCAGCAGTTGTGGCAGTTTCCAGACTTTTCAACCCATAAATGCCAAAGACAAAGTAAAAGCTCAGTAGAGAAGTTTTTAGGAAGGGTGAAGGAGAGAGATAGAGAGAGAGTGGTGGAAGTGTAGCAGGTACAGCTGCTGCCCCGTGTCTGCTTCCAGAGCTCCTGGCCTCCAGATTGTAGAGGGACCAAAGCAACCATTCAGGGGGTAATAGCTCTTGCCTTTAACCTGTTTGGATCTGGATTGCAGTCTTGGATGGTGGTCCTGGGGTGTCTGGTCAGTGTGCCAGAGCTTGTGCGGGCTATAGAGAGGGCACCCATCTAATAGCTCCAGCAGTTATGAAAACTCCAGTGATTTGGGACAAAATTCTCTCTATTCTGTAAGCAGAGTTCTGTAGCAAAGAGCTCAAAAGTCAAGTAATTGGCAAGATGAGCAAGCAGAGGAAGCACAAAGAGACCATACAATCCTTTTTGGGGGACAAAAAATATCAAAGCATGGAACTGGAGGAGGACAATGAAGTCAGAACTCCTGTATCAAAGGTTTCCAAGAAAAATATGAACTGCTCACAGGCCATGAAGGAACTCAAGAAGGATTTTGAAAATCAAGTAAGAGAAGTGGAGGAAAAACTGGGAAGAGAAATGAGAATGATGCAAGAAAATCAGGAAAAGGAAGTCAACAGCCTGCTAAAGGAGAACCCAAAAATACTGAAGAAAATAACACATTAAAAAAAGTACACTAACTCAAATGGAAAAAAGACCCAAAAAGCCAATGAGGAGAAGAATACCTAAAAAAGCCAAATTTGCCAGATGGAAAAGGAATTTCAAAAACTCACTGATGAGAATAATTCATTCAAAATTAGGTTGGAGAAATTGGAAACTAATGACTTTATGAGAAATCAAGATACTATAAAACAGATCCAAACAAAAGATTAGAAGGCAATGTGAAATATCTCATTGGAAAAACCACTGACCTGAAAAATATATCCAGGAGGGATAATTTAAAAATTATTGGACTACCTGGAAGCCATTGCCAAAAAAAGAGCCTATACAACATCTTTCAAGAAATCATCAAGCAAAATTGCCCTGATAGTCTAGAACCAGAGGGCAAAATAGAAATTGAAAGAATTAAAGAATCACCTCTTGAAAAAGATCCCAAAAAGAAACCTCTTAGGAATATTATAACCAAATTCCAGAGTTCCCAGGTCAAGGAGAAAATACTGCAAGCAGTCAGGAAGAAACAATTTGAGTATTGTGGAAACAAAATCAGGATAACACAAGACCTAGCAGCTTCTAGATTAAGGGACTGAAGGGCTTGGAATATGATATTGTGGAGGTCAAAGGAGCTAGGATTAAAACCAAGAATCACCAACCCAGCAAAACTGAATATTCTACAGGGAGATTATGGTCATTCAATGAAATAGAGGATTTTCAAGCATTCTTGATGAAAAAAACCTGAGCTGAACAGAAAATTTGACTTTCAAATACAAGAAGCAAGAGAAGTATGAGAGTGTAAACAGGAAAAAGAAATCATAAGAAACTTACTAAAGTTGAACTATTTACATTCCTACATTGAAAATTGATAATTGTAACTCATGAGACTCTTCCCAATGTGAGGACAGTTGAAGTGAATATGTGTGTATGTATGTATACATACATATGTATGTATGTATGGGAGGGTGTGTGTGTATAAATATATATGTGAGTGTAGGCATATATATGTATATGTGTATATAGACAGAGGGCACAGGATGAGTTGAATAGGAAGGGATGATATCTAAATAATACAATTAGGAGGTGAGAGAAAAATATGTTGGGAGAATGAGAAAGGGAGATAGATTAGGGCAAATTATGACATATAAAAGAGGCAAGAGAACACTGTTACAATGGAGGGGAAGAGCAGGAAGGTGAAAGGGAATAGTCAATCTTACTCTCATTAAATCTGCCTTAAAGAGGAAATAACATACACATTCAATTGGGTACCTTACCCGATAGGAAAATGGGTGGGGGTTGGTAGGGGATAAGAGGGGAGCAGATAGAAGGGAGGGCAGATTGGGGGAGAGGGTAGTTAGAAGCACACACTTTCAAAAAGAGATAAGGTCAAAGTAGAAAAACAGAATAAGTTGGGGGTGGGATAGGATGGAGGGAAATACAGTTTTTCACAATATAACTGCTATGGAAATGTTTTGTGTAACTCCACATGTACCACCTATGTCGAATTGCTTGTCTTTCCAGTGGGGGTGAGTGAGGAGGGAATAAGGGAAAGACTCTAGAACTTAAAGCTTCAAAATCAAATGTTAAAAAAAATGATTTTTTTGATGAGCCCAGACAAAGCCTAGGACTCTCAGACTCACAAAAATACAGAAAACACATCTGTTGCTGAAGGCAGCTTGGCAGCAGGGGCTCAGTGCAGCAGCTGGGAGCGGAAGCTGGACCAGCCTGAAACCGAGACCATGGCCAGGCCCGGGGCAGTAGGAAGGAGCTGATCCAAGCTGAGTCGCAGCCAGTCCACAGGAGAGAAGATCTACAGCCTCCAGCACCTCCACATCTACCAAGACATGAGGAACGGGGACTGCAGAGGGGCAGCTTGGCGGGAGGGGCTCGACCAGCAGGCCAGCAGGCGGGGAGCATTGTATCAATAATGAGATATTCACAACACCCATGATGGTTATGAATATGTTGGTGTAGTTTTGGATCACAAAATATAGCAAACTCTCCACATGGAAGGCAGAACCAAGGTCTTTATTCAGAAACCATAACACTGAGTCCCCAAACCAGAAGGACAAGTCCCAAAA
>CM053602.1:14893581-14915465 GCA_028646575.1 Pseudocheirus occidentalis
CACACATCCACAGCCTATATTGAATTGATTGTCCTTCCAGTGGGGGTGGGTGACAAGGGAGGCATCGAAAGAATCTAGAATTTAAAGTTCTGCAATACCTGCAACTAGGAATTAAGATATATAGGGGCTGGGATAGGGAGACCCTCCCTGCCCTACCAGAAAGTAAGGGAGCAGAGCAGGGGAGGGGCTTTACAGTGGGATTGCTGTTTTAGGGTTGGGGCAGGGAAAGATGGGGAGAATATTTGTAACTCAAAAATGTCATGAAAATGAATGAGTAAACAAGAAACCAAATAAAAAATAAATAAATTTTAAAAAATTGATTTTTTACATACAACTGGGTAATAAGATATACAGGCACTGGGGTATAGAAATCCATCTTGCCCTACTAGAAAGCTATGGGGGAGAGGTATGGGGAAGGATATAAGAGAGATCGGATTGGGGGAGGGGTATTCAGTAGACTTGGTATTTTGGGATTGGGGAGGGGAAAGATGGGGAGAAATATCAGTATCTCCATATCTTGTGGAAATGAATGTTGAAAACTGAAAATAAATAAATAAATTGGAAAAAATAAATTCAATTTTTTAAAAAAAGAAGACAGAGCTAGATAGCATCCTGAGAACTACAACAGCTTCCTAGAGTCCTCAGCTTCTTGTTGCTCCAAAAGCCCATCTATTTGACACCAAAATTATACCAGTAATGCTAAAGCTGCATATCAGGAAACCTGCAGTGTTGGAAGAAATGAAATTACAGATATTCTGAAGGGCAATAGGAAGAAGCCTAGTCAATGTAAGTAGACTTAACAGCATATTACTAAAGACAGCTTGTATATGAGAAGTGGTGTAAACAGACACATACGAGCCATTAGTATGAACCACGGGGAACCAAAATGGCATTGGAAACTGCCCCCTACACACACACACACACACACACACACACACACACACACTTCCAATGTTCAGAATGGAAACAGAATAGTTAATTAGGCTGGACAGATAAATGGAGTCAGAGACCCTGGCTTCCTTGGGCAATACTCCAAGGAAGGAGAGCAGAAGCCAAGAAGGTTGCAGATTAAATCCCAGCGGTCTCACTGATAATGCATCTGATGTCATCTGCTTTCCATTCCTCTGACTAGTCCTGCTTAGTTCATGTCTTTCTCTATACCTCAACTCTGGTCTGGATCTTCTCATCTCCACTGCCCTTAGATGAGAAATAATCATTGGACATTACTCTGCTCCCTACTCATGTATTCCAGCAAGAAGAGAGGGAGAATATGTCCTGACCAACCTGGATATTGGGTGTCATAGAATTCCGGAGCAGCACTCCTTCCTTTTCTACCTGTCTCTACCCGCTCTGGCTTCAAATCTCTCAAGGCCACTGGAAAACAGAAG
Source organism: Pseudocheirus occidentalis (assembly GCA_028646575.1). Lineage (NCBI taxonomy): Eukaryota > Metazoa > Chordata > Mammalia > Diprotodontia > Pseudocheiridae > Pseudocheirus > Pseudocheirus occidentalis. Next base: position 14,894,970 of record CM053602.1, read on the forward strand.
GACTTGCACATTTTGGGGTTCGACCTGAGATCATCTAACCTTAGGTCCCCCCACATCTCACTGTTAAGGTCACTAGAAGGGTGAGGGGGTTACAAAGGTGCATAGAAGGACTAAAATAGTCCCTAATAATTTTAGTCCCTAAAATAAAATAATACTTTTTGTCCCCCTTTCTCTACATTATATGCCTCAAACCATTCTCTTTTATTCATTGGTCCCCGTGGCAATGAAGGTTTCTTTGTTCTTTAATGGTTTGACTACTTTATATATTATCTCTGTTGAAAGTCTTGACAATCCTTTTTAGATATTGACTATTATGACTGATGATTCAAGAATCTGTAAATTAAAAAATATTCATCAGTGTATACTCTCAATATGGAATCTCTCTCCAGTGACTTAATAAACTTGGAGGAACTGAAACATACTCATGAGATGAACTGTTCAAATAGAATATTGGTACCATGAAATACTAAGACAAAAGAGAAAGGCCTCAGGTCACTCCTTTATTAAATTTATGGGGAAAAAAGAAGGCACTGACCAAAATGTACTGAATGAGTAGGCGAGATAGAGTCACTCTCAAACTGCATTAGTACAGGGAATATTATCACTATTGAAACCAAAGATTTTTCAAGGTAAGTAAGATAGATATATGCACAGTAATTTTTTTTCAATTGATTAGGGGAGGCAAATGTTTTAATCTTTAAAACATTGCTCTCTGTGGTTTGCTCAGTTGAAGTCTGAAATCTTCCTTGTATTCTGTATGTTCTGTATGTTCAGTTTTCTTAAACCACTCAATTCTAGTGATTTGATTTTAGTCATCTGAGAATAATGCTTGTAGTGTTATAATGAGATACTAAGCTACTTCCTTTATTACATAAAACAGTTCTGGAATGGAAGTGAAGAAAGGACATTAAAAATGGAATATAAAATATTAGCTGCTTATGTAGAAAATGTAGAAGCTGGATTTAAATCTCAAAAACGTTAGATTTTCCCTTCATTCTGACATTTCCTAAATAATGCAATTTAGGAAAAAGTGAGCACTTGATGTTAGAAATTGAATACTATTACCGAGAATTGTGTAAGCATCACATAAGGTGATTAGAAGCAATGTTATCTTTGGAATAAAATTTTGTATGGGAAAAAAACTCTATTACTCACAGAACAAGCACTTTAGTCGATTTTGTCACCAGTGGTTTTCAGCAAGCAATCCAATTTTTATTTATTTCACTGAAGAACTTTGCATTGGACCAAAGAAGATTTTGGTCTTAACACTTATGCTATCAAAAGTGCATAGCCAATGTTTATTGCCAGGTCTTTGTTTAAGAACAATTTGACAGAACAGGAGAAATGATTGAATATTGGGTACCATGATCCCACAAACTACTCATTGGAAAAGACAGAAATATAGCTTGATATGAAATCCACAGGTACAACCAATCAGAAGTTAAAACATCAGGACATGAAGCCATCAAACAGGTAAGTACTGACTATAGAGTTCAAGAGAATGGACCCCGTTAGGCAATGAATTTAATTAAGTGAATTAGATACTGAGGAGTTTAATGTGAAGATATGGAAGGGGGATGGGGCGGCTAGGTAGTGCAGTGAATAGAGCACCAGCCCTGGAGTCAGGAATACCTGAGTTCAAATCTGGCCTCAGACACTTAACACACACACAAAAAATTAGCCGTGTGACCTTGGGCAAGTCACTTAACCCCAACTGCCCTCCAAAAAAAAAAACGACTTTGTATTTTGGGGCGGCTAGGTGGTGCAGTTAATAGAGCACCGGCCCTGGAGTCAGGAGTACCTGAGTTCAAATCCAGCCTCAGACACTTAACACAAAAAACTAGCCGTGTGACCTTGGGCAAGTCACTTAACCCCAACTGCCCTCCAAAAAGCAAAAAAAAAAAAAGATATGAAGGGGGGAATAGAAACTGTATACTCTCAACAACAGTATCAAGCAGTCTGTCAACAATCATTTACTAAGTACCTACGTGTTACCAACTCTTTGCAATATATTAAGAATACAAAGACAAAAATTGAAAAGTCTCTGTCCTCAAGGAACTTACATTGTATCAGAGGAGAAAACATATATAAATAAGTATATACAAAATGTATCAAATAAATGCAAGACAAATGTTTGTGGGAGAGGGCACTGGAGCCAGAGGGATGAGAAAAGTCTGAAAGGAGAATGTGGCAACTGAGCAGAGTTTTGAGGAGAGCCAGTGACTACACAGGTGCAAATGATGAAACAGAATGGATCAGGAAGGGTCGGCAAGAAGGCCAAAGAGTGCAGGGAATAATTTATAATCAGGTGGAAAACTAGGTTGGATGCGAATTGTGAAGGGCTTTGAAGGCCAAACAGAGCTGCTTAAAATTGTTCTTAGAAGCAATAGGAAGCCATTGGAGTTTGTTGAGTAGGGAAGTGACATGCTGAGCTCTGGACTTTTGAAAATTCACTTTGGCACTTATGTGTAGAATGGACTGGAAAGGGGAGAGTCTTGAGGTAGGGAAACCAAATGGGATGCTTTTACAATAATCCAAATGAGAGAAAGGTGATGAGGTCATGATCTGGGGTAAAGGTCATATGAGTAGACAGAAGAGGACTAATGTGAGAGGTGTAGAGGTTTCAGAAACAAGAAGATTTGGCCACTGTCTAGATATGTGAGGTGATAGAAGGGAAGGAGTCAGGGACAGCACCTGGGTTGCAATCCTGAGTGACTGGAAGGTTGGCAGTGGCCTCAACAGAAAACAGGGAAGTTCACGGGAGAACAGGCAGGCAACAAACATTTATTAAGTGCTGATCATGTTGCAGGCACTGTGCTAAGTCCTAGAGATCCAAACACCAGTGGAGGGGCGAATTTTGGTGGAAAAATAATGAGCTCATCTGAACAATACACTTGCCAACCATAATTGATGATGAAGCACATTACCTGCCTCCTGACTGAAATGGCTCAGGGTGCAGAGTGAAACATATACATGTTTTAGACACAGCCAAGGCAAACATTTATTCTGTTTGACTATGTTTGTTAAAAGGGTTTTGTTCTTTTTCCCCCAACGGAAAGGTTAGAGGTAGAGAAAATAGATTTTTGTTCACTGAAAAACAAATTAAATCTATCCACAAAAAAGAGAAACATATTGAGTTCGACTCCACATTCATTGCTCTTTTCCCTATATAATGCTGTCCTTTCCAGTTGACATGTTATTTAAACAGAACAATCTTTCAAAGGTAGATGGGCAAATTACCGTGATCCCATGAGCACAGTCCATTGCTACAGAGGTATTTGTTTACCCATAGACCTAATAGTTTTCTGCAAGAGTTGGATTCCAACAGGTTAGGACACCTGGTCTTAGGATGACACGCCATGCATTCATTATGTGCTCTCTCTTCTTTATCCAATTCCTGCCATGAGGTGAAATACCTACTTTGATTTGTTATATCACAAATATTTCACCTCATTTCTTGTTGGCACATCTTCCCATTTCTCAAGCATGATTCAATGGGGAGAAAACAAACAAAACTATGGACAGAGGACTTGGGTTTGAGAACTGACCGGCAGCTGCTAGCTGCCTTTTAGCCACTCCGAATCATCCATTAGATTGTAAGCTCCTTGAAGGCAGGGACTGTCTTTTGCCTCTTTTGTGTTACCAGTGCTTAGCACAGTGCCTGGCATAGATACTTAACAAATATGTATTGACTGGATGACTAATTGAATCTCAAGTTCTTCAGGTGGAAAATAAAGAGTTGTTATCAGAATGGCCCACTACACATGCTGCTTTATGTTACTCCTTTCCTTATAAATAAGCGTCTCTCCTATTCCCTTTCCTTTTGTATTTGAAGGGGGGGAGGTCTTATTTTCAGTGGAGAAAATTCTTGCTCCACATTATGTCTTATGGTAACTTTGAATCCTATCTGGTTCCCACTTTCAAGGTCTGTGAGCCTGCTATCTACCCTCTACTCTCATCTTAACTTTCTCCAGCAAAGCAACTCCATCCTAACAGCACAAAATTGATTCTATGACCTCTCCACAACCAAGTCCAAATAATCAGTTTTCCAACCTATTGGTTGGTTGGTTGCTTGTTGTCCTTTATACTCAAGGAGGACCAAAGTGACATCACTGTGTTGGGGTCAAGGTACAATGTGTCTGACTGTGGTTGATTAGACCAAATATGAGCTTGGAAGGCTCTGTAACAGGTCAGATACAAATAGTCCACATGAACATTTGGAATGGAGACATCTCTAAATTTGCACATCTCATGTTTCTTTGGAGCTGCTGCAATTCTGCTTTGCTCACAGAGCATAGCACCTTCTTTGACGCAGGCACACCATGCTGGGTGGTCCTGTGCCGAGTATCTCCCATGTTTCACAGTAGATTCCAGACTTCTTCAGAGAGACCTTGAGAGTGTTTGCATATTGCTTCTTCTGACCTCCATATGAGACTTTCCTTTTGTGAGTTTTCCATAAAATAGTCTCTTAGGCAAATATACATTTGGCATTTGAACAAGGTGGTCAGCCCATCAGAATTAAGCTCTCTGCAATAGAGTTCAAATGCTTGGCAGTTCAGCTTGAGAAAGGACCTCAGTGTCTGGTACCTTATCTTGCCAGGTGATCTTCAGAATCTTCATAAGACAACTGAAATAGCAAGGATTCAGTTTCTTGGCATGGTGCTGATATACTGTCCAGGTTTCATAGGCAATACAACAACAAGATCAGCACAAAGGCTCTGTAGACCTTCACTTCGGTAGGCAGTCTAATACCTCTTCTTTCCCATACCTTCCTTTGGAGCCTCCCAAACCCTGAGCTAGCTTAGGCGATGCATCAACCTCATCATCTATGTGTGCATCCCTGGAAAGTACACTGCCAGGGTAGATGAACTTATCCATAGCATTCAAAACTTCTCCATTTGCTGCAACTGGCAGTTGTCTTGTTTTTGTTGTTCCAACCTATTACCTGGTATTAGGAGAAAGAGGACTTTCTGGTGGAAAGATACTAGTAGCTTTCAAAGACTTTATTTATTCCCCAGCAAAGGTTTCCTTAAGATCTAGGCAGAAAGTGCTATTTCAAAGCGCCAGCTACTCAAATAGATTCTAGAGAACATCTCACACGGACAACAATAGCATCAAAGCTTTTCAGATCCTCCTGGCATTCATTTCCCAACGCTGCTACCCACTTAAGAATTTGCTTGGCCAATCAGTTCAAACACAGCCTGTCCAGGGCGCTAACTAGTTCTCTCTTTAACCATTAAAAGCATCAAATAGAAATGGGTCAGGCTATTTCTTTCTAATAACACCACCTTACCAACCAACTTGTAGCTTAGTCTTTAAATGAGATTTTTGAAATGTCCCGATTTTCTTTTGACTGTCCAAAGGCATGGTACAAAGTAGATTTCTATATTTGTTCACAAATCATGGGGCACTCAAAGAATAGTTAATCCTATTAAAATAACATCAAACTATATGTTTCTTTCATACATGTTTGCTAGGAAGTCTAACCCTAACCCAAGTTCACAGCCCTCAAGGTCAAAGCCCACCCCTAAAAGCTGGGCCCCTAAAATGAGCATCATGAAATATAGTTAAACTAGATGATCTCTAAAGATGGGGACCGGTATGGGGGTTGTCCCTTTCATCTCAGATATCCTGTGTTGGAGCAGATAAAGAACTGGCTTCAGAGTCAAGAAGACTCCAATCCAATTCTCACCTCTGATGAATATTGGCTGTGATATGGACAGTGGAGAGGCCACCTCTCTGGTGGGCTAAGGTGCTTCTCTGCTTTAGGCAAAGTAATTTGTGAGTGCTCGAATGAGTGCGTGTGTACACACACACACACACACACACACATACACACACACAAACACACACGGTTCCTCCCCACCCCAGTAACAACAAAGGTTAAAACCAGGATTGATTCTGCATCTAGAGATTCTGCTAAAACAGATTTCCACAGAGAAGGGCATAATTAAGTACTGAAAGGAGGAAAGCAGGAGAATTAATGACTGGGCTTGTTTGCTGCTAGGAAAACATGTCCTTTGTAGATAAGAGGGATTTAAAAAAAAACCTACTCACCACATTCAGTGACTTAAATGGAATTTTAGAAAGGGGACGATGCCAAGCCTCCCTAGAACCCGAACCCTGTACTCAGTCTATAGTCTCTTGTACATGTTTAGCTATTTACAAAGAAGCAATTTTCCAAAGATGAAAAAAATCTCTCTAAGTATATATTAGATTGGAGCAAAGAAAAAGAAAGCTAGCTTCTTTTTTAAGTGTAATAGCTTCAGCAGAGGAGACACAAGCTTAAAGAATTGATGGAAGGAGAAAAGGTGAGGCTTGTGTCTCCTTTGTATCACTCTCAAACTCAGCACAATCCTGGGCACAGACTAATGCCAAGAGGTGGATAATTGAAGGTGTACACTTCATCAATAGAAAGTTTCTAATGAGGAGCTTACAAATAAAATACAAGCAATTCAAGATATGTGCAAAGAATATAGTTTAAACTAGGAACTCTTGCCAGGGCAGCATAGAGAGATTAGCCAAGTATCAGAATAACTGCATTGGAAAATTCATTACAGTTTGAAGGTGCTTGGTATGAAGGTGGATTCTAAATCTCAGCCACTATTTATCTCACCCTTGAATTTAGAAATTGACAGATGGGCTTTTCAAACCTAGAGATCACAGAGTCTCAGAATTCTGCAGAGGGAGACCTTCCACAGCTCTGTTCAGGATAAAAAAAATCCTAGAGGCTAAATGATATTGTCCTGACAAATGAATGGGTCAAAGAACAAAGCAAAGAAACAATAAAGAATTTTATTAAAGAAAATTATAATAACTTTCCTAAGGAATCCTCGGGGGAAAAGATATCTCTAAACACTTGTACAAAAACAGAGATGAGAAAGATTAAGAAATTGATTATGTAGCTCAAAACACTGGTAAAAACAACAAATCAAAACAGCTGAAGGAAACATAAACATAGAAATAAAATACTCAGAAATTGATGAAGAAATAAAATTGAGGAGGGGAACAATGATTTGAGACTTTTTTTAAAAGGCTGATACACATAAGTTAAATTATCAAAATAAATAATAAGAAAAAAGAATGCATGACAGATAAAGAAATTAAGGAAATTATTAGAAATTATTTTGCCTGATTATATGTCAACAAACCTGATGACGCAAATGAAATAGATGAATATATATATATATACATATATATAAATTCACATGTATTAGTTACATAAAGTATGTAATACCCAGATTAACACAATGAAAAATAGACAATATTGAACTACCCTGTCCTAGAAAAAAAATCAATGAGCCACAATGGAATTCCTAAAAGGAAAAATAACAGCAACAGAACTGGATAGATTTACAAATGAATTCTACCAAATATTCAAAGAACAATTCCAATTTTTTATAAATTGTTTGAAAAAAACATGGAAAGAAGATATCCTATCAAACTCCTTCTATGAAACAAATATGGTTCTGTTTGGGATGGAAAATCTCACCCAAAATTTAATCAAGAGCATGGAGATCTCTTAGGATAAGAACAGGAATTTATTCTCTTTCCCCAGGGAGAAGAGGGTGGTCTTCCCCATGACTGGTTATGAGGGAGAAGCACCCAATGTGGGGTGAACAGAGTTTTTAAACCCTAATGCAGTCAAGCTCCCTTCCCCCAACTGTCCCTTTTCCCATTGGCTGAGAGGTGGACTCAAGGCTCAGTGGAAAAATCTTCCCCAATGGCAAGTCACAGGGAAACCTACCACTGTCTCTCAGTGGTTGGGAAACAGGCATACAGAGAACAAGGATGCTGACTGACAGCAAAGGAAAGGGGGAAGGGTCCCAAAGCAAGGGAGGGGAAGGGAGAAAGTTTGCCATGGCAGTAATAAAGAAGGGTGGAGGTCAAAAGACACCTGAAAGGGCTTTCTGCTGATTGACAAGAGAAGTGAAGGGCCAAAGAGGGAAGTTAATCCAAAACTGCCTGAGAAGTTTTTACTCCCCAGACAATTCTGATACCTAAACCAATGAGATACAAAGAAACTATAGATCAATATCTCTGATGAATATTGTTGCAAAAATATTGAACATTTTTAGCCAAGAAGCTTCAATAACATATGATAAATAAAAAAGTATATACTATGAGTTAGATTTACATCGGGAATATAGGGTTGTTTGGTTTGGTATTAGTAAAACCATAAACATAATAGAACATATTAATATAGTCCCTCACAACCTAGGTTTTATCCTGAAATCCTCACTAACTCTCCTCATACCCAAGCTGTTGCCAAGGAGGATTGATTGCACCTTTGCAACATCACAGGAAGACTTTCCTTCTCTGCTCTGACACTGCTACCACTCTAGTGTAGGCCATCATCACAACATGTGTAGCGGCTGCTTAACTCAGGGCCAGCCTTAGGCAGTATTCTCAGGAGGGACTGAAGAGACCAGAGTTGAGAGAGAAGTGTACAGCAGCTGACCTTTATTGTATTGTAGGGTCCTCCTTAAATACCCTAGAGCCCTAGGGATAGCATGATTCTCATGTACACCAGAGGGGAACTGATCAACGGAGGAGGAGCTGAGCCAGCTGTTTCAGCTGCCACTCTTCAGGCAAGTAATTTCACGAGAAATCTCCCTGTGAGTTTAGCAACTGGGCTGTGACCTCAGCACCACAGGTGCTTTTTGACTCACACTGATCCCTACAAACATGCCTCTATTAGATTATCAAAATATCTGCTGGGGGGGGGGGGTTCTGCCTGCATCAAATTTCTTCCACCTCCAGGTCATTCTCCACTCAGTCACTAAAGTAGTTTTCCTAAAGCACAGATCTGACCATGCCATCCCTCTCAATCTCCACTCTCACCCTCACTCAATAAACTCCAGTGGCTCCCTATCACCTCCAAGATCAAATACAAAATCCTCTGGCATTCAAAGCCCTGCATAACCAACCCATCATCACCACCACCTTTCTGGTCTTTTTACACCTTACTCCCAAACATCTACTCTTCGATCCAGGGACACTGACCTCCTGCCTGTTCCATGAACAAGAAATTCCATCTCTCTGTTCCCTCTGCTCATCTCTGCCTCCTGGATCTCTAACTTCCTGCAAGTTCTAACTAAAATCCCATCTTCTACAGTAGGCCTTTCCCAACCCCTCTTTTTTTCTTTTGCTTTTTGGAGGGCAGTTGGGGTTAAGTGACTTGCCCAAAGTCACACGGCCAGTTTTTGTGTCAAGTGTTTGAGGCCGGATTTGAACTCTGGTCTTCCTGACTCCAGGGACAGTGCTCTATTCACTGCACCATCCAGCCACCCCTCCAATCCCTCTTAATTCTAGGGCCTCCCCTCTTTTATTATTTACTATATAGCCTGTTTGTACATTTGTTTGCTTGTTTTCTCTGCCACTAAATTGTGAACTGATTGAGGACAAGGACTGCATTTTGTATCTTTTCATATGTCCAGCACTTAGCACAATGTCTGGCACATAGTAGGTGCTTAATAATTATTGAATGATTGTTTATTGACTGACTAATAACAAAAACAAAAGTTACATTGTATCAATAAAAGCAGAAAAAGTTTTGACAAAATGCAACCTCTTTATATTAAGAAAAAACATCTTAAATGTATAAGAAATAAATGGATAGTTTCTTAAGATGATAAATACTATTTAAAACCTAGAGCTAACATTCTTTGCAATGTTAGATAAATAACAACTCCACTCCAAAAAATGAACACGACACATTTTGAGCCTTGTTCAGAAGTCCACATGTCTTCTGCAACCCAGTTTTAGGAGGTAGTTGAATGACTAGAAGGTATACATAGCAAGGGACCCTACTATTAATTATTCTTACACTGGCACTAGAATTGAATTGTAAAACCCCAATATTTCCTAGTAGAGCATGTACTCTCTTAACGACTGTTTTCTGTAGTATTGGTCTGCACTGATACAATGTTCAAGCACCGAACAGTGGCTGGCTTGCCAAATCACCTATTTGGCCATTGGTATTCTGGCCAGTTCTATTATCTTAAGAATAAAATTAGATTAACCTTATAGCATCTAATCCATTACCTGAGAATCTACTACCTAGGAAAGACTGAGCCAACAGATCATTTAGCCAGCTGCCGCATTGTACAAGCCCAAGATTTTTCCAGTCTGTCTGAAATTAGGGTCACCAACAGTAGGTTGGCTCCTCAAGAGTCTTACATACGTTTTTGCTGAATTAAGGCATAATATTTGAAGGATAATACAATAGTCTGCTAACATGTTGGTGGGAAATGGTTTATTTGGTTCATTTGTCACTAACCATTTCCATTATCAAGAGTATAGTCCAGCGGGAGTGAAATATAGGTCAGGGAAATTTTGAGAAAAAGGATTGGGGGGTGGGGATGGGGAAAAAATCAGTAGTGTCCCATTCTTCATGTCCTCATATGGGGTTTTCTTGGCAAAGATACTGGAGTGGTTTGCCATGGGATTAAGCCAAAAAGAAGTTGTGACTTGGCTAGGGTCGCACAACTAGTGAATGTCTGAGGATGGATTTGAATTCAGGTCTTCCTGACTCTAGACCAAGCACTCTAACCCCTGAGTCTCCCAACCACAATCAGGAACACAAGCCCAAGGACATGATGGCACCAAGGGATAGGACAGCTTGTGCATGAAGTATGTAGAAGTAGCAAAGAGAATGTTGAAAGGGGTTATCAGGGCATCAAAAGCAAAATCAGAAGGGAACCCTCTCTCCTTTCATCTCAACTCTTTGAACTTCTTACATTGCCAAAATAAAATAGAAAACTGCAAGACAGTTTTTTGTTCATGTGTCTTATCCCTCCCTCTCCTTGACCATACCCCCCTAAAAAACCCAGCTCTCTAAGCTCTTTGAGGGCAGGGAATTCATCTTGGCATCGCCCTCAGTGACTTGCAGCCACTCAAGAAAGGTTTGGCCCATTAGATTGGAGGGCCCGCACTGACAAATATCACTATTTAATAATTTTGCTCAGGTGATCTTTACAGGATGACTCACTCCCAGTGCCATAAAAGGGGGGTCCTTCATGGATCCACACTAAGGTTTGTTTTGTTTTTTTCATCTCATACTGAGAATGCTGCTGCTGGGTTGTTTGTTTGAACTCCAAACATTTCTCATGTCCAGCCTTGCTTTACTAGTCTTTGAACTAAGCTTCATCTAAAATCTTCCATTTAAAGTCAGAAAAAACACACAAAGTTATATTTAAGGATCCATCTTTTCTATTTTGGGCAGCTGAGGAATGCTGAGTAGGGAGAAGTTAGTGGCTTATTCAGCACAAATGGGAGGTGGGGGAGGTTCTTGTTCCCAAACTCAAGATTTGAACTAGGAACTTGGGAAGCTATGACCCACTCCCTGAACCACTAAAGGCTTTCACATCACCCTGTCTCAGTTCTAGGACTGGTCTGAATGTCTTATCACCTTCAGGTTATATTTCCTCAACATTCCTGTGAAAAAATGCCCTCCTCACCTCCTCAAAGAAAACTCTCCACAAGCCAGAAACTCTACTACTATATTACCAAAGCACATGTCCCCCTACTTCCTCTCCTCCCCCCTCCAAAAGCAGATCTACTGACAGAGACTGCAAGAACTTTCAACCAGTTCTTACAATTCTCATTTATACATGGTCAAATGGGAAACTGGATTTTTGATATATTTTTGCAGAGCCTATTGACCACTGACCAAATGCTTACCAACTGAATTCACCCAGCATTTCTTAAGCATCTAGTATGGAAATAGCCTATGCTTGAAGCTGTAGGCATAGGGGAAAAGAAAAACAATTCAGTCCCTGTCTTCAAGGAGCTGACAGTCATGCTCTCTGTTATGTCCCCACAACTTCTCTCTCTTTGGTAGAACTTTCTTTAAAAAAAAAAAAGGCTGGCCATAGCACCTCCTTTCCATAGCGTCTACTGCCTTCCCCAAATGGGTAGTTTACAATACATAACCTGTACTCAGTTTATGTTCTTTGGACAATCTCAGGAATGTCTCTCCATTTGAAGTCAGCTCCTTGGGTTAGTTTTTGTATGCTGAGTTCTCCCTACAACCTTTTTTGGCATATTCATAACCCAGAGAATATAAGGTTTGGAATGGCAATTCTGACAGATATTTAACTAGAGCAGCACAAAATCTGCCACTATAATTACAGGTGGGACTCCATTACAGTAAACACCTAATTTACGAAGTGTCAAGCAACAAGTCAGCTGAATCTGAGGAGAGCTTTGGTACTTTATGGGCAATCAGTCCTACTGACAACCCAGAAGAATGACAGCAAACTTCTTAGCCAAAGAAACCAATAAACATGACAACAACAGATGGTAAGCAGAGGAGCAATATACTGCCTGTCTTCTCTCCTTCCTCCTTGGTTGCTTTCTTGGAAAAAAATAGCAAGCAGTTGACTAGGAAAGACTTGGTGATGAAATTTGGTTGACTTTGGCCTCCAATTGGTGACCAAAGTTGAATTAATGTTCATGGCTCTCTTGTGGCTCCAATGATAACATTTTTGTATCTCTAGTCTCTGGTGAGGACGCTTTGGTTTAGAGCCAGGCTAGCTTCGCCACTTCCTTAGGGTGCCAGGGGGTAGGTTCTCAGAGGGCTTAGGGTGCTTTTCTCTAACTGTTGCTACTGGCTCAAGTCCTCATTCTGGTGTGTTCTCCCCATTGTTAGCCACCAGAGAGTGACTAGGACCCCAGTTCCATTTAACCAATTAACACCAATTAGTTTTTATAATGGAATGTTTATTTCAAAGATACAGGAAGCACAAAAGTATAAACATTTCCTCCCAGTACCTTGGGTGGGGGGGCACATCCCCCACTCTATTGGTCCCGCCAAGTTAAGGTCCAGACACAACATTATTCCAAGTGGACTCCTCATCTTGGCTATTGGCTAGGTCCAAACATAGTACTCTGGAGCATTTGTGTTGGGTTGGTCACAAACCCAGCTCACCATGCACTTAACTCTTTGATGCCTAGATGCTGAAATATCCCATTCTCCAAACATTTTGAAACATAAAAGGTTGTAGCCAAGGTCCATTTTTATGGGACCCATATGTCAACCTCAGAGGGAGAGGGATGAGAGCCCCTCCCCTTATAGTACTGTCTCTCACTGTATGTCTGTCTTTCAACAAAGGAGTCCAACCAAGAGCAGACATCCACCCGAAAAAGGAGGTTGAGGCCAACTAAAACCTTTGAAGGTATCCCCAGTACTGTTTCTGCAACTGTGACCAATCAAAGAGGCTACTGTGTGCCACGTGGTTAGCAGCCTGGAAACATATGCAGAATATCTGTATATGCTCCAAAGTCTCTCCAACACACTTCCACTACACATTGGTACAACTCTACCAGAAAAAGGCTCTCTAGCCTCTTCCACATGGGGAGAAGCATGTGAGGTGCTCTGCACATGTATCAGTCCCTGCTACATATTTATATAGGTAACTGGCCAAAGTACAGCACCAAGGCATTAGGGCTTTGCTGCTGGCAAATATGCATAATAAAGACAGGAGTTCAGGTGAGAGAAATTAAAAACACGTTGACCTTGTAGTTAAGCCAGAGAGAATCTTGGGAATGTAGGGGATTGTCTGAACCCTCAGTTACTGTGGTATAAAATTATATATGTTAATTGAACATTACAGAAGGTCACAGTTTCAGATGCAATACTCTTTTTGTTCTTTGCATATTCAAATGTTTGCATTGGTTGAGGATTTTTAAGTTCATTGTAAACAGAAAAGAAAAAGAAAAAAAACATGCCATACATACTATATGCTTGCATCCTGGAGAGGCAGCAAATGAGTGTAGTGAAGCAAGAAAAAGCCTGGGAGCCAGGAGACCTGTTTTCAGATCTGAGCTGAGATATATGACCATATATGACTACTGCTGATTGGCTTTACAGGAGGTCACGATAATTTCTGAATGTCAGTTTCCCCATCTGCAAAATGGACATGATAACAATTTGTAATGTTTGCTTCACAAGATTTCTGTGAGGAAAACACTCTATATGCCTTAAAGTGTTGTAGAAATAAATGTGAGTTGTTATTGCTATTTCGAATTAGTCAAATCCTTTCATTTCCCTTTGGGGCTTACAGTGAGCCTTGGTAGGTATCTTTTCTTTTACAATTGAAAAGGTTCTCCATTCATGCTAGATTTCTGCAGCTGGCACTTTAATGGTTACACACCAAAGAGGGAAAGGAAAGAAAAGGAAATCTGAGAACTTGTCTCTTTACTTCCATAACAAAACAGAGTCTGCAGACATTTACTAAGCTCCTACTAACTACCCAGACACTGTGCAAGGTCTGGGGATACAAGGTCACAAATCAAGGATCCATGCCCTCAAGGAGCTTACATGTACACAATGAAGTAAACACAAGATAATTTGAGGGAGGAAACCCTGGCAACTTGGGAAGAACCAAGAAATGCTTCTGACTGTCACTTTGAAGGCAGCTAGATCTAAGAAGCAGAGTGAGGAGGGACGGTGTTCCAGACATGCATTCAGAGCTGCCTGTGCAAAGACAAGGAGGCAGGAAATGGAAGCTAAATTCAGGAAATGGCAAGTAGAGCAGTTTGGCTGCTGTGTCATATTGTGGAGGGGAGTGATGAGAAATAAGTCTGGAAAGGTAGGCTGGAACAAGATTGTGAATGGCTTCAACTGCCATGCTGAACAGTTTGTCTTTCATCCAAGAGGCAATAAACAGGAAACCACTGAAGCATCTTGACGAGGAGAGGGATTTCAGAATATTAATTTGATAGTTCTGTGAAGGATAAATTAGAGAAGAAAAGGTTGGGAGTAGCAAGCCCACATATGAGGCTAATATATGTTCCCACTAAGTGCTGATGAAGTATTAAGCTAGGCTAGTAACTGGAGAGAAGTGAAGAGAGGAAGCTGTAGAGGTAGAATCGAGAACTGGATATATATAAAGACTTGAAAATCAACTGCATAGTGATGACAACTAAAATGGGAGCTGATGACATCACCGAGAGAGAGTGTGGAAAAAGAAAAGTAGAGGGCCTGGGGCAGAACCTTTGGATCATTCACTGTTAAGAGCTAAGAAACGGACAATAATCCAGCCAAGGAAACTCAAGAGTCAGCAGACAAGCAAGAGGAGAACAAGGAGAGAGTGGTGTCCTGAGACGAGAGGACTAAGTATCCAGGAAGGAAGACTAGTCAATTATATCAACCCCAGCAGAGGGGTCAAAAAGGATATGTTTTTTCAAAGAGATTGAGAAAAGGACATCAGAGTTGGCAATTAGTAAAAGCATCCATAACCTTGGAGAGAAAGGTTTCAGTCAAATGATATAGTGAGAAGCTAGATTGCAAGTGGTTAAGAAATACATGGGAACTGAGGAAATGGAGGCAATGAGTATTCTAAGGAATCAGATATAGATGGCACAGTAGATGAAGCCCAGACACTTACTAGCTGTGTGACCCTGGGCAATTCACTTAGCCTCTGTCTGCGACTTGCTCATCTGTTAAATGGGGATAATGATACATACCTCCCAGGCTTGTTGTGAAGACAAAAGAGATCATTGTAAAGTTAGCACAGTGGCTAGAACATAGTAGAACCTATGGAGTATCCTACATAGTAGAATGAATGAATGTGTGTGTATGTGTGTGTGTGTGTGTGTGTGTGTTTTCATGTAAATAAAATAGCAGCTGTTGACTCTTTAGGAGGGCTACTGTCCCAGAAAAGCAGATTCCACAGAATTTGGCTTATAATCAGGTAAAGTAGGTTCTGGTGTCCAAAGAATTGACCCCATGACCTTGTGCAGTTCTAAATGATTAAACATTCTCCTCTAACTCAGTAAGTGGCAGCAAGTGGGTTTCACTATGTTAACAATATTTTAAAAGATAAAATTGATGATCAAAATGCATTAAGAAAACATTGTTTTTAAAAGAAAACCTTGCTGGTAACTTAGAAAAGAACATTTCCAAAATTAGCAATTCTTAGCAACATGGATAAAGTTTCATAGAACTAATGTGAGCATGGGAGGTAAGTTTAATGCTTTGTGTCAGGAAATGGAGATAAATGTTAATGAACTACCTTGCATCTTCAAGGAGCCTTTGTATGAGGAGGACCACTGTAATATAAGCAAGCTGTCAGAGGGCGTATTTTCAGCATTTGTCTCCATTGGGCAATAGAAAGCATATTGTCCTAATATTCTAATGGTTCCTGTAGCCTTCTTGTAGTTGTTAGGAGGTCAATAATGTCAGGAGTGTGCTAGTAAATGATTAATAACTGGCTCTCCCCAAGGCACACTTCTTAGTTTAATCTGCATGACTACCATTTTCTCCATCACTTTCTTAAGTCTAGACAATCAACAGAACAATAAATTAAGCCCAGATTTTGGAGCTTTTTTCCATTTCTGAGTTGTAAATGCTCACACTGAAAACTGAATGGGTAGTTATTAGAGCTGATTCCAACATACCCTTGATCCTCATCTGATATACAGCTAGGTTCCAATTAGTAGAAAAAATGAGTCCCCTGAAGTGGTCTCATGTATTCAAATCTGTACTTTAGGAAATTATAATTATGTAAAATATAGTCATTGTTTCCAGACCAATAGAAATTTCCAGGACAAATATAGACATGTGACGCATTTGTCTGTGCCTTTGACACAGACAGAACTGGAGATTGATGCTGGAAAGTCCCAAAGCAATAACAACAATGACTGACATTTTTATAACTCTTTTATAAGATTTGCAATGTTCTGTAAATTTTCTTGCCACAGAAATGGTTTCTGGACCTCAGTCCATAATACCTCACTGGCTTTTTCAAAATAAAGCTTATTAAAATCCACAGTGTGAATGTATGTGAATTTTGACATGTTGAATTCAGAGACAACTCCCATTTCCCTAAAATACTCAGATTAAACTCTACAGTTTTTGATAAAAACATGAATGAAAAGGAAGGAAGCATGTGCCATGGAAGTCATTTTTCTAAAAAATCATGGTGGCTCATGCTCAGCTGGTTGCATCAGGATTTATCATTTGAGCTATTTGTTGCTGAGAGCCCTCCCATACATCCCCCTGGTCTGAAACGTAAGGGCATCCTCTTGGACAGATGTGATTACAATATGCAAAATCACGTGATTGTGGCATAGATTAGTCCAAAGAATTTCCTTAAATGAAGCATAGAATAGTTATTTCTCATCTGGTCATGACATTGCTGCATTAAAAAAAATTATTTTAATACCTGAGTCAATATTTAGGGTCATCATGATGAAAAAATGTATTTTCCAAATGTTTCTAAGGGATGTGGGAAAGAATGTGGGAAAGAAACCAACTATGCCTGAACATAATATGAACATTGCCATTATACAAACAATACCCCTAAATTAAGCCAATTGTCTTGTCCCTTTGTCTTCAAGGGTCACTCTGATTTTCCATGTAGTAAGTACAATCTCAAAACTTTCCATCTTTCCAAGACATGATGAATGAGTTTAGATTCAAACTAGCTAAAAGAAGAAAGGCCACTAATATGTTTCAAACAGTCACTGATCAGTTACCGACATATCATATTTCATTTTCTTTTAGACATTACGCGATATTGTGCACCTAACAACAGTACAACTATCATTACATGTATCATAAAAACAAGGAGGACATAAATTTGTTTCTGCCTGTTGAAGTCTAATTATCTGTAAAATCATTACTTGGCACTTTAACAAATTGACACAATCAAGTTAATGATCCTCAACACATTCAATTTTGCAACACATTTCTGGTTGCTGCTGAAGTCTTAGTAAATGTTTAGAGGTGTGGATGACATCATAGGATGAGGACGCTGAGAATTTAAACTTCTTAGAGGAGATCAAAGCATCACTGTCATTCACTGTGTGTGTTATTTAACTCACTTCCCTATTTGTGGAAAGAAATTAAAACACAAGCCAGGGGCTTGTCCACTCCTCATTATATTGCTAATTCTTGCTAATACAACTTCATTTGAAATTACAGCAGATGAAATCGCCAGTGGCCAAAAGTATTCTTAGCATGAAATGGAGCCCTCAATTTTGAGAACCTGTTCTCAACCATTAGATCCATGTGTTTCCATTAGAAAAGAGAATGAGCCAAAGGGCTCTGATTTATCACAGATTTTTCATGTATGGTTGGGTTAGGCACAGAATGGCCATGTCTAGGTTAGGAGAGAATCAGCTTTTAGCCCTTGGCCGTTTCAAAAGAGATTAGAATCCATTTCACTCTATCAGCTGTCCTGTAATCCACTTGTAAACGGCCAGCCCCATCAACTATGGGGAAAGCCTATTTTCAAACACATTTCATGCTGCTCCAGAAAGGTCTTTGTTTGTGAATAGCTGTGATATGGCTCATGTAGCATGGACTTCCAGAATCTTTGATGGGCTATGCTGTAGTGACCTTGCTTTATTTTAGGGCATTGAAGATATGTTGATATTTTTATCTTCCTATGAATTTGATGTCATTATGGGGAAGGAAGGAAATATAGGCTACAGGAGCCACCCTCAAGAGGGAGAAGGTCAAGGTGGAAAGGTCATTCACTTGTATCCCTGAGTCTGAGGGGTCCAATCTCTAATGGCCCTGGGTTATCAGTACCTTTAGGTCAGCTGAAAGTGAAGCACAAGAGGTGAGTAACCCAGGCTCAGAATTAGAGATTATGCTCTTTTAGGGAAGCAGTTATGGGGTACAGAGGCTCAGATCTGAGGGGCCCTGGCCCAGCCAACACATGTTGGAGGTCGAAGAGATGTTGAGTCTGAACTGGCTACAGGACATCAACCATAACAGAGAAACAGGCAAGGTGGCAAGGCAAGAAGTTTCCATGAAACCAAGAGCATAAAAATCCCCAAATAGGATGAGGAAGGCACCAAAACTTGAAACCCAGGATGGTGGGGTGGGTACCAGGCCTACTGGATTGAGGACAGCCTCTCTCAAGGTGTCCAATTTAGGATTCGCTAGCAAGAAGTCCTGCCTAGTCCTCATCTCTTGTAGGTTATAATGAGGGCTGAGAAGTGGGATGCACAATGTTGCAAAGGGTGTCTAAGACTAATTAGCTCCAATGGGAGTTGTCTTGAATTTAGTCAAGAACTAAACCAATCAGAGAAGCATATACTTAGAACTGGAAGGGACCTTAGAGATCATCTAATCTAAGTCTTCCACTTTTCAAAGGAGGAATCTAAATTGGGGAGTTATTTCTGATTAAACAAATATGCAAAGAATCTATAATTTCTTAGCATGTGAAACTCCCAATGAGGTAAATCCTTTCACCTATGCATATCACAATCCCTAGGACTTAGTAGGTTAAGTCCTAGGGAGTTCAGGTCACAAAGTCAGTAGGTGTCAGAGGTGGGATTTAATCCCAGTTCAGCTTGACTCCAAGCCCAGCACACTATCCAACATAGCATCCGACTTCTTATTGCTGATTACTTAAGTAAGCAAAATTTAGAAGCAATTTTATATCTAGCTAAAATACTGGGGGTGATTTTTAACCTTTCTGCTTTTACTATGGAAGAAATAATTAGTTTGTAAAAGAAAGATGTATTAAACCTAACATATCATTAAAAAAAATCACCAAACTATATATAGCTGAAAATCAATTTTGCATGCAATCCTTTTTTGTTCTTTATATATTGAAATGTTTATATTTTATAATTATTAATTGGACAATAGAAAAGAAAACATACTATAAAAGATAATTAAGAATGTTTTAAATTTGCCAACATTATCAAGAAATGAAGGGGTGGAGCTAAAATGGTGGCGTAGAAGCAGCAAAGCTCATGCAGCTCCCACACAACCACCCTAAAAACTGATAAAATGGGACTCTAAACAAATTTTCAAGCTCCAAAACTCTCCAAAATACAGAAAACTCATCTGTTGCTACACACAGGTCAGCATATGGGGCTCTTTGCAGCAGTCTGGGAGCCGGGGCCAGCCCAGCCCGCAACCCCAGCCTGGCCAAGCCCCAGGGCAATCAGGCGGGGCGTGTCTATAGAAGAGCAGATCGCCTGCACTGGAGGCACAGTTACCACATTTATCAGGCCAGAAGAAAAAAAATCTAAGAGAAAGGTCAGTGGATTTTGCTAAATTTGGGGGAGAAGAGCGGACGGGCCAAACTGCTCCCAAGGCAAGGAAGCAGTGGGAGGCAGCTGTGGCAGCAGGAAAGGCTGAAAGCAGCAGCGGCCTCCACTGGGCTGCTTCAGAGCCACAGGCCTACAGATAGCAGGGGGGCTGAGGCGATCAATCAGGGCCAAGGGCTCTTGTGTTGAGCAGCATGGATCTGGATCGTGGTCTTGAGTGGTGGTCCTGGGGTGCTCTTTCAGTGAGCCAAAGCTGGGAGGAGGGCTATAGCACCTCACTTATATCTCTGGCAGCTGTGAAGGCCCCAGCAATTTAGGACAGCGCTTTATCCCCCCACCCCACCCCAACCCCGCCAGGAAGCATAGTTCCACAGAGCTAAAAAATCAAGCAATTAATAGACTGCCCAACATCAGGAAAAGGAAGCAAAGCAAGAACAGCAATAAAACTCTAGAATCCTTTTTTGTGGACAA
>CM053602.1:14915965-14933570 GCA_028646575.1 Pseudocheirus occidentalis
GAGCTGGGACTAGGGAAGAGGATCCAGGGAATCAGAGAGACTACCCAGAGTTAAAATGAAGAAAAGGCCTCCCCTTGGACTAAACTGAGGTTTGTTGGAAATCAAGGGGTGGAAAGTTTGTGTGGTTGTCTAAGAACTTTATTTCGAAACTGAAGTTAATGGTTGCCCCATGAGTGGAAGATCAGTATATTGTGAATTGTTGATAGAATCAACTTCCTCTTAGGGAAACTAGGTAATTCCTTTTGTTAATTGATTGATTGAATCTTTAGCTGGATTGATTGAATCTTTAAATGTGAAGCTGGTTTCTCTCTTATGGAAACCAGGTGATTCTTCCCTTGTTCCTTGTTCCTTTATGTAATAGGACATAATATTGAGACTTTCCTTGTTCTAAATATTGTATATAATATTGTGACTTATTGGTACTGTGAATATTGTACTGAATCTTGATTTGTAATTGAATAAACAGAGTGTTCACTAATATTGTATAATCTGAATCTTAAAAGCTGTTCACAGTAGCATTCTCCAGGAATCTACTGCTGCTGATTGGCTGGCTTTGCACTCACTAATTAGCTAGTTGCTCAGATGCCACAGCACCCCTTCTTGGTTATGGGTGTCTTTTCTTGCTATTGGCTCAACCCCCATTTTGCTTTATTTCCACCATGATTATGGAGTTTTTAGTCAGTCAGTCTTTTAGAAAGAGATATCTACCAAGATGGTGCAGTAAGTATAGCGTGTACAAAACATTATCCCAAACATCTGTGGCACCCTCTTCCACAAGTCTAGTGAAAAGTAGACTCAAGTTTAAAGAGCATATGTGACAAAAGGGAAGTTCACAGCCGCTGGCTTCTGGAAATCCTTTTCTCTACTTCATGGTGTGTTCCCAGAGTTCCCCTTAGGGATGGTGTAGTTTTCCTTGCTGCACCCCTTGCCCATCGAAATCTCATGGAGTGTGTTTTGGTAAAAATCCATAATTCCTTATCCTAGACAGCTCTTTTGTGCCTTAGGGAGGTTCCTTATTTTCACTTTGCATGCCTTCCACTAAAGAGTCTTGGGGAAAGTTTATATGGAATAATTACAATCAAATATCATAATTGACATCCTTTCATATTTCCAAATGCATAAACTTTGCCAAACATACTCCAGGAGACTTGCTGAGGACAGCAAATAATAAAACTGGGTGTTGTGCTTGCCACATAGTAGATACTGAATACATTTTTTATTGACCTTTTTGATGATCGAGAGTGTCAAGATAGACCTCCACTTCTTGTCCCGCTCTGCTTCAAAGGCACTTATCTTTGTTAGGAAAGAATCAAGGCTGTAGTGTTAATGATAAATATGATAAGTGTCATCCTAGTTACCTTTTCTTTCTCAGTATATTTTCAACATTGCCACTCAAGACATAGAAAAAGTATGAAAGATATATTTTCATTGTATACAAAACAAACTCCCCTTCCCTTTTCAGCTTCAGTTTCGGTTTTATATTTTCATTTTAAATAGATCAAGCATAACAATCTTAATATATTCCTAGAACATCTCTCATGTTCATATACTTTGAAAAATCTTGTTTGTTGGACATCCTGATACCTAATTCATTTAACCACTAGCCAGGTCAACCTGACCAGGCTCCTTGGAGTAGGGAGAGATGATTGAATTGCACACAAGCCTCCTGGAGCCACTTTGATTAAAAAGTCCAGATTCCCCAGGCATTTGTTCCCTTCACTTTTGGTCATTCAAACTAGACTAATTCACAGCTCCCATTCTCATCCTGTCCTTTCCATTTGCTTATGCTTTCCCTTGAGCCAAGAATTGACACTTCTTTCTCTTTCCCCAGCCAGTATCTGTGGAAATCCCTTCATCCTTTCAAGACCCAATTAATATGTTACTGCCTCCAGTGAAACCTTCTCTCACCCCTCTTCAGCCCTTGAAGGTGATCTCTTCCTTATGAAATTTCACTTGGCATTTTTGCTTGATTTTCCCCTTTGCACTTTGTGTGCTCTTCCAGCATTATTATTATTTGGAGGATTTTCCCCCCTCCCTATTAGTTTGCAAGCACTTTGAGAACAGAATTATTTTAAAATGTGTATGTCCATATATGTAGATATGTTTCTGTGTATATATATGTATCTGTATGTGTGTCTGTATCCCCAGCATGAGTACAAAAGCCTTGCATATTAAATATGTTCAGTAAATGTTTGTTGGATTAAATTAAGTTTGTTTACTCTATTTAGTTCTGTATATACATCTACATGAAATAACAGTTTGTCTACTGAAAAACAATGTTCTCTTCTGTCATTTTATGATGTTGTTAATATTTGAGTTTTATATAGACTTTAAAATTTGTAAATCACTTTACATACCTTAACCTTTATTGGAGCTTCACAATTTTGTGATATAAGTCTTATTTCTTGACTGTGTATTTAAGATTTTAAAATGTGAGTGATTTACATTTAAACCTAATGGTTTGATAATTTTCTAAATTCTGTTTTACTGAGACATTTGTACCTGGTCTAATGATCATTGTCTAGGTGTATCTCTTAATTTGCTGATTATTTTTTTCTCTCTTTGAAGGAGGAAGGCAGGGCAGTTGGGATTAAGTGACTTGCCCAAGGTCACACAGGTAGTAAGTGTCAAGTGTCTGAAGCCAGATTTGAACTCAGGTTCTCCTGATCCCAGGGCAGATTCTGTATTCATTGTGCTACCTAGCTGCCCCTAATTTGCTAATTCTTAAATCAAATAATGTTTTAACTTGCCAGTTATAAAAAGCTAAGTTCCATTTGAATTTGTACTTATTCACACTCACTTTTGATTTTTAAAGCATTCCTTTTTTGGAGAGTTTGTTTAATCTTACCTTTTCCTGTTAAAAATTGATATTAGCTAGATTCCTTTTTCTCTTCATATGCTGTATATAATGCATACTAGAGCCAGAATTAGATGACTACTCTATTTGGAATTTACTTACAGATTTATGGAAAAATCCAGCTTTTTATTCCCCTTCAATCCGCAGTGAGATCTCAGTTTTACTGGCGTGGTTCTATCAAAAAACAGCTATTGAGATTTTTGGCAATAAACACTCATGATGAGTTTGCTGAGATATCAGTGAAATTACCAGTTTTGTCTTACCTTAATGGGAATGTGAGTGAAAGCAGATAATTGTATGGTCAAATGGCTGTGTAGTGCAAAACAGAAATTCTGCTTTTGTTACCATGACCAGTACAAATGTATTTTCTTGCACTTTCCAGTGACAGAATATTTGAGTCCTCCATAATCCATTTCCTCTCTTGACTGCTGCTAACAAATATTTTTATTTTACCTTAAAAAAATCTCTCCCTGAGAGGAAATTCCTGATAAATGTTTTCCGTTGGACTTCCCACAGCACCTACATTAAACAGTTCTGACGCCAGTCATCATTTCCTGAGCTTCATACTTTCTGCTGTTGTTTGTTTTTTAACTACTTTTATACTATCATCAAAGGTCCATCAGGCACACTTTCTTAGGTGGTAGTTCTTTCACTTTGAATATCCAAGTCCTCAGTAAGTTTTCTACATAATAATTGGAAGAATTTGCAATAATTTTTGACCAGCTACTTTTCCAGTGGTCACCCAGCTATGCTTAAAATAATTCTACCTCAGTGACAGGGGAAAAAAGAATCAAACTCCCTCTTAATGTGGACTAAACCGCCTTGAAAACTAAAGCTGTCAGCTCAGAATTTATTCTGAGGAAGCAGCAAGGAGTAGTGATGATAGCTCCAGACTGGAGATCTCACAAGAGGAGGTCTGTTGACTTTGAAAAACATTAGTGCCTCCAGTACACAGAACTGTGCTGGAACCTAGAGCAAAGACAAAGATGGCATGAGGCAGGCTATGTGCTCTTATGGACCTTAAGAGCATAGAAAGGCAAATAAGACATAGAAAAAGATAGCCATAATTCAAAATCACATGGGGCCTGCACTATTAGAAAAAGTAATCAAATTAATGCTGTGACAGCACAAATTAACAGTTGGTAAAGCACACAAGAAAGGGCTAAGTGAGATCTCTTTAACCCTGAGATCCTTTCCTAGTGTTTCTAAACAATCTTTTGAAATATCTTTTACCATATTGCCTTATGTGCCCTCCCACGTATACAACATTCTACCTTTCATCTCTGTGCCATTGTATAATTTGATTTCCTTGCTTGGTGTGCTCTCCCTTTTGACTGTGCTCTCTTGGAATCCCTAGCTCTTTTCAAAGTCCAGCTTGTTCTGCGTTGCCTTTTCTGATCTCCCTAGTTGTTGGCATTCTCCCCTCCCAAATTATTTTGTATTGACTTTGTATGTATTGTTTATCTACTTAATTGCACACACACTGTGTTTCCACAGTACTGTGTAACCTCCTGAAAGGCATCGATTGTTCCAAGTGTGAGTTTAGCACAATATCACAGTAGGAACTTGAAAAATGTTTGTTTATTGTTGAATTAAAATGGAAGAAGGAGGTAATTTCTAAATGGAGTGTTCAGGAAAGACTTCCTAAAGGAGAAAACAATTGAGTTGGATGTGGTGTTTGCCACTGAAATGTCCTGAAAATTGAGGCATTTAGGGGACATGATATCTAAGGTCTTTGCAATGCTATTATTCTTTGATTCTGTGTATTGATGGGTCTATATGTTTAACATAGGACGATGGCTAGTATGCTATACGTTGAGGCTGGAAGGCCTGGATTCACATCCCACTGTCAGGCAAATAGCTATACTGCTTAGAGCCTCATGTGGAAAACTGGATAATAATGTATGTCCTAGCTACTTTACCAGGTTGTTTTGAGGCTTAAGTTAGGTTATAGGCATAATGTGCTTTGCAAAAGAATTTTTTAAATTAAATATATTAAAAATTTTTTAACAAAGTTATCTACCCTTTCCAATTTTTCTCACTCTGTTAAACTAAAAAACAAAAAATAAGACCCTCAACATAAACATGTATAGTCAGAGGGTGGGGTTGATATAGTAGAGTAAGAGGTAGCAGTTTTATATTAACTCCTCTACAACCTAATCTACAACAACATAGAAAGTGTGCCAGACTGAATTCTGATTGGGAAAGCCAAGTAAAACTCACAGTGAGTCCAGTAGCAGTATATGGAAATTCAACTACACACAAGCCAACAGACCCAAACCTGGGTCAGGAACTTGCAGAGCACAGACCAGGATGGCAGTGAACAGATACCTCTCCAGATCACAACACTTTGGAACCATTGAAAACTTATAAGCTCCTCTAACTAAATTGTGAAAACAACAGGATATTAAAAGACAGAAGCTTAGCTCAGACATTCTCCCCAGAAGTGAACAGAGCTTAGCACTTACAGAATGTCCAAAGTCAAGAAGTAGGATAAAAATGAACAAGCCAAAAAAGAACCAGACCAACATAAAAATTATTATAGTGACAGGGAAGCTCCAGACACAAACATAAAAGAGAGTGACTTTAAGACAGCTACAAACAAAGCCTGAAAGGAAAACACAGATTACACAAAACCCAACAAGAATTCCTAGAAGACTTAATAAAAGAGGTTAAAAGAAGAACAAAAATGTTATTTTTTTAAATCAAGAGTAGTAAAGGAAAATTGGGAAAAGAAATAGGACTTATACAAAAATATTTGAAAAGAGAATTAACAGCACAGTAGAAGAGCTCTAAAACCTAATTGAAGAAAATAACTCCTTAAAAATTGTCAAATAGTAAAAGAGGTACAAAACCTCACTGAAGAAAATATTTCCTTAAAATTTAGAATTGGTCAGGTAAATGCTAATGACTCCATGAGACATCAAGAAACAATAAAATGAAGTCCAATGACTGAAAAATAAAAGATTTGTAAAATATCTTATAGGAAATAAACAACTAATTTGGAAAATAGGTCAAGAAGAGATAACTTAAGAATCACTGGACCGCTTCAGAGTCATGAAGAAAAAAGAGCCTTGATCTCTTTTCAGGAAATTATAAAGGAATACTGCCCAGATATCTTAGAACCAGAGGACAAAGTAGAAATGGGAAGAATTTATTGGGCACCTCATGAAAAAAAATCCCCAAATGAAAATTCTGACGATTATTATAACCAAAATCCAGAACTTTCAGGTCAAGGAGAAAATATTGAAAGTAGGAAGAAAGAAGGAATTCAGGTACCAGTAAGCCACAAACAAGTATCACATAAATTACCCAGCAAAATTGAATGTAATTCTACTGGAGGGAAAAGAATATTTAGTGAAAGAGAGGACTTTCCAGCATTCCTGGTAAAACACCTAAGCTGAACAGAAAATTTGATGTTCAAACAGAAGGCTAAAGAGAATCATAAAAAGGTAAATATACTTGAGAAATCGTAAGGAACTAAACAAGGTTAATTAAGCTGTTAAAACATTTATATTTTCAGAACTTTGTCATCAATAGGCATCTTAGGAGTCTACCAAGACAGAGAGTGTAGGTCTTGACTCTGTCTTGTTGGGATAATCTCAAAAGAAGACTGGAAGGATGAAAAAGGGAGGTATATTGGGAGAGGAACGGAGAAGAATGGAGAAAATTATCTTGTGATGTTATTAAATTGATCAGAAATCTCAAGTTTCTCAACGTTGATTTTTTTCTCTATAATATTGCTGTCATTTTTCCTTTCTCTTTAAATAAGCTTATCTAACCCTTTGGGTTTTTTTAGTTTTTTAAAAACGCTTCTTAGTTTTATTCATCAATTTCATGGAGATTCTTTCAATTTTATTCATCTCTTCTTTAACTTTCAGAATTTATGTTTTGTTGCTTAGGTTAAAATTTTATTTGCAGTTAAAGTGTTTTTAGTTTTGTTTGTAATGCACTGAGCTTTTCTTTATTTTTTATTGTTGATGAAAATATTTAGAGATATAATTTCCCCATACAAACAGCGTTAATTGCATCCCATAGGTCTGGGTACATTTTCTCATTGTAATTTTCTCTGATGAAATTTTCTGTTGTCTGTATAATTTGTTTTTTGACTCATCAGTTCTTTCTAATTTTATTTAATTTCCAATTAATTTTAAATTGCAAAAGAGTCCTTGAATGGATATAATATCATTGCCTTATTAATAGTAAATGCTATATTTAATATTTTTATTTTCTACATTTTGGATGTCTTTATGTCCATTGAGACAATTGAAATAAATTATGTCTTTATGTCCATTGGGATCAATTTTTGAACATGTGTCATATTCAGCTAAGAAGTAAATAAATTATTTTCTCTTCCCATTCAGCAGTAACTGAATATTAATCATCTCTAATTTTTCTGAAGTTACTCCATGTCTATAACTTCTTTCCTTGTTATTTTTGATAGTTTTGTCTCTGTATGAAAAGGGTATGTTAAATTTTCCACTATTATACTTTTGCCATTTCTTTCTTCAATTACGTTAACTTTTTCCATTAAGTATTTAGATGTTATGCTATTGTAAGTATATGTGTGTGTGTATATGTAATATATTGTAATGCCAAGCAAAGGCAACTTCCAAGGTTTGGATTACCAGCATAGCAAACATTCACAGAACAGAGAAAGTCAAAATACAGTATAACTCATTCATATAGCAAGTAAGTTCTCAATTCAATCCAGGTACTACTCCACCCCTAGACAGTATGTTCCTTTAGTCAGTCAAAGTCTCTTCTCAAATAGAGATCAGTTTCCAGTCATAAACAAAGTACATTCATTTGGTCAATCACAGAGCACAAAAAGACCAAAGGTTTCCCACCCGTGGACACAAAGTAATTACAATGCCATCCATTAACACCAAGCACTTTCTCAAAATGGGCAGGGAAACATAAAAGCCCATCCACCCTTAAGCTATAACAAGGTTAAGATATCATCTCCGCATTGAAAACCCAAGGAAAGACCCTTCTTTCATCTTGACTCAAGGAAAGCCCTCAGCAATTTCAGTTCCTGGGGAGACAAGGCTCAACAAAGCCATAGGCAGTGTCCTCATCAGGTCACTCTCTGACTGTAGAACAGTCCCAGAACCCCTGAAAACATCAGCAAGGCCCTCTTCCAGGATTTCTGTGAAGGTACCACAAGAAAATCCTCCTCTAAGGCTTCTGAAATAACAGCAAGGTTCCAGGACCTCTACAACAGCAGCACTGTCCTTCACCAGCAGGTGAATCTGGCAAAACAACATCAAAACAGACAGATAAAATACCACCATCACAGCCATACCTCCTTAGTTCTTGGCAGCTCCAAGTGGCAGTTTTCAAAAGTCCTGGCCAGCTCCAATGGGCTCTCAGCAGTCTTTTTCTCACCAACTCATGCCCCACGATACTGGATACTGCTCTCCAAAAGTCCTTCTGACCTCCTCTTGGCTTGGGCCTCTCTCTCAATTCACAGCTCCCCCAAAGTTCAGCACTCTCCATTCACATCAACAAGTCCATCCCACAAGTGGGATTCACAAGCTCTGGGTTTTAACACTCAACCCAAAAACCAAGCCAATACAGGGGCATCTCCAAATTTCATTACCACTACATATATTTGTATTAATTTATTATCTGGGACACATTTAAGCACAATGCAATTTCCCTGCTTATCTCATTTTATTATGTTCATATTTACTATAGCATTGTCTGAAACCCCCCTCTTGGATCACTGCCTTCTCATGGCAGAGAGTCTTGTATAGCTTAATGAAACTATGAGCTATTTTGTACAGGATTACCCAAGACAGGTCATAGTAGAGAGTTCTAACAAAATATGAACCACTGGAAAGAAAAATGGCAGTGTTTTTGCTAAAAAAACAAAAAACAAAAAAAAACCCACCCTGTGGACAGTACTAAAATGATGACACAGGATGATGAGCCCCTCAGGGCAGAAGGTGTCCACCATACTACTAGGGAAGAGAGGAAGACAACTACAAGTAGCCCCAGTACTAAGGAAGCAGCTGAGTCAAAGCCAAAAGGAAGATCACCTGTGGATGCATCT
Organism: Pseudocheirus occidentalis; assembly: GCA_028646575.1. NCBI lineage: Eukaryota > Metazoa > Chordata > Mammalia > Diprotodontia > Pseudocheiridae > Pseudocheirus > Pseudocheirus occidentalis. The sequence goes on from CM053602.1 coordinate 14,924,884, forward strand.
GGTAACAAAAGGAAGGTCTTATGCTGTAAAGATCAATATTGCATAGCAACCAGGAACGTAAGATCTAGGAACCAAGGATATGGTCAAACAAGTGATTGAAGGATTAAAATCAACTTCTTGGGTGTCAGCGAACTTAAGTGGATGGGAATGGTGAATTTAATTCAAGTGATCACTATATATACTTCTGAGGGCAAGAATCCCTTAGAAGAAATGGAATAGCCCTGATAAGAAAAGGGCAAAAAAGCAGCATTGGGATAAACTCTCAAAAATGACAGAATATCTGTTCAAATCTAAGACAAACCATTCACCATCACAGTAAGATAAACCTATACTCCAACCACTGATGCCAGAGGCCAAAGTTGATCAGTTTTATGAAGACCTACAACATTTTCTAGAAATAACACCCCCAAAAGATACCATTTTCATCATGGGGATTAGAATGCTAAAGTAGGAAATCAAAAGATAATTGGAGGAACAGGTGAGTTTGGCCTTGGAGTACACAATGAAGCAGGGCAGAGAATAATAGAGTTTTGTCAGGATAATTCACTGGTCATAGCAAATACTCTTTTTCAGCAACCCCAATGGGATTCTCTACTTCTTGTAGAATCTTGATGTTCAAGTCCTTAACAAGACTGTGGCTTATATAAGGAATATGGATAATAGTCCTGTTGCTTCCGTAGTAGGCAAATTTGCTGATCTGAACCACATATACAATGAACATTATTCTAAGTGTTAGAATTATTTATTTCAGTATGTAACATTTTCATCATTTCAGTAGTATTTTAGAGTGTAAATTAGCTTAATAGACTATACATTTTGCTGATATATGCTGCTGCCATTGATTATGGCAAAATATTCTGGAGGTGATCTATAAATTCTTTCAGGTGATGCTTTGCTTTTCTTTATTCAAAAATTCCAGATAGTTTTCTTGTATTATATCATATATTACTGTGTACAGATTTTTCAGGTTTTTCTGGGAAATCTCTAATCCTTCAGTTGTCTCCACACTTCATGTCTTTGAGATCAGTGACTTTTTCTTGTGTAGAGATATGTTCTTTTAACATTATTACCTTCTGCTTTTTCTTCCATTTTGTCCTTCATTTCAGTATTTTTGTATTTCCAATCTGTTATTCTTTCTTTTGCAATTTTAGAGAAACTTGCCACCACAGTTTCACATTTTTTGACTCAAAAATCATTTTTACTGTGAAAACTACAAATTTGCCGTTTGTTCCCTTCTAACTTTTTCTTTTGCTTTTTGTTTCTCTTTTGCACCATTCTGGGATGTATTGTTCTGTGATTTCTTTTGGTTTCCTGGGCATTGGCTTCATCCAGCATTGGTACGGCTTCCTTTGTCTTGGAAAATTTATGAAGGTAATTTTTAATCTTTTGGAGAGTCTTGAACTTCCTTCTGATTTTAGTGTCCGTCGATTTACCTGATTATTCTTTAAGTTTTTAATTAAATGGTCTTCTTGAAATCTTTGGTGATTTTAAATAAAATGAAATCAAATGATATAATTAAGTGCTTTTTGAACCTTAAAGTGTCATATGAATGTTAGTTGTTAATGGTTATTAGTAGAGTCTTTTTCCTCTTTAAATTTCCCCATCATGCATTTATAGATACATTTATACACTCTTTCCCCTTCTTTGGTGGACACAGTACCAAGTCTGGACTGCTAAGCTGTCTCAGCTTTCTTCTACATTGGAGCATTTCTTTTTCCCTGTCCTAATTAGCTTGTGAAGGGATAGGACTAGCCCCAGCTGTATTTCAGTCCTCTTTTGCTGTCCTGGTACATCCTTTTATATTGGCTACATTGTCCTGCTGCCCTAGTTCCTTTCTTGACTCTGATTCTTTCTTTCTCTGTCTGGGCTGAATCAGTGTCTGCTACTTTCTGCAGGGTCTGGTAAGGGTGGAGTAAATGTTTTAGGTAGAAATTATGTAGCCTTGGGCTTCCTCAGCCTAGGGGCTGCCCCATCCAGAAGGATTCTAATCTCTCCCTCCATATGCCTACATATACATACCTGGGAAAAAATCGATATTTTTCTCTTTATGCAAGGGAGTGGGAAATGGGTAGAAGGTGGGGTGTGCCATTTAAGGCTCTGAATCAGGAATGTAATTTTGTGTGGATCCCAGGCATAAATCTGAGTCTGTTTGTACATCCCTAACAGACTATAGAAGTTAGTGGGAGAAAGGATGCTAAGTGAGTATTCTCCAGTTTTAATTATTCAGGCTTTTTTCCTTATTAGGCTTCTTGTTTTCTTGTTCTGTGAATTCAGCTGTAATTGAGCTGCTTCTGGAGCATAATTCTTCTTTTGGGAGGGTTTTGAAAGTTAGAGGGGACAGGAGAAAATGTATACTCTTACATCATGTTGGTCACATGGCATAGAACAAGCAGTTCCCAAATTAATCACCTGATAACTCATGTGGTGATGAGGCTCTTCCAGCTTAGGGTAGACTGGTCTTTGGATCACAGCAAACTTTGGTCCCTTAATATTAAACCTTTGTAGGATAGTGCTTATATTAGCTCTCCCTATGCAAGTGATCTACTGGCATATCCTTGAAGATCCCTTTTAATCTTTTTCATGATTGTTTCAGCAGTCAAAGGCCAACAGAAATTTGCTAATGGCTCATCATTGTTAAGGAAATAGATGAGGGAGAAGGAGAGAGAGAGATGGAGAGAGACAGACAGACAGAGACAGAGGGATGGAGGAAGGGAGAGAGACTGAGAGAGAGTGAGAGCAAGACAGAGAGAGAGAGAGCGAGAGAGAGAGAGCACGCACAAAGATAGGAATGATCAGAAGCAGAGACATACCAGAAATTGCTAGTGTTTGTGCATTACATAAATGAGGGGGAAAAGGAGAGCAATCAAGACATGCTCAGGCCAATTCTTAAACAGATCAAAATCTTAAATTGAAGCTTTACTTCATCATAATGGGTCATCAGACCACTCTATGAGGTGTCCTATTTTGTACTCACTTCTCTTCAGGTAAGTTCACTTTTTTATGTGAATATTGCGAGGAGATAGGAGTTGAATTAGCACTTTCTGCTACATAAAAGTAATGATATTTCTTCCATTCACTTGTTTAGGTGCAATTATTGAGGCTAGTGGTTGTTGGCTAGTTGAGTAGAACCACTCATGCTGTCCAACTATAGTTTTTTAAAGGCAACTGCCAAGGCTTAGCTCCTGCTTAGGGGAATGTGGTGATTGAGATGCCTACTTCCAGAAGGGCTTTTCTCAAGCAATCTATAACGTGTTGAAATAGATATTTCTTAACCCATCTGCATTTTCTCTACATCACGTGCTTTGTTGAAATCTCATCATTCTGCTGATTGGCTCAGTTTTTGATACTCCACACCATCCCAGCTCCCTCTGTCACCTCCCCCCATATGATTGGAGGGTGAGAGGGTAGAGTGTTCAAATCCTCCCAAAGCCTTCCTTTATGAGGGGCTGGGATCTGAGTTTTCCAGGTAACTTTCCACTTCCTTTCAACAGCTCTGCTTGGTTTCCACTCCACAGAAGCATCATGCTCCCTCTCTGAGTACCCTGTAGTTCCCTGCCCCCCCCACTCCCTTCCTTGTTTTTTAGCTTCTTTTTGTGTATTGTCTTCTTCTTAGTAGACTGTGAGCTCTTTGAGGAGGCCAAAGGTTCTCTTTGTTTCTCACATTTGTTTTCTCAGCACTTAGCACACAGTAGATGCTTAATAAAAGTTTATTGAATTGAATGTGGGTTTCAGTATATGCAGTGTCCTTCATCTGTAAGTGCTTACTTTTATCACACTTAGATACATAATATTGAACCTAATGTTGAGGTGAATTGAGTTATAGATCTTTCAGTTTGGGGAGGGGAGAGAATCAATGGGTCAGCAAGTCCTTAAGTATTTGCTGTGTGTTAGGCACAGAGAATGTAAAAACAGAAGTGAACTAGAGCCTGCCCTTAAGGAGCTTACATTCCACTGGGAGAGATGGCATGTGCATATTTTGTGAGAATACTATATAAAATATATAAATATATTTACATATATATAAATATGTGTATATTAACATTTATACACAAATGTTTAAATAACGAGAGGCAGAGGTGAGTGTATTCCCAGGTATGGCAACAGCATAGAGAGAATAAGGTCAGTTTGAATGGATTATAGGAGCACAGAGGGAAGGGAAATGTAATAAGGCTTCAGAGATAGTTTTGGAGCAGGTTGTAAAGGGTATTTAATGCTGAAAATAACAGGTGATGTTTGAGCCTAAAGGGAGATGATATAATTTATTGAGAAAGGGGAGTGACATGGGCAGATCTGGATTTTAGAAAAATCTCCTTGACAGGTTCTTGGAGGATGGATGGCAATGGGAAGGAATGAGCCAGGAAGGTCAGTAAGGGGGATATTGCAATAGAATAAGTTAGTAGTCATGAGGATCTGAACTATATTGGGGACTATATGACTAAGATAAAGATGCTAGAGGTATTTTTAGGGAGAAACAATAAGATTTGGCAATGGAATACGTATGTAGCCATGGTGAGAGAGTGGGGAGCTAAGCATCACACCAGGGATGCCAACCTGGGTGACTAGGAGTATGGTGCTGCTTTCAGTAAAAATAAAAAAGTTCAGCAGAGGAGCACTTCATTACGAGGAAAAGACACTTAGTTCTTCTGAATTTGAAATGTCTATGGGATATCCAGTTGACAATTGGTGAAACTGCTCTGAGGCTCAAGAGGGAGACTAGGTTTGGCTGTGTGTGTGTGTGTGTGTGTGTGTATACATAGATAGATACATAGATACATATCTATATCTATATCTATATCTGAGAGTTTTATATATGATAGGCATGTTTATGATAAATAAACCCACAGGGACTTATGAGGTTACCTAGTAAAAGTATATATAGAGGAAAGGGACATGTTCCTGGACTTGTTGTCAAAGTTCAAATCACTGCAGCAGTGTATATGGGAAGACATAAATTCTGCTTCTGGCCCAGATGTTCACTAGCTATAACTGTGGACAAGTTCTTTAACCTCTCTGAGCCTCACAAGTGAAAACTGGATGCTAAACACTGCATGAAGTTATGTGGAAGCTCTTCAGAAACTACAAAATAGAATGTAAGCTCCTTGAGGGCAGGGCTTATTAATTGTTGTACTTTTATCTCCAGGATCTAGCATAGTTCCTAGTCTATAATATCTATTTAATAAATTCATTGACTGATTACAGTGGTCTTTTTTTAAAGTACAAGTCTTAAAACTGGATCCATCTCGATCACTACTTCTAATTGATGAATTGGAATGACAGGTATAGACCCTTCTGAACCCCACGCCTCCAAAACAAAATCCATGGTGGGAAAGTCTTACTGTGGAAACTCCCTTCTGAAATGTGATTTGGTGGCATATTTGTAACTTACAGTTTTAGAAAGTTGCATGGTGGCAGTGAGAGATCATGTGGACCTGCCTTTCATCACAGAGCCAGTTGGTGTCAGTGGCAAAACTTGAACCTAGGTCTTCCTGACTCTGAAGCCGTTTTATTTTATTTACTTTTCAGTGGATATATAGGGAAGGGTATGCTATAACATCTGTGCTACAGTTGGGCTTCTCACTAGTCTCTGTCTCACGTTTTTCTCTAGTTGCCTTGGTCTTCCTCCTTTCTCCTCTTATGTCAAGTTTGTGAATTGGTTTCTTTACCCATTTAAGCTCAGTTTGGCTCCCAGATCTTGCCATCACTAACAAATGTTTCCCTGGCTTCCCCATGGAATTATAAGAATCTATAACTTTCTTACTTCCCATTGAGTCAGACGGTAGGATCAAATGAAATGGTGTGGCATCTTTGAAAGCACATTATGAAGTGTGCCAAAGTGCTATGTGATTGGGGTGTGGCATTATTATTCTAGAGTTCTTAGCCCAGCTCTGAACATAGGTGGAGTGAGAGAAGCAGGAAGAAGGCTTAATGTTACCCTCCCATAAGAATCCGTGAATTCTTTGGTTAGACCCTTTAATCATGTATTTCATTTTGTAGTCTCTCTCTTACTTATTAGTGAGCAAGATCTTTGAATGCAGGGACTTTGTTGTTTTCTAGCTTTAGTGAAGGAAGCACTAGGTGAGAAAGTAAACATGGGAAAGAAATCATAAGGAACTTATCAAATATGAATTATTTGCATGCCAATATGGACAAACGTAATAGTAACTTATGAAACTTTTCTTAGTATGAGGATAGGTGAAGGGAATACAAATGTGTGCATATATATATATGTATATATATGTATGTATGTATACTTACACATATGTCTATGTAGGAGGCTATATATGCATGTGAATACATATCTGAACATGTGAGTATATGTGTATATAGAGGGTATAGGATCAATTGAATATGAATACTTTCAAAGGTGAAATGCTGAGGTGGGAGAGGACTAGAATGAGAGGAGACAGGGAGAGACAAAATGGGGTTAATCATCCCATATAGAAGAGACAAGGGATAACTATTACAACTTTACTTTCAATTACTCTCATTGAATTTGGCTTAGGGAAGAAATGACATAAACTCTAAACTGGGCATCATGCCACACAGGAGAGTAGGGGGCATGGGGGTGAGAGACGGGATGACGAAGGGGAGGGCAGGGTCTGGGGGAGGGATGCTGGAAACTCACACTTCAGTAAAGGAACAGGGACAGGGTAGAGAGCAGAATAAGGGGGGGAGGGATAGGAAGGAGGGACAGATGATCACTGTTACATTATGTCCACTATGAAGATGTCCTGTATAATGGGTGACAAGGGAAGAACGAAAAGAATCTAGAATTTAAAGCTCTGCAATACATGCAACTATGAATTAAGATATACAGGGGATGGGGTAGGGCGACCCTCCCTGCCCTACCAGAAAGTTAGAGAGCAGATCAGGGGAAGGGCTTTACAGTGAGATAGCTGTTTTGGGGTTGGGGTAGGGGAAAGATGGGGAGAAAATGTGTAATTCAAAAATCTCATGAAAACAAATGATGTAAACAAAAAACAAACAAAAAATTTATTAAAAAAAGAAGCACTAGGACTGAATTGTCCAATCAGATGTTTGTTATATTGCATTGAATTCAAAATTTCAGAGATAGAAGCAACCTTGTGGTCATCTGGTTTAACCTCTTGCCTTTATGCAGGTATGGTAGTTTTCTTATCTTATGGAAATATAACTAAGGCCTGATACTTATGTTTTGACTTGCTGGATAATATACTGAATCACTGTCCCTGTGAGTTTAGCAGATATTTTCCTCAATGTCTAGGCATTAGCTTGAGAGCACTAAGTGCAGAGGAGAGGAAACCCAGGTGGCCTTGTTTGTAGCTAAGCTGACTTTTACCACGAGTGTTCTACTGCCCTGGATACAGAGAAATACTTGTTTTCAGAAAGTACATAGATACAAGTCTGTCAAGGTGACTGAACACAGCTCGTGAGCCAAATAACACAAAAGTAGTGCTACAAAAGTAGCGCTGAAATGGAAACAAAAGGAAAGAATTTCTCACAGAAAACTAAAAAGAAAAACTACTAGAGTTATTGAAAAAATGAGTAAGGTTAAATTAGGTTCTATTACAGTGAATAAAAAACTATGAGATAAAAGAAAGAAAGGAGATAAATCTCAGAAGAAATGCGTAATAATGAAAAAAGAACAGTTCATTCCCAGAAGAGATAATGGAACCAACATAACCTCCAGAGTGGCTTAGCATTTCAGTAAAAGATATTTGATATCTATAATTATGGTGATAAAAATCTCTTCAGAACATAAAAAAGACAAACATGAGAATCAACAGCTTAGAACAGATGGCAAAAAATAAAATAAAATAAAGTAGTGAACTCTGAAAATAGAAACTAGCCGAGACAGAACCTAAAAATTCAAAGATGGAAGAACAAGTTTCAGATAAAAAAAATCAAGAGATAGTGAAACTCAAAGAATACTTGAGATTTCTACAAACTGAAATGCAAAGCTATGTATGACAACTGAATAATTCCTGACCCACCAGCAAAATAGGATGAATCTTGGAGCCTAAATGCCATAATCGAGCAAATAATACAAGAAAAGCTCATGAAAATATTGAAAACAGAGGCCAAAGGGCAAATACATATAATTCACAAGATGCCATTGGAGAGTCTAAATTTAATCATTTAGAAATAGTCTCTAATTTCCAGAACTTCAGAGTCAAAAGAGATTGTTAGCATGTTGTTAGCAGCCAAGAGGGGATAATTTTCATTCTGTTCATAAAAAGGGTAGGAGATACATATCTCCTAGCTATTGTCCACATTTTCCACGCAGATGCCAAAGTGTTTTTGTAAGTGCATGTCTGACTGTGTGTAGTACCAGTGCAATATTTACAGCACCCACAATCATGATAAAGACTGTGACTATAAGTATCACATGACAGTCGATTGCAAAGTATATCAAACTCTCCAGATAGAGGATAGAACTGAAGCATTTATTCAAACACCAAAAAACCAAATCACAAAACTAATGTTGCTTGGTTGGAGGGAGGCTGATAAGAGTCAACAAAGTCTGTGTTATACAAAGACACTATATAAACTGACTAACTTCTTGGGAAATTGGGAAAGAATATTTACAACTAATGTCTCTGATAAAGGCCTCATTTCTAAAATATACAGGGAATTAAATAAAATTTACAAGAATGCCAGTCATTCCCCAATTGATAAGTGGTCAAAGGATATGAACAGGCAATTTA
>CM053602.1:14941526-15015883 GCA_028646575.1 Pseudocheirus occidentalis
AAGGAACTGGGCTCATTTAGCAAAAGAGACGTTGTGGGAGATGCCATAGCTGTATTCAAGTATTTGAAGAGCTGCTTGTCGGGTGTGTGGTAGAGATGATTCTTGTTTGGGGATGAGTTAGAACAGACCAGGGGTTCTTAACCTGGTGGCTCATTAGGGCTTCCTAATGAGTCTGTGGATAGATTTCAGGGTGTCTGAATTTGGAAAAATGTACATCTTTATTTTCACTAATCTTGGCCTCCCTTCTAATCCTCTATGTCAGGGGTGAGGAACTTGCAGCCTTGAGGCTGCAGGTTTCCCACCCCTGCTCTGTGTTCTATGTATTTTATGCATTTCCAAACGTGATTTTGAAAAGGACTTTCTACATCTGCTTCATTGGACTGCCCAAGGGGGTGGGCCCAACACTGCAAAGGTCCAGAAGCATGGAATAGATGGTCTCTCCGGTCCCTTCTTGCTACCATCACAGGCAACTTTCCTAACCTGCAATTGATATAGTTAACAGAAAGCTCATGAGATGAGAAGATGATTTTTCCATTTCATTGATTACTTAAAACAGATTTGTGAACTACACCACAGGATTTGCAGAAAAAATGTCATTTTTGTGGAATTGAATTGGTCATGGAAGTTACATGGCGGTTACACAATGTAAATGACTTTTTCCCTCATTTGGTTGGCCAGTTTGCCTAAAGATATCTGTAGCAACTAGCCCAGTGTCTTACTAAACCCAGTATTTTTTGAATGAATGAATGTTTATCTGGATTATCTCAGTCAAAAGAGTCAACCTGGTAACTACTCAAACATGGGTGTTTACCTATATTGTCAATATGACTATAACCTTTCTTTGGGCCACTGAGATATATTTGTTTTGGTGTTAAAGATTTGGATCTTTTAAGTTTTCCTTCTGGGCCAAGACAGTGTTAGCAGCATCCTTTCCCCTCCAGTTCCCTTCCCTTAAACACAAGAGAAACAACTTTTTTCATCTAATTCCAATTCTTTTAGTCCCACCTGGACCTGACTGCTAAAATGCCACATCATCAAGCTGGGAAAACAGAATCTAGAGGCAAACTGTATTACTCTTCTAACACCCTGCCTTTGGATGCTGTGAGCCCTGAAAGATACAAGTGTCCAGCAAGGTAGGGGACAGTAGTCATGGATAATAGATAGGCAAGGAAGAAGACAAGGCTGATCTTCCAAATGGGCAGTGGGCTTCTGCCTATGTGGTAGAACCCTATAAGGCATAGAAAATTATTTCCCTGACCAAAACATATCTTCCTATGACTTGCTCACACTCCTTGTCCTAAGCTACAGCATTGGAGGCAACATTATATAGGGGAAAGGTTCTGCAGGCTGAAGAACTGAACCCTGCCTCTGCTACTATATGGCCTGCCTCTGTAAAGAGAGGGAGTTGGAGTAGATGATTTCTCAAGTCCTTTCTCCCTCTAAGTCCTACAACATTATGAATGCCTGTATTAAATTCTAGATGTTGGTTGGGAACAAAGAGTAATTGCTTAGTCTTTAAGTAATTACTATATGTCCAGCACTGTGCTAGGAGCTTTGGGGAATAGAAAAGAAAGCTCTGTCATAGCATCTGCTTTGAAAGAGTGCTCTGGGGAAATCACACGAAAACTTCATCACCCTTTGTTATTTATGTTATATTACTTTTGGCGCTGGAAAGGAGAGCACGAAAAGGAGGGGGGAGACAGGGTTACCTTCACCGCCGCATTCAAGAATCACTCATTGTACCAGAGAAAGCCAAGTTTATTTGAACTCCACGTGCCAATTTCCAAATATCCCTTTGTGCTGTTTGCATTGCAACATTAAAAACCAGTAAGGATGTTTTTAGCTTTCTATATCATTCTGTGGAGATTCTTAAAAGTTTTCTACACAACCAACAGTAAAAAGCCCACTGAAAGCAACACGTATTCACAATCTGAAAATGAAATCTAATTTCACAACCTGAAAAGCTGTCCAAAAAAGACTTTCTCAATGGTTTATCCGGAATAATTTTATAACTAAATGAAAGTTAGATTTTAAAGCGAAAACAGTCACTACCCAACTACACTTTTATTTCAGATTAGACATAACATTCTAAACATTCCTTATTGGAACCTTACAAGACTGAAATGGGCAAAAACGCCAACAGCAATGACAAACAACTTCATATAAACGGACAGATGAAAGAAAACTGTATTAACCATCATGCACGTTGAACACTGTGGTGTTTCCAAGTGATCACCAACCTTGTGAAGCTTCTCTCCATCTTGAATTTCAATCTTTTTCATTTTCTTTTTTTAGCAAACACACTCAGTTAACAGTTGATAATCACTGAGTTCCCAGGCATATTTGAGGAGCCCATTAACCACTTTTTTTGGTGGCAGGTGGCGCTTTGAAGCTGGAGCTACAGTTTGTATCAATGTGACAAATACTGGATTTTTTCAATGTGTGAGTTGTGTTTATGAAAGGACCCTAGCCACTTCTTGTTGCCAGATAGCATCCATAACTAAATATAAGGAAAGCCCAATTTGTGAGTAAGTCCTAGCAGATGGTGGGTGAAGAACTCTATTTTCATGAAGAAGGTAACATACTGTGATCAACACGACAGCAATATGGGTCAACAGAGTAAGTTTGAGTATTTCTTTGAGGCAGTATTGGAGCAAGAGAAGAACGCCTTGTTGGAATTTAGACAGATTTGAAAGTTCTTACTTAGAGCTTCAGATGCTCACTCTGATGTTCAATCATAATATTTTAGGTAATCAGAGAAACTTTTTTTGGCAAGGGACAATCCCACAGCATTTGCCACTTTCAAAAGTTCTTTTTTGAAATTGAAAGCTGTTAATAATACTGTGGGGTTTTAAAAACATGTTAAATGAAGCCTTCTTTGGTGTGACTGAAGGACACAGAAAAGGGCGAGGTCTTAGAGACAATCAAGTCATAGGATCATAGATTCAGACATAAAAGGGACTTTAGAGGTCATGGAGTGTAACCCCTTCATTTTACAGCTAAGGAAATAGGCCCAGACAGATCAAGTCACTTGCCCAAGGTCACATAGGTAGCAAGTGGCAGATATAGGATTTGAACCCAGGTCCCATGACCCCAAGGTCTGTTAGCACTCCTTTCTCTATTTTGTTTCACATCATAACACGTTCTGCCTTGGCCATTACCAAGTTTCATTAAACACTGAGCATTTTCATTCAGAAGACTGAAACGTGGTTTATTGGATGGGGCTTTTATATGAATCAAGTGTGACAACACTTTTAGGTGGCTGTCATGTGTAATTCCTGCTTGGAAAATAAAGAAACTCTAAATTGAGTTTTGAATCATCTACCGAGTCCGATATGATTTTCCCATTTAGTAGCTAGCTCCAAATAAGCGCAGCTGCTACTTCAAATGTGTTTGGTTTCTTCCTCTTCTCTTCCTACACTGGTTCATGGGCTGGGAGTTTGCTTTGCTTAGATATTTGCTGATCTCCTTAGGGCAATTTCACAACCACAACGCAAGCTCCAGCTCTTCCAATGTTCACAGGAACTTCCTGAAGAGAAAGAGATACATGTGGATGTCATTAAATGAGATCCTGGGGAATGGGTGTTAGTCTCTTCTGTGACCTACATTTAGGAATCTCAAACCAGAAGGGGCATCCAAGGGTATCTAGTTGAATTGATGTATATGGCTCAGGAGAAAGCTAAGGCCCAGAGAACGGAAGCAATTTGGCCTGAATCATCTAATGACTTAAGGGGAGAGTAAAAAATGAGAACTGTCTCGGTAGGGCAGTGGTTCTCAACCTTCCTAATGCCACACTAGTATGTGAGTGTATCTGCCCGTGGGTGGACCCACCTGGAGTGGGGTCTCAGTTCCTAAGAACATCGGAAATATGTGTTTTCCAACGGTCTTAGGCAACCCCTGTGAAAGGGTCATTCAACCCCCAAAGGGGTCGCAACCCACAGGCTGAGAACCACTGCTGTAGGGTGTTATTTCTGTTATACCTCCTGGAGTCTAAAGCACGAATCTATGAGCCTCTAAGAGATGGCCTCTCCTACTATCCAAAGACATCAAAGACAAATGCTTAAAGATCTTCAGCAAAATGGTTTCCTTATTTGTATCTTGTAATGAATAATGCTCAGAAAGTTCATCCTTAGGTGTCAGCTCAATCTCTCCTGCTGCTCTAATGGTCTTCTTTTCGCCTTTCTGTCATCTGTGCATGGGGCTGCCCCTCAGCGCGACCTTCCCTCAGCATGGTTGGAATGGAGAGTATATGAAGAGGTAACACTCAAAAAACCTGGCAAGAAGGACTGGATTCTGATTGTGCTAAATGTCAGACAAAGGTGTTTGTGTTTTATCTTAGATGTATTCTGTTAGAGAGCCACTGAAGTGCCTTGGGCAGGGGAAAGACATGTGGAGACTGATGCTGTAGGAAAAAAAACACAAACTTATTTCACAACTCTATGGAAAACAGACTGGAGATGGGGAGAGAATGCAGGCAGAGACACCAGTTAGGAGGCTACTGTAATAGTCATGGAAGGAGGAGGGACAGCCTGAATTAGAGCGGTGGCTACACGTGTGTGAATGGAAAGGACACCAATGATGACATGGGAAATGACCGTATATGGGGGAGAAGGCAAGGGAAGAGTCAGAGATGGCACAGGCTGCGAACCTGCTGACAGGCAGGATGATGGGGCCCTTGACAGAAATAAGGCAGTTATAATGGGGAGGGTTTGAAGGGATCTGTGTTGAATTTGAAGTCACAGGACCTGTGTTCACTCCCAGCCCTGTCACTACCTATGTGACCTTGGAGAAGTCTCTTAACCTCTTCTGATACCAGTTTCTTCATCTGAAAGCTGAGGGATGAAGCAGACAACCTTTGAGGTTTCTTCTCCCCCACATGCTATCTCCTACAGGAAGCAGAACTGCATTCTATCTCTGAATCTAGGATATGATATGATGCATTCCTCACAGCAAATATATACCCAGGGCTTGCTTGATTTCCTTTTTTTTTATTTTCAAGTTTGCTATCTTTAGTTATTTGAAGGGTCGTTACATGGAATAGAGATGAATTATTTCTTTTACTTGATCCATGTGGGTAAGACTAGGAACAGTGCTAGAAGTTATGGGGAGCAAGTTTTCTCCCTAAACAATTAGGGTCATCCCCCAAAAGAATAGACTGCCATGGGAAGACATGCCTTTCTTATCATTCGTGGTCTTTGAACAGAAACTGGAGGCTCATTTGGCAGTGATTTTATAGAGAGCTGGATGGCCTCGGAGTGTTCTCTCTCTGCCCTAGGAGTCTGTGATTCTGACACATCTCACCGATCCTAGAATCCCTCCCCCTCTTTGCACTCTGGTCAGGAAGTGACAGAATTCCCAACAGAACTGGGGGTTTTTAACGTATGGGAAAGTGCTCTATGTGTGAGTGTTTCTACGGCCTTACCTCTGTCCATTCATTATTTTGTGCATCAAAGGACTCGACTGTGTTCAAATACGAATGTCCATCATATCCTCCCACTGCATATAAGCGATCTCCAAGGGGACAGACCCCGACGGCATCACGAGGGATACTTAAAGGTGCTACTGTCGTCCATGTGTCTGTTTTGGGGTCATACCTAAGAAGTTTGGGAAGAAAAATGGTGGGGAGGTAATCCAGTGGGAAGACAGTTCAAAACAACCACTTACACACACAGAAAATATACACACGTATTTGCACATATGTATACAAACATATATAGTTTAAAATAGACAGGTACATCTCAAAACAAAGACTTGACCGTGTATTTCAGAATGTTCAGTGGCTCTCCACAATAAAGTTAGGACTATTTAATAGGCTGCATATCTTCAGTCAACCACTAGAGGACTCTCCAAGCACATTATAAAGCAAAACAAAATTCACAAGGTTATCAAAAATGTCTTTGTTGGGACTCAGAGAGGAAGTTCTACAATTTCTAATTGCATCCCAGGAAGAAAAACTCACCATCAACCATAATTATTATTTTTAGTAACTTTGACTATGTTCTTTTTCTGATCAAAGTTATATATGAGCTGCTTATCCCTGCTTGTAGAAGGCCTAAAATTGAGAGTAATGCAGAAAGAAAATGCAAATTCTTTGGCTTTGGGTAGCAGGGCACCTTGTATTTTAATACTGTTTGCAGTGGGGGGGGGTAACACTGACCACACTCTTGGTCTGTCATGCTCTATTTTTGAATCTTTTTTCAGGGGCCCTAGATGTTTTTTTTTTTTTCCATTTCATTCTCAGGTTAACTCCTTTTCTCTGAACGTTTTCTATCAGTGGGATGGAAAAAAATCCAATTATCCCCACTCATTGGAAAGCCTAAGGAATTCTTGTCCCAAGGCATGGAGCATTTTCCTAAGTGGTACAGGACAATGAAATCAAAAAGTCAAACCAATAAAACAACACAATATTCTACTCTATCTGAAAATTCAAGCTTCTTGTTAAACAACTTATCTCTTCTATCACATTCTGCTTTGTTCCATCTGTTTCTACTTGAACATGATTGAAACATGTAATTTCTCTTTAATATGACTCCAGGACAATTTGTAGTCCTTTAATGTGCTTAACATGTTCCAATGTGTATCATATGTATCTTCATACATGTATTATTTCTCTCAAAATGCATCAATTATAAATTCCTTGAGGACATGGACTATACTTTCTTGATCTTTGTATTCCCCCCCACCCCCCATCAATGCATTGCACGGGATAGCTTGTAGTAAATATTTGTGAGTGAAGGAATGGATGAATGAACTTGTCCGTGCACTTAGGATCTTTTAGATTATATGGATTCAGCTCTACTTTAAAAGAAAATGGAAATACTGACTCACTTAACTTTTAATACCATGTACTATGTACTTATGTATTAAGCGGTGACATTCTTAAATTGTCAGGCTATATTCTCTATCCACACTGAATCCTCAGTTCAACAAAGCTGCCTTGATCAATTGCTGCAAAACTCATCTGTCTATGAGAAGGGCCACATGTGTGAATAATAATTCATTTTAGATAGATTTGTTTTCCTTAGCAGATGTGCTCGAAAAGATTCAGAATCTTCTATTTGTATGGTGACTGATAAAATCTGGCTAATGTTCCACATTAACCAGAGGGGGCTGAGTAATGTCCAGTCTTCCAAAGGTAAAGTGAAGGACAAATTTCAACAACATTGCTACTAGTCAAGACCTTCAGGAAAAATCATCAGACCATATGCTTAGTGACAGGCTGACTGCAAACCTAAATACATCCCCTTCCCTTTTGTTTTCCTTTGCTGTTGGATATCAGCTGTGGTATATACACTGTATGGCTGAGGATGCTCTCAGGGAACACATGGTGAGCCCAAACTAAGGAGGACCAAGCTTCCATTCTTGTTTAGCCAATTAGTGTGATTAGGGATATCCACATAACTTTCTGCACCTCCTTTTTCCCACTGATGTAAAAGGAATCCCCCTCATCATCCTCACTTCTATCTCAACCCAAATCAGTTTTTGGTGGCAGCTGTGAACAACTGGATCCAAGGCTCCTCCATGTTTTACAGGCCAACAAAAGTCTCAGCAAGAGCTAGCCATTTTGTCATGTTCCCTGCATAAATGTTGGAACGTGTTTGGACTGTAGTTTTAACATTTTTTCTTTTTATTGTTGTTCTTAAAGAGTAATTGCATAAAAGGGAAGGATTGTGACTTAGGGAATGGAATGCTGTCAGTCCACATGGTCCAATGAGATGCCAGATGGAAAGCAGTCTGAAAACCTGCAAAATGCCATACAGCAGCTAGCTGGGATTAGTAATATTATTGACATTATTTACTGTGATTGTTGTTAAGCAAAGTACAAGTGGAATAAAAAGAATAAAGTTCTTATTCCTGTTGCTGTATGTATTTGCAAAGAAATTTAACTTCCCATGGACTTTTAGAGAACAAAACACATCACAAAAAACTCCACAGCCAACAAACCAATGTCCTGGTCCTTCAGCTCCTTATAGTCAAGTCACCTCTGAGAGAGGCAGAGTAGTCTGGGGAAAGCCTGGTAGATTGGGAGGCTGAGGCCCTGGGTTCTGATCCTGGCTGGACTGCTTCCTTCCTGTGTGACCTGGAACAAGTCACTTGCCCTCCCTAGACCTTAGTTCCTTTACTGGAAAAGTAAGAGGGTTGGGGGAGGTGGCTTTCAAGGTTCCATCCAGGTCTCTATGTCATCCTGGTGCCAAGGGAGGAAGAGCTTAGAACAGGATGTGTAAGCCAATGCAGGGGATCAGGGTGGGCATCTCTTCAGGGGGCTGCACACTGCCTGAAACTTGTTTCCCAGGTGGGTGAGAAAAGTGAAGGTGATAGTCTAGAGATTTGGGGACATGGAGACAAGCCCTGTGGCCTTACTGTCTCTCAGCACATAACTGTTTAGAGTGAAGTTCCCTGTTCTACACACCAAGGAGAATGCTCAGTTATTCAGATGGTTTACGGTGAAGTTTAGTCATCAAAGTAATGTGTTACCAATGTATTTGGTGCTTTGATGAGGTCAAATTTACATCTTGGGTGGCTGGGTGGCGCAGTAAAAAAGAGCACTGGCCCTGGAGTCAGGAGTACCTGAGTTCACATCCGACCTCAGACACTCAACACAAAAAACTAGCCATGTGACCTTGGGCAAGTCACTTAACCCCAACTGCCCTCCAAAAAAACAAACAAACAAACAAAACAAACAAAATTTACATCTCCCTTGTAAAGATGGGAAGCACTGATGGGGCCCTGTTTTTTGGCTATGATCCTCCACAAATCCACATGTTAAGACAAAAGTTCTCTCAAAGATCCTGAGCAGTAAACAATGCCCCATTTCATGGCAATCTTCTGCACACTTTCCATTTGCACCTTAGTGTCTTTACCATAGAACAAATGTTTTCCACAATGAAGAAATGAAGAAAACACCAACACAGCATGACTTCTATATATTATAGATGAAGACACTGAAGCAAACAGGGATTAAGTGGCTTGCTAGTCAGTGTCTGAGGCTGGATTTAAACTCAGGTCTTCCTGATTCTAGGCTTGGCAACCTGGCCACCACGGTGCCACCTAACTGCCCTGGATATCTGAATATGCAATGGGTCACACCAGATCTCCCTAAGATACACTCCAATGTTCCACTGGCTCTACGTTCTCCTCAATCTGAG
Source organism: Pseudocheirus occidentalis (assembly GCA_028646575.1). Classification (NCBI taxonomy): domain Eukaryota; kingdom Metazoa; phylum Chordata; class Mammalia; order Diprotodontia; family Pseudocheiridae; genus Pseudocheirus; species Pseudocheirus occidentalis. The sequence continues at coordinate 14,950,673 of CM053602.1, forward strand.
TATTCTTTCCAACCAGGTAGATATCACCTTATCCCTGACTGACTATCCCTTATGACTTTCACCCATGCCTTTGTCACAGCAGGTTTCCCCAACATGCTGGGGGGCTTCCTCAAGCTCTTTTGACATCACAAAGCTCCAAGGGAGTACCTATGCCTCTCTGGCTGTCCTTGGCTTTCCACCATGTGACCAGCCCATCTTCTTTATACTCCTACATTTCTTTAATGACATCCTTTATCTGACTTTCTCCTTCACTTGCAACTTGCCTACACTTCCTAAAACACAGGCTCTTAGATTTGGTTCTGGAACTGAACTCAGAGGTCATCTTGGGTATCTCCCTCATAAGAAAGAGGAGGCCCAGAGAGGCTAGAGCATTTTCCAGGCCATCCAGGTCACATTAGCAGAATCGCCATTGGAATCCAGTTCCTTCTGGCTCTGAGGGTGACAGCCTGTCCATTACACCACACAGCCTCTTGTCTGCTTGCATGTACATGCATTAGCTGACTAGGCAAAGGTTATCACAGTCTTCTATCTCCATTACTCTTTTGGCAAAGAACTAAACACATTGGGATTTTTATGGTCTAAAATCAAATACCTAGAAAACTCCTACAATTCAAATCAATTCCATTTGTTTTGGAGATAAATCTACTTAAGCCATATCAGGGAAGTTAGGTGCCTGACCGTTTTCTCAATCTCGTGCAGGTCAAAGAACAGGTTTCATCTTTAAACTAATTCTTAATTCTACAGAAAAGGGAAAACTCTTGCAATTGATTCTATTTCAGTGCCTCCAGACACATTGGATTTTATTATTGCTGAGACTGCTTCACGTGTAATGAATGGCAGAGAAACTCCCTGATTTCCTCCAGCTGATTTCTGTGTGACTCACCACTTGGGCCCTTGGGGGAATAGACTTTTTAGACTGCTCAAGGCTGAAAGGCTTTGTTGCCTTGATACAATGCCCTTTTTTTTCTGGAAACAGAATGAGAAGGGTTATTTTATTATATGGCCAATAATTTGTGATTAACTCCCACACTCTCATAAGTACCATATGAAGGAGAGCAGAGGCTAAATCCAGGCCCCTCTCATTTGTCACATGGCCTTGGATAAGGCTCATTTTACCACCGTGGGCTTAATTTCTTTTAAATGAAGAGGTTGAACTAGATGCTTTATAGGAATATTTTCCAACCCACACTATACTATAAATTCTCTACCGTGACTGCCCCACATGGGAGGTACTTCCTTGGTGCCTCATGGTCATAGATCAAAAGTCAGAAGTTAAGGGCAGAATACAGAGAGTTTCTAATGGTTTTAGTTTTTGAGAAGGGCCTACAGTGGTCAAATGTGCTGGGTATTTGTCTTGGATCATTGACCAGCAATTAGGAAATGATAACTCTAATTTGCTGCTATCTTTGTTATGGAAACTGTACACATGGGGACCTGAAGGTGTTTATAATTTTGTTTTGTTTTCTGGTGGAGACCTAAACAAGCCACAGACAGCTTCTACTAACCTCTGCTGGTGGTTAGGAACAGCAGTGTGGATCATCTCCATCCAACACTCAGGCCTATAGGGCATTCTTGGAAATCTCTTTGGCCTTTGAGGGTAAACTTTATTTTTGAAGCAGCCAAATGTCATTCTGAGCTAAGTTTGCTAAATAACGTCAGCAAGTTAATCTCAGGAATGATGACTGTGGTGGGAGGTCTGGGGGCGACGGGTAAGGGGAAGATCGTGATGTGACTACAGTGAGAAGACATGTAATATACATGTGTGACTCTGAGTGTGGGCGGCCGGGGCCTCCGCGGCTCTGAAAGGCAATCCCAGATGTGCTGCTCCAAAACTCTTAGCAATGACAGCCTCTTTGGGATAAGTGTACTTACCCAACCACTGGCAAGGGACCACTCTGAAGGACAAGGCTCACTCAGTGGTCTGACAGGTTTGTAAAAAGCACAGTCGGTACAGTTACACCTTCTTAATTCATAGAGGACAGAGATCCTGTTCCATACTGTTTCCCCAATAGTTCCTAGTATAGTACTTAGTATGAGCTAAGTAAAAATTTGTGTAATTAATTCATAAAGAGGGAAGGAATAGAAGGGAGGGAGATAAAGGAAGAAAGGGAAGGAGAGAGGAAGGAAAGGAGGGCAAGAAATTGAGGAAAGAATGTCAAGAAAAAAGACAGGGAAGGAAAGAGGAAAGAAGGAAGGGACTAATGGAAAATGCAAAGAAGGAAGGGAATGAGGAAGAGGAAAATAAGAAAGCAAGAAAAGGTACCTTTCTACACAGTCAGAAAGCCTGGAGCAGTGATTAGACGCAGGGGCATCATGTCCTCCAACAGCGTACAACAACCCGTTGTATGTTGCGACCCCAACACCCCCACGTCTTTTTGACATCGATGCACACATACTCCATTTGTTGGTGTGAGGGTCAAAACACTCCATAGACTTTAAACAAGAGCTTCCATCTCGTCCACCAACAGCATATAATCTAGAAAAGGAAAGAGAGTGAGAGACTGTAGAAGGCGCTCTATTTCCCAAGTTAAGTGAACAAGGAAGAAACCATGTAAAATTACTGAAATATTGTAAATACAGATCCTAATTAATAGCAGCACTGAGTTTTGGAGTAGACAGAGGTCATAGGCTATGAACTGTCATATAATCAAGTCTTCTCCCATCCTCCAGCCAGTGCCTGCAACCCCACCATTAGACTTTTGTTTGTTTTGGTTCTTGAAGGATTTAAATTTTCAAGAACCATTATTTAAATGCCAATACTCTACCTTCCCGTAGATGAGTATTCTTTGGGGAAAAACAGCCAGGGCAGAACCAGGAGAAGCATGCTAAAAGGAGAGGCGATCATCACTAAAGACAAACTTCACCTGTTACACAATTTTGCTTCTTGCTACCCTGGTCTGGCTGGATAGCCTGGCCTGGCAGGGCAGCCTGGCCTGGCTGGCAGGATAGCCTGGCCTAGCTGGCGGGATAGCCTGGCCTAACAGGATGGTTTGACCTGGCAGGATAACCTGGCCTGGCTGGCAGGATAGCCTGGCATAGCAGGACAGCCCAGCCTAGCAGGATAGCCTGGCCTGGCAGGACAGCCTGGCCTGGCTGGCTGGATAGCCACTGCTGCTTTGGAGAACCTCCTTCTCTTGCAGATGAGTGGCTGGGAAGTATCAAGGCATGCATCTCTTCCTAGACATCCTATTAATCCAATACAGAAACAACATGGTAGAGGGAGTAGAGCTCTGATCTTGGAGTTCAGATCCAGCCTCGTGCTGGGTAGATCATGTATTCATTCATTCGCTCAACAACCATTTTATTAAGCACCTACTATGTGCCAAACAGTGTGCTAGGTTCCATGGACAAAGAGACAAAACCCAAACAGTCAGGGAGCTTATATTCTTTGGGGGGAAACCTCATATACACAGACACATAAATATAAGATATCAATGCAGAAGGCCAAGCTGGGAGCACACAAGCAGGACAGCTTTCAAAGCTACCAGCTGACCTTACTACAGATTTTAAAAGAAAGCAGTCAGTCAATACAGAGAGCTGCACTTTTCTGTATAGGTCTCTTTTGACCTATACATAGACAAGAAAATGCCCATTTTAGGTATTGTATGTTGTTTGGAATAAAAATTAAATTTACAAATACAATATATATACAAAGTAAATACAAAGTGATTGGGGAGGAGCAGGCCTCAGTAAGTGGAATCATGGTTGGCATGGGGCTGGGAGGGTGGCAGGTGGGGACTCCAAAGGGGGGGCATTCTGAGTAAGGAGCTCAACCTACAGAAAGGCTTCCAAATGGGACACAGACAGTCATGACAGGGGATGGCAAGTCTGGATGAATTGTAGAGAACATGAAGGAGCAGATGGAATAAGAAATACAATAGAATTCTCTAGGGCTGGAAAGTTAGGTTAGCCGCAGATTGTATAGATTTAAATTTCAGAGGTGCATGTGTTTTCCTGGAGGTGATAGAGAACCACTGGAATTTCTTCAGCAGGGGATTGACATGGTCAAAACTGTGTTTATTAGTATGTCATGTAGGCAGCTCTGCAGAGGGTAAACTGGAAAGGGAAGAGATCTGAGACAGGGTAACTCATTACAGAGCCAGTACAACAATTCTGGCAAGAGGCGAGAAGGGCCTAGGGGGGAGCCACAGTAGCTTTGTGAACCAGAAGAGGAAGGGGAATATATCCTAAGCACCCTGAAAACCTTAAAGCACTATTATACCTGAAAGCCCTCATTATTATAGTAATAGAATTGTTGTCATAATTCTATTATATATTATTAATATAACAATCTATTATTATTATTATTATAAGAACACAAATGAACTTTAAAACTGGCTTTGCCTGTGAAAACTCTATTGAGTCAAGTACTTTTCCCGTGGACTTTAAAACACCACACAGAGAAGTAAGGTGGAGTACAGCGTCCACCTCGAAGTCTGGAAGATCTGTGGCCAGGCCACATCTCTGACCCACTGGGTTCACTGGGGCTGTGTAACCCTTCAACTCTCAGGCCTAGCCCTTGCCGAGAAGGTGTTGAGCTGCACTGGGGGAAGTCTGGCAGAGGAAATTCCTCACTGGAACACCTTTCCCAATGAAATCACAGGCCCAGTGCTAGCCCTTTTCTTCTAACCCTGTCTCCTTTCCCCAGAGAGAAAATTAAAGGACTTCAAATTTTGGTTTCAACCTGGAAAATCCATTGACTTTGGTGACTTTACTATGAACTTTAAAATACCATACTTGATAGACAGACCTGTGAATTTAATTTTAACTTAATCCCACATCACAAATAAAATAAATGCTTACTAAATCACAAAAGTCTTTAACTGGCCTTCATGCTGAGTTGAGAACTGAAACACAGCAGCCAATGAGTCCAACTTGATGATCTCAGCATGTTCCTTCTTGGGCAGCTGATGACATTACCAACCCCACTGGGTGACCATTCAAAAGAGAACTTTTGATGTGAGCCACTGTAGGGCTGAGACTCTCTCCTCTTGAATATAAACCCCTCATGTTTGTGCTGTGGAAGGCACCAAAAACAGAGCTTTGGCTAAATGTCATGGTGAGTCTGTGCCTCTACATGCCCACCAGCTCCATGCCAAAGCCAGAAAGGCAACCATAAGCATAGCATGATTCGAGAAGTGCTGAAATGCAGCCACCATCCTGCCCTAGGTCCTTAAATGAAAGTGAAGGCTCTAAAAGATACCTGGGAAAGCATACATGTTCCATTAATCCCTGAATACCCAGGAAACTTTGAGGATGGGCTCATATCCTGTCAAAGATTTTTATTGAGGAGGGATAGAGGTGAGAGAGGTCCTGGGAAAGTCAACCAAGGTAGAACATTAGGGGATACTATGAGGAGGGAATTCCAAGAAGAGAGAGGGATTACTGAAAGAGAAGGTGATGGTGGCAGAACTAGCAAAACTATGACTAGGAATGATTTTGACTAGGGTAAGTGGTATGAATGTGTGTATGTGTGTATAAAGCACCCCACTGGTAGCTTCCTATGTTAACTAGTTGCAAAGCCTAGTGTCAAAAGAGGACAAGTATTATTAGCACCTTCTAAAATCTGTGCCCTGGGACAAAATCCAGGCCACCCCACCCTATTTATGATTTTAAGAGTTGGTCTGGAGGCCCAGTGCTGATCTTGGCCCAATGGAGAAGCATAGATTGGGAAAGGCATGGGCGGATTATACCGGAAGTGATGATGGGAGATTCTAGATGGTAAAAATAGGTACTGTTCTATAAATTGTTCAATAAAATATCTTTTTCAAATAATTGTTCATTCATAATGAGTGTAGGTTCCTAATATAATGTCACTTGCAAATAAGCAAGATGCTTCTTTCCTTCAGAGTGCCTTGTTGGTGCATCATATAAAGGATGTATATACTATGTGGCCCAAGAGGCAGTGAGGTAGGCTGGAAAGGGTACTGGATTTGGACTCGAGAAGGACTAACTTCACATTCTAGCTCAAAGACTTGCTAGCTTTGTGAACTTGGTCACTTAACCTGTCTGAGACTCATTTTACTCATCTGTGGGATGTGAATAGGGAATATCGGGAATAAATAGGAATAGATACCATATGCCACAAAAGATTTTTATGAGGACCAAATTATTATTATGGCTGAAGATATGGTATTAAAAGAAAATAGATTATTAAAATCATGATTGGTAGTGATGCATGGTGGACAAAGCTAGTCTCATACTCAGAAAGCTCTGGGTTCAAGCCCTGCCTCTGTGGTCCTTGGCAAGTTACTTAACCTCTCAATGCCCACAGGTATCTCCAAAGTTGCAGATTATTTGGTGATCTGCACTGGCAGACAGTTTCCATCACAGGGGTCAGAGTAAAAATATATAATAGATTACAAAATATAGAAAAACACACATAGTGTAGCATGAGGTCAACTTCACAAGTGCCATAGGAAAACGTACTATGATGATGGTACAGATTTTAAAATACAATGGCAACCTACACTGACGTATTTTTCATCATTTTCCCCATCCATTTAATTAACATCTTAATAAAACCGTGGGCTTTGCAAAGCTTAACTTCTTTAAAATTTGGAGCAAAACTGAAAGAAAACAAAGCTCTTGTTGGAAAAGATAGGTGGCCCACATGCATGTGAACTGGGAAGGGTTTCCTTACTTGCTGTTCAATGCTGCAACACCCACTGTGCTCCGAGGAGTTGACATGCTAGCAACATAATTCCACTGCCGCGCTTGAGGGTCCCATCTTTCTACAGTGTTAAGATAACTCCATCCATCATGGCCACCAACAGCATACATGGGTCCTTCCAGCATTGCCACCCCTGCAAAAGGAAAATGGTGTTCGAGCCTTCCTTAGATTCAACATTCCCAATGATTAGCATACCCCTTTTCCAGTAATGGCTAACTTTGAATTTGGTTTTCTTTTCTCGAAGAATCTTCTGCTGCTGATCCGAAGCTAATGCTAAAGCTGTTCCCATAACCCCGGGGAGCCTTTAGGCATAAAGAATGTCTCATGGAAGAGTATCATTGCTGAAACTGTGTGAAGCCAAGGAAGGTTGTAGAATTGTCTTTTCTGGGAATGTCAATACATACGGACACTTTTTTTTTCTAGGACAATGAATTACATGAGAGAAGTAGTATAAAGGATGTCATCAAATCAATGTATAACTGAAAAAGATGGGTTTGTCTCGTGGTGAGAGGGATGGATAAACAGAGGAATAAATGGGCACCCTTGCAGGACCAAGAGAATTGGAGGAAACCGCCTCCTCCTCCCACCTGTTGGGTGGATCTCTGCAGCAAATTTACAGGAGGCTGTGAATAAGAATTGCCCCAGCTGGGCAGCAATGTCTGGGCTGTGCTTACTGAAAGGAAGGAATAGGCATTTGGGGCGATCACAGCTTCTTTATAGCCTTGGAGCTTAGATACAGCCTTGTCTGCAAGCAGGGTCTGCGTAAACTCATCTGTGTTGTGAAGACCCACCTGAGAATGGGTCCTAGCCATGATGATTTTCTTTCCCATTCCACATTGTGAGTGTTAGCAAAAAGAGAAGCTATTGGGTTCACTGCGACACCTTGGGGGTCAGGTAATTTTCCAGGCAACAGTTCCCCATGTTGTGGTGACCCCCAACCATAACATTATTTTCGTTGCTACTTCATCACTGTCATTTTGCTACTGTTGTGAATTGTAATGTAAATATCTGATATGCAGGATACATTTTCATTGTTACAAATTGAACATAACCCACAGGTTGAGAACCGCTGCTCTAGTCCATGCTATATCTACACAGACACAGAGAAACTGAAGTCTGAGTAATTAGTATATTCTACAATGCAGGTAGCTAATTAGGGTCATTCAGACCAAATCCAACTGTATGGAATATAGGGGAAAGAGCAGTGAACCCTGAGTCAAGAGGTCAGGGTTCTAGCATAACTTTGCTATTCTGTCTGAGACTGTGGATAAGTCACTAAAGATGTCTTGGCCTCACTCCTCTGTAAAACATGTGATGTGGGAGGTTAGATTGCCCTTCAGCAGTCAGCCACCCTGGAGGAAGCTCTCCATAACACAAGGGCAAGCAAGATCATTGTAAATGTGATGGGAGAAACAAAGACCAGGAGGGAAGCTGGCGCACCAGAGACTCTTTTGCCCCATCTCACCAGAAGGCACAACTTGGGACCAGAAAAACTGTCTGCAACAGGTGCCCTGCAGCACAAACATTCTACAATTATTCCTCAATGGGAGGCTTCTCCCCTTGAATTCCTGTCTTAGCTCTGCATTGTTCCTGTGTATGGACAAAACACTGTGATTTTCTGATTTTCTGTCCTGATAAATTAACTTTTCATCGGCTTCTTCCTCAGGTAATTATTTAGGTTAGAAGTGCTTAGACTAGGTTTAATGAATTTAATGAATAATCTAGTTTAATGAATAATTAGATGTCTGAAAAGCAAATATATTTAGTCAGGCAATATATTTGAATAGGATGACTATACCAAGTTTCATATATTCTGAAAGAGGGAATCAATGATACATTTTTCATTCTATACTGCAAACAGCATAGCTTCCCTCTTTCTAGGGAAGACAAGGTAAGGCTGCCTTAAAAAGCCCTCTTCCCAATGAGAAGCATTGGCCTTAAAGCCTGAATATAATGGGATTAGCCTATTACTTATGTTTGAGGAGACATGCTCTGACCTGTGGAATACGTGACTACAGTAAATAAAGAGAAAAGTATTATATAAGAGAATAAAACAAGAGATCGTCAAGTGTGGTAGAGTGGAAAGATCACTTACTGGACTTGGAGTTAAATGACCTAAGTTTGAGGCCTAATTCTCCCACATGTTGTGTGACTTTGGGTTGGTCTGGTGACTAGAAAGCTCTACTCATTCTCCCTCTAGGCCACAGTTTCTCCATCTGTGAAACATGTGGGTTAGACTAGGTGAATGTGAAAGGGATTCAGTATCTTATGTGAGCCTTTGGCATTTTTCATTTCTTAATCCTAAACCATATTTTCCAGCATATTTTTAATTTCACCATCCTATCCCGTGCCCAGTTTTGTACTGAAGTTATCTTCCTTCAAACGAGATTTCTCTCACAAAGTTCCATTATATAAATGAGCCATTTCTCAAGATGTACTAAATGAGCTGCTTTGCAGTGATTATGAAAATAAAGGGTCCCACTGAGCATAACTGTGAGGTTTATAAAAGTGTCAGGCTCGTATATTTGGAATAAAAAGTCACCTTACATCACGGTATGGTTTTATATTTAATGCTTTTCAGCGGTCCTGATAGACAAAGCAAGCTCATGGACCCAGAACGAAGAAACATACCCTGGAAAAGATCCAGTTAAATGTTTTCTCTGTCCCCTCCCAGGCCTAAGGATGTGGGTCCACATCTCAGCAATCCAGAAAAGTTTCTCTTCCCAGAAATTCTAGGGAGGCTGAGACAGTTCTTACAATTACTAGAGCTGCTGTCCCATCCACCTTATAGTGGAGTGCATTCAGAGCCACTCCATTTATCCCAGCCTTCCTGTGTGTGGCGGTGGGGGGGGGGGGTGAGGAGGGGGGAGGGGGGAGGTTGGTGAGGATAACTCAGGGTTCTTTCCTCAATAAGTTTTAATCTAATTTTGCATTCTAACAGTTTTGCTGAAATGCAGATTGGTCCCTGTGGGAAAGGAAACAAGGTAACATTCACCTAGAAATAACTTCCCTACTACACCTACCTTTTTTCCCATGACAGAATTCTGAAATTCATTGATTTTTTGTTTTATTTCAAGCCTGTCACTATGTCCCTCCTCCAAGTTTCCATTGGGAAATTGCACAAATAATGATGATAGCACACAAGACTAACAACTGTGTTCCAGGCAAACCATGGCATCTTACATCTTGTATTTGCTGTACATGGTACTTGGTCAGGGGGAAATTTAACATCCCTCCACTAAAATCCTGTTTCAGTGCCTCATCATGGCATGGAGGTGACTTTGGGTTTTTGAGAAGCAGTGTGACAATGAGCCAGGCTCAACCTCAAGAAAACCTGGCTTCAAGTCCCATCAGTGACACATATTGGCTGTGTGACTGTGGTTAAATCAAGTCAAGTCAACAAGCATTTATGAAGTACCTACTATGTTACACAGTAGGTGCCGTTTTACTACATCAGTAGAGGCAGCTGTCTCACCAAGAATTCCCTACATCAGTGAAATCCCAGATCTGGCAAAAAAAATAGCCAAAGTTTTCTTTTCTTTTTTTTTTTTTTGCTTTTTGGAGGTCAGTTGGGGTTAAGTGACTTGCCCAAGGTCAAATGGCTAGCTTTTTCTGTTAAGTGTCTGAGGCCGGGTTTGAACTCAGGTCCTCCTGACTCTAGGGCTGGTGCTCTATTTACTGCACCACCTAGCCAACCCCAAAGTTTTCTTAAGGGAGATATTCGCTGATCCCTCCATTAAAGTCCTATTCCACTAGTTCATGTGTGTCTAAGACTATGCCAAAGGAGCAGTAAGCACAAGTTGGAAAGGCTTCTAGTGTAGGCCTAATGATAGACCATGTGTGTCTACTGCAGGAGGACCGGGCTTGTTAAATTCAGAGATGTTCAATACCAGGTCAGCCACCAACAAGTCAGGCAATTCACAAGGGTATGGAAGCATTGTGATCTGCAGTGGAGAAGGGAATGCCCATACCTAGAAAATTCGATTCTTAAACTTGTGGTTTGATTTTTGACAAATGACCTGTCCAAATCCTTGCAATGACTAGTATCATCATGGCCAGGCTTTACTGTATGCTCATTCCCATTTTCTGGATAAAATAGACGACACTTAGTATATTCAACTTACCCAAACCGTGCCTATGAGTTGACATGGGAGGCATAATGGACCAGATTTTGGTCACTGGATTAAAACATTCCACAGTGTTTGAAGTTTTTAGACCATCTCTTCCACCCACAATATAAAGCTTGTTGTCAATGACTGCAACTCCAAACTGCAACCGCCGGCCATTCATGGTACCAACTTGTATCCAACTGTTTGTACGAAGGTCATATTTTTCAATTGTGGTGGTGCCTGTCAAAAGAAGAGCCTCATAACTATCAGCTATGTTGTAAGAATGGAATTTGTCCATTTCCCCCCACAATAACTACATAGCATACAATTTCTCATACAGTAACAGAACTCTAAAAAGCCAAAGTGACTCACTCGAATCTACGGGAGGGTGCTGGGGAAGCTTCAGTCCAGGCAGAATTAGAAATGACAAGTCCGGCAGAATATACCCAATGTCCTATTGGCAGTTCTACCACAAGGGTTCCTAGCATCCTGGCAGATGTGCCTAGTTGGTAGAGCTCCACCAACACATTAACAATGCCACTGACCAGCAAAATCATAGGGGCTGAAGCTCTAGAAACAGTTAAAAGGAAGGAAGTTTCTCCCTTATTTCTGACGATTGGTCAGTGCCTACTCCCCTGTTCTAGCATGCTTTTGGCAGTTCAGGAATTCTTTGCAGTGCTGCTCTACATATTAGTTGTTTCAAGTCTGTCAATATGTCTCAGTAATAGCAACATTATGTGATAATTGACTATGAAGGACTTAGCTCTTCTCAGCAATATGATCCAAGACAATTCCAAAAGACTCCTGATGGAAAATGCTATCCTCAACCAGGGAAAGAGCTAAAGAGTCTGAATGCAGACCAAAGCAGACTATTTTCACTTTATTTTTTCCCTTTTGGTCTGTCTTCCTTCACAACAATGACTAATATGGAAATGTTTTATATGATTGCATATATATATATATATATATATATATATATAACCTATATCAAATTATTCACCACTTTAGCAAGAAGGCAGGGGAGAGAGGGAGAAAAATTTGGAAGAAATGAATGTTAAACATATTAAGGCAGAAATGTTTAACATGTTGTACATGTATAACCAATATCAAATTGCTTGCTCTTTGGGGGAGGGGGAGGGAAAGGAGGGAGGGAACTCAGAATCTTACAAAAATGAATGTTGAAACTATCTTTACATATCATTGAAAAAATAAAATATTAAGTGCAAAAATGAATGTTAAAATTGGCTTATATATAATTGGAAAAAGTCAAATACTATTAAAAATAGATTATGCCAGACCAAAAAAAAATTGTCCTTTCTCAAAGTTTCCATTGGGAAATGGAACCGCTAATGATGATGTTAGGATACCAGACTAACAACTACTTCTAGACAAAACATGGAATCTTATGTTATCTGCATTTTATGGTGGAAAGGACCCCAAACTTGGAACAGAAGGAGTGAGTTTGAGCCCCGATCTGTTGCTTATTAGCTGTCTAACTGCATATCTCTAGATTTGGTAACATGAAGATAATAATTGCTGTATTTCTGGCTTTCTAAGCTTGTCCTGAGTACTATGGAAATGCGAGCTAGGAAGAAGGACACTAGCTGCATACTTCAGTGATGTCCCGGAGTACTCTCCTCTTGGTATGTGAATCTGTGTCTTGGCAGGGCAGAAGCAGGACTCTGGGAATAGCTACTGATTTGGGCCATGGTTGTACTCCGTGTAGTATTCTCTGGAGGAGTGAATTTGCTCCCAGACATCCTGATGATCAACACTGGGAGGGCTGGTCAGGTGGTCAATTGAGGGAACTCTAATGGTAGAACTAAAAAGCACAGGCTGCCTGTGATAAGTACCTGAGATTACTGAAATCAACAAACATTGATTAGGCACCTGCTGTGGACCAGGCCCTGGGGACACAAAGGCAAAAAGGAAATTGTCCCTCAAGGAGTTTACATTCTACTGGGAGAAAACAGAGAGAAATAGTAAGAAATATATATACAAAGTCATTCTGGGAAGGGGACGTACAAACAAGTGGAGTGCTCAGCATTCCAAGAAGTGGAGGTGGAGAAAAACACTCCAGGGATGGGAGAGAGACAGCCTGCATAAAGACAGAAGCAAGAGCTGGCCAGTTAGGCTGGAACCTAGAGCATATAAGGGGGAGAACTGGGAATTAGTCTGAGAAGACAGACAGGAGAAGCCAGATTGGAAAGGACGCGAAAACCCAAACAGAGGAGTTAGTATTTTATTCTGGAAGCAGTAGGAGAGCCACAGGGCAGTTCTTGCTGCTGGGGCTTCTGAGAGGGTTCATTAGTGTCCACTGGTCCTCTGAGAAATGCTCATTCAGTCCAAATGTTAAGCCCTAATTCAGGGTCTTTGCCTATACTGAGTCACTGAAAGCCCACTAAGGTAAATCAGTGCCTTGCACACAGTAGGCATCTAATAAGGTTCAGTTGAATTACAAATATACTGTACAACCAGAACATATGGCTAAATATATACCCTTCCATTAACATTTTAATGACCTCTGTCCATTTACTGCAATGATTTATGGGCTGCTTTGTGTTTTAAAGACAAATAATTAGTGAGCCAGGACTAAAATTTGAGATCAAAGGGACCTCCAGGGTTGGTCCTCCCCCTGGCCCATGACTATACTGCAAGGGTTCTAATTAGGAGGGTAGAGCTCTGAGGCATTTAGTCTTTTATATACTAATAGAGGGCTCCTTTCTTCTCATTTACTGGGCTACAACCATTGACTGCCATAGAAAATTGTGCCGCTCCCTGCCAGGCATTCAGTCGGCACTGATCTTTTGTCAGTAAAAGCTCATTTTGGCTCTTTTGCGGTAAGATGTGGAATGGGCTGCCTTGGGAAGGAGTGGGCTCCATGACCCTGGGAGGTCTTCAGGAGACCTCAGAGGCCATACAGTATAGCAGACACTTTTTTCACTTCATTTTTAATTAGTAAACATTTTCCTTTCTCTTCCATTTCCCTCAAATTTGGAATTACATTTATTTTCTTCTATGAACTTTCTCATCCATTCCCTCCCCATTAAAAAAATATGTAGAACCCTTGTAACAAATAGGCATAATCAGGCAAAACCAATTCTTGAGTCCGTTGGGTCCCATTCTGCACCTAGCGTCCATCACCTTTGTCAGCGAGTGGGTACGTATATCCATCACTGGTCTTCTGGAATTATGGTTGGTCCTTGTGTTGATCTGGGTGTGGATGTCTTTCCAAAAGCTGTTTCTCTTTACAGCCATATCCAGCCCAAGCATGAACAAAAAAGACTAGCCCTGAAGGAGAAAGCACTCCCTCCCTCCCAAACCAGAGCATTCTGGGTGGCTTTGCTAAGGTTGTCCTGACATAAAGCAGAATGTCTTCTAAATGATGCCCACCCACCTCTCCTACTTCTGCCCATATGACAGTCTCCCAAACACCTGAAGATAGCCAATGGTGTGCATGAAAATGCTTAATGGAAAAATGTAAGCATCATACCCTTCTTAGTTTAATATGCATTATTAGCATGATTAACAATTGGCAAGGAGCCTGCTCCAGCACATTCCTGAAGATAGCTATCATTTCCAGTCCCAGTCGAGACTGTCCAGGAATTCAAGACAAGTTCATTGGCCGACAGTTTGCAGGCTTTGGTCTCTTCTCTTTTTTTGAAAATTAGGACACCTGCTCTTCTCCTTTCCTGTGCTCTGTAATCTTTTAAAGAACAATGATAGCCACTCCACAATCAGATTACCTCAATTCCTTCTGAATAAGGAGAAAAAAATGCTTTGTGGTGAGATTAGCTTTCCTCTCCAGCCTCAAGGAAAGTATGGGTGCTACAGAGGCCATATGTCTAGCCTCAGGCCGTGGTTTCAGATTCTTTCTATTACAGACCTTAGCTCCCCTCTCTTCTACATGTCTTTTAGAAAATCTGAGGTAGTGCTTTTTGGCAGAGGTGGGAACACTGCACATACTGAGACTTGGTTGATATGTTGGTTAGTTAATAATAGCATTTATATAGCACTCTGAGGTTGGCAAAACACTTTGCACAGGTTATCTTACCTGACGCCCCCCCCCCCATAAATGCCCTGTCTGGTAGAGGTGTGATTATTATCTTCATTTTATAGATGAGAAACTGAGTCCAAGAGAGGTCAAGTGACTTGTTCAGGGGCATACAGCTAAAAAGTGTCTGAGGCTACATCTGAACTCTGATCCTCTTTTCTCTGAAGTCCAGCTCTATTTTGCCAGCGAATTACATGGCACTTTACTTTCTCTTTTTTATTCTCTGTTATAAGGGATAGCTCTCTGGATTGGGGAAGGGGAAAAGAGGTATTGGGAAATGTAGGTGATGTAAAAAAACAAAAGCTATCAACAATTTTAAAAACTTAAATATCTAAGTTGATAAGTTTCTCTACAACTTCATCAGTCTATTCAGGTATTTTCCTCTCTTCTTCTGCCTCCTTAGACTTGGTTCTCGTTGTATCTTTAGAATTTCATTCTTAGGAGCTTCCCATCGTACTTCCCCTATAAAGTATGAAGTTGTGTTTGGGGCAGCCTGCCAATTCTTTCTCGAAGCTCTCTGAAATTTGCTTCCCTAAAACAGGGTACCCATGAGAGTAGGTCCAGGTTGCCCTTCCTCCTCTGTCACATTTTCTTAAAAAATTATTTTTAAAATTCCTTTTCGTAGTTCTAAATTCTCTCCTTCCCTCCAGCCCTTCCCCCATCCATTGAGAAGACTAGCCATCGCTTGTGTGAAATCACTCAAAACATTTTTCCATATTAGCCATGTTGCAAAAAAAAAAGTCAAGGAAGGAACAATACTGCTTCGATCTGCTGGCAGAGCTTGGTCCTTCTCTTTTTCAGGGTGGGTGGGGAAAGGGCACTGCATTTTTCACCAGGACTCCTCTGAAACTGTTCCTTCTCACAGATTCTAAAACGGAGTAGTCACATCTTCCTAAAGTCCACAGTCTGCAGGCCAGCCACCCAGTCACCCTGAACTGCAGGCTTTTCTGTCTTTTAAAGGATTAATCTGTTGTTCAGCCAAGTCAAAAAGAGATTAGGTGCCTTGCTTTTAGCAGAGAGCTCCAGGCTGAGTCTGACTAATTAAAGCCCCCTTCGTGCAGTATTGATTGAGGAGGCGATCAATAGGTACTTAACTCTTTCTTAAGCACTTCCTCAAGGTTTGGGACTGTGAGGTTTAGGAGTGGAGATTTAAAGAAAGGGCAGCACCTAGCTTCAAGGAGCTTACTAGGGAAACTGCACAGTGGAGAGAAGTGGAGAGAGAGACAGAGATAAAGATAGAGAGACAGAGAGGAGAAACAGAGAAAGAGAGAGAGGGAGAGACGCAAGGGAGAGACAGAGACAGAGAGAGACAGGGACAGAAACAGAGAGAGAGAAAGGAGAGACAGAGAGAGATAGAGGGAGAGAGGAGAGAGGGGAGAGAGAAGAGAGAAGAGAGACAGAGAGGAGAGAAAGAGACAGACAGAGAGACAGAGATTGATGTCTTATAAATGTGTCCATGTCAAATAGAACAAAGGGCTGGGAGGTGCCCGGGAACCAGGAAAGGCCTTTTGCAGAAGGTGCCATTTGATCTGATGCTTGAAGGAAGCCAGGGCTTCTAGGCAACAGAGGTGGGAAAGGAGGCTGATCCAGACATGGGGGCCCGCCAAGGTAAGGGCACAAAGAAAGGCATGTATGAGGACTGGTTACCGGGCCAGGATGGCTACTCTCCAGGGTTCAGGAAGGAGAGGAACATCTTAGAATACCTGAATGATAAGAAGATGCCAGCTTGTGAACACTTCAAAATTCAAAACAGAGGAGCTAATATTTGATCCTAGGGGTAACAAGGAACCACTGGAGTTAAGTGAGTCAGTCATTTTTCCAGATTTGTACTTTAAGAAAATCTCTCGACAGCTGTGTGCAGAATGCTTTGGAGTGGGGAGAATCCAGAGGCAAGGAAGTCAATGAGAAGGCTGGTGCAAGAGTCCAGGAGTAGGGTGCTGTGTAAGCCTGAAAGAAGGTGGTGGTTGGATGTGTGACTGGAGAAATGTTAGGGAGAGAGAAACAACAGACTGAATATGGGGTGGGGGTGAGAATTTGAAGATAACAACCAAGGTTGCAAACTTGGCACACTGGAGGGATAAGGGCACCCTTGAGAGTAAAAAGGAACTTCAGAAGAGGGACATGTTGAGCTGCCTATAAGATCCCCAGATTTCAAACAGGCCATTGGTGACATCGGCCTGGAACTCAGAAGAGAGGCCAAGTCTGGGCATAGAGACCTGGGAATCATCTATATAGAGATGTCCATTCCTCCTCCCCACGTGTCTGGGTACTCTGTCATAAGCTCAGCTCATAATATTGCTTCTATTTCTACCTGCACTAATATTAACCCAAATTGTCTTTTCTACACTCCACAGCGTCCTCCTGTCTCCCCTGTTGAGGCTCAGCCATTTCCACATATGAATATTTCTTCTTACTATCCCCGTGCTACCTATGTACCTTCTTTATCATGCCAAGCAATCCATTTTAGTCAGATGAATTTTTTAAAAATATTGTCTCTTTTTCTCATTTTGAGTTTCCCTAACCTTACTCACTATCTGCTTGTCCCTCCTTTTCCCAGTCTACTTCTTCTTCCTCATTATTTTGATGAGAGAAATTTCCCAGAATGCCAATTTAATTCATCATAAAGGGTGGGGGAAGAATGATAATTATTGAGAATGTAAGGACATTACTGTTATACTGAAAATAGAATAAAACAACATTACCTAGGAAAAATCTAGTTGCTATGTCTTCTACAGCTTTAAAAATTCCCCCAACTCCAGTAATTGTTGTCAATGTAGAGGAAAAATGTGTCTTACACTTCTCACTTGCAACATTGAGGACTAGTAGCCCAGAAACTAGGGTGGGTAAGTGGCACTTTGCCCCAGGGTACCCAATTTAGAGGGTGCTGGTAGCACTTGTGACCCTTCAGAAACAACATCACTTAGCATCTAATTAGCAAGAATAATTAGTTAAAACAGGAAGCCTCATGCCAGTATCCTAGAGCTTCAGTTTTCCTGCATGAAGAGGGTGATGTCCATCCTCTCCTCCTCCGCCCCCGCCCCCTGCAATGAGGTCCCCTGGCAACACTTTCTCTGGGAATGCTTTGTGTAGCTTGCCTCAGAAATAGACATTCCTAATGATGACTGTTTGAAGTTGAGAGAATGTACCCTTGATTCTGAATGTCTGTCCATACTTCTGCCCATTAACATGCCTGTCAACACTTCTGCTTGTGGCTCAAGCCTATCTGTGTTAGAGCTGGCTCCTGAAATCTGGCTCCTTCCCTGGCCTCTCCTGATGGAGGCTATTCAGAAAAGCACACCTCTAATTAGAAATGCTTGGGATCTCTCTTGTTTTAGGGGTGCATTGCAGTATTCCCATCAGGAGAAGAGCCACAAATCCTCCCTTATTCAACTTTAAACCTCTCCTCAGCCCTGATTTTCTGGCTGATTTGTTTAAAAAAAAAACCTGTTTTCCCCAGGATACTTGCAGCTTAGAATACATCTGGTTTAGCAGTTTCCTTGATCTGTTTTTAAAAGAAATCCAAACACTTTCATATTACCCTATATCCTGCCCCTTCCCTGAATACCCCTTATCTTTTCTCCATTCTGAAAATGTGCACCAGCTACCTACTATGGGCCAAGGACTGAAGGCTTGCCCTATTTTCCCAATTTTTCATGCGGACATTGTAACAATACAAAGCCTCTGAAATGCTTTAAAAAACGAAGCAAAAAGAGACACTAACAGGAAATCCAGATGTTCATTAAATATTCTTGTAAAACAGATTTGTAAAAGAGCGTAAGTCAGGAATATGATTCTTTTGGTAGCAAATGTTTTATAAAAAGAAATGTTCAATTGTCAATAGTTAACAAGACAGTGCTCTGAAAGCCGGTCCCATTCTGCTCTAATCAGGCCATGCTTTCCCTTCCCCTGCCCCTCCTCCATAGCTTGGCAGTACTTGGAGTAACAGTAGTTATAAGAGACCTGGAAGTACACTTAAAAGATTACCTCATTCACATATATGCCCATTTTATAGATGAAGAAACTGAGCCCCCCCCCAAAGGCAGTGGTTTGTCCAAGGTCAAACAGTTAACTAATGCAAGGGCTAGAACTAGAACCCAGATCTGGTGACTCAGTCCAGAACTGGTCCACTGCACTTTGTTCCTTTTTGAAGGGTTCGTGGTCTTAGGTTTCACTGGTCTCCAAGGTAGACTTCTAGCAAAGTGGGTGGCCCTGCTGCGGTAAATTTATGGAAAACACGGAGGAGAGTTTCACAGATATGGCTGAGTGCAATCTGCACTGTTTTTTTCAAGGAATGGTGCTAACAGCTCTCTTTGAAGTCTCAAGTAAAAAGGATACTAGTTCTTCTGCATTGAGCCTTTGAAGGCTTGCAAAGTGCTTTCCATGCAGTCTCCCATTTCAGGTACCCACTAACTCAGGGAGGTAGGTGCTCTTATTGTCTTCAGTTTTATAAAGCTCAGGTTAGGTGACTTACTCACAGTCATACAGCCAGGAAGTGTCAGAGGCAGGCTTGGAAGCTGGTCTTCCTGATGCCCCATCTAGCTCCCTCAACCATCCCCAGGCTTCTTCTTCTTTCTCCTTTGAAACCAAGATATCCACCCTAGTACTTTATACTGAATGCTTGTCATTTGGTCATTTTTCAGCTGTATTCGACCCTTCATGACCCCATTTGGGGTTCTCTTGGTAAAGATACTGAAGTGTTTTGCCATTTCCTTCTCCAGCTCATTTTACAGGTGAGGAAACTGAGGCAAGCAGGGTTAAGTGCCTCATCAGAAAGATAAGTCTTCCTGACTCCAAGCCTGGTGCTCTATCTACTGCACCACCTAGCTGCCCCTTTATATTGAGTACTCAACCTAACAAAGAAGGAAATGTCAAACCACTCCAGAATCTTTGTCAAGAAAACCCCATACAGGGTCATGAAGAGTCGGACACAACTGGAACAACTCAACAACAACAACTCAGCATAAACACTGCAGCACTGCACAAGAAAACTGGCTGCAACCCTATTCACATTTCCCATCTGTGGTAAAATGGAGCTGGATTGTGAGTGCCTCACTGAGCCCTGACTAGAGCATCTCCTTCACTTCTTCTCTTCTGAACACCAACAGTTCCATGGTTTGGGAATAATGACATTTCCAAGCTCTTGTTCAAAGTGATGTGGTTAATTGGCATGTTTCTTAGGAAGTAGTCCAATTTCTAGTGACATAGATAACAGACGAAAGAGCGGATTTCTGACAGCAGACATCCTTTCTGGATGATTAGACACACATAGGAAGAGCCACTTGATGCAGAAAGCATTGACGTAGGGTCATTTGGATGGGTACCGCAGTGAATGTGCAATGACCTCCCCACCTGGTGACTAAAACAGGAGATAATCCAGCCAGGCCTTCCTCACTAGTATAATAACACTAATTGACAGTCAGTCAATAAACATTTATTAAACACCCACTATGTGCTGGGCACTGTACTAAGTAATGGAGATACAAGAAAGGTAACAGACAGCCCCTGCTTTCAAGGAGCTCCCAGTCTAATGGGAGGGGGGGAGACAATGTGCAACTATGTACAAACAAGGTAGAAATAGGTCATTTGAGGAGCACTCTACCTGTTGCAAAGACCTTTTACTCTCATGATCTCATTTGAGCCTCACATTGACCTTGGAAACATAGGTACTATTATCACCATTTTACACATGAGGAAGCTGAGGCTTCAAAAGGTGCACTGACTTGCCCAGGATGTCTGAGGAAGGATGTGAACTCAGCTCTGAGACCAGGACTCCGGCCACTATACTTTGCCACTTCTCTGGCTTGGGAACATCTATATCCCTGAGAAACTTTTCCTCATCTGCAAAATGAGAAGGCTTTCAAAGGACCTTTCTCATTCTAAGGTTCTCTGACCTTACTAGAATCAGAGGTGTCCAGAATCAGAAGGGATGGCTGCCCAGTCAGTGGCCTGCTCTAACCCATGCACAGGAGAGAGGCTCCGGGGGGGGGTGCCAGGACCCAGTCACATGTGGCCGCTTCCTTCAGTCTGCTAATGCAAGGCCCCCTCCCCCAAGGCAGAGCGCCTTAGACACTTTGAGGTAGCTCTTGTGGACAAATAGGTTTTTCCTGCTATGAAGGCTAACTTTACCCTTCTGTGACTTCCACCCATTGTTCTCAGTCCTGCCCTCATGTGACGTAACCCACCTTCCATATGACAGTCACTCAAATACTTAACAAGGGCTTCCTCTGCTCCCTCACATCACCCCACACTCTCCTGTCCATCCTCTGAGGCCAGAGTCAAACCAATCCTTCTTTTAAAATATCTGAAAACCATGCCCCACCCTTTCCCTGCCCAGATTTCTCTTCTCCAGGCTAACCATCCCCAGTCCCTTCATCCAATCCTCATGAGACAGACTGAAGACCCTTCATCATTTTTATTACCCTCCTCTGAATACTTTCCAGCTTTTTCATGTCCTTTTTCATGTCAGGGTACCTAAATGTGATAGAACCAGGACAGAGTACAACAGAACTACCATTTCCTTATTCCTCTCAAAATAGCTCAACCTTACTTAGAGAAGCATTCTGGAATGGCATATCATACTACTGACTCATAATGAGCTTGTGGTCCACTAGAAGAAGCCTCGGGACTTTGTCAGACAAACTGCTGCCTCCCTCAGGAATATCACCTACTTCGCAGGGTTTTTGTGAAAACTATATGTGACCACATCTGGAAAGCTCTTTGCAAACCTTGGAGCACTATATAACTGCTAACTGCTATGATGAAATAGGGCTAGGTACTGGATCTGTGATTCCCTTGTTTTAGAGAAATGTCAGGTACAGAAATCCCCTCTACTTATGCAGGTCGGCACCTTCTCTGCGACTTCTACAGTCTGTAGGAGTTGCCTAGAGCCCTGAGAATGCGGCTTACAGTCATAGAGCCAGCATGTGTCAGAGGTCAGACATGAGCCCAGGTCTTCCTAGCGTCCAGGCCAGCTCTAGATCTACTATGCCACAGGGGTCCTTCCTACTATTAGTGTTATTACCTTGTACTTAGACAGTCAATTTTTTGAAATAAGTCTAAGACTTTAACATATTCCTTTTGAATTTAGATTTCTCAGAATTAGCCTGTTCAAATCTTCTGGGTTCCTGCATCTGCCATCCAGTGTGATCCTTCTGCTCCCCAGCCTGGTGTCCCCTGATCAGCATGCTTTTTCTGCACATTTAAGAAAGATCAAGGTGAGGGCAAAAGAGAACTGGAAAAGCACTCTGTAGCAGCAGGAGGAAAACTGAATTCAGATGCTTTCAACCCTTTTTCAACTCCAGGGCTGAATTTTATAAGAATCTCAAAGGAGAGTTTGAACTACAGGCCTCGGTCCTACTTGGAGTAGGCAGCTAGGTGGTACCACAGTGCTAGGCCTAGAGTCAGGAAGATCTGAGTTCAAATTCAACTTCAAACATTAGCTGTGTGATCCTGGGCAAGTCACTTAACCTCAGCTTCAATTTCCTCAATTGTAACATTCCTAAAGCCTTTTGAGGGCTTCCAGCTGGGACTTGATGGCAAATCTTGAGCGACTTTTAGAGCCTTTTGGTTACTTCTTGGTACCCCCTGGCACTGCAGAAGGAGACCTGGCCAGATTTGGAGTCTGAGGGCCTGGGTTCAAATTTACTGTTACTACACTGTTACTACCTGTATACACTGATCAAATTCCCTGGGCCTCAGCTTCCCCTCTGTAACAGAATCAGGTTTTTAAATACATAAAATGAAATACATTGCATTACAAAGGAAATCAGTGACAATGAAATACAGTTCTCCAAACATTTTTTTTTTAAACCAAATTTCTGGCACTAGGAAAAGGACCCCAGGAATAGATGATCTCTAAGATCTCTTCAAGTTCTAGAACAAAAATGGCACATGAACACCAAAGGCAAGTCTTGGCATTTTTGAAAAGGTACTTCAGGTATATCTGTATTGAAGTGTTTTGTTTTTTTTATTTGCGAGAAACATTTACATAATAAGCTCAGTTTTATAAAGGAGAACAAAAGAACTGTCATTAATGAGAATGGAAGCTCTCTGAGGACAGGAATTGTTTCCCTTGACACAGATCAGGTCCTTAATGAATGTTTGGGAAATTAACCATTGCAGTGAGCAATCAATGAGGACACTTCTCACCCCTCCTGATGGAGTACAGGTAGGGAAAGAGACGTATATCGTCAGGCAGGGTCCATGAGTTGGTTTCTTTTACTTAATGTTACTTCTTGATTACAAGGGAGAGTTCAGGGGGAGCAAGGAAGGAAATGATGGTGAGGTAAAAAAGAGCAAAATTAAGATGTTTTAGAAAGAGAAACAAAAGTGCCCTTTTATTCCCTTCCCTCCCTCCCACAAGGGTTTTGTACCTCAGACTTAAATCATGGATTAGAGAGATTCATTTCCTCCATCTGCCCCAGTTACCTTTGGTGGCATCCATGCCTCCCACTGCATACAGGGCCCCCACTGTCGATTTCCGTGGCTTGGTCCGAGGACTTTGCATCATGGACCTTCTCTCTGGCAAGAGATGATACTTCATAGCTTCCATCAGGAGCTTTTGACACTCCAGGTCATGCACAAACATGGTACTATTCTCGAGATCTGCCAGTAACTGAAAAACATTAATGTATGATATGAAACCTTCTCTAAAATCCTCCCCACATGCCCCTTCGGGCATATCACCGGATTTACCAATGGAGCACAAGCCCTGAGGGCCTACTAAGGACCTACTAAGACTTTAAGATATGGGCCTGGATGTGGGCTGTCATCCAAAAACCTACCTAGACTTTGATTATGAGCAATTCATGAAGACAGTCTCCTATAGGAGGGTGGAGGGATGCAAGCTTCATCCATGGAGGAAGTCTCTATACACATTAAATCACAGATATTTTGAAGTATCAAAATCTAACACATGAATTAAAACAGAGGATGAGAAGAGCACTCAATTTAGAACCATGAGCATGAGGACATATGAGCTCTAGTTCTATTTCTGAGAGAAGTTACTTTGGGGGGGGGGTGCTTGATTTTTATTTATTCTACTGCACAACCTGTAAGTCTTATCACTGCAATGATTTAGAAATGCAAATGGTGCCCACTTGAAATATTGTTAACTTAACCTCTTTGTAACTTTGAGAAAATCTCTTCCCTACTATGGGCTTCTACTCTCTAAAATAAAGGAAATGAACTCCACTGACTAGAGTCCAGGGGTGGGGAACTTCCGGCCTCAAGGCCACATGTGGCACTCTAGGTCCTCAAGTGGGGACCTTTAACTGAATCCAAACTTCTCAGAATAAATCCCCTCAATAAAAGGATTTGTTCTGTAAAACTTGGACTCAGTCAAAAGGCTGCATCCGAGGACCTAGAAGGCCACAGGTTTCTCACCCCTGGACTAGACAATCTCTTATATCTCTTCTAGCCAAAAAAATTATACAGTTTTCCAGCTCTAGGGAAGAAAATAATGTATTTATTGAAATGACATAGAAAAATAGAGATAATGAGAAGGACTGACATGTACAATTCACATCCACATAATAATTCAAGTAACCTTCACAACAACCATTTTGGTAGATATTACTTCTTATGCTCACTCTTCAACCGTCTGCAAGGCTAACTTTTGACCTCATCACTAAATTGAAATGGTTCTCTCTTAAAGTCACCAGTGATCTTTCCATGGCTCCATCAAATGGTCTCTTCTCAGTCCTAATCCTTCCTGACCTATCTGCTGCATCTGACTCTGTTGACAATCCTCTTCTCTCCGATACTCTCTCCTCTCTGGGTTTTCTTAACATTCCTCTCTCCTGGTTTTCCTCCTACAGTCCTCAGTTTCTTAACTTTGGATGGTCCTCAAGGTTCTGTCCTAGGCCTTCTTACCTCCTCCCTCTACATGTTCTCTCTTGATGAACTCATAAGCTCTCCTGGCTTCAACTATCATCTCAATGCAGATGGCTCTTAAATATATAGTACGTAGAAACAGAAAAATGTGTCTGTACACACACACACACACACACACACATACACACACACCCCAAGTCCCAATCTCATCCCATGCTCTAGCCCTACATGACCAATTGTGCTAGAGACATCTGAAATTCAACATATCCCAAACTGAACTTCTGTCTTTCCTTCCAAAGCCTCCACCACTCCAAACTTCCTGATTTCTGCTGAAGGCACGGCCATCCTGCCAGTGTCTCAGGTTTGTGACCTTGGCTTTATCCTTGACTCTTCCCATTCCATCACCCTACATGGCCCATCAATTGTAACATGTCTCATAGCTGACTTGTTTTCATTTACCCTCATCATCTCTTGCCTACATCATTGCTATTGACTGCTAAGCGTCTCCCCACCTCGGTCCATTCTCCACTCAGCCACCATTTTGGCAGCTTATCCTTAAATGCAAATCTGACCTTGTGATTCCTCTACTCAGACAACTCTAGTGATTCCCCATTATTTCTAGGATAAATAGAAACTTCTCCATTTATCTTTTAAAGCCATAAATGAACCGGCTCCAATGCATCTTTCTAGTCTTATTCTACATCACTCATCCTCTTGCTCTCTGTGATCCAAACAAAGTAACCTTCTCTCTGTTCCTCATTTATGACATTCCCCCTTGGTCTTCTGCTTTTGTGTCTTTTCGCTGGCCATCCCCATGCCTGGAATGCAATCCCTCCTTGCCCCTGCCTCATGGAGTTTTCCTCTTCTTTAAGACATGTCTTAAGCACCATCTCCCCTGTGAAGCCTTTCTTGATCCTTTCAATTGCTAGTGTCCTCCCTCTCAAATGACTTTGTATTTAACTACTTTCTCTATATGTACTGTATTCACTTTATATTTATACTGTACATGTCATTACATATATACTCAGTGTCTCTCCCATTAGAATGTAATCTCTTGATATAAGCCAGGAGAGTTTCATGTGCTGAACTTGTCATCTAAGCATCCAGCACAGTGCCTGGAACTATCAGGTGCTAAGGAAATGCTTGTTGATTGACTTTAGTGGTTGAATTAACATGTTTACCAAAGATGTTCTGCTGAAACCCTGCTTTGTCTTCTTGTGAATCTGCCTGAGGGGCCTTACAAAGGTCCTGGGCATGGTCCTCAGGCTGGTTTTAATTTTGGGTGGCAGGAGGTCAGTCAACAGTCTCTCTTAACCCCCATATACACTGTCCCTGGATAGACCCTTAGAAGCCAACAGGCATCTCTAGGGAATCAAATCAGGAACTGATTAAATTAAGTTAAAACATGAAGCACTTAGCAACAGAAAACACTACATTAGCAGTCTTGTTTGTTTTTCATTTTAGCTATAGTGATTGTTGGGAAAAAAAGAAATATTTATTTTTTAACTTCTTACAGGAGGTTGTTTGTCTGCCAAGTCCTAGCTGTGGTATTCACATGTGAACAGTGATGCATGACTTATGTTTACTGTGTATAGAGATATATGTGTATGTATAACAGTCTACATATGATGGACACATATAACCTGCTCTGTGTGTGTGTATGTGTGGACACAGAATCCTTATTTCTCTAGTATTGATTATTTACACCCTGAAGAGGAAAATTTATCATTGTTTGTCAACAACCATGTCATTGTAGAAATAGAAATGCACTCAAATGTCTACTATAACACTGAGGAATTCATGAGTCAAGCCAAGAAGCATTTATTGATCTCCTATTATATGCCAAGCCCTGGAATAAAAAAAAAGATGAAAAAACCATGATCTTTGTTCTCTGGGATCTGAGAATCTAACAGGGAAGATGATATGCAAACAGCAATGTGCAAATCAAATACAGACCCGATGAATGGAGGGTAGCCTCATAGGGAAGGCACTAGCATCAAGAGGGACTGGGAAGAAGTACTGGAGAAGGTAGGACTTTAGCTGAGACTTAAAGGAGTCCAGAGAACCCAGGAGGCAGAGATGAGGATGGAGAGCATTCTGAGCGGGAGATAGCTACTGGTGATGCCTGGAGTTGGGAGAGGGATTGTCTATTGCAAGGAACAACAAGGAGGAGGCCAGTGGATGAGAGAGAGAGAGAGAGAGAGAGAGAGAGAGAGAGAGAGAGAGAGAGAGAGAGAATGGAGGGGGAGGCAGTGTCCAAGGAAGGTGCCAAGTGATGAAGGGCTTTAAAAGCCAAACAGATTTTATATTTGACTGGAGGTAAAAGGGAGCCCCTGGAGTTTACAGAATAAGGGTAGGGAGTAACAGGCTTGCATTTTAGGAAAATCAACTTGAGAGCGAGTGAGAGTATTCTTACATCCTCTCTAAAGGAGGTTTGATTGGTTGGTTTGGGGCAAGTAAGGCTCAAAGAACCTCCTAACAGAATCAGTTCATCAGAAGGCCCAGATATTTGTGGCCATGGCAGCCAGCCCTGAATCCTGACCTAGCTCCTAAACTGGTCTGGGAAGGCTTATCATTCTGGGTGACAGTGGGTAGGGTGCTGGACTTGAAGTTGGGAAGACCTGCGTTCAAATCTCACTACATTCCCTTTATTGTCCATGAAATTTGAGGAGTTACTTAGCCTCTCTGTGACTCTGTTTCCCCAAATGTAAATGGAGATAATAACAGCATGTGCCTCACAGGTTGTCGTGGGAATCAAATGCGTTACCGCATGGGAAGTGCTCTGCAGACTTAAAGCACAGTAGAAATGACTACTCTGCAGGGTTCTAGCTTCTCCTGGACCTCACTGCTGAGGCTTCTCCTCAATTCCTCACCTAGATGGTAGGCAGCAGCAGGAGACAGAAATGGAAATCTAGGCAGTCTGGTTTGCTGCACTCTGTTGAGGCAGGAAACTGAAATTTGAGGATTCTTGTACCTCTCTTTATCAATACTGCATCGAAGTAACAGCTGGATGTAGCTTTTGAGGCACTTAATTAATAGGATCATAGAATTCCCAAGTTAGAAGCAACTTGAGAGTCCAATCAGTATCTAAATAAGATTCCCCTCTACAAAATAGATGCCTGCCACATGGTAACCTTGTCCACCTTCTCATCGATGGCCTCTACCAAGTAGAGAGGTAGGGAAATGGCCAAATCCCTCTTTGCTCTAGCATCTTATTTAACTTTTCAATAGCCCTAATTCTAGGATTTTCGCCTCATATCAGTTCTAATTCTTTGCAACTTGCATCCGTTGTCCCTGGTTCTACCCTTTAAAACTAGACAGAACAGTTCTAATCCCCCTTTCAGATAACAGCCTCTTAATTCCTTGGAATATGTGTCCTCTGAAGTCTCCTCTTTTCCAGGATAAATTATCCCTAGTTCCTTCCACTAATCACTACATGGCATCTCAAGGATCTTTATCATCTCATGACCCTCCTCTAGACTCTTTTCAGCTTATTAATATCCTTCCTAAAACGTCATGCCTAGAGCTGAACAGAGAAGTCTTGATACGAGCCGAGCAGGATGGAGTATTGAGCAGTGATACTGCTTTGCTACCACACCAGACCCGGACACTTATGTACTTTGACATATCTCTGATGTCACTGATGTGGGTCCTCTCTCCAGTGGGGCAGAGCACAACCCATTCATACACTTTTCATTGCGTGACCCTCGATCATGTACTCCCACAGGCTGTTGATCTTCCACGTCTGGAGCTTTTCTCCAGATTTCTTGGGTGGGCACTAATGAGACATGGAGGCTTTTTGTCAGTTGAACCTCACTCTGTTTCTTTTCACGTAGCTCTCTGATGTAATCCTTTACACCACTGTTCCTGTGTGATTCCTCAATGATAACGTGTTGCAGCCTACTCACACCCACCATGAATTGCTCCACTGTCCTTCAGATGACTCATAACTTTGATATTTCAGAGACTGCTACTCTGTGACTCACTGCTATACAACTTCACTTAAAGAATAATAATATTAAAAAGCTGGGCCTTTCTTTCAGCTGGACACTTAGGGACAGTAAAAGCGCTGCACAATTCCCTCAAGACAACCCATCTACTCTACTCCTTCTATTCAGTTCTAGAACCACTTCACTGTTCATCTACATATTTGTCAATGATATAGTTATACAGATAAACTGGGTCTATAGGGCATCCATCCAACAATGTACCATAATCTAGACCACAGGCTTTCTTCATCCACTTGGGGTTTTTTTAGTGTGGATGGTTAAGTTGAACTCTTTTGAGTGATTCTGAATCTTAGTTCAGGAGGCTCTTCAGTATTTTGGTTCTAGATGTAATAAGTAAAATGTCATTTGCAAATGTGAGCATGTAGAAAACCTCATCCTCTACAGGGAGTCCTCTTCCATTTTGTTCTGAACTGTCTATCCTCCAGGAGAGTGGCAAACGCCTTTGGCAAGCATCTAGTTCTCTGTTCTATGTCTCATTTTATATTAGTAATCAGAGGGTTGGGAAAGAGGTTATCTCTATTCTTTAAACTTTCAAAGAATCTGGGATGCTTTTGCCGTGTGCACTGGAGGGTCCATACTGGAGGAGGGCCCATACTGGAGGAGGGCCTCTAAGGCAGCACTTTATTTTACCAAATCAGATGCTTTCATATGTGCACAGTGGGATCTTATATGCTCCACAACTTTCAATCAACTGTAATTGACTGAATTTATTCTCTACAAATTATATTTTCTACAATTATATTTCCTAGAAAATTTCAGTCAATGTGATTATAAAGACTATAGTAGAATATAATTTGTTAAAGCTTTTTTTCTTCCTTCCTTACATTTTCACCAATAATGCCCTTTTTCTGGGTGTACAGCAGACTACTCTCATAAAGATTTTATGGAGATGGGAAAGCAGCCCTATGCATAGGGCTGGACTTACTGATATTATCTCAGTTCCCCTTTTTGTGCTTGTGTTTGGTTTCTTCTCAGCTTTCTCCAGTCAATCAGTTTTTATTAAGACCTTACCATATACCAGGCCATGTCCCAAGCACTGGTAATATAAAAGGCAAAAGATAGTCCTTGCTCTCTCAGAGCTTACAGTCTAAGGGGGGAGACAACACATAAAAATATGTGCATAAACAAACTATATATGAAATAAATCAGAGATAATCAATGGAGAAAAAGCACTAACATTATGGGGGAATCAGAAAAGGCTTCTTTCAAAGAGTCAAAGGGAGGTTTTTAGCTCAGATTTGAAGGAAGCCAAGAGGCAAAGATGAGGAGGGAGAGCATTCCAGGCAGAGGGGAAAACCAATGAAAATGCCTGAAGTTGGGGGACGGAGTGTCTAGTGTGAGGAACAGCAAGGAAGTCAGTGGCATTGAATCAGAGTATATGGAGGGAGGGGAATATAACATGTAAGAGAACTGGAAAAGCAGGAATGGGACAATTTATGGAAAGCTTTAAAAGCCAAACAGGATTTTTTTTTATTTGATCCTGGAAGCAACTGGGAGCCACTGAAGTTGTTTGAATTAGAGTGGGGGAAGGGGGAGGTGACATGGTTAAACTTGCATGTTAAAAAGATCAATTTGACAACTGAATGGAAGCTGACCTGGAGTGGGGACAGACTTGAGGCAGGGAGACAAACTAGCAGACTTGATAATTGATAGTCTTGATAACTGATTCTTTAAATCCTCAACTATTTGGTCAGTTCTCACACAGACCTCTTTTGAGTACGTTTGGTCTAATCTGACTGTGCTTCTCCTCTTTATTTAGTAACATTTCTACTTCTGGAAGGTTATGTTATATAATTGTGATGTTAGAATCCAAATGTGGAGGTTCCACTGTCACTAATGAAGAAAATAGTTTATTATAGAAATCTTTACAGATTATTTATATTTTTCATCTGTTTATTGAATTTCCATTTTTTTCCTTAAATGCTCTTGTAATTATCAGGCTTAAACGGTCCTCTTGTCAAACTTTCTACACATTTATTTTTTTCTCCATTGCTAGTAGCTACTTTATGAGGTTGTACTGCTTATCCATCTACTCTATTGCTCTTAGAGGTATCAAATTTGCCACCTGTTGGATTCCCTAGTCCATCACCACCCAGATTAAAATGCAATCGAGAGATGTTTAACAAAATAAATGAAAATAAAATGTAACACTGATAATGTTAATTTGTGGTTTTCTAAGTCAATAGCTGGCAGAGATCCATTTCTTTTTGAGTTTGATACCACTATATTCCTCTATTGTTCCCTCCATAACATTTTACAAATGCATTTATTTTGTATTTTAAACCAGACTGACCTTGGCTCCATATCTCTTTGCTTGGCAATGAAACCAAGTGTTTTCCAGATGAGGCAGTTTCTAAGTTAGTTGTGGCAAGTGATTTATACTAGGTAAATTCACTTAAATAAAAGTAAAAGTCGGTGTTAATATCTGTTGTTTTATCCATTTACCATTTAATTTCCCATCAACTGTTTTTAAAAATTGGTCAGTTTAGAGGTATTTCCATTATGCACCATATCTTTTAATTTCTATTCTTTCATCTAATTTGATGTTAATTTTCATTTTTATTCATTCAAGCTAGTAATCTATACATAGACAATTGATTCAAACATGTTTCCTCTGTCAATAGGAAGTTCTTTTCTGCCCATTAAAATAAATTATTGTATCTTGCTCACTATGTAAGTTTTAATGCACCCTAAGATTGCATCAGCTTTTCTGGCTGCCATAGTGTAACTGATTCATATGGACCTTACAATCTACTAAAACTTGATCTTTTTTTAAGATGATCTGTCTTAAACTTGTAAAGTTAACTATCTGAACCCAAATGTAAGCCTATATTTATCCCTCTTAAATTTCAAGTAACCAAATCCCTATCTACATATTAATTCCCAGAAATCCTCAGAAAAAATTTAGATAGATTAATAAGAATTTGGATTATTCCCAGTTTTGGGATGATTATTTGACTTATTTGTGTAGATTTCCTTACCTGTGGTGGAAGTAATGGCAATCTAATTAAAGACAGGAGCATTCCCAGGTGCTGCTGTCTGTTCTGAAAATCATGCTTCACCCAAATCATTAAAGCATGAAATATAGCTTCTTCATCTGGCACATTAATGTCATCACTAGACAGGAGTTTAGCAATTTCATTAGCTGGAAGTAGGAGAAATTCCTGGTTCTTTGTCACGTCTACAAAGTGTTCCTAAAAAAAGGAAGTTATTTTAGTGAGACTAAACACATTTTAACTCCACATCAAAATAGTACATCTCAAAACATTTCCTAGGATTAAGCCCCTGAAGTTGATATGCCCATTTCAATTTTAGAAGCAGGGAAATGAAGGCAAAGGATAAAAAAGATGAAAACTGATCATTAGATATGCAGATTTTCCAGATTGCAGAGGCACCATGCCCCTCACACTGCCATATGGAAGGGTTAACTATATTTGATCCTAAAAACAATAGGGAGCCACTGGAGTTTATTGAGGGGGGCAGTTTGACATGGTCAGACCTGCACTTTAAGAAAACCACTTTGGTGGTTGAATTGGGAATATAATAGAGGGAGGAGAGACTTGAGGCAGGGAGACCCACCAGCAAAACACTGTAATAGTCCAGGCATGAGGTCAAATATGTCTGTAACCAGAAAGAAAACTATTACTTGGGAGCCATGTTCTATGAATGAGTCTCTGGGTAAATAGGGAGGCCAGTCTTTGAATGACACATTCTTTTTTTTTTTGCTTGTTTGGAGGACTGTTGGGGTTAAGTGACTTGCCCAAGGTCACACAGCTAGTTTTTGTGTTAAGTGTCTGAGGCCAGATTTGAACTCAGGTACTCCTGACTCCAGGGCCAGTGCTCTATTCACTGCGCCACCTAGCCGCCCCTGAATGACACATTCTGTCTCAGTTCCTGGGTCTTTCTTCCAAGCCTTTCTACTTTTGTAGAACCTATTAGAGTTTGTGATCATTTGGTGGAGATTTCAAAAGTTCAGGGACATGATGATCTGCATGAAGGCCCTCTATCTTATGTTCTATGGTACCAGGCACACAACCATCAGCTAGTAGATAAAGATTATATAATGCAGAACTGGGGGGGGTGGGGAAGGAGTCCTACATATGGTCCTCTCTTACTCAATCATTACATATTCAAGACTTGGGTCCTATGGATTTAAGAAATGTGAGCCCTAGGAATGTGGAAGTATGACTAGGCACAATGGAACATTAAAGGACTGGGTATTACCACTATTAGGTCTACGCTCTCTGTATATCACACTACAGCCTTTGGATTAGCAAAAAGATGTTCACTGTACATTTTCCATACAGCAGATCTTGCAAAAAGGGGCTAAGTTTTTTCCCTTGGTACATGACTTGTTTCCTTATTACATTACTCATTAAACAAAATGAGGTAATAAGGAATAGAGAT
Organism: Pseudocheirus occidentalis; assembly: GCA_028646575.1. Classification (NCBI taxonomy): domain Eukaryota; kingdom Metazoa; phylum Chordata; class Mammalia; order Diprotodontia; family Pseudocheiridae; genus Pseudocheirus; species Pseudocheirus occidentalis. The sequence continues at coordinate 14,983,760 of CM053602.1, forward strand.
GCTAAAGCTTTTAAAACATTTAAAATCTCTATATAAAAGGGAATTATTAATATTATTTTAATCTAATTTTAAAGTTGTATTGATGACTTTTGCTTATACATAAGGTTTTTTTTTTAGTTATACTCTCTATCTCCTTCCTCAACAACTACGCTACCCATTGAGCCTTCCCCAGTAACCCCTTGTAACAGAGAAAAACACATCAGTCAAACCAACCAACACAACGACCGTGCCAGACAGCATATGCAACATTCCGTGCCCATGGTCTTCCACTTCTCCAAGAAAATGACTGAAGCACATTTATGGAAGGTATTATTATTATTAAAGTGGTTTGTAATATTAATTGTATTCCAGAAGCTTGAGCAGTGGAGGAAGGACTAGGTTCAACTAAGTCATATTAATTGAATAAATGAAGTTGGCATGCTTGTATATTAGCCTAAATTAAAGTAATCTATTTGGGTTGGACTGCCCACGCACAGTACCTCAAAAGAAGAAATTGTGGAGAATCTTTCAATTAAGTTTAAAGACTGCTATAAACTGCCTCCACCCTGGGGTACAATTTTGCTTGTCATTTGGGGAGAAACCCCTTGCCTGCTCTAGCTTAATATTTTCTATGCCACTGTTGTGGTTTCTACTCAATTTTGTCTATCTGGTACATTGATTTCATGAAACTCATTCGATGATTAGAGTACCCTTTGTGAAATTCTCTGACAATAACGCTAGAATTGTAATTTAATACATAAAGGAGTTTTGAATTCTTTTTCAACACCAAACAATACATCACAAACATTTCATTACAGCATGTCTTTCGGTTATTTCGACAGTGTGTACAATATGGACAAAAATAACTGGGGCGGGGTGGGATTAAAGAGGACACCAGCATTGCATTTTAATGCACATCCTGCTTTAACACTGTTTCAGTCACATAATAGGAAAAGGAAGACAAATCCATTTGGAACTACAGAAATAAACTCAAGCTGTTTATCAGAAAATGTTTTGTCTGCTAGAGTCAGATACCAGGCAGGAAACTGTTAATACTCGAGCTTTAAGAACTGAAGTAATCTCTCAGGAAGTTCTCATGTTTGGCTTTTGTGATGGGGTTCATTGTAGAACTATCTAAGTGCTCTTTCTTTAGATTATAAGGAATCAGCATTTAGGGCAGTGATAAAAATACCCTCTTTAAATGACACATTTTCAAATTTGAGCCTGTCACAAGGCAGTTGTACTGGCAGTGTCATTGTCTCCTGAAGCGCCTTGGACAGTTCATATCTGCGACAGTCTCCATGAAAAATACAGTCTCCTTAACTCACTGCAGGAAATTTCTGTCTCGTGCAGAATTGTCATTGTTAAGTATAGTCCACAGCCCTAGAGAAACACTCCCATTTGGTTAAATGAATGAAGACAGAGATGGTGGCTAAAATGGCTTTAAAGCTTTAACAACTCTTTCCACATCAGTGGAATTGCTTCACTTATAATGTTGAACATCTTTTTGGTTCTCTTTCGTGTGTATCCCTTCACCTTTAGCTCTGGTCATATCTTTCACATTGTTTTAATTTCTAGGTAAAGAAAGAATAAATGCTACTAGAGTTTTTCTTATCCTGAAATACTTATCTCTTGATTTGGCTTTGGAGTAAGACCTCCTTTGTCTATGTCATTCCTAGCAAGAGACAACAGTGAGTTATTTCTCTTCATTGATTTAGGGAAAGACTGGTATTTGTCGTAATGTTGCATTTAATTTCCCTTATGTAGGTTCTCTTTCTGTCCCTACCATATACTCTATATTTTTTCTTACTTTCTGTAATCTGACTGCAGGGAGAAATTTTGTGGACAATGAAAATCCTTGGGAACAATTTCATACAAATATGTGATTGGCCATTACTATTCCTAATAGAATTCATAAGACTTTAGAATTACTGTAATTTACAGGATTGACTTATCGGCTCTTTGTAGCTACCCAGATATTTCTTTTTATTTTATATTGTTATAAAACGTATAGCAAATATACTTTCAGAAACACAGGTTGGGTAATTCTGAACCCATCTCAGTTGGTATCAATCCTGTAATACTATTATAGTTCCTTACTTTAAAAAAGAATGCAAAAAAGAAAGAAAAATAATTATGTTACTTTGAGGAGCTATCTCCAAATTTAAAACTGGAAACGTTACAAAACATCGCTCAAATCAGGGCCTACAAAAAGACCTTCCTGATATATATACACAGTTCAAATCCTAGTTCTGCTACCAAGTGACAGAGGGCAAGTTCCTCTGTGCCTCAGTCTTACCCTCTGCAAAATGAAGGGCACTGGATAACATGATTTATAACGTCGCTTTCAGTTCTGGGTCTATGATGCTAGAAAAATAGCTATGCTTTTGCCAAGAGAGTCATTAAATAGTGAATACCCTTGGCCTCAGTGTTACCATGATTAGGCCTATATTAGCAAAATTATCAAAGAAAGAAGAAAAGGATCCACATAAACAGAAGTATTTATAACAGCTTTTTTGGTGTTATAAAAGAACTGGGCTGAACAAATTAGGGTATCTGAGTGTCAACTGCCATTGTACTGTAAAAAATGGTAAAAGGCATGGTTTCAGAGAAACCTGGGAAACATGAATTGATTCGATAAAAAGGGAGCAGAACCAGGAGAACAATTTCTACAACAACAATGTTGTAAAGAAAAATAGTTTTGAAAACCTTAAGAACTCTGATCAAACTCAATAACCCACCACAATTCCAGAGGACCAATGATGTAACGTCCTACCGACCTCCTCAAAGACCAGTGATCAATGCAGGATACAGAATTGAAATGTACATTCTTGGATTTGGCCAATGTGGGAATTTGCCTTGCTTGAACAAATATCCATAGATTATTGTAATAATATTTGTTATAAGAGCTTTGGGTTTTTTTTCAAATGGTGGGAAGGGAAGGAAGGGATAAAAAACAGGATTTTGTTGACTGAAAAACAGATTAAAAAAAGAAACACGTCTTTACAAGGTTCAGTTTGAGGCTATGCTGGGACTTTTGTTTTTGAAAGCTGTAGGTATAAAATGTGGGTGTAGTTAGCATAATTAAAAAACCCACAAACCAGATAGCAAGTTGTACATCCTGCTAAAATCATGGCAATCAAAATAAAGATTATTGTACTTACCATTGTGTAGTCATGTGCCACCTTCAGGAGATACATACATCCCTGTGCATCACCAAATGAGCGGATCCCTAAGCAGTTGGAGGGATGGAGCTGCTTGATGAGGAAATTGCAGCATACTTCAATGACTTGAGAAAGTTGGAGGAGACATGCTGCAGACAGTAGATTTTCTATGGTGTCTTCCTTCAATTCTAAGACACCTAAGACATATATAAACATATACACACATAAATATGAAAATACACATACACAAAGTGAGGACTGGTTATAAAGGATATTTAGAGTAGAGCAGAAAATCCCTAGGAACCTGCTAGCTGTCTTCAAGTTTTTGAAGGGTTTATCAATGGAAAGCAGGATTATTAGGCTCGGTCCTAGGAGTGTGAACCAAGAGAAATGGGGATAAGTTTCAAAACAGCAGATTTCAGTTCAAGATAAGGCTAAACTTCCTAACGGAGGGAGTGATAGTGGAAATAATGCTGGATCTGGTGTCAGAGGGCCTGGATTCAAAACTCACCTTTGTCATTTACTACCTGTGTGACCCTAGACAAGTGACTATACATACTCTTGGCCTTGCCTTCCACATCAGTGCAATGAGTGAGGTGGACTAGATGGCCTTGAAGGCCCTACTAAGTCTAAATCTATAATCCTAGAACTGTTCCAAAATAGAATGGTGGATCCCTTCATCACTGGCAATCTTCAACCAGACTTGGGTAACTGGTGGCTGTGTTGTAATGGAGTCTTTTGGGGATGTGGTCTGGACTAGAGGGCTACTGAGATCCCTTTCAACTCTGAAATATCTGGATCCTGACCTTTTGAATAGTGTGAGAAGTTAGATGTGTAATAACTGTTGCCAAAGTATTATGAGTTGGTTGGAAGTGAATATAGATTTACTATCCAAAGGAGGAAAAGGAATAGATATTTAGCATAGGCCTTAGCCCACATTTTTTAGGCAAGCCTGCATCCAGATAATTATAGAGAGGTAAGTTCCTAGAGTGTTATACAAGATATAAAATGTCTATCAGTTTTATGCCCTGCCACACATTATCTGTCTATTGTTTCTTTATGGAATCTACATGTTAAATACATGTAAGTCAAGAATCATGAACTACTTCCAATATTCTTCATAGTATTTGGATATGTTATCATTGTTTCGTTGTCCAGTCATGCCCAACTCTTCATGACCTTGTGGACCATAACATGCCAGTGCTATCCATGGAGTTTTCTTGGCAAAGACACTGGAGTGGTTTTCTGGTACTTCCCCAGTGGATTAAGGGAAACAGTTAAGTGACTTGTTTAGGGTCACACAGCTAGTAAGTATCTGATGCTGGATTTGAACTCAGGTTTTCTTGACTCCAGGCCCAGCACTCTATGCATGGAACCATTTTGTTGCCTCAATTTGGATAGGTACTCTTATAATAATGAGAAGCTGCATGGTATAGCAGAAAGTATCCTGGACTTGGGATCATGAAACCTGAATTCAAATTTTCTCAGCCTGTTTCACCCTGGACAAAAGCCATTTAGTCTCTCTGGGCTTTAGTATCTTCTTCTGTTGGTCAAGGTGGCTTCTGAGGCTCCTCCTCGCTCTAATACTCTGTGACCCCTATAAACTGGGGAAGCAGAAGCTACCCATAAACAGGTATTCTGTCACTAGTCCTTCAAGTGGTCGGGCATCTGTGAACTGGTGGAAAAGGATGATCTGATCAGATTTATGAGGGAAAGGACAAAGCTTTGATCATTGGTTTTTACTTGGGGAACTTGGCAAAGTTGTAGTTACCTGTGTAAGCATAGTGCACCAAAGCTTTCAGCGCATCGGGATCTATTCCCTCCATCTTGATCTCCTCCTGTTTGGCTTCCAGCACATCATTAGTAAACATTGCAGCAAAATAGTCCGATGCAGCACTCAGCACCAGCCTTGAAAAAAGAATATTTCAGAAGAATTTCAATTAATCTGTCCCATTAGTGGAAAGCATAAAATTTCACATTAGAATATAGGTAAGGCTGCCTTCCACGTGATACTTTGTGGGCTGTGAAAGTGTTCAATGAACATCAAAAGGGAAATTAGGAATGTGAGTTTGAACTGCTTTGAGAACCCCTCTGAATCTTGTTTTTTTGTCCAATCAATCAACAGGCCTCTATTTTGTACCCATTATGTGTCAGGCACTTTGCTTAAGCACTGGGGATACAAGCACAAAGAATAAACTTTCTCTACTGTAAGGCCATTATAGAAAAAAATGGGCCTTCTTGTTGAGGATCTTTTCAAAGCTCTAATCAAGTTCATATCCCTTTTTACAGGGCTCTAGTTTGTTTGATATTCTAATTATTACGGTAGTGAACCAAAAGTAACACTAAAGTATGCACTCTTTCCTCATTCTTAAGAATTCTTTTAATCTCCCCTCCCCACCCTGAAATGGTTTGGCTAAAGTAGGGCCACAAACCTGTGGGCTGGGATTGTGTGATGGCCAGCAATGAGGAGCACATCACAAAGCTGTTTCTGCTGGAGGTAGTTCTCCATTTTGCGGATGGTCTGCTCTGCATGATTGGTGGACTGGAAGTACTCCTCAGATCGACCGCTATTCATTCCCAAGGCTGGACAGTTGTTCACAGGTAAACTGAAAGGAAGAAGATCAAGAGAAGGAATGGAATTTGTTGCATCATTTTGTAAACAAAGATTTCTTTTTCCCCTGGTAAGATTTCAAAAATCCAAGAAGAATTTAATCCTAGCAACTACCAAAAAATAACATTCCAATTTGTTCTCAAACCTTAATATTTTTGTCTGGATCAATGCAGCAACTTCACATAAAGTAGAGTAGTTACAGTAATATTATGACTGGAGGGGAACCAAGAACAGATAACCCTTAATTCAAGTACATGGCTAATGGAAAGTAAAAAAGCAAACTTCAAAAACGACTCTTTAAATCTTGTCGTTATTGTGAATGTTTTGTCCCAAATCTTCAGATATTTGATGGAGCTGGGAATTAGTCAAGTCATTCTAGGAACCAGCTTGGAATGATGCCCCCAAAGTCTCTACACTGCATATACCCTTTGACCAAATGAGACCATGACCGGCCTCTATACTTCAAAGAGATCAAACGCAGAGAAAAAAGGTCCCGCGTGTACAAAAATATTTATAGCAGCTCTTTTCTTAGTAGCTTCAAATTCAAAATTAAGGTGCTTACCTATTGGGGAATGGTTAAACAAGTTATGGCTTGTGAACTTAACAGAATATATATCCTGTCATATGAATAAAATGGATAGTTTCAGAAGAAACGGATGCAGAATAATGTAAACAGAACTAAGAGATCAATTTATATGCTAACAATAACTTTGAAATCCTTTGGAAATCTTTTCACTGCAACAATGAGCCACAAGTCCAGAGGATAAAGCATGCCACCCACCGCCTACTAGGGAGAGATGATGAGCTTAAACTGCAGAATGAGATGTACAGTTTTGGACAAGGCCAATATAGAAATCTGTTTTGTTGAATTCTGCATATGTTATGAGGGTTTTATTTTTTGTAATTGCTCAACAGTGAGAGGGATAGAATAAATGCTTGTAAAAATAAATAAAGTAATCTCTTTTTAAAAAAAGTTAAGCCTCCCTCTGTGTAATAGAAGTACTAACTTGGCTTAATTCAGTCAAATGAGAGGATGAAGGCATGGGGCAAACCTTTTATTCATTTCTTCTACTTTCTTGTGTCATCATTTGGAAACCTTCAGTGGCCTTTCTTACTTGCCTTCTACTATCTGGGATAGGCCTTTTTTTAACTGGTTTACTTGAAGATTTCCCTGGCATAATAAACAGGCTAGAAAGCAATAAGCTTTTTTGTATCCTCATTGTACATGGATTGGATTGTTCTTCTCTCCTCTTTTCTTTAGTCCACTGCGGTCCAATCTCTACAAACTAACTCAAGTGCTCATTGGGTTCCTGGTATGTAAAATGGTAGTCCTTAAGGAGAAAGAGTTTTATAAATTCTTAATGCGGTGTAAAGAGTGCTAGAATTCTAGTCAAAGGGCTTGGTTGCAAATTTTAGCTCTGCTACACACTAGCTGTGTGACACTGGACAAGTCACTTAAGCTCTGTCTGCCTCATTCCCCTCATCTGCAAAATGGGGTTAATAATAACACCTAGTTCACAGAGTTGTTGTGAGGTCTGAATTCAATAATACTTGTAAAGCACTTTGTAAACCTCAACGTGCTCTTGAAATGCTGGCTGTTATGCAAGAGGTTCAAGATAACACAAAGTGGTGGTTTTGTTTGTCTGTTGTCTTTGCTTCATCAAAGGAAAGCAGAAAAGCAAAGAGGGGAGAGGACCACTCCTGGAGATGGAGGGGTTCATGCTAAAAACTGGTGATGACAAGGAAGAACTGCCCAACTCATTTTCCTTGTTTTCTCTGCCAAGGTAAATGAACTTTAAATTGGTAAGGACAGAGTAAGAATGGCCAAAAGAGAGCTGAAAGACAAGAGAGGTAAAAAGACAGAGCACACCCAGCTGCCTTTCATGCATTTAAGTCACCAGACCCTGCTGAACTAGCACATTGTGAACATTTTCTCTGGGAGATTTACCAAAAAGCCATCACCAAGAATCACATAGGATGAGAAGGCACGGATAGGCCAAGATCTGCACAGGGGTGGGAGCACCTACACCAATGACAATGGAAAACCAAAATTGGACTGCCATAAAGAAAGAAAGCCTGAGCACTCAAAATGGTATGGAGGTTACATAGGGGAGCAAGCACTCCCATACAACTAATACACTCGTCTAAATACATGAAAAAAGTAAATAAAGAACTCATCGGTGTAGGATCTCTCAAACTGTGACTGCCTCAGTTCATTCATAGCTGAAGCTTTGTGCTTTCTAAGACATTTCTTATCATGTGTTTATATAAAGATATGTTGTTTCTTAGAATTTTTTGTAACTGCAAGTACCATCCTATCTCTAGATGTAAATGAATTGTTTTTGCTTGCCACAGAAATATACACACATTTCTATATGGCTGTTTTAATTATTAAGATCTCCCTCCCCTTGTTAGAAGCTCTGTATATTAGAAATTTATTCCCTCTTCCCTAGAGAAATTGAGTTAGCATTCTTATGTAGAATCCCAAGGGAAGAAGTTATAAGCACATCCATTAGAGATCCTTTGATTCTTGCTTGAGAAAACAACTCACAGCCATCTTCCAGGCATTCTTCTTGAACTCTGTGAGGAGATTCATGTCCACGTTAATTGGCAAATATACCACATACCTCTGTAGTTATAATTGCTTCTTTTGCTTCCATCCATCAAACCATCTGACAAGGTCTCCCCTTGTTTTACAACTTAATAATGAAGTGTCCAACTAGACCCAAATGGCCCTACAGCACTTGGGATCATAGAGAAAGCCTTCTACATTCTTCTTGGAATAAAAGAAAAATACTTCCATCCCATATTCCCATCCACATTAACCAATTGTTGTGCTTAAAACATTCCAAAGCACAGATCAGGAAGTAGAGGTAACAGGTAACACCTTCTCCCTATCAATCACTGTCCTGGAACATCTCCAAAAGAGAAAGCGCCCCCAGCCCATGCCAGAGATGTGATTCTACCTAGATTAAATGAGAAAGCTTGGAAAGCCAGCTTCACAGTTGTCACATCACCACCTCAGTCCAAAAGCGCATTTGGAGGCCTGCAGCATTCTCCTGTCTTAAGCAGGCAGAAAGGACTATCCTTTCATCAATCTCCCTGGAGAGTTTACACGGACGCTCTCCTTTCCCCCCTCTCTAGTGCAGGGGCTGATTTGCCACATAATCAATCATTTCAAGAGGCTTTTGCTGCTAAATGTAGACACTCACAAAGAGAACCCTCAGATGACCTAATTTCCTCATATAATCAGTCTAGGCTACAAGGCATCTTCCTACTCATATTCCAGACAAGTGTTCTTCCAGCCAACAAGTACTTGAACAACCCTAATAATGGGGAACTCACTAAGTTCATAAGGCAGCCTATTTCATTTTCAAATGGCTTTAAAAAAATTAGTTTACAACATTCACTTCCATAAGATTGACTTCCAAATTTTCTCCCCTCAGAGAGTTTTAATTGTGGAAAAGTTGTTCCTCCTATAGCAACAAAATTTTTCTGCTGTGTTACATCCATTTAGATAATCTGAGGACCAGCTACCATTCCCATTCCTCCAAGTCTTTTCTTCTTTAAGGTAAGTCATACACAGATCCCTCAACTGTTCTTAAGCAGTTGAGCCTCTTTATCATAGGGCCCGTCCAGTTGTGTGTCAGTGGCCTCCCAAGACCCCAAGTGTAGGAAGGACAAATGAACATCACTGTCACTACCGTTGTGTTGGGCTCTAGACTTCTAGTAATATAATTGATCGAGCGAACATTTCAAAGCTGAAGTTCACATCGGTTATTTTTTGCTGCCTTGGCACCCTGTTGATCTAGCTAGGGCTTGTAGCTCTTTTTTCAGATGGCCTGCCCCATCCTACACTAGGGTGGTTGGTTTCTTTGAACCTAAGTGTAGGACTTCATATTTATTCCCATAAATTCCCCCTTGTGAGATTGAGCCTAGTGGGCAAGCCTGTGAAGATATCCTAGGAGCCTAATTCTGTTATCTAATGCTGGTGTTATCCCTCCTGAATTAGTTCACTACTCTGCAGGTTTTTGTAACTCCTAGACTGGCTGTGCAATTTCTTTGACTTCAGACCCTTCATTGTCACATGTGATATGGTGACCATCCTAGGCTGTTGTGGTCTCTCCTGACTCAGATGTCCTATGAAGTTTGATGAAGGAATCACATATAACTTTATAACATCTCACCTGGCTTGAACTGGCCTTTAAACATTTTGCTATTTTCTGACTTTTGTTTTTAATTTAAAATATTTCTTGATTTTTCATTTATACCTCACCTTCCTCTGGCAAATATATTCCCTTCTCGCTATCCTGCAAGCCACACTTGTAACAAAAGAAATCATTTTTAAGAGGAAAAGAAGCAGTTCATTAAAACTAGTCAAATATTAATCAGATGTAACAATATGCAATGTTCTACACCCATCGCCCCTTGCATCTTCAAAGAATGAAGAAAGCTACATTTTCTCAACTCTTTTAGAGGGCCAAGATCGGTCACTATAAGTCTATACTGTGCACTTTCTGTTTGTTGTTGTCATAGTTAACTGTATTGCTGTAATGATTATGTGTTTTGTCTTCCTGATTCTCCTTACTTCACTCCACATCAGCTCATGAGTCTTCCCATGAATATCAAAAATTGTCATATTCATTGTTTCTCATTGTACACTAGTAATCCATTATGTACCACGATGTAATTAGTCATTCCCCATTCAATGGGCATGTGCTTTGTTTGAAGTTCTCAGATGAATATTTTGGGGTTTATGGATATTTTCTTTATATCTTTGGCTTCCTTGTGATATTTCTATCAGTTGGCTCTCTTAGTCAAAGGATATAAGACATTTTAGTCACTTTCTTAGAATAATTCCAATTGCTTTCCAGAAGAGCTAGACCATCTCATACCCCCTCAACTAGATTCTAAGCTCCTTAAGTGCAGAGATGATGTCCTAGAGTTCTTTAGACCTCCCACAGGCCATTACCCAATGTCTTACCCATAGAACTCAGCAAAATATTTGATAATTCGAAATTCAAGAAAATGCCAATCATTTAACTGTTCTATACTGGTGCTTCTCAAAGTGTGATATAGGGGTCCCCAGCACACTTTTAGGGGGACTGTGAGGTCAAAGGTTCTATGAAGTCAGAATTATCCTCACAATAATATTGAGATGTTTTGATTTTGACTATGACATGAGCATGATAATTATAAAACTCACATAAACAAAAATCTTGTGATAATCCTCAGTGTAAAGAGATCCTGAGACTACAAAAGTTTAAGAACTGCTGCTCTACCCCTATGATCTCTGTTGCAGCAAAGCTTGGGGATATACTTGGAGGACAGAAGAATCATTTCCTAGTTTTAGCTTGTGTTACAAATGCAACTTTGTTCCCAGCATTCTGCTCTCTCATGTGTCATCATGGAATGGGGAAGATCCTGAATTTCCCAGTTAGAACAGAATCTCTAGTAGATCTTACTAACATAGAGAGAGTCTCCAAGTATACGGGCCAGAGACCAAGCTGATGAGGACCAGTGGAGCTACGTGCAAAGATGCTCCTCACTAGGCCAACTCCAGCAGATGAAGGTATGAGTGGCAGCAATGTTCAAAGATTAAGTCAGGGAGAGGGAGTGATATGTATCTGGAGGAATGCCCTTACTTACGGGAGTGCTTAATTGAATATGTTGAATTGAGAGTTTACTTACAAGTCACTAGAATATTGAAGAAGAATTATATATGAAAAGGCTCCTCTTAATCCTGAGGATTCAAGCAATCCTTGAATGCTAAAGTGAAGCATATCTTCTCTTTAGACATTTCTCATTCCAATGAGCTACATCAAACCTACACAACATGGTAGTAGGCAGAGGCCAATGTTAAAATAGGCTAACCTTTTATCGGCCACAGATAGGTTAGATAGAAACAGACTGATGACGGCAGGCTGCCGCAGGTCACATGACAAACAAGAGCATTCAGTGGCAATCCTACATTTTTTAAGGATTGCCCAAAATCTTTTGGCAGGCCCCGTGTTGTGCAGGCCTGAACTATGTATATAACTTTGGTATGCTTTTGCAGTCAGTTAACAATAAATACAACTATACCATGATACGTTAAGTTAATCAAACCATATTTAGCTCTTAGCTAAAGGCTGAACTAAGGATGGCATTTGAAATTGAGAGTGAAAAGAAAATTAAACTCTCCAAATCAATTGCCCAAATCAATTCATCTTTGCCTACATACATGCTTGGAGCAGACTGAAATAAAAGGGGGAAAAAAGCAAATAGCATTTTCATATGTCACTGCACAATGTACAAACTACATATCTTTCAAGGAATCAGTCCGTATTCAGAATGAGGTAATAAGAAACTGAATGAGGTGCATCATGGAGCTCTTAGAGTACAGATTGTTGGTTTCAATCTTACCACTTTAAGCAAGTGTTGACATATGTTAGTGCTTACAGGAAGGTGGAAACTTTTTTTTTATACAACCGAGTAAAGCATGGTTAAAAAAAATTAGCACACAGAATTCTCCCTTGCCTCCCCCAGTAATATTGTACAATATTTATTTCACCCAAAGCATGTAAATAAAAAGATGTTAGGCAAGCTAAATACTCTCAAAGCATTTCATTTTTGCAGAGACTCATTCACATAAAGAGATGGGTGCTGGGTTTACACTCAGAGGGTCTGAATTCGAATTCTCCCTCAGCTACTTACCACTACTTGTGGATCTTGAGGAAGTTAATTAAATTCTGTGTGTCTCAGTTTCCTGATTTGTAAAATGAAGGGAATTAGGTTAAATGACTTTTTTTAGGATTCCTATTAGCCTTAAATATATTAGTGGAAAAGATCATCACTGTCAGGCAATACATTAGTTAGACACACACACTCCTTTGCAGTCCTAGAAATGCTTTTGCTCCATCCCACCATCCCTAGTCACATGATATTAGGGAAGGTATGTTTTTACAACATGCTTTCTTTCCTCATCTTTGGGAAAATTCATTTGAATTGAGTGAGCATTCATTGGGAACTTTTTACGTGTTACAGTCCTAAAGAGCCTTACCTTCTACTGGAGGCAATACAATATTACAGAAATAAATATACTACTGGAAAATTGAAGTGAGAGAGGGACAGTTATGTCTAGGGGATCAGGAAGGGCTTCACAAAAAAGGGGGTGTGTGAGCTGAACCTTGTAGGGTTTCTTAGAAGTGGAGATGGGTGGGAGGGGAAGGAAGGGTACCTCAGGTGTAGGAACCAGCCTTTATAAAGACTCAAGAGAGGAGAGATGGAATATGAAATTTAGAATGTGGAGTTTGTGAAGTTGTATAAAATACGAAATAAGGTTGCAAAGATAGATGGACAATACATTATGGGGCCAGCTACATGGTGTGGTGAATAGAGCTCCGGCCCTGGAGTCATGAGGACCTGAGTTTGAATCCAGCACGACACTTAACACTTATTAGCCTTGTGACCTTGGGTAAGTCACTTGACCCCAATTGCCCTGCCCTCCCCCCTCCAAAAAGAAGAAAAAAAAAGGCAACACATTATCAAGGGCTTTCAATGCCAGGCTTAGGAGTTGACATCTTACAGACTTTGGAGAGGAGAGGACTGTCAAAGGAGGTCAGATCTGTGGAAGATCACTTCAGCAGAAAGGTACGGGACTGATTTAGAGTTGAGGGCCAACAACTCAGTAAAGAGAATCTAGGAAAAGGATGACTCCTGACTTCAAAAGAAACTGCAGTCCCCCACCCAACTCACTAGCTCGTCCCTCAAAGGGCCCCACTACAAGTGAAGTGGGCAGGGGAGAAGAGATTGCGGGAGTACGGACACTGCCTCAACTATTCATTGCCCCACCTCAGTCAAGAAAATGAGAAATCAATCATTTACCCGGCCAATTCGAAGATCTTGGCAGAGAGTGGACTTAAATCTTTAGCCTTTCACCAAGACAGACCTTCCAGAAATGGGTGGGAGGGGCAGAGTAGGAAGAGCTAGGGATGGGCGGGAGCCTGGCCACGCCCACACTCGGTAGCCAATCCTACTGGTCCTTCTTGGCCAGCGTATGTTCCTGTTTTTCCAACTCTTCTGTGCCTGCGCCACCTTCCAGGCAAGCAATGGCCGCTAGCTTTGGGTTGTGGCGTGCTGTCGTGACTCAGGGGCCCACTAGACAATCCGCCCCCATCTGATGCCTTCCGAGCCCATCTGAAAAGTCTGGGTGTGAGGGTGAAAGGCAGGAAGTCCCCAGTCCCCTTGGGCCTTTCAAAGATGACTGCAGTGCTTCCCCGCTGATCTTCATGGGGAAGTGGGTGCTCTGGCCTGCAGGCCAATGCAGCGCCCCTGGTCAGAACGATGACTAAAGATCCACCACTACCGATCTTCCGGCCAAGCTCTCTGTTGGTGAGTGGACAGCCCGAGGTGCAGAGGCCCATCCGTGTAACCTGAGAGCAGATCTGGCGTGCAGAGAGAAGACTCCTTCGCCCTTCTCCCCAAGAGGCCGCATGGCCCCTACTGAGACTTGGCACCGAAAAAAGGAGATAAACCCCATCTCATTTAGCTAAAAGTTGAGGGACATTTCCATTTTTGCTGCTGCAGTATAAGTAGATGAAAGTCTTCTAAGAATCCACAGCCTCCTAAGTGGCTTGTTGCAGTGACATGCATTAAGCTTTGAACTCCTTAACTGAAGACCCGGGGACATTTCAAATGCTCCACCAACTCCAGCCCCCTTCACCAAACTGAACAGAAACAAAATCTCAGAAGATCAGAGCCGCCAATCACCTTTCTGACCAGCTGTACTTTGCCGTGTAAACAGATCCAAAGCCTGCAAAGATCCCAGTACTGCATCAGATGAAAAGTCTAGTTAGTTTAGCCACTCCCAACTCCAGTAAAAGACTGTACGAATTCCTCAAAGATCCAGAGTCATCCAGTCTCCATTTCAGCCTGCTGCTGTGGGGAGGGTGGAATCTTGGGCTATCACAAGAGACTGAGTGACTTTTCCAGTGTCCTGAAATGTTCCAGAAATGATGGGGGAGAAAAAAAAATCCACATCATCTCACCAAAGTTCATTCAGTAAAGAAGCTAAATGTTAGAGTTACAAAGAAAAGGAAAAACGGGGTTTCTGCCATCAAAGAGCTCTTATTTTGGGGGGGAGGAGGAAAACTTGCAAATAATTCCATATAGAAGATGGGTACAGTGTAAAGGGAAGATAAACTCTGAAGCCACTAAGAGTGAGGAGGGTATTAGGGGGGAGGTCACTGTGACAGGTCTGCAGAGGAGGGGATTTTATTTTATTTGAGTCTTAAAGTCTGGGAAGCTTAAGAAGCAAAATGAGGGTCAGGGGGTCTATTCTGGGGATGGGGGACAGTGATTGAAGGGGCACAGAAATGGGAGTAGAGTGTCATGTGAAAGCATCATTAAATAAGCAAGAGCACCTTAAAAGTATAAGGAGAATGGAAGAAATAAGAAGGGGTTAGATTATGAAGGACTTTAACTGCCAGAGAAAGAAATTTATATTTGGTTCCTGCCAACAAGGAGCTCTCATTCTGATGGGGAATGGTAGCAAATAGCCACCCAAAAAAAACCCAAACCAAAAACTTAATGCTAATCTTAGGGAAGACACTAGCAGTGGAAGAGGATTAGTATGAAATGATCCTCTTGTAGAAGGTAGGATTGAAATAGTCTTTTAAGGTAACCAAGGGGGCTCATGGTGGAAGTGAGGAAGTTCATTCCAGGCATGGCCAATGAACAGGTTTAAAATTAGATGGAGTGTCACTTGCAGAGAGCGGCAAGTGGGCTGGTGTAGCTGAACCTTAAGAGTATGTGGAAGGGGAGAAAGTGTAAGAAGAATGGAAAAGTATGAAGGGGATAGATGGGGAAGGACTTTATATTTGATCCTGGGGGTAATAGGGACCTGAGTTAGGAGGGAAGGAAGATGGGGAGGTTACAAATAACATGGTGAGATCTAAACTTGAAAAATGAGGCAGCTAAGGACTAAGAAAGGTGATCTGTATTGTTGAGGGGTCTGAAGCAGGGACACCTAAGAATAAAGCTATTGCAGTAGTTTAGGCAGGAGGTAATGAGAACATATTTAACAGTGGTGGCTCTGTGAGTGGAGAAAAGGGGACCTTACCTGGAAATGCTGCATAAGCAGAAACATCAAGACTGGACCACATATAGGATATGTAAGATAAATGAGTTAGAGGAGTCAGTGCTGATAATACGTTTGAGACCTTGAGTGATTTGGAAGATGGCGGTGCTTTTGATGAATCTAGAAAAGTAGGAGTAAAGGGGAAGTTTTTTGAGGTTAAGTTAGTGACTTCTATTTTGGACATACTGATTTCAGGATGCATATGGGATACTCAGATTGAGATGTCCAGAAAGCAGTTGTTGATGCAAAAGTAGAATTGAAGGGAGAGAGTAGAACTGAATAAATTGTTCGGAGAATCGTCTGAGTAGAAAGGATCATTAACTCAGTGGAGGCTGTTGTCAATTAAGACATCATTGTTAACTTTGGTGAGAAATTTTAGTTGAATGGGGGCAAGAGCCAGACTGCAGAGGGTAGAGAAGCCAGTCACAGAAGTGGCTTCCCATGAAAGCTTCCCCAAATTTAGCCAAAATTAGAGATAAAGGATTATAGCTAAGGATCAAGTGAGGGTTGTTTGGGGGCCATGTTCATTTTTACATTCTTTCCATCCCACTGACCTTCATACCCCTTTTTAAACAATAACAACGAACAAAAATATTCAAATGAAGTCATTTTTAAGGATGGGGGAGAAAGATCATGTTAGTAGGCAGCAGAGAAGCATCTAGTAGATGGCAGAAACTAAAAATTAGAAAAGGGAGTCTGTAGACGAAAGAATCTGATGGAACAGGAGGGGCTAGAATTGGCTTCATTGTGAGGGATTTATATTCTTCACGTGAGAAAAAAGTGAAGGAGGAAGTAGTAGGAGAAGATGTCTGAATGATACAAAATGAAGAGGAAAGAAAAATTGGCTTTCTGCAAATAGTCTCATTTTGAGAAGGGCAGGAGAAATAAGGAATGATAAAGTTTGGAATGGCTGCTGCAGTAGGTAATGTAGAGAACTGATAGGGGAGGTATAAGGAGATTGCCTTTTTGTAGAGAGAATCTAACTTAGATTACGTATTATAGCAGACCAAGTCATCTCCCAAGATAATATCTCTGCAGTATGGAAGAGAAACCTTCATTTTTTCCATTAAAGAAAAGGTTTCATTTCCTAGTGGGCTAAAGAAACTGATCAGGAATATTAAGAGTTCTAAAAAGGGAGGAAAATCCTTTTTGGAGAGTTGCCCACCCCTTTGGAACAGTATCAATCCACCAGTAAACTGAGCCTCTTTAGCCACCTAGGCTAATGTGAGTTAGATTCCCAGTCTTCTCAGTTCATGTTTGGGCCTTGCAGGGAAGACAAATCCTGTATAGTTAGTAGCCTCCTCCATCCCTTGTCATGTTCTCTCCATCTTGGTTCACTGATCACGGAGTGTCTAGGAATTGTGTGCTCTGTGCTTCAGGTCTCAGAGCCAGTATCCACGGGGTTCGTAAGTACTTCATTGAAATCTGCCTTCTTCAATAGTCAGTACATTGAGAAAGATGAGGTATGATGTCATATTGAAAGAGGACTCTTGAGATTCCTGTCTAGGAATAGTTGTTGCATGCTAGAGAGACTGATGTCTTCTACTGAAGGAGCCAGCCAAGATCAGACCATTTTGTGGCACTTGTAAGGAATAATTCATCTCTACTCTTAATGTACCTTTCCTGTAGTGGGGTTGACCAATCCAGGGGCTAGCTACATTGAAGCTGAGATCATGGTGATTTCCTGTAAGGATGAGGGATTAGCACCAAGACCTAGGGAGCAGCTCAACACTTTCAGCACAATCTCCATCTACCACAACCTAACAAATCAAGCTGATTTAGTAATCTAGGAAGTTGCTTGGAAAACATTTCCTCAAAACATGATGGAACATATCACACATCTTTTCCCTTTATACCTCAAGACCTTTCATTCTGCTGGACTAAAGAAGCCGCATGGACTGACTGCTCTCAGACACAATAGATATTGCTGGTTCTGAAAAAGGGAGGGAACTCCTATCTAGAGAGCTGTATCTACTTCAGAACAGTTTCCCTTAAATAGTAAACTGAGGTATCTTAAACAATTCTTCCTGTGTTTGGGTAGAATCTTCCCATCTCCTGAAATGTTTATTACTGTACTCCTAAGGAAAGAACAGTTCAAGAAGATAGGGGAGGGACTCTTAGAAAGGGAGAAGATGAGCAGGGACTATAGAAACACAGATTAAAAAGTAATTGGAGACATAATCTTAAATATATCTAAATGCTTACATCAGTAAAATAAAGAACAGATCAATGAATTGAGTATGCAATGAAAAATCCCCAGTAAACACCAAATTGGAAATCCTAAAAATTAAGGGTGAGATTAATAAAATTGAGTGTAAGAAAACCATTGCATTTATAAATAAAAGTAGGAGATTTTTTTTAAATAGATCATTGGTTAATACAACTTTAAAAGAGAAAACCAACTTACTCCTATCAAAAATGAAAAAGGTGAATACACTGCTAATGAAGATAAAATCAAAGCAATTATTAGGAGTTATTTTGTCTAATTATATGCCAATAAGCTTAAGAATTTAAGTGAAATGGATGAATACTTACAAAAATATAAGCAGTCTAGATTAACAGAAGAGGAAACAGAATATCCAAATAAACCTATTTTAGAAAAAAGAAATTGAACAGGCCATAAATGAGCTTCCTAAGAAAAAAACATCAGTACCAGATGAATTTACAAGTAGATTCTACGAAATGTTTAAAGATCAACTAATTCCAATATTAAATAAATTATTTGAAATAATAAAGAGGTTGTGCCAAACTCCTTTTATGAAACAAATGTGGTCCTGATACCTAAACCAGGAAGAACAATACCAGAGAAAGAAAATTATAGACCAATGTTGCTACTGACTATAGATGAAAAAATCCTGAATAAAATAGCTAGGAGACTACAGCAATATATCACAAAGAGTATATATTGTGATTTATACCAGGAGTGCAGGGTGGTATAACATAAGGAAAACTATTAGCATACTTGATTCTATCAATAACAAAAAAAAATTCCTAATTATATCAATAGATGCAGAAAAAGCTTTTGACAAAATAGAACAAATTTTCTTTTTAAAAACATTTGAAAGCATAGGTATAAATGGATTTTTTCTTAAAATGATAAGCATCTAATTAAAACTATCACCAAGCATTGTTTGTAATGAGGGTAAGCTAGGAGTTTTCCCAGTAAAATTAGGAGTGAAACAAGGATGCCCAGTATCACCAATATTTTTCAGTATTGTGCTAAAAATGCTACCAAAAGCAGTAAGATGAGGAAAAGAAATGGAAGGAATCCGAGTGGGCAATGAGATAATTAAACTATCTATTTTTGCAGATGATATGATATACTTGGAAAATCCTAGAGATTCAACTAAAAAGCTACTTGAAGCAATAGCAAATTAGCAGGATACAAGATAAACTCGCAAAAATAATCATTATTCCTGTATATGACCAAAAAACCCTGCAAAAAGAGATAATAAGAAATATCCTCTTTAAAATAACCATAGATACCATAAAATACCTGGGAGCATACTAGCCATGCCAAACCCAGGAACTTAATGAACCTAATTACAAAATGCTTTTTATACAAATTAAGTCAGATTTAAATAATTGGAGAAATATTAATTGTTTATGCTTAGGCAGAGCCAATATAATAAACATGACAATTCTACCTAAACAAATCTACTTACTCAATGCCATCCCAATTAAATTACCAAAATATTATTTTTGAGCTAGAAAAAAATACTAAAAACATTCATTTAGAAAAACAGAAGGTCAAAAATATCCAAGGAATTAATGAAAAAACAAGTAAAGTCAAGAGAATGACAACAATGATACAACATACCAAAACTTGGGGGATATAGCAAAGGCAGTTCTTAGGGGAAGTTTTATATCACTGAATGCATATTTGAATAAATTAGAGAAAAGGGGGGGTCAATTAATTGGGCGTGCAATTGAAAAAGCTAGAAAAAGAACAAATTGAAAATCCCCAATTAAATACTAAGTTAGAAATAATGAAAACCAAAGAAGAGATTAATAAAATTTAAAGTAAGAAAACTATTGAAGTAATAAATAAAATGAGAAGCTTGTTTTATGAAAAAAGAACAGTAAAATTGACAGACCCTTAGTCAATATGATTAAGAAAAGAAAGAAGAAAGCCACATTTTGAGTATCAAAAAATGAAAAGGTAAATCCACCTCCAATGAAAAGGAAATTAAAACAATAATTAAGAATTATTTTGCTAAATTGTAAGCACATAAATATGACAGTCTTAGTGAAATGGATGAATATGTACAAAAATATGTTGCCCAGATTAATTGAAGAGGAAGTAAATTACTTAAATAACTCCATCTCAGAAAAAGAAATTGAACAAGCCATCAGTGAACTTCCTAGGAAAAAATCTCCAGGGCCAGATGGATTTATTAGCGAATTCTATCAAACATTAAAAGAACAACTGATTCCAATACTCTACAAACTATTAGGGAAAATTAGTGAAAGAGTCCTGCCAAGTTCTCTTTATGGCACAAATATGGTACTGATAACTAAATCAGAAAGAGATAAAACAGAGAAAGAAAATTATAGACCAATTTCCATCATGAATATAGATGCAAAAGTTTTAAATAAAATATTAGCAAAAAGACTACAGAAACTTATCACAAGAATAATACGCTTTGATCAGGTAGGATTTATCCCAGGAATGCAAGGGCAGTTCAGTATCAGGAAGACCATCAGTATAATTGATCATATCAACAATAAAACTAGCAGAAATGACATGATTATCTCAATAGAGGCAGAAAAGGCTTTTGACTAAATACAACATCCATTCCTATTAAAAACACTAGAAAGTATAGTAATGCATGGAGTTTTCCTTAAAATAATAGGTAGCATCTATTTTTAAAGCCATCAGCAAGTGTTATATGTAACGGGGATAAGCTAGAAGCATTTCCAATAAGATCAGGGGTGAAACAGGGATGTCCACTATCATCCCTCTTATTCATACTGGTACTAGAAACGTTAGCAGTAGCAATTAGAGAAGAAAAAGGAATCAAAGGAATGAAATTAGGCAGAGACTAAGCTATCACCCTTTGCACACAATATGATGATATACTTAGAGAATCAAGTAAAAAACTTACTTGAGACAAAAACAAATTTGGCAGAGGTGCAGGATATAAAATAAACCCACATAAATCGGCATTCCTATATATTTCTAATAAAATCCAACAGCAAGAGACAGAAAGAGAAATCCCATTTAACGTTACTGTAAACATAAAATATTTGGGAATCTACCTGCCTAAACAAACCCAGGACCTATATGAACACACAAAGTCAGATCTAACTAATTGGAAAAACATCAACTGCTTGTGGCTGGATCAAGCTAATATAATAAAAATGACAATTTTATCCAAATTAAATTATATATTCAGTGCTATAACAATCAGTCTACTAAAAATACTTTATAGAGCTATAAAAAATAGTAACAAAATTCATTTGGAAGAACAAAAGTTCCAGAATATCAAGGGAATCATTGAAAAGAAATACTATGGAAGGAGGCCTAGTCATACCAGATTTTGATCTGTATTATAAAGCAGCAGTCATCAAAACTACTTTGTACTGGCTGAGGAACAGAGCAGTGGATCAATGGAATAGTTTGGGTACATGAGACTCAGCAGTAAATAACTATAGAAATTTAATGTTTGATAAACCCAAAGACCCCAGTTTTGGGGATAAGAACTCATTATTTGACAAAAACTGCTGGGAAAACTGGAATATAGTATGGCAGAAACTGAGTATAGACCATTATCTAATACCGTATACCAAAATCAAGTCTAAATGGGTGCATGATCTAGGTATAAAGGCTGATAGTGTAAGCAGTCTGGGAAAGCAGGGAATAGTCTACCTGTCAGATTTATGCAGTGGGGAAGACTTTATGACCAAACAAGAATTAGAGAGCATTATAAAATACAAAATGGATAATACTGATTATATTAAATTGAAAAGTTCTGTACAAGACAATGTAACAAAGATTAAGAGAGATTGGGGGGGGAGGGGGCGCTAGGTGGTGCAGTGAATAGAGCACCGGCCCTGGAGTCAGGAGTACAAATCCAGCCTCAGACACTTAACACAAAAAACTAGCCGTGTGACCTTGGGCAAGTCACTTAACCCCAACTGCCCTCCAAAAAAAAAGCAAAAAAAAAACAATTACTTACTCTCAACTTCAATGTATTCATCAGTAAAATGAGTTTAATATGTGATTACTTATGTAAAATGCTTTGCAAACCATAAAGTACTATATAAACACTAGCTTTAAAAAAAAAGAGAGATTGGGAAATTGGAAAATAATTTTTACAACCAGTGTCTCTGATAAAGGCCTCATTTCTAAAATATACAGAGAATTGAGTCAAATCCATAAGAATACAAGTGATTGTGCAATTGATAAATGGTCAAAGGACATGAACAGGCACTTTACAGTGGAAGAAATTAAAGATCTATAAACATGAAAAATGCTCTAAATCACCATTGATTCAAGAAATGCAAATCAAAACAACTCTGAGGTACGACATCTCACCAGTCAGATTGGCTAAGATGACAAAACAGGAAAATGACAAATGCTGGAGAGGATGTGGAAAAAGTGAAACACTGCTGTGTTGTTGGTGGAGTTGTGAACTGATTCAGCCATTTTGGAGAGCAATCTGGAACTATGGCCAAAGGGCTATAAATAATTTCATACCCTTTGACTCAGCAATACCACTTCTAGTGTTGTATCCAAAAGAGATCATAGAAGTGAGAGGAAGACCCATATGTACAAAAATATAGCAGCTCTTTTTGTGGTGGCAAAGAATTGGAAATTAAGGGGATGCCCATCAAATGGGGAACGGCTAAACAAGTTGTGGTATATGAATGTAATGGAATACTATTGTGCTATAAGAAATGGGGGGCATATGAACTTCCTATTTACCTGGAGAGGCTTATACAATCTGATGCTGAGTGAGGAGAGCAGAACCAGGAGAAATCTGTACACAATGACAGACACAATGTATGTGTGATGACCAGCTTTGATAGAGTGGACTCTTCTCAGCAATGCATGGTTATAAGACAACTCCAGAAGACTCATGAAGGAGATAGATGTCTACATTCAGAGAAAGAAATAGCAAGAACTGAGTTTGAATGCAGATTGGAGCAAACTACTTGCTCTTTCTTTTTCTTGTTTGGTTTTGTTTCCTCTTTCCCATTGTTCCTTCCATCCATTATAATCCTTCTTTATGACCTGACTAATGTCTAATGTGCAAGGATTTGCAGATCCTGTACTTGATTGCATGCCTCCATGGGGAGGGGTGAGAGGAGAGTAAATTTGAAACTCAAGTTATTGTGGAGATGAATCTTGTAAACTAAAAGTAAACAAACAAATTAATAAAGACAAAAAAATATCAAAACTGTAAAGGAAGGTTTAGCAATACCAGATCTTATGTTATGGTCAGTATCAAAACTATCTGCTACTGGCTAAAAAACAGAAAAGTGTATCAGTGAAACAGAATAGACATCTAGTCCATAGTAGGAGATGGTTATGGTAACCTTGTGTTCAACAGATGAAAAGATTTAAGCCTGTGGGACAAGAATTCACTATTTGGTCAAAATTGTTGGGAAAACTGGAAAGCAGTCTGGGAAAAATTGGGTATAGGTCAGTTACCTTACACTATTTATCATAAAAATGTCAAAATGGATACATGGTCTGTATATAAAGGGGAAGATACAGGTAACTTAGTAGAACATCAAACATATTACCAAATTTATGGGTAGAAGAATTTATGAATAAAGACGAAATAGAGGACGTTGGAGATGTGCAGAAATCCCAGTCCATATTTTCATTTTCCAGAGGGCCACATCAACAGGGGACTTGAAACATCTCTTCATCTTTCTGCTGAGTTAAAGAACAATCTAGGCTAGACCTGTACAACTTGGCAGTAGATAGGGACCAAAATTAAAATAGGCTAAACTTCTTCAGGCCGCAGATAGGTTAGACTAGAGACAGAGTGATGATGGTTGGTTGCTGCAGGCCATGTGACAAACAGGAGAGAGTATGCAGTGGCAGCCCTACATTTTTTGCATGCCACCTAAAATTCTTTGGTGGGCCAGCCATATGTCGTACAAGCCTGGTGTAGGCTCTGTCTGCTTTGATACTTGACATCAAGGCTATAGCCTGCTCCAATAAGGGAAGAAACTCCTAGGAAGAGAGCTGCCCCTTCAGAAGAAAATCAACCTGTAAAGAAGCTGAGCCACTTTGTCAACCCTGACGAGTGTGGAGTGTGGATTGCTTAACTTAGAATGCATGTTTGGCTCTCCAAATGGGCACTCCACTAAAGATCCCCCAAATTCACTTCTCTTTCTTATGTGCCTAGGTACAAATCAATCCAACAATTAGCAACTTTGAAAGTAAGAACTTGAATTGTTTGCACTGATAAGGGAGGCAGCTAATTTCTAGAGAAATGTGTAGACCTTCAGAAGGATTTCTATTCAGCAATAAAGTATGACATTTTAGTAATTGGGGCTGATGTGGGGGTGGGCATTTGCCATCTTCCCAGTAATTATTTGGGTTCTTCACAGGTCCAGCTCTCTAATGACAAAATGATCTCTTCATTTTTCTGCCATACTCAAGAAAAATTGCGGACCTACCTACTTTGAAGTTGAGATCATGATTGTGATTTCCTGTAGTGATGGGGGATTAGGGTCAAGACCTAGGGACCAACTGAACACATCACCACAATGTCCATCTACCTCAGCCTAACAAAGTCAGGTAGTATAGCAGTCTAGCATGTTGTTTCCATAGCGTTTTATCGCAGTGTGATGGAATTCATGAAATATCTTTTTCCTAAATCCCTAAACCTTCTCCTCATCTTTCTGCTATGCAAAAGAATCCTCCATGGACCATCTGCTTTCAAATTGAGGTCATGGCTACAGTGTACTGTGATAAGCAAGGATATTCATATGGAGAGAGAAGAAACTCAATTCATCAACAAGTCATCACTTCATTAACCATGGCCAAAGTTGAGTGGGGAATCCCCATATGTTCTCAAGGGATATTTGGTTCCTACATTGAAGACTCTACTAAAGATTTCCAAACATATCTTATTCTATGCTTAGGCGCAGGAAATCCAATGATTAGCTATTTAGAAAGTGAGAAGTTGAAATATTTAAGCTGATGGGGGGAAGCAAATAATTTCTAAAGACCTGCCTACTCCTACAGAATAATTTCCATCCAATAAGGAGCTGAGGCAATTTGTGAATTGGGGCTGACTTGGGGTGGAGGTAGCAAACCTTGACAAAGAATGTTTTGTTGTTATAGAAAAAAGGACCTGTGTAAGTAGCTACCTGAAAATTGTCCATAATCCTACAATGACAAAGAATAATGGGCTTTTCCCCAAGGATGCTGTGTCACCTTCAGAACTTACTGCATTAGTGATGGACAATTCAGTCACTTTCTGCTTTATTACATAGGATTGGGGGATTGGCAGTACCCATGGAGTAACTGATGGAGGAAAATCTGAATCCATCAACATTCAGTACATATGGAGAAATTACAATGCTGTAGTAAGAGGGAACTCTAGATGTTCTTCCCTAGGAATACTCAAGAGACTGCAGGAGGAACATTAGTCCTCTACTGGGGGGAACAAGCTAAGATCTCTACATTTTAAGGTAGAGTAAGATGCATTCTTCATCCAATCCAAAGTGGATATGACCAGTACAGGGACCAGTTGTGTTGAAACTGTGATTGTGGTGATTCCCTGCAAAGTACAGAGATTAGGCCCAAGTCCTAGATAAGAACTCTACACTTCTACACCACCTATAATCACCACAATTAAGGAAAGCAAAATGGTTTAGCAATCCAGTCTCTCTTTTGGAGACCTTTTCCTGGAAATATGGAAAATAAACCCTCATCTTTTAATGAAAAGCATAACATGATTTCTCTTCACTTTCTCTTGAGTAAAGAAAAACTTAGGAGATCACTGCTTTTAGACTTCAGATCTCCTAAGGGAGGAAGCTCATATCCAGGTATCTCTCCTAATATGTAGGACAATATCCAGCCGCCTTGGAAAATGTGCCATGTTAGTCACCCAGATTAACACTGGATTGGGACTGCTGTTTGTCCTTGTCTCTTTAAGGGCTCTGCAGACAAGACAAATCCTTCATCATTTGTAACCACCTCAGACTTGTGAAAAATCATACAATGGCATTGAATATGTACTTTTTCTCACTAAAGAACCAATGTCATGTCCTCTGCATCTTGGAGGAGTGTTCATGGCCTATACAGTCACTATGTGCTTTGTAGTTGCAGTCTTTGGTCTTGTCAGCTATAAGGAAGAGGAGATCCAATCTCCGTGGATTCACTGAGCCCCTCAGTAGAAATTACTTTCGTCAATATTCACGGAAATATTTAGTTTAAAGCTCTTTGGTAAAATGAGGTGCTTCATTTTCCTCCCTAGTAATAGTGTGGTAGCCTGGACAAGAGAATTTTGCCTTCTTTCAGGGGGAGTCATCTAAGACCATTCCTTTCTGTGGTATTGATGAGGGATGACCCTTTCTGCAATGTGGATGACCGATCCAGGCACCAGCTGCTTTGAAGCTGTGATCATGGTGATTCCCTGCAATACTGAGACATTAGTCCCAAGTCCTAGGGAACACCATTTATAGGCATCACAACTAAGGAAAGCAAGAGGGTTTACCAGTCAAGTATCTTGTTTACAGAGCATTTCCTGGGAATGTGGAAAGTAAACCCGCATTTCTTAACTAAAGAACTAACATGTCTTCTCTTTACCTTTCGCTTGCATTTAAGACAAGCCTAGGGGCTAGCTGCTTTCATACTAAGATCTTGGGTGTTACCAACTTCATGAAAGAGCAGAGCTCATATCTATATGTCTGTCCATTCATTTGGGAAAATATCCACATGGCCATTAAACTGATATCCTTAAGCAACCTAGCCTGATACTGGATTGGGAAGCGTAATCATGCCAATACGTGTTTGGGCTCTATACAGAAGAAAAATACTCTATAGTTTTAGGAACCTCAGCCTTGGGAAAAATCATATACTCACATTAAACAAGTGCCTTTTTCTCATGTCAAGAACCATCGTCATGTCTTCTCCATCTTGGAGGTGTCCTCTTGGCCTGTCTAATCACTATGTGCTTTGTAGTTCCAGTCTTGAGGTTTATCAATTATACAGCAAGAGAACCAACATCCACGGAGTCATTAAGCCCCTCATCAGAATGCACTTTCCCCATTACATTGAGAGAGCAACATTACAGTTGGGAGAGAAAGGGACACTCCATCTCCCTCCCTAGGAATATCATCATATCCTGCAGGAGAGACATCAATTTTCTTTTAGAGGGAGTTAGCTAAGATCATTGCTTTCTGTGATACCAATGAGGGATGTCTGTTTTTGCACTGTGGATGACCAGTCCAGGGACCAGCTGCGTTGAAGCTGTGATCATGGTGACTCTCTGCCATTGCAAGAGATTAGTCCCACATTCTAGGGTACACCTCAACACTTCTACACCATCTATAGGTATCATGACTAAGGAAACCAAGGTGGTTTACCACTCACGAATGTCTCTGTGAGACCTTATCCTGGGAATGTGGAAACTAAACCCTCATCTTTTAACAAATGGCTTAACATGATTTCACTCTTGAGTTAAGAAAAACCTAGTGGTTCATTGATTTCAGACTTGAGATCTCCTAAGGGAGGAAGCTCATATCCAAGTATCTGCCCTAATATGTAGGACAATATCTAGCCACCTTGGAAAATGCGCCCCGTTAGTCACCCAGATTAACAATGCATTGGGACTGCTGTTCTTCCCTGTCTGTTTTGGGCTCTGCAGACAAGAAAACTCCTTCATCATTTGTAGCCACCTCAGACTTGTGAAAAGTCATACAATGGCATTGAATATGTACTTTTTTCTCACTAAAAAATCAGTGTCATGTCCTCTGCATCTTGGAGAAGTGGTCATGGCCTGTACAGTCACTATGTGCTTTGTAGTTCCAATCTTTGGTCTGGTCAGCTATAAAGAAGAGGAAATCCAATTTCCATGGATTCACAGAGGCCTTCAGTAGAAATTACTTTCGTCAATATTCACGGAAATATTTAGTTTAAAGCTTGGTAGTACAAGGAGATGCTTCATTTTCCTCCCTAGTAATAGTGTGATAGCCTGGACGAGAGAATTTAGCCTTCTTTCTGGGGGAGTCATCTAAGACCATTTCTTCCTGTGACACTGATGAGGAATGACCCTTTCTACAATGTGCAGGAACCAGCTGCTTTGAAGCTGTAATCATGGTGATTCCCTGCAATACTGAAATATTAGTCCCAAGAGTCACTCAAAGAAAACGTATAGATTGAAAAAATTTTTTTAAAGTGTAAACTATCTCACAGGAAAAACAACCTGGGGAACAGATCCAAGAGAGATAACCTACGAATTATTGGTCTACCAGAAAGGCATGATGAAAAAAGCAGCCTGGACAACATCCTCCAGGAGATGGTCAAAGAAAACCATCCTGATGTCCTAGAATCAAAGAATAATATGGTTATCAAAATAATTCATCAGACCCCTCCTGAAAGAGCTCTCAAGTTGAAAACTCCAAGAAAATTGTGTTGTAAGAAATGGGAAGGATACGGACTTCATAATTACCTGGAGATGTTTATACAAATTGATGCTAAGTGAGAAGAGCAGAACCTGGAAAAATTTGTACACAATCACAGATACATCCTATGTGTGGTGACCAACCTCGATCAACTGGACTCTTCTCAGCAACATAGAGCTATAAGACAACTCTACAATCTCAGGATGGAAGGAGATATCTACATTCAGAGAAAGATCTAGAAAGAGTTTAAATGGAGACTGAAGCAATACATGCTATTGTTCTTTTTCATGTTTGGTTTTGATTCTTTTTTTTCCCATTGTTAACTCCATTGGTTACAACCCTTCTACACAACCAGACTATTATACAATATGAAAGTATTTGCAGAGCCTATACATGATTGAATGCCACCATGGGCAGGGGGGAAGAGAGGGGAGAAAATTTGAAACTCATGGGACTGTGGAACTGAATCTTGTAAACTAAAATAAATAAGTAAATAAACAAGTCAATGAAAAAAAAGAAAATTCCAAGAAATGTAGCCAAATTGCAGAGCTACAAGATCAAAGAGAAAATACTGCAAGCAACCAAAAAGAAACTATTCAAATATAATGGAATTGCAGTCAGGATTACACAGGACCTAGCAGCTTCTACATTAAAGATCAGAGGAATCTGAATTTGATATTTTGGAAGGCAAAAGACCTAGGACTGCAACCAAAGATCCAACTACCCAGAAAAACTGAGCATAATATTTCAGGCCAGGAGATGGTCATTTAATAAATAAAAGACTTCCCTACTTTTCTGATGAAAAATCCAGAGCTCAATGGAAAATTCGATCTCCACTTACAGGACTCAGGAAAAACATAAAAAGGTAAACAAGGAAAACACACACACACATACATGCACACAGGCACACATCCACACACATGCACATAACTTGGGACTTACTAAGAGCAAACTCTTTACATCCCTATATGCGAAGCAGACACCCTGTCAATCCAGAAATTTGTATAATTATGACATTTAAAAGGGATATACACAGATAGTGTGGGTATAAATGAACTAATCTGAAGATAAAAAATACTTTTAAGGGGTACAAAGGGATTGTAATGGGACAAAAGGAAAGGATGAGGCAGAAAAAGGTAAATTATGCCAGACAAAGAGGCATAAAACATACTATAGTAGAGGGAAAGGAAGGAGGGAGATGAGCATCATATTAACTTTACTCTCATTGTTTCTGGTCCAAAGAGGGGTCAATATAATGTTATGTTTAGGATTCTAACATGAAAGGACAGAAAAACTCATTGTAATATAGGAAAGGAGGGAGGGAGAGGAACACTATATGAAATTTACTCTCATTAGTTTGGGTTCAAGGAGGGAATAACATTCCATTAAGTATAAAAATCCATTGTGCCCTACAGGCAGTAGGAGATGTAAGGGAGTTATAAAAAGTGGGACAGTGGTCACAAGGGAGAGAAAGAGTGGTAAGGGGAAAGGGTAGAAAAGAAGGGGGTGTGACAGGGAGGGAATACTGAGAGAGGTGGTGGTTAAAAGGAAAACTTTTTGGAGGGGAAGGAAAAAGGAAGATTCCAAAAGAAAAATGGGGGGGAACAGGATGGAGGCAAAGTTATAGATAGTAATCATAACTGTGAATGTGAATGGGATGAATTCTCCCATAAAACAGAGGTGGATAGAAAAATGGATTAAAAAACCACAATCCTACAATATGCTCCCTACAAGAAAGACATTTGAAACAGGCAGTAGGAGGGGGGAAGGACCAAGAAAAGGGGGAGGGTTAAAAGGGAGGGAAGAAGTAGTAAGGCGGAAGGATAGGAAAAGGGAGGGGTGCTGATAAGAAGGGAATTCTGAGGGAAGTGGTGGACAAAAGGAAAACTCTTAAGGAGGGGAAGGGAGAAGGGAAAAATGAAATCATAAACAGGGGAGGGAATAGAATGGAGGGAAAGACACAGATAGTAATCATAACTGTGAATGTGAATGGGATGAACCCTCCCATAAAATGGAGGTGGATAGCAGAATGGATTAGAAACCATGATCCTACAATATGCTGTTTCCAAGAAACATATCGACCCATTCGAATGCACATAAATTTGACAATCTTAGTGAAATGGATGAAAACTTACAAAAGTACAAGTTGCCTAGACCAATGGTTTTCAACCTGTGGGTCATGACCCCTTTGATGGTCGAACGACCCTTTCACGTGTCACAGGGGTCACCTAGGACCATTGGAAAACACGAGACACTGCTCCTCTATCTATCTCCAGGCAGGTCTGCCCACATACCAGTATTAAAGGATCATGGCATTAGGAAGGTTGAGAACTACAGGCCTAGACTAACTGAAGAGGAAGTAAACTACTTAAATAACCCTATCACAGAAAAGGAAATTGAACAAGCTATCAGTGAACTCCATAGGAAAAAATCTCCAGGCCTGGAGAGATTTACTAGCGAATTCTAGCAAACATTTAAAGAACAATTGATTCCAATATGATACAAACTATTTGGGAAAATTAGTGAAGGAGTTCTACCAAATTCTTTTTATGATGCAAATATTGTACTGATCCCTAAATCAGGAAGAGATAAAATGGAGAAAGAAAATTATAGACCAATTTACCTCATGAATATAGATGCAAATATTTTAAACAAAATATAAGCAAAAGACTACAGAAACTTATCACAAGAATAATACACTTTGATCAGGTAGGATTTATTCCAGGAATGCGAGGATGGTTCAATATTTAACTTAATGTTCTGTAGTGAAAGGAGATGCTTCATCTTCCTCCCTAGGAATATCATGATAGCCTGGAAAGAGACTTTAGTCTTCTTTCAGGGGGAGTTATCTAAGATCATTCCTTTCTGTGGCATTGACGTGGGATGACCCTATCTGCAATTTGGATGACCAATCTATGGACCAGCTGCTTTGAAGCTGAGATCAAGATGATTCCCTGCAATGCTGAGAGATTTTTCCCAAGTCCTAGGGAACAGCTCAACAGTTCTACACCATCTACAATCATCACATCTAAGGAGAGCAAGATGGTTTACCAATTAGGTATCTTGTTTGCATAGCCTTCCCTGGGAATGTGGAAAATAAACCCTCATCTTTTTTTAATTAATTTTTTTTATTTGTTTTCTTGTTTACATCATTCATTTTCATGAGATTTTTGAATTACAGATTTTCTCCCTGTCTTTCCCCTGCCCCAACCCTAAAACAGCAGTCCCACTGTAAAAGCCCCTACCCTGATCTGCTCTCTCACTTTCTGGTAGGGCAGGGAGGATCTCCCTTCCCCAGCCCTTGTATATCTTAATTCCTAGTTGCAGGTATTGCAGAACTTTAAATTCTAGATTCTTTCAATTCCTCCCTTGTCACCCACCCACACTGGAAGGACAACCAATTCAATACAGGCTGTGGATGTGTGATTATACAGAACATCTCCATAGTGGACATATTGTGACAGTGATCATCTGTCTCTCCTTCCTATCCCTGCCCTTGTTCTATTCTCTACCCTGTCCCTGTCCCTTTACTGAAGTGTGTGCTTCCAGCATCCCTCCCCTAGACCAAGCCCTCCCCTCCGTCATCCCCCCTCTCATCCCCATGCCCCCTACTCTCCTGTGTGGCATGATGCCCAGGTTAGAGTTTATGC
>CM053602.1:15016383-15047062 GCA_028646575.1 Pseudocheirus occidentalis
ATGGGTTTCAGGTAGACCAATAATTTTCGAATTGTCTCTCCTGGATCTATTTTCCAGGCCAGTGGTTTTTTTTCAGGGAGATATTTCACATTGCTTTCTATTTTTTCATTTTTTGTAACTGTTTAATAGTATCTTGGTTTCTCATAACGTCATTAGCTTCTATTTGCTCCACTCTAATTCTGAAGGAATTATCCTCTTCAAAATACTTTTGATATTCTTTTTCCATCTGGGAAATTCGACTTTATAAGGCATTCTTCTCCTCATTGGCTTTATGGGCCTCTTTTGCCATTTGAGTTAATCTATTCTTTAAAGTTTTGTTTTCTTCAGTCAGGTTGTTGACTCTCTTTTCATGATTTTCTCACATCATTCTCATTTCTCTTCCCAATTTTTCTTCCACTTCTTTTATTTGGTTTTTAAAGTCTTTTTTTTCACTTTATCTATAGCTTCTAGACATTCTTCAAGTGTCTTGGAAATATTTGATGTGGGAGTTCTGACTGTGTTGTCTTTCTCCCATTCCATGCTTTGATCCTTTTTGTCCACAAAAAAGTATTCTAGAGTTTTATTGCTGTTCATATTTTGCTTCCTTTCCCTCATGTTGGCCAGTCAATTAATTTAGCTTTGTGGAACTCTATTTCCAGGGGGGAAAGCTCTGTTCCAAATAGCTGGGGTTTTCCCAGCTTCTGGAGTTATTAGGGGCGTGTTGCAGCCCCCCCAGCTTTGGCTTGCTGAAAGTGCTTCCCATGACCACCACCCAAGACCACGATCCAGATCCAGGCCGCTCAACTCAAGAGCACGTGTCCTGATCAATTGACTCAGCCCCACTGCGAGGTCCACAGGCCAGGGGTTCTGAAGCAGCCCAGTGGGGGCAGCTGCCGGTTACAGCAGTTCCTGCCCTTCCCCCACTGCTTCCTTGTCCCGGAGGCAGATTGCCCAAACTGCTTTTCCTACCTCTGAAATTAGTTTGAAAGCTTCACTCACTTTCACTGACCTTTCTTAATCCTTATTGTTTCTGATTTAACAGATGTGAAGATGGCTCCAGGTGCTGTAGATCTGATCTGCAGGGTAGACTCATGCTGTGGCTTGGGAGGCTTGGCTCCTCCTGACTGCCCTGGAGCCTGGCCACATGGTGGCTGGTCTTGGCTGCACGATGAGCCCCTCCTGCTGAGCTGCCTTTCTATAATCCCTATTTTTCACACCTTGGTAGATGTGGAGATGCTGGAGGGGTTGTAGATCTTCTCTCATGTAGACTGGCTGCGGCTCAGCTGCCCTGGGGCCTGGCCTGTCCGAGGTTTCAGTTTCAGGCTGGGGTGGCCTCGGCTCCAGTTCTGCCACGATGAGCCCCTGTTGCCAAGCTGCCTTCTGCGAGAGATGTGTTTTCTGTATTTTTGTGAGTTTGTGAGTCCTAGCATTTGTCTGGGGTCATATTTTATGGGTATTTAGGGTGGCGGTGTAGGAGCTGTTGGACCTTGCTGCTTTTACGCCACCATCTTGGCTCCACCCCCCTATTGTCAACCCTCATCTTTTGACAAAAGCCCTACCATATCGTCTCTTCATTTTCTCTTGAGCTTAAGACAAACCTAGAGGTGAACTGCTTTCAGACTTGAGATATTCTAAGGGAGGAAGCTTGTATCCAGAAGTCTCTCCATATATTTAGGACAATATCTACCTACCTCAGAAAATGATCCACTTTAGTGACCCAGGTTAACAATGGATTGGGCTTCCTGATCTTCCCAATCTCTTTTTGGGCTCTGCAGAGAAGAAGAATACTCTATAGTTTGTAGACACCTCAGACTTGTGAAAAGTCATATAATGGA
Organism: Pseudocheirus occidentalis; assembly: GCA_028646575.1. Lineage (NCBI taxonomy): Eukaryota > Metazoa > Chordata > Mammalia > Diprotodontia > Pseudocheiridae > Pseudocheirus > Pseudocheirus occidentalis. The sequence continues at coordinate 15,018,198 of CM053602.1, forward strand.
AATCAACAAGTGTCTTTTTCTCACTTAAAGAACCATTGTCTTGTCTTCTCCATCTTGGATGAGTGCTTGTGACCTATCTAGTCACTGTGTTTTGTAGCTCTGGTCTTGGGTCTTATCAGCTATCAAGATTAAGGGAGCCAATATCCATGGAGTCACTAAGCCTCTCATCAGAAATTATTTCCTCAATATTCAATGTATTGATATATTTAAGTTACAGTTCTGTAGAGAAAGGAGACTCTTGCGTCTTCTCCCTTAGGCTTGTAGTCATAGCCTGCAGGAGAAACATTAATCTTCTTTTAGGGTGAGTCACCTAAGATCATTCCATTTTGTGGCACTGATGAAGAATGACCCCCATCTCTATTCTGAATATCAAGTGACAGGTATTCTTCACGTTTTCTACAAAGGGGATCACCAATCTAGGTGCTAGATACTTTGTATCTGAGATCCTGGTGATTCCTTGGAATGGTGAGGGATTAGCCCTATGTAGTAGGTAGTAGCTCAGAACTTCTGTACAATCTCTAACTGCCACAACCTACCAAGTCAAGCTGGCTTAGCCACCTATGTGTAGTGTTTCATTACCATTTTCCTGCAATTTAATGAAATGGATCGCATGTCTTTTCTTTGAATACATGAACTTTTTCCTCTTTGTCTTCCTGGTGGGCTAGACAATCCTCTATGGACCAACTGCTTTCAAACTGAGATCATAGCTGTTGCTTGGTCTGGAAAAGGAGGGAATTCCTATCTAGAGAGCTTCCTCTTCAGTTCAACATGCTTCCAACAGTAAACTGAGGCATCTTAGCATTTGGGCCGATGTTTTGGTAGGATCTCCCATTCTTCACAGAAGGAAATTTGTGCCCTTCTGAGGGATATTTCTTTAAAGAGCCCAAAACATTTCTTCTTCTCTTCTGCTGTGTCAAAGAACAATCCAGGGACTAGCGGCTTTCAAACTCTGATCATGGTTATTGCCTGTTCTTCGTAAGGTAGAAAACTAACGTGTCAAGAGCTGCCCCCTGCTCATCAGAAGAATAGTCATTTATCAGTTTGTCTGAAAGACTTTAGTGTTGTTGGCTGAGATATAATTAGATGTCCTAATTTCCTAATCCAGATTTTTGCCTTGCATAGGGTCACACCTTTTGAGATCTCTAAACATCTCTTTATCTTTCTGGTAAGGGAAAAGAAAGTTAATGCAGTAGCTGCTTTGGAACTGAATTCCTGATATGGCCTGCTTTGATACTGGAGGGAACTCCTGTGTTAAGAGTTGCCCCCTAGTCCTGCAAAGAAAATCTAGAATCAGAGCCACTCTGTTAACCTGGGCTAGTTCCTATTTGGCCCATCCAACTATCTGCTTGACAAAAGATTCCAAAAATTCGCCTTTTATCTGTGCTTTTGCACAGAGAAATCCAGTGATGAATTGCTTTGAAAGTGAGAAGTCAGATTGTTTACATTGATGAGACAGGCTCCTAATTTATCAAGAATGGCCCACCCCTTGAGAATAATTTTTATCCATTCATGAGCTGAGGCTGTCTGTGAATTGGTGCTGATGGGCTCAGTTTTTTTATCTTCCCCCTGTATGTGTGGTAGATTCAGGGAAGACAAATGTTCTGTTGTTAGCAGCTACCTACAAATTCTTCCATAATCCTACATTGGCAAAGAACAGTTTGACCAAGAAGTCAGTGCCATTCCCATATCTTGGTTCAGGGATTATGGATTATCCTCTCATTTGTTGCCTTACTGCTCAGGTGTTGTGGGTTGTCCACTGTCACGAGCGAGGAAGCCTATATCCATGGAGTACCTGACTCCCTCAGCAAAATTTCAATCCTTCATTATTCCCTACCTTGAGGCTGACAATTTGCTCTGCTGTAGAGGAAGGAACTATTCATTATCCTCCCTAAAATAGTTTCAGTATACTAGAGAGACATCAGTCCTCCTCTTGGAGGAAGCAGCTAAGGTCACTCCATTTTGTGGCAGTGATGAGGATTTGCTTTCATCTCCACTTTTAAGTACAGTGACAGGCACTCATCACCTTTTCTGCAATGGGGATGACCAATCCAGGTGCTTGTTACATTGAAGCTGAGATCATGGTGATTTCTGGCAAAAATGAGGGAGTAGCCCTAGGTTATAGGGAGCACTTCAAAACTTGTGTTCAGTCTTCAGTCACCACAATCTAGCAAGTCATGGTAGCTGAAAAATCTCCTTTGGGTATCATTTTCCTGCATTGTGGGGGAACCAACATGATCTTTTCATTAAAGACCTAAAACATTTTATCTTTTTGGTACCGGGAAGAAAAATTCTATGGACAAGCTGCTTTCAGATTGGGGTAGTTCAGATTGCCCTCTCTAGAAAAGAGAGAGCTCATATCTGGAGACCTGCTCTTCTGCCCCTTCAGAACAATATCCAAGCATGAATAAACAGTAGCATTTTAACAGTTGAGGCTGATGTGAGGTGGGCAGTCCCCATTTTCCTATTGCTTCTTTAGGTTCTACACAGGGCCACATCTCAGAATCCTTAAATATCTCTTCATCTTTGAACTGTGCCTAAGAACAGTCCCAACCCTGACTACTTTGAAGCTGAGATCATGGTGATTTCCTGTAATGATGAGGGATTACAAAATACCTAGGGAGCAATACTTCAACTGACTCTCCATCTACCACATCCTAACAAGACAAGCTAACTTAGCAAAATAGCATGTTATTTGAATAACATTTCTTAGCAACATCATAAAACACATCTTGCATTTTCCCCTTAATATTTACCAAAAAATTCGCTTCTTAATCCTTCTTCTGAGCTAAAGAGCCATTCATGGAGTAGCTTTCTTTAAACAGAGACCTTGGCTGTTGTCTCCTCTGAAGAGAGAACTCCTATCTAGAGACCTGCCCCACTTCATAACAATATCCCTCCAACGACAAAGTGAGACACCTTAGCAGCTGCCCCTATATTTCAGTACATCACCTCATCTTCCCAAATTCATATTTGCACCCTCGTGAGAGATATTTCCTTAAAGACCAAAAATTAAACTTCTCTTCTGGGTTAAAGAACAGTCTAGGGACTAGCTGCTTTTAAACTGATATTATGGCAGTTGTGAACTCTTATAAGGGAGGGAACTCATGTCTCAACAGCAGCAAACAACAGTTAATCAATGGTGGCAGATGATGTCAGGTGTCCCCATTAACACCAGAGGGCAACATCAGTAGAGGACCCAAACATCTCATCTTTCTGCTGCACTCAAGAACAGTCTAGAGTCTCCCTGGTTTGAAACTTGAGGTCATGGCTGTAACCTGCTCTGAATAGCAGAAGGGACCTCCTATGGAGAGAACAACAGCCTCTCTCCAGCTCCTGCTGGAGAAAAAGATCAGTCCATCAAGATGAGATACTTTACCAACCCCGGCCAATGTGAGGTAGTGATTACTTGTCTTGCCAGTGTGTATTTGGTCTTCCAGATCGCCACTCCAATAAAGATCACCAAACCACTCTGCATTTTTCTTCTGTGCTTAGGTACGAATCAACCCAATAATTAGCTTACTTGAAAGTGAGAAGTTGAATTGTTTTCCCTGATTAGGGGGAGCAACTAATTTCTAGAGAACCATCCACCCTTCAGAAGAATTTCTATCCATCAATTAGCTGACTTGATTAGTGAATTGGGGCCGACCTGGAGTGGAGGCTCTGTGTGTTCCTGCAGCATGTTTGGGTTCTGCAGAAAAGACAAATCTTCTATTAGCCACTACCTAAAAATTCTCCTTAATCCTACAGTAACAAAGAACAGTGTCTTTTTTCTAAGCAGGAACCAGTGTCACCTCCCCATCTTTGTGCATGAGTTATGGACTAACCAGTCACTGTTTGGCTTGGGGAATGTCAGCTGTCATGAGTGAGGGTGCCCATATCACTGGATTTTCTGACTTTCTCACAAAATCTGAATCCATTAATATTTATTACTTTGAGAAACATAAGTGACTATGCTCTAGTAGAAGGGATCTCTTTATCTTCCTCCTTAGGAATAATTGTAGTATGCTCGAGAGACAGCAGTCCTCTACAGGGGGGACCCCACCAAGATCATTCCATTTTGCGGCACTGATGAGAAATGACCGTCCTCTTTCCTTTTTAATGTACAGTAGTCTTCATCCTTCCTACAACTGGGATCACCAATCGAGGGACCAGGTACTTTCAAATTGAGATCATAGTGATTCCCTGCAGTGGTGAGAGAAGTTCTTTGGGGGCTTTGGAAGTCCCCCAAGTTCTAGGAATCGGTTCAACACTTCTGCACAATCTACACTCACCAGAAACTAATAGGTCAGGATATCTCTGCAATCAGCGATATATTTTGCATATAATTGCCTTCTAAGGTAAAGGAACAACCGTTATTTTTTATTTTTAGTTTTCAACATCGATTTTCACAAGATTTTGAGTTATAAATTTTCTCTCCTTCTTTCCCCCATCCCCACCCCAAAACAGCCTACTGAATACCCCTTCCCCCAATATGCTCTTATATCCTCCCCCATCCCCTCTCTAACCTTCTAGTAGGGCAAGTTGGAGTTCTGTACTGCAGTGCCTGTATATCTTATTTCCCAGTTGCATGTAAAAAGAAATCAATTTTTTTAAACATGTGTTTTTAAAACTTCGATTTTCAGATTCTTTCCCTTCTTCCCTCCTCACCCAGCCCCACTGGGAAGATACGCAGTTCAACATAGGTTGTACATGTGTAGTTACGCAAAACATTTCCATAATAGATATGTTGTGAAAGACTAATCCCATCCATCCCCCCCCACTTATTCTATTTTCTTCTTTGACCCTGTCCCTTTTCAAAAGTGTTTGCTTCTAACTACCCTCCCCCCAATCTGCCCTCCCTTCTATCAACCCCCTCTTATCCCTTTTCCCCCTTCTTTCCTGTAGGGTAAGATACCCAATTGAGTGTGTATGTTATCCCCTCCTTAAGCCAAATTCAGTGAGATTATGGAACAACCCTTATCTTTTAACCAATGACCTAAAATATTATCTTCTCTTCATTCTTCTGCTGGACTGAAGGAAAATCTAGAGGCTAGCTACTTTGAAAGTTAGACCTTGGCTGTTGCCTTCTCCCAAAAGGCAGGAATCTCAGAACTCTGGAGCTGCCCCCTCTCCTACTTCAAAACAGTATTCATCCATCAATAATCTGTAGCAGTTTAGCAATGGTACATGACATACTGTTGGGTGGCCCCATTTTCCAATCTATAATGCTCTCTGCAGGTCTACAATCAGTACAGCCCCCAAAACATGTCTTCATCATTCTGCTAAACTGAAGAATATCTGGGACTGCCTACTTTCCAATTCAGTTCCTAAGTCTTGTGTTCCATTAAGGGAGGGAATACCTCCCAAGAGAGCTGTCCATCCCTTTAGAACAACATCCATCCAGTGAACTGAACCACTTCTCTGCAGCCCTGAGCCTGGTATTTCTCAAAGGACCTTTGAAAGCACTTTTGCTCCGACTGGGTTTCCAGCTTAGAATGTGATCACACTGAAATAGCATTTTGATTTTTCTTCTTTACACTGATCTTCTTCCACCAGGTGAGAGGTCAAAGGACATCCTAGCTTTAGATGGGGCTTCATTCTCCTGCTTGAACATTGGCTGTTCTTAGCATTGAGTTGGCTGTTAGCAGTTGCAGACTCATAGAAACAGGTCTGCATGGCAGTTTCTGAGGTATTCTCTGCTTGATAGGGTGCTGTCTTCCTGCTGCTCCAAGATCACGGGGATCTCCCTCACCCTGCCCAATACTATCTGTTCCCACAACATCTTAATATAATTATGAGCAATTGTGTGTGCTCCTTTCCAGGAGATTCTGATGCTTCTACTTGGTAGAGCTCTTGTTGGTACATGGTATTGTCTTCAAAGCCCCATAAATGTCTTTAATAGTAGGCAAAGGAGATCATCTCCTTTCCCTTGGTGTTCACCTACAATCATGTGCCCTCTGAAGTTCTGCTAATCTTGAGTTACCTGCTGTGATTGGAATTCATTGGGAGAGGTGTCCTATGTGTTAACCTGGTCCCTTCTTCTCAGGGTTCACTGACAGCCTTATTTCCTACAAGCCTCTGCTATTGCTGAGATTCTAGGTGGGACTGATTCATTGGGAGAGGAGTCCTATTGTGACCCTGGGCTTTCTAACTTGGCTCCTGGCCCAGCTCCAGTCTCTACTTTCTTCTGTTTAACAGTGGTCACTCCTTCACTTCCCTGGTTATGCCAGTGTTACTATTGCTGATATATCTGTTGACCAAGAATGGAGAAGGCTGTTCCTCTTCTTCTTTCTCTTCCTGGGGCTCATAGCCCTTCTCCTCTTACCCTGGCCTGAGGTCCCCACTTAAGGCGTCACTTATACTTAGTGTTCTCCTTGTAGCTGCTCTTTCTATTTACTTCCAGAAGCCTCAGGCCTTAGCCTACCCAGGAATTGGGTGGGAAGGTGATGCTTCTCTGCTGGATGAAGGCTGGGCCTTGCCTTTGTCTGGCTCCTGCCTCTGAAAAACTCCATTTAATGAGTGGCTCTGTATTTGTTAAAGGAAACTTACATGCACCCTTTCTTCATACCTGCTCCCCTGTCTACTCTGAGGCAGAGAAAAATAAGCTAGTTGACTAAATACATTTAGAAAATCAAAAGAATTGGCACTAAAACCCCAGTTTTGTTGTTTTTTTTTCTTTTCTGTGTCAAGCAAGGATGAAGCCAAATAATTCATTGGTTATTCCCTCAGAAGATTTGTTCCAATCAGCTGTGTCTTGAATTAATCTCTGATATTTTAAAAATACTGAATTATGTAGCTACCTTTGTAATATCCCTCAGGAAGGACTAAAATCATGCATATACACAAGTGAACAGGGCGTGATTCAGATGAACCTGCTACAATCTTCTTCAATCTCCTCTACAAAAACTCTTGCTTGGCATTCCTTGACTTAACTAAAACTGGTCTCTGCAACTTTACTAGTGATCTCATTGCCAAATCGAAAGGCCCTTCCTTAGTCCTCATCTGCCTCTAGCTCTCTGTTGACCACCTACTCTTCCCTCCTGCCTGATCAGTCCTCAGCATCCTTTGCAGGTTCTCCCATCTCCTATTTTCCAGCTGTGGCTATCCTTCAAGGCTGGCCTCTATACTCACTCACATGCTTAGTTCATCATTCATGTGGGTTTAATTTTCTCTATGCAGGTTATTATGGGATAGAATGGAAAATCACTTGTTAAACACTTGCTTTATGCCAAACACTACAAAGTCATGGTAATACCAAGATAAAGGCTCCATCATCAGAGCTCCCATTCTGATTGGAGAAGATGATCCAGGCAAAAGAGTTTAGCTTTAGGGCATGTTGAAAGGTCTAGTGGTCATTAGGGTTCAGTGGCAGGCTTGATGGCAAGACCTGGAGGAGGGCAGGTAGGGGGTATTTGGGTTGCTTTATTGGAAAGAGGAGATCCTAATGGGACCTGGGGCTTTGGGGAATTGGAGTGGTTCTAGGCCTAGGGTCTGTTGGCCGTTTTGGAAGTTTGGGGAAGTTGAAGCATTGCCATCTAGAAATCTGGAGTGCCTAGCGGGTTGAGGGAACTCCAGGAATCTTCTGAAACCCACATGGCCCATCCAGAGCCCAGAACTGACATGGACCATAGACCACAGATTTAAGAAGTTCTTCATAGGCACTAACATAGTAATAATGTACTGCTCCCTCCTGCCCCAATGCTCAGCAGTATTCCACATCATCTGCTTATGTGAAATCATGGGTCACTTTCGTTTCCACCTGTTGCCCTGGTGGAACTTTGTACCTGAGGTCGTGGGAATGCTAGTTTAGTCAATGGCTCTGATTTTCTCCTTAAAGTCTTTGCTTCTTCAGTAGAAGGGCCAAAGCTAGGTAGTGAGTCCCTTTTCTTCCTCCAGTGGTCATTCCTAGCAAGCACATCACCAGAGTTTCCTTCATGGGTCATTGGCATCTGTGCTGATACTGAGTTTCGAGGTAGGATTATGTTGGTTCTGGCTAGAAGAGCCTTCTTTGCCTGCCTTGTCTTTATTTCTGCTGGATAAGAGCCCAGCTATTGCTCCAGCCCTAATTCTAGATATCTTCCTAAGGTTGCTTTGAAGACTCTGTTTGCCAGTGACAGGCAGGGCCCTAAAGGCTGCAACTGTGTCCTCCTCCTCCAGCTGCCCCAGGAATTTGGACCTGAGTACTCTCTGGGGTCGGCTTAGAGCACGGTTGGGGAAGCTGCAGCCTCAAGGTCACATGTGGCCCACTAGGTCCTTCAGTGTGACCTTTTGACCAGTCCAAGTTTTTTTTTGTGTGAAGTTTGGCTTTGGTCAAAGGGCTTCACCCAAGGACATAGAGGGCCACATGTGGCGTCCTAGCCACAGGTTCCCTACCCCTGGCTTAGACCCTGCCCCAGGTTATATGAAAGGTTGACTTTCACCTGGTACAGCCTTTACCTCCACCTACTTAACCCTTGCTGCTCCAGTTGTGGATCAGGCTTCACCTTTTCTGCCTACGATCAGTTCTCATCTTCGGAGACCTGATTTTGGCTGCCAGTGACCTTGTGTCCAAGCAGCTGGACCTGGGGTCCTAGTAGATGACTAGAGGGAAGTGTAGCTGGAGTTGAGCCCCAGAGGCCCCTTTTCCCTCCTGTTACTATTGCTACTCTGGGCAATAGTGGCAGGCCTGTGGTCCTGCCAGGTCACCAGTGATGAAGGAAAAGCATCCTATAAGTCAATCCATGTTGGTGGCTAATGATACTTAAAGGCTTTGCTATTGAGTTCAAGCAGGAGCCTGAACCTGGGACTAATCTGTTTAAAGTCCATCTTATGAAGTGCCATAAGTAGTAACCAAGCATTGTTTGCTAGTGCTACCAAATGCCAGATTGTAGTCAGACCAATGACATGCTGCCCATATATGTAAGGACTAGAATAGTAATAGGTGCTAGAAATCGTATTATCCAATCAGGAGAGCTCACATTTCTGCGGTGAGTACTTTAGGGTTTTCAAAGTGTTTTCCAAATGTTATCTCTCCTGGTCAGTACCCCAGCCTTTCAAGGAGAACTATTTTTCCCATTTTACAGATAAAGAAACTAAGGGTGAGAGAGGGTTAGGGATCTGCCCAGTGACACAACTGTATTGAAAGAATTTGCTGGATGAAAAGGAGACTTGGGGAAATCGTGCTAGCTTCCTTCAAATTCTCTGAGGGCTCTCAGGTAAAAACAGGACTTTGTCTTTTTGGTCTCAGAGAATAGAAATGGGGGTGGGGTGGGATGGGTGGAAGTTACCAAGAGGGAAAGTTAGGCTGGATGTTAGGATTGGTCCCCATGGGAAGCCACGACTTCTCCCCCTTGGGGTATGTGTGCTGCAATTAGGGATATTGAAAAGAGAAGTCCTGTTCCATTAAAGCAGTGGTTCTCAACCTGTGGGTTATGTTCAATTTATAACAATGAAAATACATCCTGCATATCAGATATTTACATAACAATTCACAACAGCAGCAAAATTACAGTTATGAAGTAGCAACGAAAATAATTTTATGGTTGGGGGTCACCACGACATGAAGAACTGTATTAAAGGGTTGCGACATTAGGAAGGTTGAGAACCACTGCACTATAGATTAGGCTAGATGGTGGCCCATGTCTCCCTCCTGTTCTTATTGTGGGGCTCAAATCACAGGACCTTTCCCTCTTCCTGTCAAAATATGTGAGAAGAACACATGCACGCCCTCATGCATGCATACACTTGCACATTTCTCTTGAAATCCTAGACATAAATAGTGGGAAAAGTATTTTACATATTTTAAAATACTGTTAAATTTTCTCTTGAAATGTTGATGAATATTCTTTCTTATACAGGGGGTGCTGTCTTCTTTTAAACAACTCTAATGTAAGCTGAGATTGTCATAGTTCTGAACTTGGCATCAGGTTTCCATTCGTTTTGCTGTAGCTGCTGAAGGCCAACTGATGCACAGTGCCACATGCCAGGTTCTGGGTAGAATTAAAACAGTGAGTCCTGGCTCTCGAGGAGCTGCTGTTTGAGCGAAAGAAAAGAGGATGGTAAAATATATCATCCCAATTAGAAAAGGAAAAAGAACCAAAAGACTTGGATACAACTCAGAACATGGGCTCCTAGCTATTAAAAATATTGTCTTTAAGAAGGGACTGGAAAGGTGCCAGATACAGTGAGCACCAAGGAACATCAGAAAAAAATTAGATCGACTGTCTTTGGAAAGTAAATGACTGACCTGGGAATTCCTCCAGAATGAACTCTCACAGTGTAGTTAGCTTATCAATAGCAAAGGGTGAAAACAACCCCAACTTGAAAAAAAAATAAAGAGAAGACACTGGATACAGTTAAAGCAATTATATCTTGATCCGTTTATAAACAAGCTTTTGCCACTGAAAGCTAGACAACAGATGAGAATGAAGACTTTGATTCTGGTTATCACCATTTTTTAGAGAAGTGGAATCAACAGACAATTACTAGTGACCCAGGAACAACTAGAATATCACCGCCAATCTGGAAGGTGTCATCCCTAGAGTCGAAAGGTAAGGGATTCCTTATAGATACTAAGCAATATAGATAATAAAACCTTCTAGATAATAAGGTTTTCCCAACATTATTCATTTTGGATGATGCTATGTGATGAAATTAAGCTCTAAAATGCTATAGGGTTTTCTTATTGCAATCCACACAGTCTGCTTAAGAAAGACTGACCCAGCAGTCCACCCAGAAAAAAGCCAAGTATATTAAGAATGTATGTTGTCCAAGTTATGATCTTAAGTCAGAGCTCAAGCTCACTGAGCTAATCTGTCAGTGGCAGAGATCAGGGACAGTATTGTAGATGGACAGTAAGTTGGTCCCAGAATTGAAGAAGAGTTCGTTGGTTGGTTGGGCCACGTTGCATTTGTAGGTGACCCAAAGGCCAATGGAGACATTCATGGTGGGTGAAAGTAGCCTCTCTATTCCTAGTTGAGTCACCCACAATTTTGATTCTTCTGAGCGTATGGTGTTCTATCATTCATGCCGTTGCTGGGGAAATAGTGGTTTTAAAGAGAGGACACTCCAAGGGTAGTAAATTTCCTAGGCCCATTGTACAATTTCCCAAATGAAGTCCAGCATGTCAGTATAATTGCGTAGGTTGCTATATAAAATGAGTCAATGCACCATCTGTAAAGGTGTTATGCTGAAGTGGAGTGATTACAGCTGGGAACGAAAGATGTCAAGGGGCCGAAATGATGTCAGCTGAGCTTATGGAACTATAAGCTCCCAAACACCCAGCCAGATGTGAATTCTGATGTTTTTGCTTTACTTATTTTTAATTTTTACATGAGACAAGTGTTTGGGAGAGACCAAAAAAGGCAGCCTGAGAAATTCTGAGGCCTGAATCATAATTCTACCATTTTATGGTGGAGTCTCAGATGCAAAACAAAAATGCCCATTGTGTATGTGTGTATATATATATATATATATATATATATATATATATATATATATATACATATATATCTATGTTTATACATAAATGACCAGTTCAGAGATTGAGTATAGTGCTTACCATGATTCACCATTCATAACACTATTTTTAATGGAAGTTTTTGTAGTAAAATAATGTCTTTTGTCCTTCTAGGTTTTCTCTCATTATTTTTATTTCATGGTATGCAGCAGTGAAGGTGTTTCTTCATTTTTTTCTGACATCCAAAAGACCTTTAAATGCTAACTTCAAACACACATTCAAATGTTTGGGTTTCAGAATTCTTCAGAAATGTCCAATTTCCCTGGCAATATTTCTGTTACATTGAATATACCTATATTTGCCACATTCACAAGCTCACTTGTCAACCTCAGCAGATGGCCAAAAAAGTTTCAAACATTTCTCCACCAAATCGGGTTTTTTACACATCCAGTTTATGTCACCATAGGTCATTAATTGCCTATCCTTTGAACTCCCCTCTAAGACATTAGATATGTACAGAAATGCCATATGAGAAAATTCATCATCAGAAGTAGATCTCCAAAAGGAAAAATGTTCTTGTACGGTATGCTTCATTCTTTTTATGCTCTTCCCACTTGACTTTCTTGGAAAGAACTATAGCAGTAATTAATAGTAAATAGAATTCTTCACAACCATATGAACAACAGATGTTTGTCGTTTATAGTACAATACTCAGGAAAAGCTTAACTCTGACAACTCTGTAGATGGTGACACATAACATGCATGTCATACAGGAAAGGATGTTCAGTAAATGAATGAATGAAGCATTTATTAAGTGCCAACTGTGTGCCAAGGTCTAGGAGTACAAATACAAAAGTAAGATATTTACTGCTTTGTAGGAGTTCACATTCTGATGGGGGAGACAATTAGAGCATCTGGTAATATGTATTTCTATCCCTATATTATAGAGCTTTCCTCGATGCCATTTTGAGGTTAGAGAATTGCTAGCATAAAGAGCTCACTTAGTATATGTGATAATCAGTAAATGTACCATGACATTTTAGAAACTTGTGTCAGTTCAGTAATCAGGTTTCCTACTTAGTTTCCTAGAAATGACCGTCAAGACATTGGATCCAGTCACCAAGAGCATCTGTGGCCAAGAGCATTCACGTGGTCAGTGCATAGGATTCATGAGACAAAGATACCAAATTTGAACCCTTCGAGATTCCCTCTTTTTTTAACACCATTGTTTTCTTTGTAGTTCTGTGTGGTAACAAACCATGGAGCACCCAATCTCTGCAAAGGGCAAGGAAGAGGGACATGATAAATGTAACTAGACTATTCCATAGTTCTCATGATGACGTAAAGGTAAGAACTGGTATAAGACCTCTCTCCCAGGAGCTGGGGAGGTCATCCCGTGAGAGTGATGATGGGAGAAAGCCTGAGTCACACATTGAAACCCAGGGAATAGTCACAGACCTAGCAGAAGACCTCTTTACATTGGTTAGGTCTCTAGAAAGGATTTAGCAGAGGTCAGGGACAAGGATTGTATAGGTATATATGGCATAACTTATTATATGGCAAAACTGAATTGTAATCTATACCAGTGGGAGAAATTTCCATGTCATTAAGATTGCAGCTCCACTGGAGGACTGAAAGCTAGACTATTTCATTTGAGCACTAGAGCCCATCTCTTACCCTTGGCTATCATCCAGCTAATCTGTCCTCTTGGCCACAAACGGGGCTGAGTAGGAGAGGGAAGATGAATTAACACAAAGTTAGCTCCAATATTGACGAAAAGAAAGAGTTAGCCTTTTTCCTTTCATTCACCAATCATCTTTGATATAGCTACTCCTCCACTGGACAAAGGGATCAATAGTGTCTTCCTCAGTGACAAATCTGGACACCTTGAACTTGAGATGGACCCTCACAAAGAACTTGCCTTAGCCATGAATAGGTTAGTAATGTTTTATTCCTTTTGTGCATTTATAATATCCCAATTCTATTGTATTTACCACTCCATGCATACAGATAGCTAACATTTATATAGATTTACTGTACTTTTCTTTGTATGTCTGTATTTCTTAGTTGTATATTTTTGTATTATCTCATTACCACATACTAGATTATAATAATAGTTAATATTTTTATAATGTTTGCTGAGGTATCAAACTTAGGTGAGGCAGGGAGGGAGGGGTAGCTTGCAAAACTCCTAAGTGTGGAAGAACCAGATTAAAATTTCAATGAGAAATGGTTAACAAAATAAATATAAATACAAGAGAACATAGAAAATGTTAATTTGTGGTTTTCTAAGTCAGTATGTGGCCAGCAGGGATCCATCCATTTCTCTTTGGGTTGGACACTACTGCTTTAAAGTTGGCAAAACGGTATCTCTCTCTCTCTCTCTCTCTCTCTCTCTCTCTCTCTCTCTCTCTCTCTCTGTATGTGTGTGTGTATATATGCATATATATATATATACATATAGAGAGAGAGTGTGTGTATTTGATCTTCTCAACAGCTCTGTGAGGCAGATGATATATTATCTCCATTTTACATACAAGGAGTCTTATGATTCAGAGTTGTTAAGTATTTTGTTTAGGATCCCACAGGTGACAAGTATCCAAGACAGGATTCAAACCCACGTCTTCTTGACTCCCAGTCCTACGTTCCTGTGCTGTTAGAAAGTAGGCAACATGGCTTATTTAATTTGAAGAATGTAGAACATGAGGCTCATTGAGTGAAATGACTTAGTCCCAGGCAGCCAGACTAGTTTATGTTGTGGCCAGGAAGATAATCCAGCTTTCTTGGCTCGAAGTCCAGTGGCAACATTTGACTTACTCCATGAACTGTTTTTTCTTTAAATTGATCGCCCATGTGAAAATGGAAATGTCATAGAGATGGGCTGCTTCCACAGACGTTAACATGCTGGATGTGTTTTTGGAAAATTGGTAAAGAATTTGACTGTTACTAATAATTGTCAACTTTCCTCTTTCATTAAGTACCAACTCTGTTCTAGTCCCTGGGGATATGAAGACAAAAAAACCCAAACAAACCTTGAAACAGTTTCTGCCCTTGCAGAATTTTTACTTTATCTCCTTTCTCCTTTTGGCCATATTTCCAGCCCCAGTTCTCTAGCATCCATACGTACTTCTAGTTTGTGGGTGGAGGAGGAAGATCTTAGGGTAGGAGACCAATAATTGACTCAGTGACTCAGGTTCCTGCCTCTCTGAATTGTGCCAATAGGCCATCTAGTAACTGTTGTCATTCACAGTATCTTATTGTCAGTACTGATGGGAGTGTGGAGGAGCTGGAGGGCAGATGCAGTGGGAATGTCTTTCTGTGGCAGATCACTAACCTCAGGTGAACTAAGAGGGTACAAGATGGCTTGGAGAGGGCAGAGATCAGTTAGGTAATGTGATTGGGGAGGGGGTTAGTGTAACAGTCTCTAAGTTAGGAGATGAGGGGAGCCACAGAGACGGGGGAGACAGAGGAGAGGGGGTAAAAAGAGACAGAGAGCAGAGTGGGGACAGACAGAGAGGGAGAAAGAGATAGACAAAGAGATCGGGAAGGAAAAATTGACCAAATTCAGTGATTGCTGAATGTCAAAGACAGCAGTTTTTGAGGCAGCCCTCCTCAAATAAGTTAGCAAATATAAATGTCCATAAGGAAAGCTCATTTTAGGGAAAAGATGATGAGTAAGGCTTACATAGGTTAAAGCCGGGGTTATGGGACAGACAAGGAAATATCTATCCATTCAACATCTGGAGACACCAGAGCTCAGGCCTAGAACTAGAGATAAGAGATGGCAAATGAATCCATAAGAGTGGATATGTTATCCATTGCAGAGAGTATAAGGAGAGAAGAACAGAGAGATGAAGACTCATGTTCAAGATGCTGGTAGTTAGGCAGGAGGGAGAGGAACCAGCAAAAAAAAGTGGAGGGAAAGGAATAAGTATCTATTAAGGCCCTGTGCTAAATACTTTATGCATTTAATCCCATTTAATCCTCAACTCTGCAAGGTAGGTGCAGTTATTTTCATCATTTTACAGTTGAGGAAACTGAAGCAGAGGGGAAATGATTTTCCCAGGGTCACACAGGTAGAAAGTATCTGTGGTCAGATTTGAACTCAGGTCTTTCTGACTCTAAGCCTACAGTTTGATTGCCCTGCACCACCTAGCAGGACTCATTAAAGGAACAGTCAGAGAGGTAGGAGAAAAGTTGGGATAGTGCAGTTTTCTAGAGTTAAAGGGAAGACAGAATTTCAAGAAAGCAGGTGATTTATTGCTGTCAAAAACTCCTTGGAGTTTTAGGAAGAAGAGGAATGAGTGGTCGATTCTTGGCTACATGGGAATAAGTATTGACCCTAAAGTCAGAAGATCTGATGGTTAGCCCCTGTGTGACCTGGAGCATGACACTCCCCTCTGTGGGCCTGAGTTTCCATCATTATAAAAAGAAAGGATTTGTCTAGATTAGTGCTTCTTGAACTGTGGGCATCATGCCCCACAATTTGAGAAGTGCTGAAGGGGTCATGAATGAAAAAAGTTTCCAAATCCAAATCCCTGGGCTGGTTGACTTGGAGGTCCTCTCTGGCTCTAATGCTGTAATCCTGTATTCCTGTGAGTTAGCAAACCAAAGGTTTACTGGATACCCTTCCATAGTGCAGTTTCAGTAGCGTGAACAGTAGGAACAGGAGCTCCATTTCAAGGGATTACAGAAGAAGCGGATGGTGACAAAGTGGGGGCAGTGAGTGAATGGGGAGAAACAGGATGGTGGGGTGGGGTGGAGGTGAGAGGGAGCACAGTCACAGAAAGTGTTGGGGCTGCCTTAGTTTCTTCTTTTGTTTTTCAACATAGAAGACACTTGTGCATTGCTAACAGGGAGAGGAACAAGGAACTAGAAAAGATGGAGAGATTGAAGATGGTAGAGAGGGCAAAGGCCTACAGGAAGAAGTCAGAAGGGGTATGCTATCCAGATCATAGCTGAAAGGATTCACCTTGGGAGGGAGCAAGAATTTGTATGTGTGTATGCACATGTGTGTACATGGTATGTGCACATGTGTGCATGTGCATGGTGTGTGTACATGCATATGGTATGTGCACATGCATGTGTGTGGTGTGTGTCAGGCAGGATGTGCATGTGTGGTATGTGCACATGCATGTATGTACGGTATTGTACTGCATGTGTATAGTATATGCATTGTGTTGTATGTGTGTGTATTGTGTCTGCATGTGCATGTGTCTGGTATTGCACATGCATGTGTGTGGTGTGCATGTGTATGGTATGTGCATGTGTGTGTGCGCACACGTATGCACGCTTTGTGTATATGTGTGAATGCTAGAAAAGAACAATAAGAAAGCTCCTGGACACCATCAGTTTCCTCTGTAAAGTAAGCCCTTCGTTGGAAAATGTGGTAGGTCAGGGGAGATTGGGGCCTTGGATAAAGAGAAGAGCAGCCTTAGGTGGTCATGCTGCCTTCATTTCTGTCTGCTATTGTCAGCAGATGCCCACTTAGTACTTTTGTTGTTCACCAAAAAGACATTCTTAG
Organism: Pseudocheirus occidentalis; assembly: GCA_028646575.1. NCBI lineage: Eukaryota > Metazoa > Chordata > Mammalia > Diprotodontia > Pseudocheiridae > Pseudocheirus > Pseudocheirus occidentalis. The sequence continues at coordinate 15,035,138 of CM053602.1, forward strand.
TCATTTTTTTTCTCCAATACAAATATTTTTGTCAACAGTTGTTAATCAGCCTGTGTTTTTCAGGCTTATTTCACCATTAATTCCATTATCTAAAATATATTTTCACAAACCACCTGGTCTTTGCAAGTGTCACGTACACCAATATTTGATGCAAGATAATGAGCATAATCTCAGAGAGATGTGTCCATTGGCAACCGTATTTTAATGATATGAAAAATGCTGGTACTTACTCCCATCAAGCCCAGATGAGCTGAATGTGGTTTTCTCTGAAGGGGGCTCATCTGCATTGTTTTGTTTATATAAAAAAGGGTACATCTCCCAATAACACAAAAGGCCAGAATGAGCATAAGTAGCCCACTTTAAGCTCTCTGAAATTCTGGTATTTGGTGAACAAAGATTTTAGTATACGCAAGGACTGAAGTGTTTTTAGTTCCATACACACATTCGGAGCTTAGGAACAAATAGTCACTAGACCACAGGTGCACAGTTCTGTTCTTTTCGTCTTCTATGCAAGTAGGGAAGCCTGTAAGAGCACTTCTAAATGCATTTGGGAACCTGACCAAGTACTTTAATAATGGTTGGGGTTTGAATGCACTAATGAGATGTTTAATGTAAAAGAAGACAACAAATGCTAATGTGATCAACCTAGGCTCCCAGTGTGACTGGGCCAGAGCAGCAGAGGGACAGGGCTGGGTTGGGGCACAGTGGAGATGAGGGCTGGATCCGATGTCAATGTCAGCGTACTTTGGTGTGAATCCTGCCTCTGCCATTCACTACCTATGTGACTGGAACAAGTTCTTTCATCTTTAATCCTCTCTCTCCCTATGTCCTCTCTCTGTCTCTCTGTCTCTGTCTCTCTCTCTTTCTCTTTCTCTTTCTCTGTCTCTCAGCGGGGGGTTATTAGGTGACCTCTGAAGTCCCTTCCAGATCTAACTTTCTAATGGTTTAATGGCTGCGTAGTCCTAGCCAATATCATGTGCACAGGGTCATAGGAAAAGGGCAGGGAAAGACCTGAATTCAAATCCATCCTTGGATACTTCATTGCTTTCTGTTCATGGCCAAGCACTTAATGTCTTTGGGCTTCAATTTCCTGATCTGTAAAATGGGGAACACAGCAGCTGTAGTTAACTATCTCCCAGAATGATTGGAGGGCCTCAGGGAGACTGGAGGAAAAGTGAAAGCCATCTACTCCACAAGTAGGAAATAGCATTAGGTCTTGTCAGTGCCTCCAGGGGATCCAGTTGTTTCTGATCACTGCCATGGGTGATGAAAATGTAGAAGCTGTTCCAGGGGCAGCTAGGTGGTGCAGTGGATAGAGCCCCAGCCCTGGAGTAAGGAGGACCTGAGTTCAAATGTGGCCTCAGACACTCAGCACAAAACTAGCCGTGTGACCTTGGGCAAGTCACTTAACCCTGATTGTCCTGCCTTCCCCCTTCCAAAAAGCAAAAAAAAAAAGGCATCAGCTCTTCCAGTTCAGTTTGATGCCACCTATAAAATGCTACAATGCCCCCTATCCATCTGCTTCCTTTTCCTCTTTTCAGTCTTTCTTACAAGGGAATCTTTCTGGGAAGGGGACACACTATATTCAAAAAGGAAGGTGATGTGAAAAGTAAAATGTAGGAACAAAAAAGCTAGAATAAACCCAGCTTTCCTCAGCCATTTGGTAATAAATGGACCCCATTGTGGTTCCTTTGGTGTGTGGAGGCTTGCCTGAAGTGGTGCAGTGGTGCTGCTTCTCTGTCTTCTTCCATCTCAGCATTTTGGGTCTCTGGCTTTTGTTTTTTTTTTCCCAGGGTCTGATGATTTATTCACATTGTGTCACTCTGTTAGAAGCTGTTGATTCTCATGCTGGGCCTTTCACATTCCTCTTTAAGAACTTAGGAGCTTTGATTTCTCTATAGTTTTCAGGAATTCTTTTCTTAATCTCCCGATGAATACATTATTCAATAATGGGCTTTTGGCAGTTTTCTTGGGATCTGATCATGTAAGTCTCTGTACGTGTGTGTTGGTATTTTTCTGAACTGTTTGGGCACGTGCTGCTTTCTGACATCTTTTGCAGTGTTGCCACAGACTCGCCTTTTCATGTGTGGATATTTTGTCTCCTAAGTTAAATTGGCAAACTCCTGGAGGACAAGCACCATACTAAGCCTGCTTTAGTTTCTCGGTATTTACTAAGTGAGTACATCTTCGATCTCTTGCTATTTGGCTGTGTTTTCCTCCTGCAGGGTTTTCTTTGTGAGGATTTCTCCCCTTCCCCTTTTTTGTTGGTGTTGTTCCACTTTCTTTGGCAATTTCTTGCTTTTTTTTGACAGGATGAAGAGGAGCCGGGCCTACATGTTCCTCCCTTCACCATCTTGCCTAAAGAGCTATTTCAGTTATGATTGGGCCTTGCACTGGTAAGCATCTTCAGTAGGACTGAGAATTTGTATTCCTTTGGTCTCACCTATTAGGGTCTTATTCTATATGTATGTTTTTTGTTTGTTGGTTTGCAGTAATAATTTATTACTAATGAGAAATTAATAATTCTAGAGTGTTGATGAAGAAAAGTACTGAATCTTGTCTAATCTGCAAAAGCAGGTAAAAATGTAGAAAAATCTTTGTGACCATTACTGCCTGCTGCAGACAGGATCCATGTGGGGTAGAAGGATGCCTGTAATGAAAGCATTCCCCATAGTTTATTTCATCTGTGAGGTCTACCAAGCTATGGTGTTATGCTCAACATAAACAGAAAAGCTGTTAGTGCTGCAAATAGAATCAAACTGGATTTTTTCAGATTTGAAAAGCTGCATTTTTGCAGTATGTTTTCAAAGGTACAAGTGGCATGCTTTTTTTTTCCTGCTAATACCAGCACTGGTATTTGTTTTGTTTTGTTATTAGCTTTATTTATAAAGACGGGTACATTCGTTTTCAGCTTTCTTTAATGATAATCCCTAGCACTTACACAGTGCTGAAAGGTTTGTAAAGCACACAACTATGCTGAGGAGCAGGTGCTATTCTTACTTCTGTTCTACAGATGAGGAAACCGAGGCAAACAGGCTACATAACTCATCTAGGGTCATACAACCAGTACATGTCTGAGGCTAGATTTGAACTCGGATCTTCCTGGCTCCATGTCCAGTACTCTGTCCATTGTACCACCTTACTACTTTAATTTTATTAATCAGTATACAGTCAGCATAAAGGAACACTTTGCCTTGGCATAAAATGATAGCTGGGAACCAGAAGTATTTGGGACATTTGAGTCGGGAACAAGTCTGTCAGCTTGGTCCAGCCTCTACCTGCGGCTTGGCTGTTTGCTTTGTTCTATGCAAAGGGTGAAGTAGGAGCTGAAAGACTCCATTTGTGGTGTCTACAGAGGTCAGCAAACATTTATAGATAAAGAATAGAGTCAACAAGACAACAGCTAGATGAGATCTTTGTAAAGTGCTTTGCGATTTGCCAATCATAAAGTTCTGTATAAATACTAGCTATTACTGTTATTATTAATAATAATATAGGAAGAGAAATAATTGCTGTTGAAGTCTAATGATAACATGCATTGGGCAAAATGGAGTCTGGCAAGGTCTTATTTATTTGCTTCCTTTTGGATCTCTTTCTCTGTCCCGCCTAGACATATGTACGTGTGCATACACATACACTCTTACACACATGCATACATGCATGCATACCTTCTTTCACTCCATAACACAGAAAAGGAGGACAGATTCCATTTCAGATGAATACCTAGCCCAGCAGAGGAGGAAGTTGGGACATTTATCATACTTGGGCTTTATTATGGTTGACAGGGGATGCTGGTGGTGTTACGGTGGACTGAGTATTCGGCCTGGAGTCAGGAAGACTCATCTCCCTGAATTCCATTCTGACCTCAGACACTTACTATCTGTGTGACCCTGAGCAAGTCACTTAACCTTATTTGCCTCAGTTTTCTCCTCTGTAAAATGAACTGGAGAATGCAAATGGCAAACCACTCTGGTATCTTTGCCAAGAAAACCCCAAATGAGGTCACAGAGAATCAGACATGACTTGAATGACTCAATAATGCCAACAAAACGGTGGACACGCTTTTCTTTTCTCTCTGTTATAGAATTGCTGTTTTGGGAGAGATCATTTGACTTGTGGTGGATCTGAATCCATTTAGTCCTTGGATTCTCATGGAGCAGAATCTTCTGCCATATACTTCCCTGTGCCTCCCACAGGCCTAGAGGAAGCAGCCTGGCATTTCTCTCTGTGGATTCAAAGAGGGAAAGGTTCATCAGACCTGCACTTGCCAAAATCTGATTGACATCAGCATGTGCTCAGGTAGTAGTTATAGAGTTTTGTCAGCATTAAATAATCCCATACTGCATTTGGCCTAATGACCTCTCCCTCTCTCCCTTCCTTCCTAGGGCTGGTTTTTGTTTGTTTCTTTCACACTAGGCAGCAGCTAGACAGATTCTGTGGCTGTTTCTAGTGAGTCGGTGCTGTAGGCATTCAGATTATGTTCCCTCGCTGAGTAGCCCTAGGTCTGGGTCCCACAGTCTAAATTAAGTGGCATCCTTGCTAACATCCCCATTCTTGACTTGAATGAGGACTGTGGGATCAGGATCAGCTCTAAGCAAAACTGCAAAATAGGTGGAAGAAAAGGTCAAATTGACTCTGCTTTTTATCACTGGAGAATCACCACTGGCATCCTACTCATTTACTGGGGCATACAGCATGATCTTCTGAAGACAGCATTTTCTTTTTTAATAGGTCACACAGCTATTAAGTATATGATGTCAGATTTAAACTCTGGTCCTCCCAACTTCCCGGCTGGTGTTTTATTCACTGATCCATCTAGCTGCCCCTAGCACTTTCAACATGTTCTTTTCCTGCTTCAAAGGCTAATCTCATCTCTCCCCCACCCCAACAAACATTTATTAATTATCCACTATGTGCAAAGTTACTAAGCATGTAATGGCAAAAGTAAAGATGAATTCTTGTCCTCAAGGACCTGACATTCTACTGGGATTAAAGAAATAAGTATACACATAATAAGTAGATACATACTCATTTGAGCCTGAAGAGACTACTTCTGTCTTCCACAGGGCTGGGCCTTAAAGAGCTTTTAAGAGGTGGAGGTGAGGAGGAAATATATTATAAGAAAGGGAGCCAGCTTAAATCTCATCAGCTGTCATGGATTCGATTAGTCTTTCTCTGTACCATATTCTCAGATCTTCTCATCTCATCCTAACCTCTCTCTGGACCTTAGAAATCTCAAACTCAGCATGCACCATCCCCAAGCCCTCCCCTTTGCACAGCTTCAGGGTTACCATGGAGAGCACCACCATCATTGAAGTTACAGATCACAACTTTAGTATCAACTCCTCACGTTCTGTCAACTCATATCTTTTGTCTCGTTTCACTTTTTCATGTGTGTCTATTTTGTCTCCTGAATTAGATTGGAAGCTCCTTGAGGGCAGGGACACTGTAGCACAGGGACAGAATACCACAGCACTATGCCTACAATCTGTCTTAGGTTCTTGGTGAATATTGACTGAATGGTTCAATTGAGTAACACACACACACATACATACACACACATAGACACACACTCACATATGTGAGTGTATATATTCTGGTATTAGTGATATTTGTGAAGTTGGAATTGATACTGATCTAATCATTGAGAACAAGGACTGAACTTTCTTCAGTAGCGCCCCAGACTTTTCTAGAAATCCATACAACAAAATGATCGCTCCTCCTTATCTCTGGCTGATTCTTTTAGTGCTGTGAGAATATTAGTGGTTCCTAGTCTGACTTCTTCAGGTCCTAGATTACAGGATTGCTTCTTTGGATCTAGAGGTGACCTCAGAGGTTGCTGTCCAGAAAAAGAGCCTAAGGCACTAACAGGGAAATTATATTTGACATGGCAGAGTTGAGCTTTCGAGCCCTGCACTAGGTATTCTACTCATGCTTCAAGTTGGCTCCATGGGCCACATTTACGGCACTTGCCATACATATGCAGGGAGGGGGCCGTTAATCACCTTTTTCCTCATCTTCCAAAGGAAGCACAGTCTCACTGAATCCATTTGTCTGCTATAGCCAAATTAGATTATTATTTTTTTTCTTACTGAAATAAAACATTTCAAAATGACTATGCTTTGCTGTCAGCCAAGGATGATCACTAAGACCCCAGGATTCAGACCTTTTGAAAGCTTCTTAAAGCTGTTACTACACTGAGGAAATAACAGGGATTATAAACTTCTACCCTGATCATTCCATTCTTAGCTTCAGTCATGAAAAAGTAGACAAGGGAAGGGGTTTAAGTAACCCAGCTTGGAAGGGCTTGCACAAACGTCTGTTTCCTTGACCAGCCACTTCTTTTGAAAAGCCAATTGGTTATTTTATTTGCCAGGCCTCGTCCCTTTCAGGAAGAGCTATTTCTTGAAGCCACAACATTTTTAAACTCTACAAAAATTAGGTTTTTTTGATGCTACAATAAGAAATCCAGTCCCTTGGGCTAAATTTGGGGGGCCTAGATAAATGGCAGAATTTTCCCAGGTGCCTTTTGCCTTTGTTGTATTTTTTAAGACGTCTTTTAACATCTCTGAATTCCAGTGTGCCTGGGAAAACGGGAATTGTAAGAAGAAAGAGAAGTAACAGAGTGTGTTTCCTTTGAGTCTAATGCAGTTTGACATTTTTATTGCTCTTTGGAAACATGATTTGCTGGAACAGTTAGGCCATGCCCAATTTTCTGAGCTCTCCCTTCGCTTCGAGAAGGACTGATGACAAGCCAGCACAAATAAAGGGGCCTTGTGAAAGGTTGATGCTGTCAGCAAGCTGAGGGGGTATTCCTATTATACCGGGTCTACTGAGGGAAGCCGGCTGCTCTTGGGGGAAACTCTCTGCTGCAACTTCTGCAACTTCCCGGATCTTACTGCTACTAAGATTTTACAGAATTCCACAATACGCTGGTTAAAAGAAGGATCATTATTGTCTGGTGATTTCTTATGATTCTTACTTTAAGGGTCAACTGGAATAAGGCAGAAAGAGCCCAGGGAAATATAAGATTCGGATCGACTTCATACGTTCTTCGAGCTGAAAGGGACAGAAGAGACTGACAAGCTCAGCCTTCTAATTTTAATGAAGGCCTAGAGCCATTAAGTGACAATACCCAGTGCCATACAGAGGCAGGATTCTAACCCAGGTCCTTGGAGTCCAGATCCAGCTATTATTTTTTTTATGGTACCATTTCATAATTATAATGGAACTTTCCAGTTCTCAAAGATAGAACAAGGTGATATTTGTTGTTGTTGAGTTGTTCCAAGACTGTTCAACTCTGTAACCCCATTTTGGGGTTTTCTCGACAAAGATACTGAAGTGCTTTGCCATTTGCTTCTCCAGCTCATTTTACAGATGAGGAAGAGGTGATTTGTTAAATTTAGTACAAATATAGGGAATCCTCAAACTCTTAATGAAGTTTAAAGCTTTAATTGCTTAAATGGCACTAAGACTTCTGGGATACCCCATATATGAGGTAGATTTTGGGGAAATCTGAGGGAATTTCAGAGTTGGATAATTTTGAAATTTCAATGGTTGGATTGTTGAATGTGCTCTCTAGCTCGGTATAGTAAGATAGAAATATTGCTCTAACCTAGGCAAATATATAAATCAATTAATTTTCGAAATAAGATCTGATATCTAAAGTACTTAAAGAATGTTGAAGAATGTATGAATTGGTTGGTTAATAAGGGGTATATTGTCTCTAATTCTGATCTCTGCAAATTAATCTTCAACTGGATAAATAATTTAATTGCTTTTATGTAAATGTACTAAAATATTTTTACTTTTTTTGCCTTGCTTTCCTACTTCCAAGTGATCATTGAGGAAAAAAAAAAACTTTTCAGTGACTTTTAACCTGCAAGTGAAAGTTCAGCCTCAGGCCTCTGTCCTATTCATATGCAAACATTCCTAAATAACCCAGTGATTTTCTCTTTCTGCCTGTCTGTCTTTCTTGCTCATGTGATGAAAACAATGGCTACTACTTTGGGGCTACCAGAATGTATTGGGTTTTGTACATGGCAATGCTTTGTCAGCTTAGTTCATGTCATGTGTGTATGGTATAATTTAATTTTATTAAACTGTTAAATATTATTAAAATAATTATTAGACTTTCCACTGACTCCGACTAGTTTCTCACACCCCCCTTCAGTTAGTTCAAGTTCCACGTACTCTGAACGTACACAGGAAAGATTTCTGTACCGCTTGGGCACTACAGAGTTTTTGTCCTGTTTTGACATTTTTAAACTGATCATCCCGTGGTCTTGAAGACCAAAGGAGTGAAAACAAGATGATTATTTCATATGTCATCACAGTTTTTCAACTTAAATTCTTTTAAAAGGCTTGATTGATCTTCCTCTCTCGCCGGGCTTAGAAGTGCAGTGGTTGCTTACAGACCCAATCCCACTACTTTGTTTACAACTGTGGACTGGTTCACCCCTCCTCAGGCAACCTGGTGGCCCTACCCCTCTCCCCACTCCAAATCCCAAAGACTCACCATATTGGTGCCAGGTTTAATTAATGCAGAAGTCAGATTAATTTAGCCCACCACAGCATGAAACACCTGAGCTCTGGAGAGCCACCAGCCTCAGCCTCCCTGGTAGCAGGTCTGTTGGCATGCCACATCCAGCCACACATCATCAAATTACCATGATCCTAAAGCCTACATCGGGACCAAAGATGGATGCAGTTTCCATGGAGTGGCTAACATCCTTCCACAATCACACTGAATGGATAAAAATTCTGACTTAGTTTTTCTTTCCCCTTTCCACATTTTTATTGAGAGTTCAATCATTCTAGGTAAAGGAAATGTGATCCCCAGATCTAAGTTGTGTGAAAGGCTTAATCAGACCCTCATTTGTCAGGGCAGCCTAATTTCACATCAGGATAACTGGGATAGACTAGAGACTGCTGAACCAGTGAGCCAGTTATGTTTCCAGTTTCAGCACTTATACCTCAGAATTAGGTAGATACTATGTGATTTTTAGCTTGATTATTGTGTTGGTGATTGTTTAGACTTGAGAAAGCAATGAAGAAAATGTTAGTAATTCTTATGTTGTGTATACATCCCCTCACCCCCAGCTGGTTGTTAAACATTTACCAGCACATACCTGTTTAGATGTATGGGAAGAACCTGAGAAATATCGTAGTTAAGTTCAAGGTAGCGTCTAATATTCTAGAGTTTAGTACAAGGTTCTTAGAACTTAAAAATTTATTTTGATAAACATATTTTGAAATAATTGGTTTCCTTTGTGTATTTTATGCATTTAAAAATAATGATTTTGAGAAAGGTTATGTGGAGGACTCTGAAACACAGAAGGTTAAGAATTCCTAGTTTGGGGCAGCTAGGTGGTGCAGTGAATAGAGTAGCAGTCCTGGAGTCAGGAGGACCTTAGTTCAAATCCAGCCTCAGACACTTGACATACTTAATAGCTGTGTGACTTTGGGCAAGTCACTTAACCCCGATTGCCCTCCAAAAAGCAAAAAAAAAATTTTTAAACAAAGAATTCCTAGTTTAGTACTTGAGTTCCAAGCTAATCTGTAAGGTGATAGGCGTGTACTTTTCTACTTCATAGATGAAAGATTTCACTATTTTTCTAAGATGGGAGATTTAGTTTTGTGGCCTTCTTTAACTCCTGCTAAGAACAATGAATAGTGCATGAAAGCAACCAAGACTTGTGTGCTTTTCCCTATCTTCCCCTGTAAATAATTTTTCCTGTCATTCACTAATTAAACAAAAGTAAACAAAAAAATACCTCAAAGGGGTTTTTCCTCTTCCACTTTCTCCTAACTTAAATTTGGAATGAAAGAGGCCCACCTACAGTAGGGAGGCGGTTGAAATGACCATTGTATGATAGATTTTCGTTGTCATCCATTCTAAAAAACTCTACTTCAAAATACACTTCTCAGCATTTTTTGTGAATTTGTGGAAATGCCTGTTAGTTAGCATAGGGTGGGGTACAAGAGAGGAGACTCTCCATTTCTCACAGTCAAGGAATGCCAGGCATTTCTTTCCTGGAGTGAATCCAAGAATATCAGTATCAAAGAATATCTTGTTCAATGTGACTGCTTCTTCCTTAGCTAATTATGGAGCTCAAAACCAGAGAGCTGCTTTGGACTACTTACACTTGAAATTTGGCTGGGATTGAATAAATGATTCCTTTACCTGTCCTGAAATGTATAGGGTTCCACAAGAAAGATATCAGTTCTTCCTCACCCACTTACAATTCGATTCTCTGTTTCAGGGATAAAATACCAGCCAAGTCATCTGGTTGACCATGGTGCTACCCACCAATGGACAGAAGATGAAGCTGGCTCCCACCTTCAGAAGGAGGTGAACCTCTCTCTTCCCTCCCTTGCCCGCACTCAATACAGTCTGGGTCTGTGTGAGCTCATTGCTACAGTAAAACTGGCCACTTGAGGGATACCAGTGTATATAAAAATGGTGACTGCAATAGGAAAAAGCTTTGCATGAACCCAAAGGGGTGCCAGAGAATGTGAAGGCTCGAGGGACAGTCTTCCTTGCTCCATGAGCTGCTGAGCTGAGCATTAAAAAGCCAACAGACTTTCAGAGAGTAACCAAATTGTTTTGTAAAATGAAAGAATAGTCGTGGAAGATAGAATCTTCTATTTGTACATTTTGCTTGCATTTTGTTACAGTAATTGGCCGTTATTTCTTGGCAAGCAGGAGCTGTGCAGTTTGTGAATATATTTATCCAATTTCCAGTAGAGGAATAGAAATGAGTATGAATTGGCAATAGCAATCCCAAATGAACATAACGAAGTGTGACTAATGCCATGCGTTTTCCACTGAGAAATTATTAATTACATTCAAGATGCTCTACTGCCCTGTGGCCTTTGAATGTCTGGATCAAGTCAAAATATAGTTATTCAATCACCCCACTAAAATTGTCAAGTATGAATGATACAAGCTTGGCCATCCCAGGTCCAAGCTGGGCCCTTTTTCTTTATGAAAGTTATCTTCTTGCCAGACACCAGCACGATGTTTTATAGGATGGGAATAATGGGCCCAGCTGCTGGGCCTCATGCAGTCATTAGAAGGACCTTCTATAGTAACAGTAGCTAACATTTAGATAGCATTTAGTATTTGCCAGGCGCCATGCTAATTGTTTTCCAATGATTACCTTATTTGATTCTCACAACAACCCTAGGAGGTAGGTGCAATTATTATCCCTGCTTTGCAGGTGGCAAAACTGAGACAAAGGTAAAGTGACTTGGCCCAGGTGGCTAGGTGGCACAGTGAATAGAGCACCAGCCCTGGAGTCAGGAGGACCTGAGTTCAAATCCGGCCTGAGACACTTAACACAAAAACTAGCCGTGTGACCTTGGACAAGTCACTTAAACCCCAACTGCCCTCCAAAAAAGTGACTTGGTCCAAGGTCACACAGCCAGGAAGTAGCAGAACTTGAGTCCTCCTGACTCCAACCCTGGTCCTGTATCCACTGTGTCACCTTGCTGCCTGTACACCATGTGAGAAGAGGTCCGTAAAAACTTTTTGAAAACTCTCAGATGCTGCACAGATATAAGGTGAAAAGAGAATGCTGAAAAATTAAGATAATCAACTGTAGAAGCCAAACTACCATAATAGATTTTTTCCTCTAGTTCTTCTATTCATATAACAGAATCCCTGTACCTACAGAAAGACCACAGTGGTAAGATCACATTAGGGAAATGTAAAGGAAAAATCCAAAGAGAATAATTCCTTCAGAATTACAGTGGAGCAAGTAGAAGCTAATGACTTTTGAGAAACCAAGATACTATTAAACAGTTACAAAGAAATGAAAAAATAGAAAGCAATGTGAAATATCTCCTTGAAAAAACCACTGACCTGGAAAATAGATCCAGGAGAGGCAATTTGAAAATTATTGGTCTACCTGAAACACA
>CM053602.1:15047562-15071001 GCA_028646575.1 Pseudocheirus occidentalis
GGAGAGACAAAATGGGATTAATCATCCCATAGAGAAGAGGCAAGGGATAACTATTACAACTTTACTTTCAATTACTCTCATTGAATTTGATTTAGGGAAGAAATGGCATAAACTCTAAATTGGGCATCATGCCACACAGGAGAGTAGGGGGCATGAAGAGGAGAGGGGGGATGACGCAGGGGAGGGCAGGGTCTGGGAGAGGGATGCTGGAAGCACACACTTCAGTAAACGGACAGGGACAGGGTAGAGAACAGAACAAGGCAGGGGAGGGATAGGAAAGATAGGAAGGAGAGACAGATGATCACTGACACAATGTCAACTATGAAGATGTCCTGTATAATCACACATCCATAGCCTGTATTGAACTGAGTGTCCTTCCAGTGGGGGTGGGTGACAAGGGTGGAATCGAAAGAATCTAGAATTTAAATTCTGCAATACCTGCAACTAGGAATTAAGATATACAGGGGCTGGGATAGGGAGACCCTCCCAGACCTACCAGAATAAAAGAGAGCAGAGCAGGGGAGGGTCTTTACAGTGGGATTGCTGTTTTAGGATTGGGGCAGGAGCAAGACAGGGAGAAAATGTGTAATTCAAAAATGTAATGAAAATAAATAATGCAAACAAGAAAACAAATAAAAACTAATTTTAAAAAAATCCATCACTTAGGTTCCTAAGTGGTGAAACAAATGAATCCTTTGCTCTGTATCTTCAGCATAAAGATAAAGAAAAGAAATATAACATGCTCTCGTGGCCATATATTTATGTGCCTATATTTATTACAAATGTTGCATGGAGGAGGATAAAACTTTGGACTACTTAGATTGAAATCAAGCAAATATGTGAGGCCCCCTTTTTATTTTGGGAGGTCTGGATCTGCGGTTTCACTGGTATAGAAAACTCCCCATCTCATTGGAGATGACCAACTAGCCTGTAACTTCAACAGTCTTAGGTACCTTGGGCACAGGGAGCTTAAATAACATAACACCCAGGGTTACCTAGGTAGAACTTGAACCCAGATCTTCTTGATTCAAAGCCTGGTCCTCTTTCCACTCTACCTTGCTGTTTTTCACATGATCTATATGCCTTGAAATTTCATTTTAATTAAAAAGACGATTTGGGCTGATGAAGCTCTGATAAGTATTATATAATCCATGTATAGAGGGAACATTCTATAGTCATCTATTACTGAGTTTAGTGAGAACCCTGCTAAGTGCTTACTGCTCTTCCCTCCCATTACGTTGCTTTTAATTGTGTCTATTTATTTATATGTGTAAATGTGGTACATTTGTCTTCCCATATAGAATGGAAGGCTCTCCTTGAGGATGGACACAGTTCTGTTTTTATCTTTGTATACTCAGAACCTAGCAAAGGGCCTGGCATGTGTAGCAGGTGTTTAATAAATGCTGGTTGATTGATTACTAATGAAGTTTATGTTGAAAGTAACAATGGTAATGTTTTTGGAGATACCTTACCTAGTTTAATCTACTTGTTGGTCTTCCTTTTTCTTCCTATCCCCCAAATTTAGCTTTCAAGCCCTACTTCTACCCATGCCAGAGGCAGCGTGGCTTAGCAGACAGAGGATTAGTTTTAAAGCCAAGAAAACCAAGGTAAGTTTTGTCTCTGACCCCTCCTGGCTGTGTGACACTGGGCAAGTCAATTAACTTCTCTGTGCTCTAGGCAACTCTTCTTAAGACCATAAAAGTTGCAGAGTGGGTGCTGACCTGAATTAGTAGAGGGAGTATTCTCACATGTATATTATAATTTTCACTGTTCAGAGTTAGAATTATGCAAAATATGGTCATTGGTTCCAGTTATTGAAATATGTAGTGCAAGTTCAAATGATGTGAGCAATTTATGGGATTCGTTATTCAAACTAATTGAAACCTGGCTATATAAATGAAACCACAGGTCCAGCCTCTATCTGTGTCCCTGTTCTTGCACCCCAGATTCCCATCACAGGTTAGTTCTTTTAAAAGGTTTTAATTCCCCATTTCAAAAAACGGGGAACTTTTCTTTATTCTGTAGGCCGTGTTCAGAGTATTTTCCCTACTTCTGTCATTATTGCAGATGGTTCGGAGAGATGTGACTAATGATTACTTTGGTAATCTGTCTGTGTCTTAAATTGAAGACAAAGATAACTGAAGTTAACTAAAATTAGGAAGCAAAAACCCAAGGAAAAAATAGAGAAGTCTTTATCCATAACGCAGAGTTGGTTATGAGATAATTTCGGAGAGCACATGGTCCATCACAGTTGACCTGAAATGATCCAGTCTGGATGAAAAAAATCATTCCGTTTAATTAAGTAACCCTAATTCTTTTATTTTTCTTTCATTCTTAGTCTTCCAGGCTACCCATTCTTGGTAGGTCATTCAGACTTGTTTCTTCTCTTCAATCTCAGGGAACTGTAAGAAGTTTGTGTAGATCCATTAGGTCCATTTATCTCCCTCCCTTAACAAAGACATCTCTCATAAGCCTCTCCCTCAGAGACTTTTGTCCATATTTGCACTTCTTCCCATTATAAAGATTATGTTGATGGTACATGTTCCATCAATCCTTATCCTAGGGACAGCCAGGAATCTTCTAGGACACTGACCAAGTTGTCTTGGGATATAGGACTAGCCAGAGAGAGTTACTTACTTGAAATATATCATGTGTATAGTCAAAAGACTGCTGTATATTTGGAGTCAGAAAACCCAGGTTTGAATTCTGTTTCTTCTTATTGTTGGTGTGGCTTCTGGCAAGTCACTTAGTATATCTGGGCATCAATTTCTTCATTGGTCAAATGATAAACTTGGACTAAGTGATCTCTAATTTTTTTTCCAGTCTTAGAGCTAGAAGATACCTTATAGGCCATCTATTCAACTCTCATTTCACAAAGCGGGGAAGCAAGGCCCGGAGAATTTAAGTGAATTGCATGGGGTCTCATATGTGACAGTGTCAAACAAAGCCAGGATTTTGACTCCAAACCTGCATTGTGCTACATTTTTCAGGTTCTGGTCAAAATATTAAAGACCTCAAGGTCATTGCCAACTTCAAGGTCATTTACTAAGTTGCTGAAAAATTTAAACATTTCTCAGTTTCATAAGGCTCGATAATATAATGGTAAAGTAATTTTAACAGTATGAAGAAATATTTGACTATAATCTAAGGGAGAATTAACTGATTCATTGACCTGATTTAGACCACGGGGGCATATTGCACAGTTTAAGAATATGAGAGCAGTAAAAAAAAAAAGTTCATAACTTTAACATTTCACTGCCTTAAAAAAATGAGGTCTATCACTTAGTTTCCTTGTAGTGTAGATATATTCATTCGAAGCCTCACCTTTTACTGTTTGATTCTAGTCCAATGTAAATATTCTTTGTGAAAGGTAAACATGTATTATTTATATTCTCAGAAAAGTCTGATTTTATAACAGTGTTTCCTTATGGCTTCTCCCCAACACTATAAGCAGTTATAAAATTGCTTTTAATCTACATACCTATCAGTATGGCAAGTGCTGATTATTCTATGAGGGAATTTCTTTTTTTAAAGCTTGACTATTGCACATTTCCTAGTTTGAGGCTATAAATAGGTCCCAAAGATGGCCTTATACAAATTGTTGTACTGTTTAGCCCTTGTGTGTTCCTTTGTGGAAGTCATGACCTAAAGCAGAGGTCTGGATCCTGTGACCTCGAGGCCACCTGAGGCCCTTTAGGTCCTAAAGTATAGCCCTCTGACTGAATCCAAACTTCACAGAACAAATCCTTTAATAAAAGAATTTGTTTGGTAAAACTCTGATTCAGTGAAAAGACCGTACCCAAGGACCTAGAAGGCCACATGTGGCCCCCAGACCGCAGGTTCTCCACCTTTGGCCTAAAGACTAGAGTCCATTCCATAGCAAGGAAGAACAATTAGCAAATTCATGAGTTGTGTCCCTCTGTTTATATTTCTATTTGAAACTAATCATTTTATATAAGAAATTTCTCTTTATTGCACCCATTAGAAATGAAAATATGTTTGAATTTTGACAGATTTTGCATTTCCTGTTGTTACATACAATTATATGGATTCCCAGCTCTAATCAAGCTAGAAAATGGAGGCTGAAGCCAGAGAAGGCACTGAATGCCAGGCTGAAGAGTATGGACTTGATTCTGGAGGAAGTTGGGAATTGTTGAGTTTTTGGTCCACTAAGGGGTACAGTTCTTAAGAAGTTATAGCAAGACTCTGATATGTGTGCATGTGCACATAAAATACTCTCTAGAAAGTACAGTGATTTGGGTGTTCACTGGATACATTGTATACTTGTCATTCATTCCACAAATATTCTTTGAGCGCTTTCTGTATACGTATCACTGTGGAAGATGCAAAGAAGTACAGGACAAGGTTCCTGCTTCAAAGATCTTAGAATCTAGCTAAAGGAATAAGATTAAAAGGAAAAGTTAATATAGATTAGTAAAATGCTATGACCTCCAGGGAGGTGGGGATATCTAGGGGTTTGACTGTGAAGACAAGACTTCAAAAGGGGAGTTCAATTTAAGCTGGGCCTAGAAGAGTGGGCAGAATTTGGATGTGCAGGGAGCAGGTGAGCAAAAGAAATAAAGTGGGCCAGCTAGGCGGCACAGTGAATAGAGCACCAGCCCTAGAGTCAGGAGGAGGACCTGAGTTCAAAACTGGCCTCAGACATATAACACTTACTAGCCATGTGACCTTGAGCAAGTCACTTAAACACAATTGCTGTTCAAAAAAAAAAGAAAGGCAAAACACGCCCCCCCAAAAGAAATAAAGCAACCCAGTTTTCACCTCTCTAGCAAGATTCTTTTAACTATGCAAAAGAAAACAGAACCTGAAAAACTATAAAATTTGGCAGTATGAGCTACTGCCTTGAGGCTACATTGAAATCAGGAAATTTCACCGAATCTCAGATTGCCTCCATGATGTTCTCCCATCCATCCCCTTGCTCCCAAAGACACAGCCAACAGCTCATTTCAAGCCTTCATCACCTCTCACTCACATTCTTAAAGTCTCTCTCTAACGCATCACCCATACACCCACCAAAACAGTTTTCCTAGAGAACAAGTCTGATCATGTGACTTCACTACTCAATAAATTCCAATGGCTCCCTTATTCTCTGTTTAGCTTTTAAAGCCCATCATGACTTGGACCCAGTCTACTTTTCCAGCCTGATTTTGCATTATTCTCCCCACACTCTATATCCCACCCAGACTGGTCCAGCTGGTCCTCTTGGTGACTCTTCTTCCCTAGATCACTCCATCTCCCATTCTCTATTCCTTTGTGCTAGTTGTCCTCCAAGCCTGGAAAACACTCCCACCTTATCCTTGCTTCTCAGAATCCCTTTTCCCCCTCACACTTTGGCTCAAACACATGAAACCATTCTAATCTCCTCAGTGGTACCCTTCTCAAATCTCAAATTGACCTGGGATTGATTTTGGATAGATATTTGCATATACATTATATACATATTACTGTCTTTCAGAGCAAAAGCTCCCAGAGGGCAGGGACTCTTTCAATTTTTTTCTTCGCATACCCAGTATTTAACACAGTTACTGAATATTGGCAATAGTCATTTATTAAATGCTTATCAATTGATTGATTTTTTCATTCTTTACTTAGAAAAAGTGCTTCTTACAGAAGGCAGCCCAAAACACAGAGATTTCCTGACAAAGCAAAAAGGATTGGGGGTGGGGGAGAGGGTCCAAGGACCTAGCTCTCAGTGTATGATCTCATAAAGTTTAATAAGCTAAAATTCCTGCCCAAGAAATCTGGTCAGAGTTGGCTTGAGCTCTAATCATGGATTGGTCTCTTTTAGTCCTGCACACACAAGAGATAACCAGAATCTAAGTAGTGAGTAACAGTAAGTTACTTATACAGCCAAGGGGTGGAACAAGGCGATCACCAACACTGCCAAACATTTCCCATGAGAATCCTTGGTAAGCCTCCCTATTTTCTATACTAGCTAATAAAGGGAGCCTTGTGACAGTTTCAGTCTGTGCCGTTACTGTGGAGACACAGACTGTGCCAGAGAGAGTGAGCACTGCTATATTTGTGATGCCAGATGTCAGGCCACTTTCCTGAGCAGTACCTGCCACAATCTGGGCCGAGCCCACTAAAGCCATTTTCCTCTCTGAATAGCAACTAGATTTCAGGTACCTCTACTGATGAGAAAGGCTTCTCACACACACATTCAGGTTTCTCAGTCCCTGAGATTCTGGTCAGCATTTACTTACATCTAATAACAGAAGGCTCATTGCTTTCAGGGCAAGGTGGTCCAAGCAGGCCAGTCTTAGAGCAGGGAGCCTTTGTGTGTGTGTTCTGGACCTCTTTGGCAGACTGATGAAATCTATGGCCTCTTCACAGAAGCATGTTTTTTAAATAATTGAAGGAAATGTTGAATTGCAGTTATGGATCTGTAAAAATCAAGATGTCATTTCCCACCGTCCCCCCCATCTAATCCCTGGAGTTTGAATGTCATAGAAGCACATAAAATCAAATGACTTGCCCAGGGTCATAGAGCTAAGAGCAGCTGCAGCCGCTAGGCAACAAAGACAGAGCGCTCCTCTCCCCTACAAACTTGTCCTTTTAGGCTAAATCAATAAATACATCAGTCAATTAGCATTAAGTATTTACTGTGTATACAACAAAAAAAACAACTCCCAAGAAGCTCACATTCTGACTGGGGATAAAGCAAATACATGAAAGGAAGGGAACAAACATTTATTAAGTACCCCTTATGAGTCGCTTTGACAAAGATGGGAGCTGGATTGTTGTCTGTGAGGAACAGAGAAAAGGCTAGTTTAGTTGATGGAAGAATGTGAGAAGGGGAGTAATTGCCAGTGGGGGTTGGGGGTCAGTGTATATGGCTTTAAAAGCTGAACAGAGAAGTACATATTTAATCCTGGAGGCAGTAACAAGCTACTTGAGTTGTTTGAATAGAGAAATCAGTAGGTCAGGTCTGCACTTAAGGAAAATGACTTTGATTGCTATGTGTTATGTGGAGTAGTGAAAGACTTAAGGCAGGAAGACGGATTAGGATGCTGTAGCAATCATGGAGGTGAGGGAGGATGTGTGCCTGAACAAGAGTGATAACTGTGTGAGGAGTGACAGAAGCTGGGAGAGAAGGATGGTGTGGAGGGAGGAAATGTCAAGGCTTGGCAGCTGATTGGATCTGGGGGTAAGGGAGAATGAGAAGGCAATGATAATGTGGAGGTCATGAACTCCAGGCCTAGAAGGATGGTGGGACCTCCAAAAGACATAAGGAGAGTTTGGAAGAGAGGAGAGTTTTGGGAAAAAAGAATAAGTTCATTTTGAAATACGTGTTCAGGACATCCATTTTAAAATGTCCAGTAGGCAAGTAATGATCCAGGACTGTAGTTTGGAGGGGAGAGGTCAAGATAATTTGCTTACAGACGATAGTTAAAGCCATGGGAGCTGAAGAGGTTACAAGAGAGAGTAGAGGGAGAAGAGAAAAGGGCCTCTGACAGGAATTTGGGGAATAATTACAATGGGGGGGCATAATATGGATGATGAGCCAGCAAAGGAGACTGAGAGAGCAGACAGGGGCAGACTAGGAGAGAGTGGTGTCAGGAAAGGGCAGCTAGGTGGTGCTGCAGTGGTGGGCCTAGCTAGAGTTGTGAAGGCTCTTCTTCCTAAGTTCAAATCTGACCTCAGACACTCTGAGCAAGTCATTTAAACCTGTTTGCCTCAGTTTTTTCCCCTGTAAAATGAGCTGGAGAAGGAAATGACAAACCACTCCAGTATATCTGCCAAGAGAACTGTAAGTGGAATCACAGGGAGTTAGACATGATTGAAAAAAAAATGACTGAACCACAAAACGGATTCAATTATCATCTCTGTGTGGATGATTCTCAAATATAATGATTCTCAAATATAGTTATCCAGACCTAACCTCTCTGTTAACCATCAGTCTCAGATTTCTTACTTGACATCTCCAACTGGATGTCCCATGGACATCCTAAACTTAACATGCCCAAACTGTGCTTATCCAAAGGCCCCATCCCCTGTACCCCAAACCTTTTTCTTATTCCTAGGTGCCCTGTTACTGTTGAGGATGCTACCATCCTCCCAGTCACCCAGGCCTTGAGCCTAGGTGTGGGCCTTGATTCTTCTTCACATCCAATCTGTTGTCAAGAACTGTCAATTTTACCTTCTTCATGCTTCTTGTATACACCTCTTTCTCTCCTCTGATACTACCCTCAACACGTCACTCCTGCACTAATGCAGTTGTATGGTCCCCTTGATATAAGTGTCTCTTCATTCTACTTCTCTACTTAGTTGTCAAAATGATCTTTCTAAAGCACAGGTCTGACCATGTCACACACTCCCCCTTCATGTGCAATAAATTTCAGTGTCTCCTTACATTTCCAGAATCAAATATAAAATCATCTGCCTGGTTTTCATAACCTGACACCCCTTCCCCCCTCCAGTTTTCTTATACCTTGCTTCCCCTACCCCACATCATCTTCATTCCCATACTACCCTCCTTGCTGTTCTCCAACGAGACACTTCCATCTCCCTCCTCAAGACATTTTCCCTGCTTCTCCCCCATGCCCAGAATGCTCTCCCTCCTCATCTCTGGCTCCCTTCAGGTCCCAGCTAAAATCTCACCTTCTACAGGAAACCTTTCCCGATCCCCCTTCTGCTTTTCCTCTATGGATTATTTCTAGTTTATCTTGTCACTAACTTGTTTGTACATAGTTGTTTGCATGTTGTATTCCCCCCTTAGACCATGCTTTTCTGTGTCCCCAGAGCTTCACACAGTGCCTGTCACACTGTCGTTTCTTGTTTGCCCTTTGAAGAGGACCATAACATCTGGAAGGAGATGCTACGACTTGCAAGTGAATTGGATTTAAGACAGGGCAGTGAAAGGTCATCAGCCTCACTCCTCTGAAGCTATCTGGGTCTAGTGGCAAGATATAGGTCAAGAGGACTGGGAGATGGCCTGAGCCTATCACATAAAGGTGCTTAATAAATGCTTACTGACAGACTGAAATGGGGACTTAATTAGGGAGAGATGAAGGAACTGCCACGTTGAGGGAGGGCCCAGTTAAAGTTGAGCAAAGGTAGATTTGTAATTGCACCTGGCCAGCAGAGATAGCTGTGTTTAGTAGCTGGTGAGGAGCAGAGGAGGTGAATATGATGGCAGTACTACGGAGCTGAAGTGTGGCCAAAGAAGCAAAACTCACTAAACTGCCTCAGCTCCAGGGCATGCTTCTGATTACTCAGTGACAACAGTCACATGCAAGTCAATGAAATGGCAAACTTCATTTGGAGAAACAAGTGTCAAGGATGGGGATCTGTGATGGTATGCAGCCCCGCCCCCATGAACTCCCTCTTCCCCTCTTGGCCCAGCTCTGAGATCACTGCTCCAAAGGCCCCGGGCATGGGCCTTCTGGGCCTTAGCACAGGGAGGAGACAGCTGATCTTGAGTTGTCTGAGAATGAAATACATTTTACCAACATTAATTTTAAGGTTTATTTCTCATTACTTTGTTCAACAGAGGAAACAACACACTTGTTGAGGGGAGGGTGGCTGAGACCATGAAAGGACACTAGGAGAGAGCTCGTTATGGTGGTTCCATCCAAAGCAAGGCCAAAGGATGACAAAGAAGGCCTGCAGCACAGGTGCAGGCAGCTCCCAGACTCCACCCCTAGAAATACTGCCCCTGGCCAGACTGCAAATGCTCCATTGCTAGCTCATTGCTGGAGTTGCTCATTGCTGTTTGTGGAGCAGTAATCATGGAATTGGTGTGTGTTCTCTCCTTTCCTAGAGTTTAAGTGATATTGTCCGTTCCCTGGGCATCAGTCCCTATTGTTGGTAGAAGTTGTTGCTAGCCTTTGTTTCCCCACTCCCATGAGCGCTCCAGGCCCAAAGCTAGCACCTATATTGCCTTCCTGAGCCTGTGAGGCTCTTCCCAGGTGCTCTCAATGTAGGCGTGTTTGTAGAAGCAGTTCATTTCAAATGGACAGCTCCCTCGGCGTCCATCAAAGTAACAGCAGGGCTTGTTGCTCATAGCCTCCTTATACTGTCGAATGAGCTGCTGCTTTTCTTCGTCGTCCTCCACCCAGAACTCACTTGGGATGATAAAGTGTGAGATGACCCGGCACTCTGGGCAGGCCTTGATGATTTTACTTTCAAATTGTTTAGCGTTTCTCCACTTTCGGATGCATTTGAGACAAAAGGTGTGATTGCAGTTGGGGAGGATTCCAAAGCAGACATCATTGGAGTTGGCTTTCTCATAGACCACCTCCATGCAGATTCCACAAACCAGATGTTGGCTACGCTGGACTGCAAAAGCCAGTTCCATGTCCTTCTCGTGGGCCTCAATGCAAGATTTGATATGTCTTAGTCCTTGGGTAGCGTCCTCAGTGTCTGGGACCTTCGGTCCACACAAGTCACATGAAACTTCATGGAGACACACAGAGTCCTCTTTATGTGGACATTCTCCTTCCCCAGTGTTCTTTGGTTCCTCCTTCACCCTTGGCTGGCTCCCCGACTTTTCCTCTGTCATATGACCCTGCTGAGATGCTTCACCACAGGTATGGGGAACGTCCGTAGTAAGGTTTTCCAGGAACAAATTCAATAGCATAGACCCAGTCATCTGTACCTGATCCTGTAGCAGCAAAACTGGCATTTGATGGTTTTACTGTACCGGGATTGACTTCAACTTGAGGATCGTCCAGTGGTAGGAGACCTGGGGAAGCTGAAGGATGGAGTTATGGAGCAGCCGGTTTTACTTTATGACCCCCATTACATTCATTTCTACAGCAGTCTTCACGAACACAGTGATAATCATGACACACCATGGCCTCCAGATTCTTGGGCAATCCATGGGAGTATTGACAGTTGTCTCCTTCTTTACAAAACCCATTCATAAAATACCTGCAGGTGACTTTTCTGGTCCAGGTACCTCTTCTGCCACTGGGGTGACTTTCCCCTTCCCCTCCCCTATGAGGGGATGAGGTGATCATCCTGAGAAGGGAAGCCAGTGCTACCTCTGCTTCTGCTACCGACAGGCTTAATCTTGTAGAGTCCTAAGGTAACACTTACTTAAGTTTAAACCGTTGGTACTGGAATCTAAGAAAGAATGCCAGGACAGAGACACATTTCTGAGTTGAGTTGAAAGAACAGCTATCTGGTCTTGATAAACATTGTAGGCTGGCCAGCTTATGTGTGATTTTCTCAACTCTAGCCGTCCCATAGTGACTGGAGGTTTTGGTTTCCATAGAAACAATGACAAGTAGGCGTTATCCTTTATGATGAAGTTGTTGATTATCACACTTACACCTCTTGGTCCTGATGTCAGGAAAGATTACTCTTCCCTTGATAGAAAATTGAGACCTTTGGAGTAAGGGGTGAAAAGTGAAAATAAGTTTTAGGGTTCCTGAAAATCAATTTAAGGAGGAAAAAAAAGAAACCATAGAATACAGAGTAGAAATATTTTTGGTTCAATTTCACTATAACTTAGTGAATTCCTTGGCTTAAAAACAAAACAATGGGGGGCCCATTAGTAATTCATAGGGAAAATCCTGACACTTTAAGAAAATGACCCTTTACAAAAACTATTTCTTAAATTCATTTCCAATATTCCTATCTTTTTCTTCCAGGGTTCCCGAAACAGTAGTTTATTTGATTTGAATATAACCCATCAGGAAATCACTAAATGTCGTTTTGACAAGGCATGTGTGTGCATGTGTGCTGTGGGTACGTGTGTTGGGATGAAGGGAGAGAGGAGAAGGGGGTTAGGACAAGTATTCAAGAATGTTCTGCTAGCAAAGCTCCAATTAGATAGTCAAATTAATCATAACTTTTTTTAGTTGCTTATTTGTATGGCATACACAAAATCTACATTTAATATTTAATTCATCAACAGCCTAATATTGTATTTGATTATTTAATTAGAATTTAGAATATTTATTCATTTGAAGTAGAGCAGGAGATTTTTTCCCTGAGGAAGTATTTACCTCAAAACAAAGTTGTTTTTATTAATATGAAAAAAGAATAGCTATTATGTTTGATACCATATGTGAAGCTCATTTATCCACTGAGTAAGTTCAAGGAATAGAAAACATTTTAAGTGTCAACCTGATTAGGTCACTTTATGTTTTGGAACAGTGTTCTCAAAATCTATTTTAGGGATTTTAGTATTAGAGGTACTGTATTACCATGCTCCATTTGGAGGATTTGCTAATGTGCACACACATCACGATTTGAAAATCCCTGCTAGGTTTTTGGTTATTACATCTCCTCCTCTCATCCTGGCATAGTTGTCCATACCTCTTATTTTTCTCTTTTGCATAAATTAGATATAGGTAGGATCAGACTTAAACAAATACAATTGTAACAATTAATTATATCACCAGGTTTTATTTTGGCCTAGTCCAGCAGTCCTCAACCTGTAGGTCTTGACCCCTTTGGGTCACCTAAGATCCTCGGAAAACACTTATTTCCAACGGTCTTAGGAACCGAGACACTGCTCCTCTATTAGTCTCCAAGCGGGTCTACCCACATGCAGACACACACACACATACAAGTCTTAAAGGGTGGCAGCATTAGGAAGGTTGAGAACCACTGACCTAGTCCACGGTCCATACTAACCTTGCTTGGTTGAGGTGAATATTAAAAAGAAATATAACCAATGGATATGTTTGAAAATTCCT
This sequence comes from Pseudocheirus occidentalis, assembly GCA_028646575.1. Lineage (NCBI taxonomy): Eukaryota > Metazoa > Chordata > Mammalia > Diprotodontia > Pseudocheiridae > Pseudocheirus > Pseudocheirus occidentalis. The sequence goes on from CM053602.1 coordinate 15,060,240, forward strand.
TTTCACTAGTAGGCAGTCCTTTTAACATAGATTAGTCAATAAGGATATATAAAATGTGTGCTTGGTGTTTGAAATATAAACACAAGAATGTGATATTTCCTTCTCCCAAAGAAGTTACATCCCTTTGGAAGAAGCAGTGTGTACACACACACATATACACAAAGACACACATTAACACACTTGCACAAACAGGTATCAGGTGATTTGAAAGGTGGGGCACCACTAACAGCTGGGCAGGAAAGATGTCATGTAGAAACTGGCATTTGAGCTCAACTTTGGGAATTTGAAGAGATCATAACTGAGGAAAGAGTACTTTCTAGTCATGAGAGACAACCTGTGCAAAGATGTAGGGACAGGAGATGGAATGCCATGTGCAAGATTCTTCCTACACTGGATCAAGGGCAGGAATGGATAAGCATGGAAAGATATTTTATATAATGTATCAATTGTCTGATGGCTCTGTTATCTCAGAGATTCGGGGATTAGCTTCAACCAGATGCAGTTCCCAATCTATGCTATCTCATGCTGTAACTTCTATCCAAATACTATAAATTAGTTACTTTGAGATGTTTGAATCTGTATACCTCTCAATCATGGGGTTGTAGGGATGTGTTTTAATGTGGAGTATCAGTTTCAGAAGACTCCCTTTTTGGACAAAGTAAAAAATAGAACAAGTGGAGAGTATGAAAGTATGGAGGGAAATATTATCAGTCTTTCACAATATGTCCATTGTGGAGATGTTTCATGTAACTACACATGTATGGCCTGTACTGAATTGCTTGTCTTTCCAGTGGGGGTGGGTGATGAGGGAAGAAGGGAAGGAGTCTAGAATTTAAAGTTTTAAAATCAAATGTTTTTCTTTATTATTATTATTATTATTATTATTTACATGCAACTGGGAAATAAGATATACAGGCACTGGGGTAAGGAGATCCATCTTGCCCTACCAGAAAGTCAGAGGGGGAATGGAGGAGGCTATAGGAGAGAGCAGATTGAGGGAGGGGATATACAGTGGGATCGCTGTTTGGGGTGGTGGGAGGGGGAGGGATGGGGAGAAAATTTGTAACTCAAAATCTTGTGGAAATGAATGATGTAAACTAAAAATAAACAAAAGTTAATTTTTAAAAAATTTTCCAAAAGAAGACTCCCTTTTCTCTTCTTATACTTTAATCAAGGTAGCACTCCATAATGGTATAGATACTTTTCATAAGGCGTTTCTATAGTTAAGAAAGTAGATTGCTAGTTATTGAAATCCTCACAATTGTCCTGTTTTATATGAATAACATCCATGGGTTCCCCTCATCCCCCAAACATTTAGTATCTTTCCCTCTTTCAGATACCTTGAGAATTGATTCCTCAATGGTATCACGATCACCTACTGACCCACTGTGGTGGTCTATATAGCACACGTTAAAGTTTGGAGCCTATCTTGAGGGGCTGGGGGTTGGGTTAAGCCACATGCTTGGCCCTGTCCGACACAGATTTCTTGGCACTTATGATCAATGAATCTTTGAAATGTTTATTCCTTCTCCTGCCTTCTATCTGATTAGCCAGTGGGGTTCAGTAGTCGGAGTGTTGGGGGAGGAGAAATTGAGGCTGGTGGCTTGGCACAGCCCTCACTCACTTATATCCAATTCACTTGCAAGTCATGCTATCACCTTACTGATGGCATGGTCCTCTTCTAGAAAGAAGGATAAACAAAAACTTGTAATCAGGAATACCAAGTTCAAAGACTGAGAATTGGCTGTGTGACTGCTGGTGAGTTAAACTGGAATGATAATAACAATTCAACCAACCTCCCAGGACAGTTGTAAGGCTTAAACGAGATGGTATTTTGAAAACTTCAAAGCTACATACACATATGTATATATGCTGTAAAGTACTAGAATTTGAGGAGTTAACAGATAATTTCTCAGCTTTTGACTCCTGGGGAAGAAACTAAATTTTTTCAGGGAGGGAGGAAATGCTTTCACATAATTCTTATGGGTTGGAGGGAAAGAAAGAAATAAGCAAGGAAAATGGGAATTTCATCTTTCCAATTTGGGAATTGGTCTGAGGAATTTTTGCCTTTCCCTGCCTAATTCCTCACCCTCCGTCTAACCAAAGTAGGATGTTATATCAGATGGATTAGAAGATACATAGATTGGGGCGACAGAGTCAAGATGGCAGCAAAGAAGCAGCAAAACTCTGCAGTTCTTCCCATAACCACCTCAAATATGTATAATATATGACTCTAATCAAATTTTAAAGCTCCAGAACTCACAAAATGACAGGCTAACAAAGCTCCTGCTGAAGGCAGCCTGGCAGGCAGATGGGAAGGAGTTCATCCCAGCGTGCTGAAAGCCCAGACCAGCACCACATGAACCCCCGGCTGGAGCCCTAGGGCCACCACAACAAGCCATGGCTGGAGGCTGAAGGCAAATCACTGGCAGCTGTGATGTTTTTCCAGAATTGCCAACCCATAAGAAACCAGGACTAAGTGAAAGGTCGGTGGAACTCAGATAAATTGGGGGAAAGGGTCTGACCAACTGCCCCAGGGCTAGAAGTAGCTGAAGCAGCTACAGCCACCTCCATGTGGCTGCTTCAGAAGCTCCCAGCTTGCAGATTGGAGGGGGTGCAAGAAATCATTCGGAGGCTAAGTGCTCTTGCCTTGAGATGCCTAGATCAAGATCACAGTCTTGGGTGGTGGTCCTGAGGTGTGTGATCAGTGAGCCAAAGCTGGTGAGGGCTACAGAGACTGTGGCCTCCTAATAGCTCTGGCAGCTGAGAAAACCCCAGCAATTTGGGACAGAGCTCTCCCCTCTTAAAGCAGAGTTCTACTGACCCTAAAAGTCAGGTAATTGACTGGCAACATGAGCAGGCAAAGGAAACAAAACAAACCCAGCAATGCATCTTTAGATTCCTTTTGGGGGGACAAAAAGGATCTAAACATGGAACGGGGTGAAGACAACACAGTTAGAAGTCCCACACCAAAAGCTTCCAAGAAAAATGTATACTGGTTAAAGGCCATAGATCAGCTTAAGAAGGATTTTGAAAACCAAATAAGAGAAGTAGAAGAAAAATTGGGAAGAGAAATGAGAATGATGCAAGAAAATCATGAAAAGAGAGTCAACAACCTGACTGAAGAAAATAACACCTTAAAAAATAGACTAACTCAAATGGCAAAAGAGGTCCAAAAAGCCAATGAGGAGAAGAATGCCTGAAAAATTCGAATTTGCCAGACGGAAAAAGAATCTCAAAAGCTTTCTGAAGAGAATAATTCCTTCAGAATTAGAGTGGAGCAAATGGAAGCAAACGACTTTATTAGAAATCAAGATATTATTAAACAGATCCAAACAAATGAAAAAATAGAAGGCAATGTGAAATATCTCCTTGAAAAAACCATTGACCTGGAAAATAGATCCAGGAGAGACAATTTAAAAATTATTGGGCTACCTGAAAGCCATGATCAAAAAAAGAACCTAGAAAGCATCCTTCAAGAAATTCTCAAAGAAAATTGCTCTGATATTTTAGAATCAGAGGGCAAAATAGAGCTTAAAAGAATTCACCAATTCCCTCTTGAAAAAGATCCCTAAAAGAAAGCTCCTAGGAATGTTATAGCCAGGTTCCAGAGTTCCCAGATCAAGGAGAAAATATTACAAGCTGCCAAGAAGAAACAATTCGAATACTGTGAAAACAGTCAGGATAACCCAGGATGTAGCAGCTTCTACATTAAGGGATCAAAGGGCCTGGAATATGATATTCCAGAGATCAAGGGAGCTAGGATTAAAACTAAGAATCACCTACCCAGCAAGATTGAGTATAATGTTCCAAGGGAAAATATGGTCATTCAATGAGGTGGAGGACTTTCAAGCATTCTTGATGAAAAAAAAGAACTGAATAGAAAATTTTACATTCAAATTCAAGAAGCATGAGAAGGTAAACATGGAAGAGTATTCATAAGGAACTTATCAAAGTTGAACTATTTAAATGCCAACATGGAAAAACTATAATTATAACTTAGGAAACTTTTCTCAGCATGAGGATAGTTGGAGGGAATATAAATGTGTGTGTATGTATGTATGTATGTATGTATATGTATAAATATACATGTCTATATAGGAAGGTATATATCTGTATGAATACATATGTGAGTGTGTGTATATATGTGTACATAGAAAGAGGGCACAGGATCAATTGAATAGGAAGGGACAATACATTAAAAGGTGAAATTGGGAGGTTGGAGAGGATTAGAATGAGAGGAGACAGGGAGAGACAGAATGGGGTTAATCATCTCATATAGAAGAGGCAAGGGATAACTGTTACAATGGAGGGGAAGAACAGGAAGATAAAAGGGAATGGGTCAACCTTACTCTCATTGAATTTAGCTTAGAGGAATAATGACATACACTCTAAACTGGATATCTTGCCCTACAGAAGAGTAGAGGGGATGGGGATGAGAGGAGGGAGGATGAAGGGGAGGGCACGTTGGGGGAGGAGGCTTGTTAGTAGCACACAATTCTGTAAAAGAACAGGGACAAAGTAGAGAATAAAATAAGTGTGGGGTGGAATAGGAAGGAGGGAAATATACAGGTACTGGGGTAGGGAGATCCATCTTGCCCTACCAGAAAGTCAGAGGGGTGATCTGGGAGGATATAGGAGAGAGCAGATTGGGGGAGGGCGTATACAGTGGGATCACTGTTTGGGGGGGGATAGGGGAAAGATGGGGAGAAAATTTGTAACTCAAAATCTTGTGGAAATGAATGATGTAAACTAAAAATAAAAGTTTTTTTAAAAAGAAGATATATAGATTAAGATTAGTTTATGATTCTTTTCCATGTAGCAATGTAAGGGTATCTCCAAATCTTGCTTTCAAATGAGGGATAACTTGGCAAAGGCTTTCTGGATACAAAAAAAATGATTTTTTTTGCATTTTTTATCTTAATTGACCTGATTTTATTCAATTCAACAAGCATTTATTAAGAGCTTATCTTTTAATTACTATGTCCTAAGCACATTGATAAGTGCTGGGGATAGGAAGCAATGAGCCTGACCTCAAAGCTTATATTTTATTTAATACATTCAATATTATGTTTAAGATAATTTGGCTTCTTGCAAATTATAAAGCAATGGAAATCAGACTTTAATGTGATTCTGATTGGAGATGTTTACTGTTTGGGGCATTAAAACTGTTTTTAAGTGACCTAATTAAATGACTAGTCATTGAATGAAAGAGGGTCCTGTCTGTGAAAGTTGCTCCATCTGTTTTGGAACCTGCTGCTGTTTTCTGTGGGGAGTCTTTGTATGCATGGACTGTAGGCATAGAATATATGTTCCATGTCAATAATTTGGACACATGTACCCAAAATGCCTTTCTGAGCTATTATTATTCTCTTTCTCCCCCAGAACTAGCTATGGCAGGCTATGCTATGGGAGTGGAGCATGGACCCTTTTTCCTTTGCCGCTGCCTTTTGTTTTAGGTTGGTTTGTTCTCTATATTCTAGTTTGTAGTCCAAAGCATTGGAACATGAGTGGTTCAGCAGGCTCCTGGAAAAGATATTTTTATTACTTTCTCATATCCCCTTGGAAGGGCTTTCATTTCAAGCTGGAGCCTCCACTCTAATCTCCGGTTTCATCTCTCCTCTTCTCATAAGTTTTGGCACAATTTCATTAGTCTTATATGTATTTTTCTCTTCTGTCTGATTGCAATAGAAGCTGTTAGGGTTAAGTTCCTCATGTAGTCATGTGACTGAGCTAATTTTCCTTCTCATATACAATGTTTTGCATATTTCTTTTTGAGCTAAAATTTTCTTAATGTGATCAATTCTGTATGCTTAGTAAATTTACACTCTTGTTTTCAAAGAAAGAACTGGCAGATAAAGTCTGCCAAGGCACATAGTTGCCAAGGATAAAAGATCCCATGTTCATCAGACTCTTGGAATATGTGTGAAAGTAGTGCATGTCCAGGCATTTCCGTCAGCAGATGTCGTGGAAATGAGAGAATGATGAAATCCACAGTGCAAGTGGAGGGATTGTCCTTGGCAAGGGCCACCTCATCCTCTAAGGGTAGAAAACATGGAGAGAAAAGCCTTTAGAAAATGTAGGAATGCTTAGAAGAGCTGTTGTGTGGACTTGAATGGGAAGTTCATTAGAGATGAATGTAGGAATTGTGTGATACTGAAGACCCACTTGAATTTTGGAAAATGTGAATAATGGTTTCAATCCAATTCAGTAACCAGGTATTGGGTACAAATTGCTATCCTGGGCCCTGGGAATACAAAAATGAAAACAGCCATAGTTTCATGGCAGAGACCCTGGATTCTTAACCTGGAGGCCTAGCCTTGGCTGGTTACCACATGCTGGGCTGAATCTTTGCTTCTTCAATGCTAGGCTTTCATCTCTAGTGCCTGCCTCAAAGAATTGTAGTGGAGCCTGAATGTAATGATTCATGTAAAGCTTTATACAGCTTGAAAAGACTATTAGTAATATTGCCTTGTATATTTGTGTTTCTGTTGGTTTTTCTCTGATCGAATGACTATCACTGTCATTGTTAATTGTAGGCAATGGATTCTGAAGTTCTCTAAGGAACCTTCAGCTTCCTAGGCTAATGTGAGAAGCCATCTTAAGTTGGAAGGTGAATAGGATCACAGAGGTAAGGGATACTGTTGGCCAAAGATGGGATCCCTAGGTTCCAGGGTCTACAGTTTCTTCTGATATCCTGCTGGGGAGTCATCTCTGCAGAAGTGGGGATAATTTCTGCCACTCCTTAGCAGACTGAGTTCAGTTTCTCCCTTCTATCCTCTCAAGCTGGAAGTATGTTTTCATAGGCACCTGTACTTATGCTACTGTTAGTTTTGCCTGGATCAGACTTTGTCACTGAGAGCCTTGAACATTTTTACGCAACAGATCCCACAGTTGATTGCCCCCGAAATCCTCCACCCCCTTCTCAGTTCAGGTGCTCTTAAGATTGGCCCTTTAGCCTATGCATTACTTGTACATATCACAGCCACTTTGGCTGAGAGGTTGCCAGCCTTTTAGGATGTAATGAGATATTGAAGCAATACTTGAACTGCCCATTGGTCTATACCTACCTTGGCAGGACTGTTCCAGCATATCTTAGTTGCCTCCTCACTATGGTCTAGGCTCCTCTTCTTGGCAAGATCTTCCCAGAACCTCCATTTGGAGAAAAGGCCATGACCAGCCATCCCTCATTTTCTGGGCTGAGTCATCATCTTTCACCTTCCTCCTCACTGTGATCCTGAAGGTCTTTCTCCCATTGGGGAGTTCTCCCCAGAACCTCCATTTTGGGGAAGAGCCCATACCAACCATGCCTGATGGCTTGGACTGCATCCTCACTCATCTCTTGTGGGTTTCTTCTTCCACTGGTGAGTTTTTCCTGAAACTTCCATTTTGGAGGTTCCATTTCCAGCCACTGTCTTCAAGGCCCTCCTTCTTCCCCAGCCTTTGCCTTTTAGCTCCCCTTTATGTGGAGATTTATCTTTTCCAATTAAAATGTAAGCTCTTTGAAGGCAGGGACCGTATTTGTGTTTGGATTTGTATCTCCTTTAGTTAGCATAGTACCTGGCACATAGTGTTTGTTGACTGACTGACTGATAGACTGGGGAATTCAATTCACCCCAGTGACACAGTATGTCAGTTAAATCTCTAGCCTTTTTATGGCTTCATCCTGTTAACTGACTACATGATAAGAATAAGTGAAGGAAGAGACAATCAAGACAGGGGTGGACAGAGGGGACGCTGATTCAGCTACCAACCTGACTTACTTCCTCAAGCCAGAATTTCATAGTATTCTTTTTGAGATCCCCGCTTATTCTGAGGAATAATGGTACAGTAGAATATATTCTCTTAGCTATGAGAGCCCTGAGACAAGTTGGTAAGCCACTACCCCAGTCAGTATTGCCTACAGACTCTGAATAGAACAGGCCTAGGCAGCCCAGGGCACCTTGAGAAGTCAGTTGTCCTATTTGAGGGACAGATTAGAACAATTTTACAAATTCAAGGGAAACCCTGTTGGATTAATAGGAAAAAGGTCTATAGAAATACAACCCTGGACAGAGATGGGGCTGCCCAAGATTTCTGAATTGACCTAGAAGACAATAAGGCATTTGTGAAGCATTTCAGAAAATCTTTGCCCTGACCCCATTTATGAGGGTTTTCTGTGTTGTTCTCTGGAGACAACCAGCCAACATACATCCCAAGTAGACATGCATATTCAAATATTAGGCATGCAAAAATCCAAGATTTTTCAAATACAGTATATATAGAAGGGGAACACTCACAATTAGAAAATGTGGTCCTGGGGGAGCTTTTGAAGGGAAGCTCAGGTCATGTGGAAGGTAGCCAGATGACAGAAGGTTCAAACAACCTGCTCATTTGTTGACCACCATGCTCTTAAAGCCTCAGCCTGGCTGAAGTGTTCCCAGGGAATAGTAGAAGTGGCTGTGCAGGGAAGGGGGCAACCTCTCAGATGATATAAATACAGCTGCTAAACCACCGGGACAGGTTCGAGTGGATTCTTCAAAATGGAGATTAGGCTAGCCTTATTTTCATAGCTAACAATATGTCTCATAAAAGGTCAGAATAAAGCAAGACATACTGGAAATAATCATCTGGCATTTCTTGTGGTATCTAAATATGGACCAAATTGAACCAAAAGAGCTAGCTAAGTGCCTTCTGCATTAGCAGAAGGACCAATGGTACCAGAATGATCAGGTCTACCTCTTGGTTTTTCCCCATATTCCAGAAAGACCTGATTATTCACACTTTCCAGTTCTAAATCTGTGACCCTTTAACCATAAATCAGATTGCCAGTGATTGGCAAGACAGTGAATACTGAGAAAGAAGAGGCATTGGTGAGAAAGGGGATGACAGAGAAGGGACAGTGGCTAAATTGGATAGGACAGTCAAAGATGGCTTTTTAAAAATTAGACCAAAACAGATTTGTAGAGAAAAGGAAAGGAGCAGGTGGTGAAGAAGTTCCAGACTTGAAGGGGTGGGGAACCTCCAGCCTTGAAGCCACGTGTGGCTTCAAGGCTGGAGGTTCCCCACCCCTGAGAGGTAAGAGGGAATGGGATCAAGGGTGCAAGTAGAAATTTGCCTTAGTGAGGAATAGGGATACCTACTTTTGTGTCAGAACAAAGGATGAAAGAATGAGTAATAATGCTTAAAAGTTGGGAGGAATGGAAGGGACAGGTGGTGAAGCCCCCTACTGGATGGCTTCAGTCTTCTTAGTGAAAGTAGAGTTTAAATCAGGGGAGGGGAATCTGTGGCCTTCTAGTCCTTAAGGACAGTCTTTTGATTGAATCCAAATTTTACAGAACAAATCATCTGCTTTATTGTGCAGGGGCTGGGGTATGCTTACAGTGGAAAGGAGAGAAGAAAAGATTTGGAGCAGACATTGTGATAAATGAGAGAGCTGATAAGGATAAAATAAAAGGATTCATGGAGCCCACCTGAGGTTCTGTAACATGAAATTGTGGATGAAGTTAGCTCAATTTTGTTCTTTCTCTCAAGCAATGTTTTTACCAGGAGCAGGAGTGGAGAAAGTTCAGAAAGCAATTCACAGTTCATAGTGTTTCTGGCACTTAGTTACCTGGGCACAGTTTGAGCTAAATGATGGGATGTATTTCAAAGTCCACAGTACTTATTACCAAGAAATAAACAAAAACTTGTAAAACCACTGAATAAGTAACAACATATTTTGAAATACATGTCAAATGTTATTAGGATTCTAAGAGTTAAAACAGAAGGGATAAATATAGGCACTACCTATATTCCCTCTTATCTGCCTCCTTTTTGGAACCAACAAAATGTTAACTTTCATATATCATTTTCCTTCTTGGTCTCCAACTTTTAACAACAAAACTTTTTTTTTCAAATATATCATATCCCTAGCAGTTGATAAAAAGTAACATCCCCACTTATTCAGCAACTGAAACTGCAAGAACCCTAACCACTTAGAATTCTAAATCTGAAAGTCTGTGGGAAAGAACCTCATAGGCTCCAAATTGTCTGAAATAATCATCACAAAATCTATGCACTTTTCTACTTTAGGAGACAGGGCCATTGAGCTCTCATGTAAATATGAAAAAGTGACCTTGTTTTACGTACAAATCTAAGCAGTCTGGCTTTTGATTCACCTGGAAACAGAAACAGAATAGGGAGGCAAGCACATGAATAGAAGTGATATATGCTGGATAGTACCTTGGCAACAAGGGGGTGTAGTAAAGGTTGACATTTGGGAACTTTCTGCTCCTCTTCATTATAACCATTTTCCACCCTGTAATTCCTGTTGCTGCTATTAATTTACATTCCAAACCAGAACACCTGAGGTCATGGCTTGGGGAAGCTAAGGCAATTAGCTTTTCATTTCTTTGAACATTTTTTCCTTTCTTTTTTTAAAATTTTTTTTCTTGTTTACATCATTCATTTTCATGACATTTTTGAATTACAAATTTTCTCCCCGTCTTTCCCCTGCCCCAACCGTAAAACTGCAATTCTACTATAAAGCCTCTCCCCTGCTCTGCTCTCTTACTTTCTGATAGGGCAGGGAGGGTCTCCCTATCCCAGCCCCTGTATATCTTAATTCCTAGTTGCAGGTATTGCAGAATTTTAAATTCTAGATTCTTTCGATTCCTCCCTTGTCCCCCACCCACACTGGGAGGACAATCAATTCAATACAGGCTGTGGATGTGTGATTATACAGAACATCTTCATAGTGGACATATTGTGACAGTGATCATCTGTCTCTCTTTCCTATCCC
>CM053602.1:15071501-15134635 GCA_028646575.1 Pseudocheirus occidentalis
GTTTCTCCTTCCTCCACTCTAATTCTGAAGGAATTATTCTCTTCAGAATGCTTTTGAGATTCTTTTTCCATCTGGAAAATTCGACTTTTTAAGGCATTCTTCTCCTCTTTGGCTTTCTGGGCCTCTTTTGCCATTTGAGTTAATCTATTCTTTAAAGTGTTGTTTTCTTCAGTCAGGTTTTTGACTCTCTTTTCATGATTTTCTCACATCATTCTCATTTCTCTTCCCAATTTTTCCTCCACTTCTCTTATTTGGTTTTCAAAGTCCTTTTTCAGTTAATGTATAGCTTCTAGGCATCCTTCAAATGTCTTGGCAGCATTTGGTGTGGGAGTTCTGACTGGGTTGTCTTCTTCCCGTTCCATGCTTTGATCCTTTTTGTCCACAAAAACAGATTCTAGAGTTTTATTGCTGTTCATATTTTGCTTCCTTTTCCTCATGTTGGCCAGTCAATTAATTTGTTGGGTTTTTTTTTAGCTCTGTGAAACTCTGTTTCCAGGGGGGGAATCTCTGTTCCAAATTGCTGGGGTTTTCCCAGCTGCCAGAGCTATTAGGGGAGTGTTGCAGCCCCCCCCCAGCTTTGCTGAAAGCGCACCCCAGGACCACCACCCAAGACCATGATCTGGATCCAGGCTGCTCAGCGGAAGAGCACTTGGCCCTGATCAATTGATTCAGCCCTGCTGTGGAGTCTGCAGGCCAGGGGCTCTGAAGCAGCCCAGTGGGGGCCGCCGCCAGTTCCAGCAGTTCCTCTCCCCCACTGCTTCCTTGCCCCAGGGGCAGATTGACCAAAACTGCTTTTCCTACCCCAAATTAAGCCTCAAAGTTTCACTTTCACTTTCACTGACCATCTAATCCTGGTTTGGTAGATGTGAAGATTCCCTCAGGTGCAGTAGATCTTCTCTGAAGTAGACTCAAGCTGTGGCTTGTTAGGCTCGGCTCCTCCTGACTGCCCTGGTGCCTTTCCTGGCCGTGGCTGCAGTTTTGAGCCAGGCTGCTTTCGACTCCCCACCTGCTGGCCTGCTGGACAAGCCCCTCCCACCAAGTTGCCCCTCTCCAGTCCCCGTTTCTCACGCCTTGGCAGATGTGGAGGTGCTGGAGGCTGTAGATCCTCTTCTCTGCAGACTGGCTGCGGCTCAGCTCGGCTCAGCTCAGCTCCTTCCCACCACCCCAGGCCTGGCCGCAGTCTTGGCTTCAGGCTGGCCCTGCCTCAGCACCTGGACTGCCACGATGAGCTCCTGCTGCTGTGCTGCCTTCAGCGAGAGATGTGTTTTCTGTATTTTTGTGAGTCTGAGAGTCCTAGACATTGTCTGGTGTCATATTTTATCAGTGTTTAGGGTGGTGGTGTGGGAGCTGTGGGACCTTGATGCTTCTACGCCACCATCTTGGCTCCGCCCCCACTTGGAAAATCTCTTTGAACCTTTTGCCCTTATCTTCACCCTGTCCATTTATACTCTGCCTGCCACCATGCCTATACTCTTCTCCCCTCTCTTTCTCTGAGATCAATGATCACATCATCAAAGCCATTGCCTCTAGAAGGGTTATTATATTAATGAACTGATCTACCATTTCACTCATCATATATTTGACTTCCCAGATCATCATTCCCTTTCCTGGTCCCTGTGTTTGGCATGTAGTAAGCATGTAATAAATGCTTTTCATTAATTTATTGATTCGTAATCTTATTTGATTCTCAAAACAACACAGTGAGAAAGAACCATAAAAATTGTCTCCATTTTCTAGATAAATAAATTGATCCCTAGAAAAGTTAAATGATTTGCTGTTTAGTGGCCACATTATAAATATCAGAGGCAGTATTCTAATTTGGGTTTCTCTTGATTCTATGTATACTATATAACAATAGTGGTGAACCTGTGGCCTTGAGGCTGTGTGTGATCTTGAGGCAATAGGCTCCCTATCCCTGTTCAATCTATTATATCATGACTCCTCTCCAGTGATTTTAAAACAAAGGAATGGCCATAAAAGCATATTGGTATGAGGTTAGTTATTATGGAGTATATCCCCTCATAACCCCTGTGGATTTCACTTTGTTATAATATTCTGATACTTAAATATATCTGTGATCTTACAGAGGGTGAGTACTGCAGTACTGAGTCCAGTGGTGCAGACCATAGCCCACCTGTTTTCTCTCATCCTGACTCTTGCTCATTTCCTCCCATAAATCTCACACCCCCTGTTCAGAAGGCCTCTCTAAAACTCTTTTAATATTGGTAGCATAGTAATGGGCTATGTCCATTGGTTGTCCTTCATTTGAGCCAGAAAGCAAAATATAGATCAACAGAGCCCATGGGCTATTGCCAGAAAGAAACCACCACTTTAGGTAGCAAGATTCATGATTGCCAAGCTCTAGAACTTCTAGGTATATCTTAGAGAAAAACATTATAAGCAACTGGGAAGAGATAAATACGATTGTAGCAAGGGATTCCAGTCAAGGGGTTCCAGTCAGAATTACCATCAGGATAAGGTCAAAATTGAAATCCAATACACCAGAAAACAAAAGAAAATGGATGTTACTCAAGAATATCTGTTTCTGCAAAATTGCCCATAATTCTATGGGAGAAAAAGAGGCACTTAACAGAATTGATGACTAACAAGCATCTCTTTGGAGAAAACTGAAGTTTTTGTAAATGTAGTTGACAAAAGAAACTTCTAGGTAAACAAATTTAGCTTCAAGTGAGTAGGGGATGGTGCAGTGCTAAAGATCTGAAAGTGGGGGCAAGACCTTTGGTATTCTGCTGAGAGTCTCGGGGCCATTGAGACAAGAAAGACAGTCTCTGGGCATGGGTTTTGAAAAAGGCAACATTATAGAGGTAAGGGAAGGAAGGGAGCTTGCGGTTTCTTATAATCAAGGTGCTACAAATGAATGTCCCTCAAATGTAGAATTGAGAAAAGGGGAAGTAATTATTAAGCTCACCCTTCTCTGGGCCTTATAAAGCAAGGTTAAGGAGAAAGAAAGTTGTGCTGAAATTATGGGTGATATAGTCCCCATGATCACCCCACCAATTAGTATATAAGTATGTAAGTAGCCAGTATAAAGTAACAATAAATAAGAAATAGAAACTAAGAATATAATGAGGAACATAGAAGCCACTTTCCAAAGCTGTCTCCTAAATTAATTATGGCCACATTGAGAAACTATGTGTTAAATTAAGAGAAGCCTGCTAGGTACCAGTAAATGGATGTCAGTCTGCAAGCTACAGCTAAGCACCAGAAATATGCAGTGAAATCAGAGAAACATTAGACTAATAAGGCATCCTTAAGGTGACCTTGATAACTTTTGAGATGACATTGATATACTAATGAATGAACCCTAAGACTGTGAGATAAGACTTGAGTCTACTCAAGAGTCTACCCTACTAAAACCCTATTAGAATGGGACCCCCAAACCCTGCACCTCAAGCACTTCTCCAGCTGCTACATAGAGGTCCATGCTTCTCCAGTGCTTCCAACTCCAGTCCACAATTATGTAAGTTACTCTATGCACCCTTATTCTTCTTCCCCAGTCTTTTTCCCTGAGCTGTTTGTTTCCCTCTCCCTCCCCCATTCCCTCTGCCATCTGCTTCTGTATTCTCTGTGCCTTTTTAAAGTATGATTTATGCATTATTCCCTGCTTGTTGCCAGTGTGAGCCTTTCTGACCTGTCTCCAAAGAATTCCAGAGAGCTTGTGTGCCCTGACCCAACCTCAACACCCTGTGGTTCCTTCCCTTAAGGCATAAGCCAGACACCTGGGCTGGGACTTGATTTGTCAGGAGAGGCATCTACTAGTTGGTGAGCATGGTACTGTGAACCCACTGGTAGGAAGCAAAGGTTGACAAAGGGACCCATGTCCGTCCATTTGGAGACCTCCCCTCACAATTGGGATTAATAGAATATAAATGGAATTTTACACTGGCAAAGGGAAAAGTATGAAGGATGCCTGAACCAGAGAGTGGGCAAGGGGAGGGAACTGCTCCAAGCAATAACCAACCAACTGTGGCTTACATGTCTGATTACAAATGGGGAAGGATAGAGATTTAGCTGGGAGGACAGGGAAAAGGATGATACTGGGATCAGATGGGCTCAGACAGTACAGATGGTAGGATTTGGTATGTGATGGTAGGTATGGATTTAGCAAGACCTAGAAATAAATACACATAACGGCCTTGTGTTGAAAAAGTCTAAGAATACAAACTAGTGGGGAAAAGACACGAACTGATGGGAAGACTGCAAAGCAGTCAAATAACAGATTTAGATCAGCCTCTTATACTTTATACTGCACTAAATCCCAAATGGATAAACTGACTAAATTGTAAAAGTCATATTATAACAAATAGAGGAGAATGGATGGTTCTGTCTTTCATGAATTTGAATGGGGAAACATTTGTGACCCAGACAGGATAAAAGATCTCATAAAAGGCAAAACAGACATTCTTGATTTTTCAAAATTAAAAAGCTCTTGCATAAGAAAAATCAACCAAGAATCAGAATGAAAAAAAAAATTAAGATGGTCTAAAACAATCCCTTTGTATTAAATACCTTTTATAATGTTCTAGCATCTAAAATTGACACAAATATTCAAGTTTGGGCCATTCTCCATTGAACAAATGGGCAAAAAATCTGAACAAATAGTTTGCATTTCTGCTTTTGAAAACTACTTGTAACCACCTGAAAGAAATCTTTAATCAATAATCAGAGAAATACAAATTAAAACAACCTTGAGGTGTTACCTCATACCTATCAAGCTAGTGAATATGCTAAAAGATGGAAAAAAACCCTCATTGTTGCAGGGGCTGTGGGAAGAACAGCATGCTGTTTCACTGCTGGCACAGCTGTGAATTTGTTTGACTATTCTGGAAAACAATTTTGAATTATGCATTAAAAGTTACTCAATTGTACTGTTTGACCCCAAGTTTCTGCCACTGGGACTGTATACCAGGGAGGTTACTGGCGTCAAGCAAAGACCCGTGTGTACCAAAAGATACATAACAGTATTGTTTGTGATGATTAAAAAGCTAGAAACAAAATATGGGCCCAGTAAAGGAGAATGGCTGAAAAAAAAATATGGTGTAGAAATAATCTAATTTTGCTACTCCTTAAGGAATGACAGCGATGATCAATTTAAAGGAAAAAAATGAAGTAATGCAGGGCAAAAACAACAACATATGATAACTGCAACAATCTAAACATAAACAGCTGTGGAAAGGGAAAAATCCTACTCAAATAGAAGGGTCACCTTTAGCAGCATACTGTCAAAGTTTAAGAGAATGCCCCTCCTTCTGTTAACACCTGGTAAACTTTCACTTTGTTAGGTTTGTTTGGGTAGTAGGACATTCTATTTCCTCAAAAGAAATTTAGCAATAAAATAGAATAAAAGGCAAGGAAGTATGTAGTATTACATATTAGAAAGTTTTGGGCAAAATGACTACAATAAGCTTTGTCACTTAAAGTGACAAACTTTCATTATGTTATAAATTCAGCTATATGCAATACCTCATTTCCTGATAATGCAAAATAAAGGAGATACTTGTGGATATGTGTAGCTCTTTTGGAAAATAATACGACCAATGGTAGCGTCCAGCTGTGTGTGTGGATGTGGCTAAAAAGATCAGTGCTTGACTAGAAGGCATTTTCATGTTGTGCACACATGATGTTCATTTCAATGGATAAATCTTCTATGATTAGTTACTTATTTCAGTGGAACTAGGCAAAGAATTCTGACTGATGGTTCATGTGCTTTAAGGTAAAATATGACTTTCCATGGGTACATTTGACCCAATTTGGAAAAAGACCCATGACCACAATTAAATGTACTCTAAATTTTAAAAAAATGAATAATAATAAGACTATGAGGACTTAGAAATAGACATCATTATTTCAGAAAGCAAAGTTTAAGAATTTACTTTCAAGTAGATTTATCTGAGTGGGTTTTGAGAGATTTTCACATTTAGGACTCCTCATGTCCATTTATACAAATCACACCATCCACAACTCACCAGATCTTTCAGTACAGTCTGGATTTGATTCCCAGAAGGCTTAAGTTACTACACTCAACCATCATAGTGAATGCATTCACAAAACACCAATCCATAAGGCATCTGTTCCCTCTGACAAATCATTTTATTAAGTGGTAAGACGTATTCTTTCAAGTATGTCTTAAAAGAAAGTAGTTGCTTAACAAGTGTCCTAAGCCCTTCTCTTCCTTTTAAATTGAATATTTCTGTCTGTTAAATATTTAATAACTTAATGGGCCAAATTCTCCCCTTTCACTCTTCGAAGTTAATGGTGGCCTTCCCCTTTCCTATGATCTTTTAGGCTAGGTTGGAAAAGCATTCAGGCCATGATGTCTTAGAGCATGGTGCTATGAGATGCCAAGAGAAGGCTACAAACCACTTTAAAAGTACTCCCAAGGCACTTGTCATATATGACTTTCTCTTGTAGCTGGGGATTGTGTGTTGTCTCCTCTACACATGTTAGGTCCATTAGGGTAGGGACCATGTCTTATTTTTAGCTTCACTGTTATGTACATACCAATCACTCAGTGTATATCTGTTGTTGCATATACAGATGAAATCTTTTCAGTTGAACTTTTTTCTCTAGCTTCTCAGGGGAAGCATGCTTTCTTGAATTTTGTATCACTGTCAAAGTATTAGCAATCTACATTTATTCAGCTACTTCGACTATGGGGAAGACACCTTTACACATAAATGCAGCCTGAACACAGCATCAAATCAAAAACCCTTTGAAAAAATCACTAAGACTCAGCCAGTGGGGAAGCTCAGGGCTTGGTCTCACCACTATTTAGTGTAGGAAAGATAAGGTATTTAGGGCCTACAGTTATTCATGACCATCTAGAGAATTACTACAGCTTCCATTGGAAGTAAAAACCCTCATTATTCCAATTTTCATAGGTTGTTAGTGGAAATTCACCATAATCAAAACAAGGCAGGGCTGGACAAAATGGATGATTGAATGCCTCACATTCTATCTACTAGTTTAGACTTTTCCCCTCTAAAAGGTACTTGTGAATGCCATTGCCTCAACTCAATTGAGCAGATGAAATCTGAGGTTGGAGATGGTGTTTCGGGGTAGGGTGGTGGGATGGAGTTGGGACTGCCAAATCTAGACATAGAAAATTGGCCTGGATTAGTGCTCTGGATGTTGCTTTTGGTTTACTAAGCAAAGATTACATTCATTAGGGGCAGTTTCTGGGGAAATATATTAACCTGAGTATTGTGAGTTGTTGTGTCAGTTGCCTGGAGTATGAAGAGGAATCTGGACTCCATCAAGTGAGCACAAGCCAACACCAAGGGAGCAAACCCTTTTCTTTGGAGGGGTCCGTGGCTTTGTTGCACATGAAGTTGATGTTTCCAGCTTGGTTGGGGCAACAGTTTGAGATCAACTGGATTGTTTGCACAGATTAATTAATTTGTCCCCAAAGCAAGTTCCAAACGCTTTCTTGTTCCCATCAGGTTTTTTAAAACCAATGATGCCTGGTAATTTGAACAAATTAGATACAGACAATCTGACTGGGGATTTAGATGTAACACAGACTAATAAAAGTAAGTTATTCATCTAAGCAGAATGAGCCATAAAGTACAAGGCCCATATTTTGTCTGTTGCCATCCATAACAATTACCTCGTCTTCTGCACAATTGAAGGCAGAAGCATAGGACTGAATAACAGACATGAGGAAGAATGAGTAACAATTGCTGTGGCACAGATGGAATCTTGTTAGCAAGATCTTCACTTCTCAAGAGCTTTGGGTTTCTGATTGGGGTAGATGGAGCTGGTATCTGTTTTAATATTCAGAGGAGGGATTCAATAAACAAGGTTGGACCATCTTTTCCCCCAACCAATTAGTCACAACTGGATTTCAGAAAATCGAAGCCAGGTACATTTTCATATGAACACATTATGTTCAATATTTTACATTTTTTTTTATTTTTCCATTGTCAATTCCACTTCAGCCCAATCCACATCTGCTCAAATGTTGTTACATTGCCCTTTGGGACCCTACAAGGATGGTTCAGAAGGATTAACTGGAAAATACTCAGTAAAACTGGGTTTCAGACCCAGCAAGTAGTGAGTAGCCTCTCTGGTCTTCCCCATCATTCCCAGATAGCTGGTTGCCCACAATAAAGGCTGTCCTCTTGGGTACCAGAATTTTACTTTGGGGCCAGATGCAGACATAGTTTTCGACAAGGCTGCCTAGGAGGAAAGGTATCTTCTACCAAGAGAGGAAGTGCAGCCCTAGTGGGTAATGTATAAATATATATATATATATATATATATATATATATATATATATATATATATATATTCTTCACTCTACCACAGTTGGATTCTAATCCCCATCTCTGATGCTAGCTGTAGGATCTTGAGCAAATTATTTACCATTTCTAAGCCTTGCTTTTCCCATCTTTACAATGGGATAATCCTCATAGTACCTAACTCACAGAGTTGTTGTAAAGCCCAAATACTATGATACATGGAAAGCACTATGTAAATGTCAGGCTATGTTACTGTTCCTATGAGAGATGACAGATCGTGTTTTCCTAGATAGTAATAGGGATTCCAACGTAGCTCTGAAGCAGTTCGAATGTGGAGCTGTTCAGACCATGGGGGTGTTACAAACTATTCCAGAGCCAGCCTAGGCAAATTATAGCACCAGACCCTTCCCTCCTTCAGTACACTGTCTCCTCCTCCCCCATCTTTGCCTTGAGATATACTGCAACTTTTCAGGAAGTTGTAGTAGAAAGTTCCCACTTTTAAAGGGACAAGAGCTGAGAGTAGACAGCTACTTGGTTAAAACACATGGAGCCAACTTTGCTCTACTTCCTATATGTTTTTCATGTATCCAAATTAAATGAATAACCTTTAATCCTGTGGTTTCTCTTGCTGCCTTTGAAGTATTGTCAGTGTTCAGTCTGAAGGAAAGCTATGGAAACTGAAAGGGTTTTCAGAACTCATGTAGCCCAACCTCCCCTCCCCATTTTATAGGTGGGGAAATTGAGGCTCAAAAAGGCTGATCCAACTGCCTAAGGCCATGTGGCTGGTAATTGGGAGAGCTGGCACTGAAACTCCAGTCCTCCGGTTCCATATCCTGTGTTCTCTCACTGCACCATGGTTGCCTCCATAATATTAAAAGGATAATTAGCAAACATTTGAAAAAAGAAGAGGTAATCACAAAGAGTCAGTAAGCCTCAATGAGAGCAGGGCATTGCACTGGAACTTGAAGAGCAGAAATGAAGTGTGTCCTTTGTGCGAAGATCAAGTTAAGAAAATTGGCACTGATGCATTGTTGGTGGAGTTGGGAACTGGTCCAACTCTTCTGGAGAACAATTTGGAACTACACCCAAACAGCAATAAAACTGCATTAATTTTTGACCTAGCAGTACCACTACTAAGTCTGTATCCCAGAGAGATCAAAGAAGAAGGAAAAAATACATATACAGAATTTTGTATAGCAGCTCTTTTTGTGGTGGCAAAGAACTGGAAGTTGAAGAGATGTCCATCAATTGGGGAATGGCTGAACAAGTTATGGTGCGACATTGTAATGGAATACTATTGTGCTATAAGGTATGATGAGCAGGATTGTTGCAGAAAAACCTGGAAAGACTTACATGAACTGATGCAGCTGATGAAGTGAGCAGAACTAGGAGAACATTGTACATAGTAACAGCAATATAAGGATGATCAACTATGAAAGATTTGGCCAGGGTGATCAAGACGATAATCCAAGACAATTCCAAAAGACCCATGATGAAAAATGCTGTCCACCTCCAGAGAGAGAACTGATGAACTGTGAGTGCAGTTTGAAGCAGACTTTTTCGCTTTCTTTACTTTTCTTGGGTTTGTGTGGTTTCTTTTGCAACATGACTTAATGTGGAAATGTTTTATATGACTTCACATGTATAATCAATATTATATTGCTTACCTTTTAAAGGGGTAAGGGAGGGGAGGGAAAAGATTTAGAACTCTAAATTTTGAAAAAGAATGTTAAAATTTTCAAAAACTCTAATTGGAAAATATTTAATGAAATAAATAATGTATCTATTTTTAAATTAATAATTATTCTTGGGGTGTGTGTGGGGGGGTGATAAAGACAAGAATCCAAAGATCCTGTGTATTTACTGAAGGAATGAACAGAGAAACATGATGGTCATATACCAGAGAGGCATCAAGTTTTGGACTTGTTTGGACAATTTTTGGAGTCATTAAGACCTGAGTTCAAATATTACCTCAGAGATAATGCACTGTGACCAAGGGCAGCTCCCTTAACCTCTCTGAGCCTCAGTTTCCTCATCTGTAAAAGAGAGATCAAACTAGGTGTTACAGTTACTTTCCAGGATTGTTGTGAAAATCAGAAAAACTGCTCTTAACGGAAAAGGACATAACTCAATATGTAAAAGGGGCCTGAGTCATGTTACTTCCTGGAGTCCCAGCTCCTCTGTACCCAGATGGCAACTGCACTGGACCTCTGATTTTCTTAGCGTAGAGAACTCCTAAGTGAGGAAATGCTGTACCATTGCAGGCCGGTTACTTTGCCATTTGTACACTCTCAGAGTCTCCTAGGTCACTTAAATGTGTGAGTGACTTCCTCAGGGTCCCAAAGCCTCATTGGGCCAGAAACCTAACTTGAACTCAGGCTCTTGATCCACCACAGCACACTACTTCTTTTTGTCTTTTTTTAAGTGGCCTGAGACTGAGATACAGGGGGTAAGCTCTAAACAATCAAGAATTGCGGAGCCTACTGAATGGCCCCCATTATAGAGCAGAAAGAGCACTGGAAGAGGAACGAGATAACTGGGTGTCAATTCTGGTTCTTCTTCTTCCTAGCTGTTTGACCTTAGGCAAGGTCACTTCCCCTTTCTGGGGGCTCCTGTGAAATCTTTGAAAGGGTGAGTGAGTAGGTGGAGGGTATTCCACGGTCTCTAAGATCGTTCCATTTCATATTTTTGGACCATTCTCTCATCTTGCTTTTATAAATCAAGTCAATGCCAAGCAAGATATTTTGCTATTTGATGGCTCTGTATTGATATATCTTTTCTCTACCGATATGTAGGTATTGACCTCCCTAGGTGTACTCACTTGCACTTTGTGCAGACATACTAAGATGCTAGCTTATTTTTAAAAATGCTATTTTAGTGAACTTGTCCCAAGAAACATGACTTGAGAAACATTTCCAGAGACGGTGCTATGTTTAGGAGATATTCTCTATATACATACACATTAAATATGTGTGTATGTGTGTGTGTGTATACACACACACATACACAAATACACACATAAATATGCCTACTAAACTTAAATTAATTTCTTATCTTTTTAGGTCTACACTCTAAGATTGTATCTAGGCACAGTCTCCAAATGAGCAGCTGTTCTAAACACATACAGTAAAAGAAATGGTTTCCTTAGCAACTGCAACCATAAGAAAAATCTTAGAATAACTCTGCTTCCACACTTAGAATTTCTTTGGTTTTAAAGATTCACACATTCCCTTCCCTTTAGACCCAGGCACCCAGTTTTTTGGCCTCTGATTCACCCTATTTGGGAAACCTAAAGCAAAGCAAATGGTACCAGCTTTAGATCTCTTGATCCAAAGGCCTTAGTTCACTATCATTCATTTCCTGTATGCTCCATCAATATAGTAAATAGGAAGAGAGAAAAGTTATTTTATTGTAATTGAAACTCAGGAGTACCAATCAAATACGGGCCATTTCCAACTTTTTAACGGGTTGTATTTCAAAAGTTTGTTCAAGGCATTTGTTTTGAATTTGGAAAGTACTGACCTATAGAGATGGTGTTTAGTTAGGTTGATAGGTTATTTAAATTGACAGGTTCTTAGAATTAAGCACTAAAAGTGATTTTTGTCCAGTGATCTCATTTTACAGATGAGAAAACTGAGGCCCAGAGGTGAAAATGTGACTTGTACAAAGCAGCAGATAGCAGAAGCTAATGCTCAAAACAGCCCTTCTTCCCCTTCTGTCCAGGAAACCAAGACTTCCCTATTGCAGGTTGGTAAGGAATGAATCTTTGTAGAGAGACAGAGAAAGAGAGGGAGCATTTAGATAAATAGGAAGAAAGAAAGAAAAGAAAGAAGAAGAAGGAGAGACAGATAAGTGTTCCTTTGAGGGAAACTGTCTATGGAGAGAGGGCTCTATATAAGATCATATACCAGTAATAAATCATCATAAGAGTTCACATTGATAGAGCACTCTATGGTTGAAAAAAACTTGCCTCACAACAATCCTAGAAAGTAGGTGGTCCAAGTAATATTATCCCCATTGCAGAAGTTAAGCAACTTAGGATGGACTAAGTTCATTGACTTGCCCTTGGTCAGATAGGATCTCTGCCCCAAGGCAGGTCTTCTTTCTGTCTCTAGATTTCAGACACTTTCCACTCTAGAAAACTAGCACTAGCCAGAAATTGGAAATGAGAAATTGAGTTTAAAATTGTAAAGTGAGGTGGCTGAAATACTACTCTCTAAATAGTACAGACATCACTTAGGATATGCCAGTGCTCTGTGATTTTGTAGAAATTGCCCAAGGAGACAAAGTGACTAGCACAAGGAAATGGGGGACAAAGGATTTGATTTCCTGCTGTCAGGCACAGCGCTAAGCAGCCGAACCTTTTGAAAGGGTACATTGTAATCAACAGGCCAAAGTTAGATGTGATGGGTTTCCCATTGTGGTCTCATTGCGTGTTAGCTCCAGCTACCAAATTAAGTCAAACTGAAAACTGTATATAGTCTTATTTGTATGTAATGACATTTTGAAAACTCTCTGATGAGGGACTGGAAGTCACAAGCCAAGAGAATATGCATATGCATGTATATCTATGTGTGTGTGCATCTACATACATATGTGTGTATATATGTGTACAGGCACACATGTGCCTTTGTATGTGAACACACACAAGGATCTAGGATCTAGCATTACCTAAAATCACTGGCAGGGTCACCAGGGCAAGTCGCTTAATGCCTGTGAATATCTGTTAACTCTATAAAACCATAAGTAGAGATACTGAAATAATATAACTAAATTAATACATGTGTGTATACTTACATATACACATATGTGTATATGTTTGTATATACTTACATATACACACATGTGTATATATGTGTGTGTGTATACACATATATCTTTAAAAACTTAATATTGTAGTAAGACTTTGGAGACACCTTGTTTTATAAGAAAGGATGATTTCTGCAAGGATCGCATTATAAAACATCCTGCAAGAATTCAGCAAAATTGGAGGTTTGGCAGATTAGCTAAAATTTCAGTGTAAAGACAAAGCTCTTCAGATGCAAAAGAGACATTCCCCACCTAAAAAGGGCCTAAAGCTTCTTTCCTATAAAGAGACCAGCAAGACAATGAGCTTACTTCCAGGACACAGACTGATTTCATACTTTTAGTTCTAAATACTTGCCTCAGTACCATCCCAAAAGGAATATGGATCTTATAACTGACTGAATTGGGCCTGATCATCCTAAGGCAAGGGCACCATAAGGGCAATTGAATTAACAGAATGATTTACTAAGTCAAGGGGCTTTTGAACTGTAGTACTTTTTGAACTGAAGTACTGTGGAACTGGAAGTTAGGCCAGTGGAGCCCTTGTCTAGTTGAGAAACTGCTCTGAAAGGACCCAACTGAGCAGCAGAAAAACCCATCCATCATCTATTCCACACCACATGGTGAACTTTGTTAGGACCTTATGGAGGAAAAAAAGACCATCAAGGTTCTACAATTCTGGAATTGTGACCTGTCGGGCCCTGTGTGTGCTCTACATGTATATCCCTACCATGTGCATTAGGCTTGCATCCCTTCTTCCCTCCATAGTCTCTGAATGTTTTTATGGTTGGGAGAGATGCTTTGTGACGGCTCTTCCTTCCTGCCATTTGAGTTAATACCTCTGCTAAACAACTAACTTAGTCTGCTATCTGGGTTGTTAAGGAAAAGCACACTTGTGAGTTGTCTTAAGTTAGTTAAGTTGTCACTAAGTTAGCGTTAGGAGAATAGACTCTCATGGGGTTATAACTCTCTAGGGATCTAAGCTTCTAGGTTTGATATAGGCACCACTGGGAGATGGCGCCCAGAGCAGATTTTTATTCTTCAACCTCAAGAAACCTGGGAAGGGAGTAGAAGGGCTGAAGACATAATTCACAAGGAAACAAGCAAGCGAGGAAGGATTTATTAAGTATCTATTATGTGCCAGACATTGTATTAAGCAATTTATAAATATCATTTGATCCTCACAATAACCTTGGGATGTAGGTGTTATTATTTTAGCTATTTTATAGCTAAAGGAGCTGAGAGAGATGTTGTTATTGGCCCGGGGTCACACAGCTACTAATACTGTATTTGAACTCAGCCCTTCCTGATTCCAGGCTCCACACTCTAACCACTGTACCACCTACAGCTCCAGGAGAAATCTGTACACAATGACAGACACAACATATGTGTGACAGCCATTTCTGATAAACTGGACTCTTCTCAGCAACTCAAGGTTACAAGACAACTCTACACCTCTCAGGATCAAAGGAGATGTCTACATTCAGAGAAAGATCCAGAAAGAACAGAGTTTAAATGGAGACTGAGGTAAACTACATGCTCTCTTTCTTTTCCACGTTTGGTTGTGTTTCCTCGTTTCTACTGTTTATTCCATCGGTAACAACCATTTTATACAACCAGACTAATGTCCACTGTGAAAGTATTTGCAGATCGTATACTTGATTGCGAGCCGCCATGGTGAGGGCAGTGGCGGGAGGGAAGGAGGGGAGAAAATTTGAAACTCAAGGGATTGTGGAACTGAATCTTGTAAACTAAAAGTAAATAAACAAATCAAATATTAAAAAAGATACGGTGACTATAACTAGAGTGACCCCTTTATTCTTGCCTCAAACCCTGCCTAAATCCTAACTAAAATGACTCCAGAAGGTATCAGAATGGAGAAAGGGTAGAGCTAGGAGAAGCTTGCTCTCACCCATCTAATTGGATGTCCTGTGCGATACCATGCTAGGGGTTGGGTCTTTTCCCAAACCAGACCTTGTAGTTCCATTAAACCAACTAGAAACACAACTCTTCCATGAAAATACAACTCCTCCAAGAATAATATCTCTTTATTGTATCAGCCACTTGATGGAATCAATTTGCCATTGTTCAAGGTAATGCCAACACACAGAATCTTTTTTTAATATTTCCATAGAATGCCTATTCATTTGATCACATGACCTGAACCCATTGATTCTACTAAGTGATTCCTTGGCCGTCACTTCCAGAAAAAAAGAAACAATTTATTTAATGGTATGTAAGTCAATTTTATTTTCTTTCATTCTCTGTTTCTATCTTTCTTTCTCTCTCTCCACATACACACTTAAAAAAGGACCATAGGGCAAGTAGACTAATAGCCATTACAAACACCTTGAATGTTGCCCCCAAAGAACATAGCCGTACTGGAAGACATATGTCAACAAACTTACATTCTACTGAGGGAATACATACATATAAACATATACACGTATACATGTATACACATATACATGTATATACAAATCTAGATGTGTGTGTGTACAAGCATAGACATACCACGGTGTCTGGCACATAGTACTTAATAAATGGTCATTCATTCATGCACACACATGTCCCATTGATTTCTCCAAAATCCCAAAGGTCCTACAGAATTTTAGACTTTCCTTGAAGGACTCACCTGGACCTCCACTCTGGCTGCTCAGGCTTTTTGAGCATTGGACACATTCATGAGGAGAAAAAACATATTGAGGAGGGAGGCCAAGTTCTAGAAGGGCATCAGGCTGTTGGGCTGCTCTGTAGCTCTCTGAGAGGGGTTGGAGGGGCCCCAGGAGCCACCATAAGGGGGTTCCAAATCTTTCATGTTCCTCCTGATTGAGGTATTCACTATGAGGTTCCATGATTTGGTCTGAAGTGCTGGGAATTTTCAAATCAGGCTCATTTGCTGTCACATGGAAGTCCAAAAGTCACTCTCCCCAGGGGTATATTTCAAAACTGGTTGGGATTTAATGGGCTGCTGTTCACTGCATTGATGTTGGCATAAAGTGCCAAGACTTGATAGCAATGCCAACATGAGAATGAGAGCTGTCTATTCAAAACAAGGTATTTTTGATTATTACTAATACTGAGGCAACTCTAGACATTAGCTTATGAAAAGGATTAACTGCACCAATAAATGGAGGAAGAGGTTCCAGAAACTTAATAGCCAGAGATGATCTGACTAGGGATTTAATCTAGAACCTCACCGACTTGTTAAAGACCTTGGCACTCAAGCAGGGGCAGGGACGGAACATTTGGTGGGCCATCCCTCTTACTCCATACCTGTCACCGATCCATAACAGAGAACCACAACATCCTTGTGGAGATAATCTACTCAAAATGTCTCTCTCCCCAGTTCTTAAAAACAACAACTACCATGTACCATCCATCTCTCAAAGTTATCAGCCTCTATCTCTCCTCCAATTTTCAGCCAAACTCTTTTTCAAACTAGTCCACATTCATGGCCTCCACTTTCTGTACTCTCACAGCCATCTTCATTCTGGTTTCCAACTTTATCACAAACTTGACAACTATTTATTGAAAAGCTACCTTTGATCTCTTACTTGCTAAAACTAAAGACCTTTCTCTAACCCTAAGCCTTCTCAGCTACCCCTCCTGGACTTTACTGATAACTGCCTTTTCCTGGGTCTCTTCCTGTTTGATCATTGCTTCTTGGTCTCCATTGCTTAGTTATCACCCCTGACATACACGTTTACTGTGTCTATATCCTCAGGTTCTGTCCTGGGACCTCTTCTTACAGACTCCTTTGGGCTTAATTATCATTGCTGTCACATGATTCCGAGATCTGTCTATGGAATGGATTGAAAAAACAGTTTCTCTCCTGACCTGTACTCCCAAATTACCAGCTACCTTTTGGATGCTTCCAGCTGGATGCTACATAGATCTCTCAGACTGAACATGCCCAAAACAGAACTCATTATCCTTCTCCCCAGAAGTCCCCTCCCCCATTCAAGACTTCCAATTGCAACTTCCATGGCACCCTTGATGCCTCACTTTCCCTCACATATTTAGTTATGAAATCTTATTGTCTTTTCCACTCCTACGACCAGCACCCCAGTTCAAGTCCATATCATATCTGACTTAGGCTACTACAAGAGCCTCCTCATTGGTTCCCCTCCTCAAGCCTCTCCCTACTCTACTCAATTTTCCACACAGCTACAGAGTAGGTCTACCCATGCCACCCATTCCATCATTAACCTCCAGTATCTCCTTACTGCCTCTAGGATCACATTTCAATTTCTGTTTGGCATTTAAGCCCCTTCACAACCTGGACCCAACCCCCCTTCCCAGTCTTCTTATACATTACTAGCCTTTCCACACTCTACTGGCCAGGCACCTTGTTGTTCCATACACAAAAACAACCTGTTTCTCATGTCTGCACCTTTGTACCGCCATCTTTGTCTCTGAAAGGCACTCCCTACTCATCCACACTTGGAATCCCTCATTTCTTTCAGGACTCAGTTTAAGTACAACCGAATTGAGGCTTTTCCTGACTCCATCGTACCTCACCCACCCCTGACCCCAGCTGGCCATTAGTGCCCCCTCCATATTTGGTTAGCAATTGGGTATGTTTTCTATACAATTATCTGTTTCTCTCTCTAGGTAGATGCTATTACTATTGTAATGGTAACACCAAGAGTAATGGCAGCTCCAGTGCCTGCCTGCCTATGTATGAACATATGCTTGAACATCTATGTATCTATCTAATGTGGCCTCATATTAGAATGGGAGCTAGTTAAAGATAAGAATCCTGTTGCATATAGTGGGAGCTTAATGAATGCCAGGCTGCTGGGTACCATAGTGAATAGAGTGTTGGACTTGGAGGCAAGAGTGCAAAGTTCAAGTCCCACTTTGGACACTTACAGCTGCAGGGTGTGGGGCAAGTCATTTAATCTCTCCGAGTCTAACTTTCTTCATCTGTGAAATGGGGACAGTTATAGTGTCTACCCCATAGGATTGTTCTGAGAATCAAACTTAGGCAAAGTGCTTTTCAAACCTTAAAACTAAAGCCTTAGGTGCTAATTATTCTTATTAATATATGCTTGGTGATTGGTTGCTTACTTAGGATTAAAGTGAGTTTGACATGGCAGAGGTTATTTCAAACATACCTCCCCTCTCCAAGCAGCTTGGCCCCGGGAGTCCATCAGCCTCCCCCTGGAGGTTGGAATCTGCCTGTCATCAGGTGGCCACTGTCTTCTTCTCCACTTCTTCAGGGACTGGTAAGAAAGTCAGTATTGCCTTGGCTGCTGTACAGGCCTCTCCCCTTTGCTGACCTCTGGCTCCATTCAAAGTCATGGGCAGCCCAGGCTGACTCATTCCCCCCCCCCACTACTTGGGTCTTCCTTCCATAGAGCTCTGCCTATCGGCTCATCCTTCTGGGGCCCTGGCCTGCTCTTCCCCAGGCATACATTTGTGCCCTTCACTGCAAGTTACGTTGTCCATGTTTGGCATTCACTTGATTTCCTCTGTTTTTTTTTCTCCCAATACATTATAAGCTGCTGGGCTAGGGAGTGTTTCTTTTTTGTACCTCCATTACCTAATGATTGTAACAAGTTTGCAAAGCATATTACAAACATGATCTAATCTTTACAACAGCCCTGAGAAGCACGTTCTATTATTGTACCCATTTTAAAGTTGAGGAAATTGAGGCAAACAGAGGTTTAGTGACTTGCCCAGGGTCACCCTGCTAGTCATTATGGGAGGTCACATTTGAACTCAGGCTTTCTCTCCTCATGGCCCGAAGCTCTGTGCACAGTGCTGTCTGGCTGCCTGATATAGCACCTTGCACATAGTATTTAATGAATGCTTATCATTGCTAATTGAATTTAAAGGACACAAACTCCTATTTATGTGTTTAAAGCTTCAGTGAAGCATTTCATCAGTAAAACAAACTGTCTTTAATTAATTATAGCTCAAAGACAAGACTCAGCTTTGTAGGCCTTGACCTTACCTTGAGTGTCCCATGTTATGTGTGTAGCTTCATTTTTTTTAAGGAAAAAGATGACAGTCACATGAAGACAAAGTTTACCATCAGTTTTTCATACAATAAAAGGTGAACTTTGTATAGAATTTTAAGGTTTTTATGTGCATGGTATCATTTAATGCGTACAGTGCTCTTTCCAAGTAGGTAGATGCTATTACTGTTGTAATAGCAACAAGTAGGTACAAGAGGTGGTCAGTGGTCTGCTGGTTCTCAATCTGGTGAGAAAAAAATTTTGTACTTTTAACTTATTCCTTTCCTAGAAATTCACTTAAGTACGCTCCAGCAGAGAAAAATTGAGCCTTGATATGGTCAACTTCCCTCTTGGAGATGATACCTAAGCATTGTTTTGGTGAACCATCCTTATCCTAACCCTAACTTTTGATCGTGGGAGGCTGAGAAGGAGGGGGGAGAGATGAATGGGGATAGGGAAGAGAGAGAGAAAGGTTATTAGAAATGTTTTTCTTCTGTCTTCTTTCTTGTTGAAAATGAGCAAGGTATACACCTCTTTGGGAGCAGAGGGAAATAGCTAGCTCCTACAGTGAATAAAGTCGATGATGGTTTGACAGATTTTCACAAACAAAATCTGAGTCCAAAACTCAGTTTGAGTTCACTGGGTCAGGTGTATTTGGACTTCGGGATGTCTGCTCAGAGCTCCGTTCAATAATCTATATCTTGTTCATGGCATTTTAGAGCCTGCAGTGTAATTCACTAATGGCTTGGCATTGATCACAGAGAATAAGAGAAGCCTTGTAAATACTTTGGATGCAAATGGATTAAGCATAAAGAGAACTGTAATAGTCCATTAGTTTTCAAGTGCCTCTCAGCTGGGGTTTCAAAATTAAGCAATTATCAGTGGAAAAAACCATGAACAACTCTGCTGTTTCTATTGATTTATCAGCCTCAGGTAAATACTCAGAATTTAGTTACAAAAACTAAAAACACAGGTACATTTTTTTCTTTCCATGTCTTTATACATTTGTGAATCTGGTTTTGCAAAATGGCAATCAAATCACTTAAGAATTCATTAACGTGCCTACGTTTAGGCAGAAATTGTACCCTAAAGGAATATGGAGGAATTGTTTGCATATTTTTTATAACGAATCATAGATTTAGAGCTGGATGAGACCTGAGAGGTTATCTGGTCCAATCTCTTCATTTTACAGAGAAAGAAACTGAGTCCCAGAGAAAGGAAGTGATTTATCTAAAGATCCAAGAGACGTGAGTGGCCGAGGTAGAATTCAAATCTTAGCAAAATGTATTAGAACACCTCAAGGTTACTGATTTGGAAGACAGAACTCTAGGTGGGGCATCTAAGGCTCTCTCCTATGGTTCTAACTTGCCCTCCAGAATACACCAAGATGTTGAGACTTCATTCAGGCACAGCTGATTACAATACTCAGTTGCAAACTGCTACAACAGGAAATAACTTATTGACTCATTAGGACTTGAAAGCTTCCAGGAGATTGGTGCACAAAGAGAGAAGGGCCACTAAAACTGACTGTAGACTCCTGCTGAGTTTCCCATGGCAGGACCGGTCAAGTACATGTTTGGGGAATATTCTTTTGCTTACTGGCTCAGATACCACCCCCACCCCCAAGAATCCTG
The DNA here is from genome assembly GCA_028646575.1 of Pseudocheirus occidentalis. Classification (NCBI taxonomy): domain Eukaryota; kingdom Metazoa; phylum Chordata; class Mammalia; order Diprotodontia; family Pseudocheiridae; genus Pseudocheirus; species Pseudocheirus occidentalis. The sequence goes on from CM053602.1 coordinate 15,092,175, forward strand.
GGGAAAATCTCTTTATTGCCCAGCTCCTTCTTGAAAGCTCAGTGGTATCAATATAGCATTTTTAAAAACAACACAGAAACGGAGAACAAAGAAAACCCTTTAAATGGTTTCTCCCTCCCCCTTCCTCAAATGAAGGCCTTCACAATGTCAACACCATGGCTCGACTCTATCATTGGACCTTTCTTGTGACGTCACTCTCCCAATGTTTCCCCACATGTGATTCCCACAATGGGGGCTGATTGGATTTAGAGGACTTCCCTTTGATTCTCAAATCTTGCAGCTGTGTGACCTTGGCCAAATAATTTAGCCTGAGGGGTTGGGCTAGATGATGATGATGATGATGATGATGATGCCGACAAGGACACTGATGTTGACCATGACTGACTTAGTGCTTTAAGGTGTGTGCAAAGCATTTTACATTTATCTCATCTGATCCTTAAAACAATCCTGCAAGTTATATGTTATTGTCCCCATTTTACAGGTGAGGAAAGTCAAGCTGCCAGGTTAGGTTGCCCAGAGTTACACAACTAGCAAGAGCCCGAGACAGGGTTTGAACTCAAGTCTTCCTGACTCCAAGCACAGGTCTCTGTCCACTGCATGACCTAATTGTCCCTAAGATCCTTTTTACCTCTAAATCTATGGCCCTCTAATCTGGAATGCTTTAATATACAATACAGCAGGGTTTTCAAATTTCCTCAACATTTGAATGGGCCAGTCAGCTTTGGTAATAATCTCACCAAGGTCCTGGTAATTCTCCATCATGGAGCCAGTTGGTTATTTTGAGGGAAGTCTACTCTTCTCTGAGTCTCAGTTGCCTGGTACATGTGACCAAAGTCTTGTTCACTCAAGAAGGGACTGTGGGTAGCAGAACTGTTTTAAGTTTTCTCCTCCTCTGGGAACCTTACTTGGAACCAACGTGGGCTTCTCCTTTGTTCAAGACCACGCTGACACCAATAAATATGTAGTTCTATGCTGTAAAAATGACCTCTCATTGTTATTTAACATTTTAGCAACTGCTCAGAGGGTCAGCTTGGTGCAGTGAGTTCAAATCTTGTCTTTGACAAGTTATAGACAAGTTGTTGCTATGCATACTCTGAGTTCAACACATGGATGAATTCACAGGTCTGGACTAAAAGCAAAAGCAAGCATTTCCATCCCCTTATTTTCTCTAATAATACATCTGAAAGCTTTGTATGTACCTACAGTTGGAAAATTTCCATCAGACCCTTATTATATTTAATTTGATCAATTAGAAGTAATTTACTATGTGCAGAGGCAGTGTGCTATAGTGGCTCGAGTGCTGGCCTTTGAGTCAGGAGGGCTTACACTGAAATCCAGCCTCTTACACTAACTAGCTTTATGATCTCCATGGCCACAGGCAATCTCTTAGGACCTGGTTATGAAGCCAGAGACTGGTTAAGATTATGCTAGAGGGATTTCTGGTACCAGGAGTTTTCCAAACTAATAAAATCCCAGATTCATTTATCTTGCCATCCTCCTGATCTTGGGAAATAAAGCTGTTTTCACTGATATTTGTGTAAGAAGGGCTGCTTGAGGAAGGCCCTGGGCAATTTGGTAAATTTTCCAGTTAACTGGATGAAATTATAGGATGTGGGCCTTGGATTAGCAGGAATCAAAGGGGCTACCTTTCCCCGATTGGTTCAGTGACTAGTTGTTGTTCAGTTAGTTTTCAATCATGTCCAATGGTTTGTGCCTCATTTTGGAATTTTCTTGGCAAAGATGCTAGAGTGATTTGTCATGTCCTTCTCTAGCTCATTTTACAGGTGAGGAAACTGAGGCAAACAAGGTTAAGTGACTTGCCCAGGATCACACAGCTAGTCAGTATCTGAGGCCAGATTTGAACTCAGGTCCTCCTGACTCCAAGCTGGCCCTCTATCCACTGTGCCACCTAGCTAGCCTACTTCCCTATGAAAGTAGGGATGAGATTTCTTAGGCAGCATGATTCAAGAATCTAGCTTTCTGGCAAAAAGGAAAAGGAAATTTCTTGAGCAGCCCCAGCCTTGGGGTTGTCTTATGAGATTCCCTAAATGTGAGAGTTCCTCTAGCTGAGAGCTCAGATCTGAACCTGTTTTTTTCTTTTTTTTTTTCTTTTTGGATGGGGAGAGCAATTGAGCCTAGAGTCTTTGGGGGTTCTGGGTAAGCTATAATGGTAAAAATAAATGACATTTATATAACATTTTAAGGTTTGCAAAGTGTCGTACAATCTCATCTGACTTTCACAACCAGATAGGTAAGGTAGGAGTCATAGATAATATTATCCCCATTTTACTATGAGAAAACTCAGGCTTAAAGAAGTGAAATGAATTGCCCATAACCCCACAACCTTGTGATCCCAAATATCCAGATGGAAACACATGTAATTAGACTTGCTATTTCTTACCCAGAAGTAAATCACAGCACATAACCATTATGAAGCTCAGTTTCTCCACCTGTAAAATGAGGTTGAACTCTGACCTTCCACCTGTAACTCAGATTCCTGTTGGAATCTCCACTCTGCTACTTCCTACCTAGTATGACTTTGGACAAAGCATAGCCTTTCTGGGTCTCAGTTTCCTCCTTTGCAAATGAGATAGCTGGACTAGGTGACCTCCAGGGCTTGCAATCTATGGTTTTATCATCCTGTATGTAAAAGACAACGTGATAGTACCATGCTGTGTGAGTATGAGTAGCTTTACTTACCCTACTTTGGGCATTGGCAGCAAAATGTCCAAAGTGGACTGATTTTTTAAACCTTTTCATGAGCACGTCTCGCTACTTGGTACAGTCAGGCACAGTCATTTTCAAACTTTGGTAGAGCCATGCTTCCTCTCCCATGGAAATGCTTCTCATTCTCCTACACCTCTGCACTTCCCTGCTAAGTCCAGAATAGTAAATGGGAGTAATTGCAGCCTCGGGGCGGTGCTTATTGTTGGGCTGGAGCGGAAACAGCACCAGCTGCTTTGCAAAAATCCTGTTGCTCTCACTGTTTTCTTCCATTTCTCTGGACTTAACACTTTTGAGTAGCACCTGAGAATCCTGACTTGTGTAGCCCATTTTCAACAGGTCAGCCAAATCCCTCAGCCAGTCCTTACCAGTCTAGGACATTTGGTTGTGGTCATGGGAGGCTTGGAAAGAAGCTCAAAGCCTAACCATAGAATATTAAAGCAGACAACGTGAATAGTAAATTATTCCCGTTTCAGTCATTTTGTCTGAAAATTGCAGAATCATTTTAATGAATGTCTTCAGCTACATGGGTGGGGATTATTATACAAACCCAGCTGTTTATTATCACTGGGAATACAATAAGAGGATGTGGGTTTAAAGGATTTTAGGCAAAATTTAGGTTCGATTTCCAAGAACACGCTAGTGGTTATTTGATAACTTTATTACTAATATCAGTCATGAGTCTCCTTTCTTCTCCAAAATCAGCACATATTTTTTGTGACTGTACTCAGTTCTTGGTGACCCATACTTAGAACAGGGACAAGAAGGCATGCATCATTCAAAGCAGCAATTTATTTGTATGTCAAGATGTGCACTCTACGGGGGAACATTCCTTCCTCTTTTCTCCTCATCTATATTATTGGTGGGAACTGGGAAGAAGATCCTCAGAGGTCCCTTCTAACTAAGGAGCCAGGGAGAACACCAGTAGTAAACAGTCCACTCATGAGTAGCCAATGCTTGGAACATTCTGCCTAATGCTTACTTGAGGATGAACATATGAGGTGATCTTGTTCCATGTCTCTACTGTGCTCATTATTCTGAAGTCTTCTGAGAAGGCAGATCCCTAGATTTAAATGCCACAATTCTTTCAAGTTGTTTTGAAGCCCTAGAGTTCAAATCTTGGGTGAGCTTGACCTCTATGCTAACATCAACTCCAGGAACTACAGGTTGAACATAGAGCTTTTGCACCAAAAGAGCCATCCGCATTAGATGGAGAAATGAACCAAAAGGATAATTAACCATTTTAGAACAAAACCATTCTTAGAGAAGACCAACCTCCATTACCCTCAAATATACAGTGGTTATACAAATGACTACACATCTGTATTTGTTCTGATCTTCTATGGAATGCTCAAGTACATCTCTGATATTTAAAACAGTAATTAGAACCCCTTGATCATTTGCAAGAATTATGCCAAATGCCATCAGTCTTGCTTTGCTATGTTATTAAGACCAGCTAACTATGTCTGAAAGGCAATTATTTAGCATAGTTAATATTTTTCTCACAGTTACAGGTTATAGGGAAAGAGTTCTTTCATTCTTCATCTTTTTTTCCTAGTTTGCATTGCCAATTAGAAATCATTTCCCCCTCTACCCCCCCACAAGGCTTTGGTGTGGTATGAAGTACTGTAACTATCAACTTTTCCATCTGCGGCTAGCAGCATGAAATGTATCCTGGAGAGGCCAATGGATAGAGGCAGATGGGTGGGGAGGTGAGGTCATAAGTGTCATCTGGTAGATTTCTATTTTAATGAATTATGCTTGCTTGCTAGGTTCTAGGTACTGTTGTTGTTTGAGTTGACAGAGGATTGCTAGGTGATGTGAGCATCCTCTAGATTCAGCATCCTTGAGCAAAGCCCTAGGCACCCCACCCCAGTTATGCCTGTTTAGAATTGCCATTTCTGTCCCATGTTAATGCAATTCTAGCCATATTCTCAAAGCAAAGAAAACACATATCGGGAGGAAAGGCTACTACAGGGGAAGTGAAAATAAGAGTAAAAAGCAAAGCCAAAGGAATTACATTTGAGAAGGGGGTCAGAAATGCAGTGCCAGGCCATGTGCATCAGCCAGCCAACATATGAAGCTGCTACATGTGCCGTTTTCTCAATGAGCATTGCCCAACCTTTGAAGCAGAAACCTAAGGCGCAGAGGTTGGCTCGAACAATGGTTGACTAATGACGGCCACATGGTTTCTAAGTTTGTATGCTTGATAACAGAACCCAAATCATTCTAATGCTGCTGAAAATGCACTTCTCTCATGGCCTGAGAAAAAAAGTTCAAATGAATCATTTGCATTATCATTTCCCTTTGTGATTTCTTTGTTACCCTGATGGTTGAGGAATTCTGTTGCATGCTCCTGGCTAGCATGTCAGTTCTGCACAGGATGACTTTTCTCTCCAACATGTGGAGTGTATGTAGTGATTTCTCTATGAATGGGAATGAATCATGTCACAAGCTTGTAATTAATGGGGTACTATATGCCAGAGAGCCTTTTCTGTCTCAATGGGCACTCCCTCTCTCTCCCTCCCTCCTCCCTGTATATGGCAATTAAGGTATTATATCCTTGAATCAAAAATCAATTGTAATCAGCATTAGTATATTAAACTCTCTTATCCTTTATTAAGATGATTAATTTCTCATCTCATGTAGTCTTCAAAACTGAAAAAAAATATTACTTAGTCAATTGATGACCTAGAAATCCATCTTCTTCACTATGGCAGGTTTGGAGAGGATGTGGTCAGTGAGAAATGATAGGACTTCATCCTGTCATTGACTTTATCACTCAATTAACTCTCAAGATCCCTGGACCCTCTCCCCAACCCTCAACTTGCAAAAAGTCCTAGGGTACACAGCAGATTTGATATCCTGCATTTGCTCTTTTTTCCCATTTTTTCAGTTACATTGAGAATCATGAATAGTAACAGGCTTTCACTTCATCCCACTAACTGCGTTTTGTATTTTTGGAACTTGTGTCCTGGAGATGATAGGCCAACGATGGTCAGGTGGTTGTGCCTTGAAAGCTAAAACATCAGTACAGTGTTGAGAGATTGTGACCCACTCAGTAGGGCAGGTTACATGAGACAAATGGGCAGTAAAGTTGCATGCATCATTCTGTATCATGGGAAACCTACCTGCAAAGAGCCTAAGAGAGATTTTGCACTGGAAGTTCGTGCTTATTTCTGTGACTTTGGCAGGACCTTAACAATGCACGGGCAAACAACATATTTAGGAGACCCTCATCAAGAATGGTGTGTGGAATATGTTATTCTCCTGCTCAAAAACCATGGCTGGCTCTCTGCTGCCAACAGGATCAACCAAATGAATCAGCAAGCGCCTGCTCTCTTAGCCATATGCTGGGCTAGGGTCTGGGAATCCAAAGAATGAAACTATCCCTACTTTAAGATAAATGCACATCGAAGCAGGTACAGAATAAAAATCATATAGAAATATAAACACAGTGTTGTTAGGGATAGAAAGGGGGCCCCAGCAGCTAACTGGGGATCAGGAAGGCCTTGTGCACAAAGCAGTGTACCTTGAAGGCACTCCAGTGTCTCCCTCTTACCTCTAGAATAAAATAGAAATTCCTCTGTTTAGCTCAGAAAGCCCTCAACAACAACAAAAGCCCTTCACAACCTGGCCCCAAACTATTTTTCCAGCTTCATTGTAGAAACAGGTCTCACTTTGTAAATTCATATTAGGCAAATTTAACTGTTCACTTTACTGTACAGTGCTGTGTGTTTTCTCTCTGTCTCTGTCTCTCTCAGTCTCTGTCAGTCTCTCTCTGTCTCTCCCTGTCTCTGTCTCTCTGTCACTATCTGTCTCTGTCTCTCTGTCTCTGTCTCTCTCTGTCTCTCTCTATCTCTCTGTCTCTCTCTCTGTCTCTGTCTCTGTCTGTCTCTGTACCTCTCTGTCTCTCCATCTCTCTGTCTGTCTCTGTCTCTCTGTCTCTTTCTCTATGTCTCTGTCTCTCTGTCTCTCTTTGTCTCTGTCTGTCTGTCTGTCTGTCTCTCTCTCTCTCTCTCTCCCCTCCTCCCCCCTCCACTCCTGCCCATTGGCTCTGCACTCTGAGGCCTTCTACTTTCCCATCCCAAACAAAACAAAACAACTCTAAAAAGACTGCTTTAAGTCAAAGCAGAACAGGTGCATGGAGAGACCACCTCCCCTGTGCAGGATAGGGGCTTGGTTTGAGACCTTCTTTGCTGAGAGAAGAGACTTTTGTCCAGCTCTACCCACCCACCCCCCTGCTCATGTCCCTGGCTCTGTGTGCTCCTCCTTCCGAATGTCCTTGAACAGTGTGCCAGCACCTCCTTCCACTGGAGACCCCTTCCTACCTCCCTCCCTCCTGGCAAATTCATATTACATAGAGGTCTGCAGAATGGTCCACTTCCATAAAGTGAGAGTTGTTTGTATACTTCTCCTATTCCATACTCTGATATCCAATCAAATTGGCCTTCTCTCTTTTCCTCTCTCACAGCCCTCCATCTCCAGTCTCTATGCCATTCCCCATGCCTGGAATGCACTTCTCCACCACCACCCCCCATTAGCTCCATCTCTCCCAAATCAGGGTAAAAGGGTGACCTAGTTTTTACCCCAGAAAAATTCCTGAGCCATGAACAAGTGATTTTAAATGGTGTTAGGATATTGAAAGTAGAAACTGGAAGGGAGCTCCCTCAGAGGCAGTGGCCCCCAGGCAGGTTTTTTCCTCCATTTCCCTTCATATGCTCACAAAGTGTCCCCTCCTTAGGGGAGAATTGTGTGTGGAGAGTAGAGAAAATGTCATCCTCAGTGGGAGGAGAAGGGGCATGGCTGGAGAAGATTTGTTTTGCCCACACAAGGACAGGGGCCATCTAAGAGAGAATTCCTCTTTGGTCCACACCACCTACCTTGCCCAGCTAGGGCTCCCCTTCCAGTAAGAGGCCCATAAATGTTTGTCAGATGAATGAAAGGATCAACAGTAAACAGCAAAAAGCTAAAAATAATGCTGCTTGTTACTTCTCTTAGGGTTAAAAGAACAAAATGTCATGTCTGCTAATAGCAGCATTATGCAGTGGCAAGAAAGCTGAATTCAGAGGTGAGATGCCTGAGCCCTAAATCCTGCCTCTGCCACTTACTCTCTGACTGTCCTGGAGCAGCTCAGTTAGCCTCTCTGAGCTCCAAGTTTCTCACCTGTGAGATGGGACAGCTGCACTACATGACCCCCCGAGGCACCTTCCATCTTGAAGCATATTATCCAATTTTCAGGTCCCTAGAGTTACAGACACTAGATGGTAAAACTATCAGAAGACAATAGCTTTGTAGTAAAGAAGTAGATGTTGAGAATTTCACCATAATCTGTGAGTACTCCGTGTATTTGTGTAAGCATATGTCTTTCTGTTTCTAAAGGCAAGACACTCTCAGCAGTACCTAATTAGACCTGAAATGCCAGAGACCCATCAGTACCCAGAGTAACCTCAGTAGTGAAGAACAGAATGATTTTCTGGGATGGCTAACCTTGACCTTCTCTCCTTCTGCATGAGGCCTTTCTCAGTCCTCCCAAATGCTGGATTTCCTTCCTGCCTTCCAGATTACCACCCTGTATTTGCGTTGTATGTCACTCCCCTAGTGGGATGTATACTCCTTATTGGTAGGGATTGTTTCGGGGACTTTCGTTGTATCTTTAGTGCTTAGCACAGTACCTGGCACGTTGTTGTTCAGTTGTGTACGACCCTTGGTGACCCCATTTGGAGTATTCTTGGCAGAGATACTGGAGTGGTTTGTTTCTCCAGCTCATTTTACAGGTGAGGAAACTGAGGCAAGCAGGGTTAAGTGACTTGCCCAGGGTCACACAGCTAGTAAGTGTCTGAGAACACATATGGACTCAGGAAGCGGAGTCCCCCTGACTCCAGGCTTGGCATTCTGTTCACTGCATTATCTGGGCACAGGAAGTGTTTAACAATTGATTATCAATTACTATGCGTAGAAGGTCAGTACAAGAATCGCAAATGAATCTGAGCCTCTGAATGGTCAGAGTTAACATGCTCCATGTAAAAATAAGTAGGACCTGAAATTTCCACTGTTTTCCTGGTGTGACAGAGATTTCACACTTATACTCATTTCCCTAAACTTGCTCTTGAAGAAATTATTTAAAAAGAACTGCCCCATATTCTTCTCACCGCGAATGTTTGGGCTCTTAACCTTTTAGGCCTGCTTTCTTTTGTCTTAGCTTCCCTTGATCTAGTTGGCACAGGCACACTTCTCCCACTTTGTGACCCACCAGGCCTGATTTCAAAAATGTAGCAGTAGGTTTGCATCAGTTTCATTGTTGAAATTCCAGTATGTCCCCCTCATGCTTCCTCCTTGAGCTCATTTCAAAGTTAACATAAAGAGAATTTTAGCCACTTTAATGTTTAAAATATATGCCTCTTAGGGTTGCGATTGTAAGGACCATGGTTGAAAATCAAGGGAAAAACAATGTGTTACAATTCTCAACAGGTAGAAATAGTAGATTTAAAGGCCAGACATTCATTACATACATTTGGAGGAGAGATATTTAACATTCTCAAGTTCCATTAAATAGAGTAGTAAGCTATCAACCAGCTGAGGGAGGAATGTTATTTGATGGGATGCATTTTAAATTGGGCAAGGGGCGGATTTAGCCTGATGAGTTTCACAAGCCGTGATATAAATGGTTGAGTCCTTTTTCCTTTCTGTCAGTAGCACTTTGAAGTGGCTGTGCAAAGCATTAGTTCACACTGTATAAAACAAGGGAAGCTTTTCCCTAAAAGGTAATTATCTTCTTTTTGTTTTTGAGAAGGGAGAAACCAAGGAAAAGATATTAAAGGAAATTAAGCCCAGAGGAGCTTCCACTGGGCCAAAGGAGAGATCAGACAGTGTGTTTGTTGGGACAGTTTGAGGAGGGAGAGAGTCTGAATTACAGGGGAGAGCAGGGAAGGTTTCCTAGAGGAAGTGTCACCAGAACAGCCTTAAAAGAAGATAAGGATTCTGAAAACATTCCAAGGCAGGGAGGACAGCTTGTGCAAATGTATACTAACACAGGATGGAATGGTGAGATTAGGGAACAGCCCAAGGTCCAGTTTGACTGCAAGACAGAGTAGGTCAAGGAGATTAATGTAAAGGTAATCAAGGTAGGTTGGGCACATTTTTGAAAGGCCTTAAGTGCTAGGCCTTCTGGGAGTTCAGGAGTTCTCCTTTGTCCTAGAGGTAACTGGGAGCTCCTACTGCTCTCTCTAGTCTAGACCATCAGTAGTAACTGTAGTCACAAAATAGATCAATATTTTTACATTTACACTTCAACAGTGTGACCACATATCATTTGATTTCTCCTTCATAAGCACACACTTCCACAGTGACCAACATAGACAGGCCTGTTTTTGAATATGAAAGATGTCTATGTTTCATTAGGGGAAGTATGAGACAAAATAGTAATTTCTGAAAAGTTTGTCATTGGTACCTTTCATCTCTCTTTAATGTTCAGGTACCCAAGGTCTGCCTGCTGCTTCATGACCCACAGTACTCCAGATTCCAATATTACCTCTCCTTCCTCTCCTCCTAGTTTTTTTCCTCTCTTTCCTTTCTTCTCCATTAACACTTTTTTCTACTCTGATCCAATAGCCCTCATTCGTAAAATGTGAGTGATTTAGATCTAAACTCCCTAATGATTTTGATATTATAAGAGGATAGTTAACCCAAATAAATCACTAATTGGGGAAATTTTAGGAGTATGACACTCTAAAGGGAAAATATTTTAGGTGACATCTTCCTGAGCTCCTCTTAAATAACATGGTTCTAAGAAAAAATGGATTATGAACCCAGCATTTCTCCCTCTCCCAGAAAGTTATCCCTCATAACAATATTTTTAAGGAAAAAAAGGAGAGGAAGATGAAAAAAATCAAGACCAATCAATGCACCAAAAAAGTCAAAAACTAGGTACCATGCCCGTTGACCTCCCACCTCTGCAAAGCAGTGATGTCATGATATCTTCTCATTTCTCTTCTTTGGAACCATGCTTTTTCTTTGTAACTTTACAACATTCATTTGGATTGTTTTGTGATTCTTTCCATTTCATTGTTGTAGTCATTGTGTTTATTATTTATTTGGTTCTGTTTACTTCACTCTGCATCAGTTCATATTGAACTTTCCATGCTTCTCTGTTCTCATCATAATCACTGCTTCTTCCGGCAGAGTCTATTACATTTATGCACTATAATTTGTTTAGCCATTCCTCAATAGATGGGCACAATTGATGCATTTTCAAATGTTTTTGCATTTATTATTTTGCCACCAAATTAGTTGTGTAAAGTCTTCTGTCTTAGACTTTAATAAAAATTTATTTGTCCGAAGTGCTACACATCATACCAATACCATGATCTCTGGAAACTTACTTTGATTTCAACCACTCTAATTAGGCCAGAAGATGTTACTTACAACTAATCTTGGGACTCCATCCTAAAGTTCAACATATATGCATATATTTGTTAGTGTTTGGATTCACAGCAGGAGATAAGGCAGACAGGGCCCACATTCTAATCCTGCCTCAATTCACCCACTACTTATTAAGGACTTATTGTGCTTAAGGCACCTTGGATGTAAATATAGGCTTAAAGCAGACACTGCTCTCAAAGAGCTTCTAATCTACTGCAGAAGAGACAGGTCCACAAAGAAACCATGAGATAGGAGAGAGTGAAATAAGTACAAAGGAAAAGTCTCTTTAAAGTACTATAAGGAATTGGAAGAAGGGGAGGACCACTTAGAGATGGGGAGAGTTAGTAAGAAGAATAGACGGGACTGACCCCAGGGGAAGCTGAGAGAAGGCAGACTTCAACAGATGGAGACTTGGTGTGGGGGGGCGGTCAGAGTGGGGTGCATCCATTGTAGACAGGAGAAAGTAATTAGCACTGATGGGGGAGAGATGACAGAGAACAAGATGAAAAAGTTGCAGAGAGTTGTCTAAATGATTGGAGGAGAGAGTATGCAAAGAGAATCAATACACAAGTCTGGAAATCTGGAAAAATGCTACTACATTATGGTGTGAGATTGTGGAGAGCCTTGAATGTCAGGATTAGGAATTTCTACTTTATTTGGAAGGTAAGTAATGGGGAGCTTCTGAAAGTCTATAAGTAGAGAAATGGTTATGATTTAAGTTGTGCAGTAGGGACTCTAGCTTGGGCAGTGATATATTGGAGGACATAACATCAGTTGGGAGGATCTTATGATAATCCAAGTGAGAAGAGATGAGTGCCTGGACTAAGATTGTTATAGAGCTGAGGATTAAAGAGCAACAAGAGATGTTGTGGGGGTAGGAAAGGATTTGGCACCTGACAAGACAGTAATGTGAAGAGAGCAAATGATCCCAACCCAGTTCCAAGCCTGGAAAGCTAGGTGGCTTAGGGGAGTCATCAGCAGAAAGGAAGGCTGGGGCAGGGAGATCAGGCTTGGGGGAGGAAGGTGAAGGAGTTCAGTTTTATACAATATTCAAATGAAGATGTCCAACAGGAAACTAGAAGCAAAATGGGACTTCTGAGAAGTTGCTAAAAACCTAGATTTGGGGAATCACCTGCTTAGAGGTGATTGAAGTAAATAAAAACTATAAAAACAGAGTATAAAGAGAGAGTAGAAGAGGGTTAAGGACAGAACCATGAGAATGGGGTTAGAGGAATAGGAGAATGGTGATGAGCCAGCAACAGTTACAAAAGGAATAGACAGAGATAGGAGGAAAACCATGTGAGTGCCGTGTCACGAAAAACGAGGTGGTCCACAGGGTCAAATACCACAGAAAAGTCTAGCATGAGGTCAGAAAGAGGACTATTGGATCCAACATTGTAGAAGTCATTAATGACTTCAAAAAGAGCCCTCTAGTAGGGTGATTCCATCTACTAAAATCCAATTGTAAGAGCTTAAAAAATGAGTGAGTAGGGAAGAAGTGGAAATGGTGAATGGAGTCTGCTTTGTCTAGGGCTCAAAAGTGATCCTAAGGAATCGATAGGGTCAAATTGAGGCTTTTTTAGAGGAGGTGAGACCTTACCATTTTTTGAAGGGTGAAGGAAGGGAAAGAGCAAGCAGAGGAAATGACTAGAGAGAAAAGAGAAAAGGGACATGATTGATGGATATACAAGAGCTTCATTTGTTTTTCTGAGACAGAAGGAAAGGAAGAGGAGATGGCTGAGGATATGAAACATGCCTCATTTTCCCAACCTATGGCTTTGTAGGGGTTACAGGTGAAGAAATTTAGATAGAGGTTACTTTACACAGTGCTCAGTGGTAATGAATGTTTCCCCCTAATCTAAATGTTTGAATAAGACCTTATTGTTTACACATCCAAATACTGCTTTGTTCTAGGTAATTGAAGTGTAAGGAACTTTCTGAGTACTTCTTTTGCTTCCGTGATTTTTTTAAACAGGAAGCTATGGAGGGACCTCTGTAAACAAACTCAACTTCCCAAGCTGGATTAGAATGCCAATTCCATCCATTTTGAAGACTTCTAAATTTAAAATGCTGTTCTTACATCCTCAGTCATGATGAATTATTAATATTTTTCCAATCATTCTGAAATGGAAAGCACTATTAATAATCTCATCTCAAGCCCCACAAAGTTGATCAAGCCAAAATTTGATTTTTCACTTGGCTTCACTTAAGTAGATCAGGATGGGAACTGAGTCTGAAATGAAAGAATCTGACAGAATAGTGCTGTCTTAAACTATGACTTTTGTGAAGGCACAAACATCATCCTTTGCCACAAATCTCCAAATGGTTAAAGTGTCTTCGAGTTTCTGAATGGCTTATTTCAGCCTTATCTCCAGGGAATATTAGGCCAAACTAGAACCAAAAATTCTATCTGGAAATAGGGACTCAACGATTGAAAGATTTTGATATTTGCATTTCTGCTCTAGTTCAATAGTTTGGAAAATTTGCTTCTGATTCATGTTAGTTCACGGGATGGCTAAAAATATCTAGTTTGTCCTTCAATTAAAAATCTTATCTGCATTAAGATTTCAACACAGTGCTATAGTTCATTCTGCCTTGGGGCATCATGGAATAGTGGAAAGTCTTGGCTTCAAATCCTGCCTCCGATAATTGCTAGATGTGTGGTGACCAACAAGTCCCTGAATTTCTCTGAGTTTCAGTTCTGTCATCTACAAATGAGGTCTATGTAGCATTTACCTGCTAGAGTTATTGTGCAGCTCACATGAGATAATGTATATAAAATGGTGTTCATTTTTTCAAGTGCTATCTAGATGTTAGTAAGTAGTATGATCATGATCATTTGGTCCAAGTTCCTCACTGAAAGGAAGCCATAAATTGGGGCTTTCATTTCCATTTACCTACCAAAAGATCTTATTTGCAAAAAAAAAAAAGTATTTGCATTATTTGCACTGTACATCCCTGTACAGTGGGAGTGGGAGAAGCATTTGCCGGAGGACTTAGGTTTAAATAATTCATCTGAGACATGTGTTATCTTGGGCGAGTCTCTTTCCTTCTCTGAAACCTCAGTTTCCTTTTCTGTAAAATGAGGGGGTTGGACTAGATGCTTTCTGAGGTCCCTTCTAGCTCTAAATCAATTATTCATTCTCGGAATACATGGGTCCATCTGATTGGGTTGAATCAGAATGATAAGTTTTCACAGCAAACAGAAGACTTAAAATGAGGGCTTCAGCTTACTTTCCTACTCCAAGTAAGGCTACAAGAGACCCCAGAGAAAAAAAGGGATTTTAGTGTAAGGTATAAGTATAAAGTCTACTTTTGTCCCCATTTGGATAGACCCAAATTTTGAACTGATTATCATGAATTAGGACACCAACAATACTCATTTAAAAGATGAATTGTAGAGGCGGCTAGGTGGCTCAGTGAAGAGAGCACCAATCCTGGAGTTAGGAGGACCTGAGTTCAAATTTGGCCTCAGACATTTGACTCTTACTAGCTATGTGACCTTGGGCAAGTCACTTAACCCCAATTGCCCTGACTTCCCCCCTCCAAAAAGCAAAAAAACAAAAACAAAATCCAAAACAAAAAGATGAGCTATAGAAAATTGAGCCATATAAGAGAAAAGTATTTTATTTTAATTTTATTTTTGGAGGGGGGAAGGCAAAACAATTGGGGTTAAGTGACTTGCAGGAGGTCACATGGCCATTAAGTGTGTCAAGTGTCTGAGACCAGATTTGAACTCTGGTCCTCCTGACTCCAGGGTTGATGCTCCATTCACTGTGCCACTTAGCTGTCTCAGAGAGAAGTATTTTAAATAAAGAATTGTATATGGCTTTAAAAAAAGCTATTTTACTCATATCATTATGCCTTTGGAGAATTCTTTTAAAATAGAATATGGAAACTTTCTGAAACTAATTCTCCCTCCTAATGGCATCTGCTCAATATGGGAAACTAGCATAGAGTCATGCATTCATAATGTCTTCCTTCCTTCATTTCCATGATGGTATCTGGGTCAACAATGATAAACTGAGATGTAAAAAGCCTTGAATGTGACTATCAAAAATTCTGATTAATGCAGACATAAATGATAGCCAATGATCAGGGAAGTTATACAGATCATTGAGATCTAAGCCATTAATTTCATTTCAAGTATCCAGATAATTGAGGAAAAACATTTTTAGTATTTCTTGCACTGAGTTTTCTATATCATTGTTTGGGTGCTCTCTGCTTCACTTGGAGTAGACACAGTAAGTGTGTGGGGTTTGTCAGATCAAGGCACATTTAAATCAAATTTGTTAACTTCAGGTATGCTTTTTTTTGTTCTACATACATACATATATCCCCCAAACAGAAATCTGCAAACTAGGACACACATGCATTCAAGGTGGTCAACCCCATTCAAAACAAAAGGGCAAAACCAGCTCCTCTTTGCTGTTTTACCTTTTCTTTCCTGTCTCATCTCTGTTCTGTACTCCCTTGGGGCCAATAACTGCCACCTACCCCTCTTTGCCTTATTTCCTGATGCTCTATCTTTCTCATCTGACCCAACCACTACCTTCACTGCTGAGCACCTGAAATCTTTTGTTTTTCTATGCTTTAAAAAAATGACTTGATTTACAAGGTTTTTTTAACATCATTTGCATATTATAAGGTATAGTTATTAAACTATATATATATATAGTATATATAAAAGTTAGTAAACATTTCATAAGCACCTACTGTGTGGCAGGCACCGTGCTAAACACTGAAGAAACAACAAGAACAACAAAAGAAAAACCAACCACAAGGCAGTTCCTTGAGAAGTTGTCAGTTTGGAATTGTAATGAAGGTAACAGTTCACATTATGTATCACTTTACCGGTAACAAAACCCTTTACCGAGATGACATCATTTGATCAGACATGCCACGGAAAGTCATGATCCTGAGGACAGCATTTCCTACTAGAAAGGGCACTGGGTTTGAGATTTTAATCTTAGTGCTGCCATTTAGGAACTTGTGTGAGTTCTCAGACTCAGTTTCTTCAGCCGTAAAATCAAAGCATTGGATGAGGTGATGTCCCAAGTTCCTTTCATCTCCAAAATCTTTTGACTCTATGATTCCTCCCACAGCCTTCATTGTTATACTGATCCTAGAATATTTGCAGTCAGTGGATAGCAATTTAATTCCTTCCTTCTAGTCCTCTTGTTATTCAAAATATTATGGGTCACAGAAGCACTTCAGCTAGCTTGCAACCAAAATTTGTGTTTATAAGTAAACTTGGTTTCACTGGACATTTACATGAAAATTAAGTTTACTTTCTCCCATGCCTCAAATACATTTATGCTCTCAGGGAAGCAAAGTCTACATCAGGGCTGGGGAACCTGCAGCCTCAAGGCCACATGTAGCCTTCTAGGTCCTCAAGTGTGGCCCTGTGACTGAATCCTTTTATTACGGGGATTTGTTCTGTGAAGTTTAGATTCAGTCACAGGACCACACTTGAAGACCTAGAGTTTGTTCTGTGAAGTTTGAATTCAGTCCAAGTGCCACACTTAGTCAAAGGGTTTCACTTGAGGACCTAGAGGGCCATGTGTGACTTCAAGGTCACAGGTTATCTATCCCTGGTCTACACCATAAAAAGAGTGATACAGAATTGTGAATCAATCACTAGAGGCAGCGTGGCATAGTTCACTGAGCTTTGAACTCATGCCCCTCAGAAAACATGGTTAGTGTGATAGGTCCCGAGGGTTAATGGCTCTTTGGAAGTCTGATCAAGTAGGAAACCTTACAACTGATAACCATTCCATTTGTCCCACCAACTGCAGGCAAAATTGTTCAATAATGAATTTTACCTGATTCAGCATATTGTTTGATACTGTAGCTAAAGTAAAACCATGGTGATTAAGTCTCTTCTTTGCATACCCATACTATAACACTAAGTCCTTTTTCATAGTATTAGACTCTTAATTACTTTCGAACTAACAAACACAATCTTCTCACCTAGAGCTGATCCCTGGCATTATTTCCATATATGAACTTACCACTATGGCTTAGGTTAGCCATAGGCTTAGTAATTAAGTTGCCTCAGTTGAATTAGAAGGGTAGGACGAAAGTCCAGTTAGGCCTCTCCCTTCCAACAGAGAAGTTACTCAGTATTTCCCAAAGGGTCTCTACATTTCTTTCCTCATTTTCTTTAAGAGAAGCATTAAGGAATTGTGGGGAGATCATTG
Source organism: Pseudocheirus occidentalis (assembly GCA_028646575.1). Classification (NCBI taxonomy): domain Eukaryota; kingdom Metazoa; phylum Chordata; class Mammalia; order Diprotodontia; family Pseudocheiridae; genus Pseudocheirus; species Pseudocheirus occidentalis. Next base: position 15,109,523 of record CM053602.1, read on the forward strand.
GTCTTAGGAGTTAGGAATCTTGTCTTGATCCTGCCAGGCACTTACCATGTGATAATTATCATGTGCCTTCACTTTTCTGAACCTCAATTTACCTGTAAAATGAGGGAGTTGTGTTGGACTGGATCATTTTTTACCATTTTTCCTTTTTCTTGACTGTGAGCTTGACAAAAATCAATAAACTCAAACTTTTCCCTATACCAAGAACAAAAGAAGATTGCATAGGAAACCATGAATCTGTTGATACAGCTTGGTTTTTGTCTATAATAAACAATGTAGTAGAAGCAACACTAACCTACTAATCTGTGTCTCCTTCTGAACTTCCTTCTGTTTTCTTCTGTGGATTTCATTGATGCTCATTTCTTTTGGGGGCATCATTATGACTTTTTAAGCTAATCTTCAGCAAGTTTTAAATGACCTACATAATGTGTTAAGCCTCTGCATAATCATAATGACAATAATAACAAGGTATTTTTATATCTTTTAAGATTTACAAAGGGCTTTACCAACTGTATTTCTTTAGAAGCCTGTTCAGGTCATTCATCTCCAGTGGTAGGATCTCAAATGGAATGATCTGATGAGAGGGAGGTACATTGGGACAGAAAGTTCTTCCCTTTCTCCCTCAAATTACACACATAGGCAACTCCCTCCTTTATCTAATACTTAAGGCCCATCCTGTTAATGGGAAAGAATTTGTCAAAAAGCAGTGAATGCTAAAAATAGCCAAATACAGTAGAAGATGAACCCATTTGGTTTGTAAAATGAACATCTGGTGTTCTTAGCCACTTAGAATAGAGAATGAGCTAGAAAAAAGTTAAAAGAAAATTTAACCTGGGCTTTCAGCCAGTGTACCTAGTTAAAGGTGAGAGCATCTGATAGATGCCCCATTTGGCCTTCCTTACAAAATCAAGTTTGGAGGCTGTTTTGTAGTTTGGTGTCCCTTTGTTCCCATGAAGCTAGGTATACAACAACAGGGGCTGGGGTGTGACCCTCCTTCCCCTTGTTACCTCTCAGCTGGGTGGAATATGGAGTCATCCCAAAGTGCCTCTTACGATATAGAAGATGAGGAAAGAATGAAGAAAAATATTTTGTACAAAAAGTACAGTTGGGAAACATTTGGCTGCAAATTATTTCCCCTTCTTCCCTCTCTGTGTCTCTCTTTTTATATATATGGGGTACCTCCTTATATGTGTGTGTGTGTGTATGGGGTACTATATAGAGAGAGAGAAGGGGTGCTTCCATATATATATATATATATATATATATATATATATATATATATATAAAAGGGGTACTTCCATATATACATGCATATATATACATGGGGTACTATATATAGAGAGAAGGGGTACTTCCATATATATATGCTTCTATATATATATACACCATACATATACATACATATACATATATATATACATACACACACACACACATAAATGGAAATACCCTTCTACATGCTTGGCCTCCTCAGCTACCACCAGAGGCAGTTAGCAGGCCAGTTTGATCCCCGCTCTTCACTCAGCTCTGCTTTGCCAAGGTGGCAGACTTTACATTTGCTCTAAAGGAGTGTATCCCATAGAACTTCTAGACTTATTCTTCCAACTGAGCCAGACTAGAAGGGCCCATCCCCACTGACAGCTCAAATCCCCCAAGCTCATGTGTAGTTTGTCATGTCAGAGTCTAGGAGTAGTTTCTGATACTAGTTTCTGAGCTCATAAGCTCCTGCTGGTGTCCTCTCCCTCTATGATTATCAGTGAATATCAGCCAGTCTTAATTAGCTTTTAGAAAGGGATATTTCCTAAGATGGTACAGTAAGAAGAGTTGACACAAAACATTCCTATCCCAAAGTCTGTGCCACTGTCTCCCACCAGTATATACAGAGTCCAGGAGAAAGGGGTCTCAAGCTTAGAGAGGTCATATAACGGGGTAACTTACAGTTCCTGGAAATCCTTTCGCTATAGTCCTCAGTGTGTTCCTCTTAGGCATAAGGGGCTATGTAGTGTAACTTTTCTTCTGGCAACCTTGTGGAACCTTGAATTGGCCTTTACTTATCACATCCAGCCTGTTCTTGGATGTGATTGCCACATTGCTACAGTCTGCTTTTTTCCCAGGGATGAAGCTAGGCAAGGGCATCAGTAGGAAAATGATAAGTCCAAAATCCTTCAAGTCCTTCAAAGCTCAAAAGTTCTTCCTCTGATCAGGGTGAGGGTGGAGGAGGCTGAAGAGATTTCTTCCCTCCACAGAAGAAATTGCTTCTTAAGGGTTTAGCTGGAATGTTCTCTTTTTTTCTCTGATTTTATCTAGCTTAGCATCATACGGGTTCCAGAGTGCATGACCAGGTACCTCAAGTCACTCCAAGCCCACCTATGGTATGAACATCTGGGTTCGTCCCAAGTGATCAATTGAGATATGTCCTCACCTGAGAAATGCATAGCATTTTATTACTTCTTTTAGGTAAGGTGAGCCGATTGGATTGATTTGCTCAATATACTACCACTCTTTTTCAAGCATGATAGGCATCAGGAAGGAAGGAAGCAGAAAAGATGAATTCAGAGACTATTTGGTGACTTTTGGTCAATCTGTTCACCTGGTTATTTGGGAAGCATTGTGTTCTCTGATGATTTTTACAAATCATGTGATGAGTTTCTTCTTTTTTTTCAGAGTAGAAATATCTCTGGCCAATCCTCTTAGGTTGATTAGTTTATTTTATGCATAATCAACCCTGAGTGAAATGAATGTCTTATTGTAGATGTGTTAGTTGCCTTTTCAAATTTAAATAGCCTATTCAGTTCACTCCATTCTAACAGTGGGGTGGTCTTCAGTTTTCCAGACACTTAGAAATGCAAATATAAAATTGTATTGCCCTGGAGAAGAGGAAATTCTGGATTTCCAAATGTGAAAGTGATAGACTATATTGTCTCCCCTTTTGGAACAATCCTTCCTATATTCCTTCCTGAATGCAGGTGTCTGCCAAGCCCTATAAGAAAACAGTGACTGCCTCTGAGAGTTCACCACAAAGTCTGTATAGGCCTGTGACTGCCATGATTTTTGCCGATGGGTGCTACAGTTATCATCAGCTGCCTAGCAGGCATAGAGCAATGATGGGTCCTTTCAGGGCTCTCCAGCTAAAATCATACATGGGCCAAGCTATGGGGCCTATCTGTAGGACAGGAGGATTAATTCTCTATGTTCTTCATAAAATTCCCTCTCCCACCCAAAAACTGTTTGCTGATGAGAACACTTTGAGGGCTAATTTCTTTTGTGGGATTAAGAATACTCAATCTGCCTATGGGCAATATTTTTCACTGTGTATAATAAAGCACAACCCTCACCCCTAGGCATAAATCTTGGCCCAGAAGATTCCACACGGCAGAAAGCCTTGTGCTGGGATTGAGAGAATCAAGCGACACGTTATTTTGGACTTAGAAGTCTTATACCTCAGCTTCTTGGCCCAGGATCCTATGTACTACAATTGTAACCTCAGGGAGATTCCTACTGAGAAATACACTTCCTTCCTTTAGCTCTATCAATCGAAACAATCCTCTTCTATAAACAGTTAATCCCAAATGCTCCCCTATAGTTCATTAATAATTCAGGCAACAGATTAATTAGTCAAGAGGCCAGGGTATATTTCTGAATTAGCTGGTTGACCCTGGTGATTAATCAGTGAGTTATAGGGAAGTATTTAGGGTTAATTGCATATGGAAGAGGATATTTGGCAGAGTTGAGATCTATTTCCTTGGTTAATTCCCAGGAGGTAGTAAATAGCAGCACTGACCCCCATCTGCTTTGGACTCCAAACGTCCGGTAGAATTCCTTTCCACCGTTAGAGGGGCCTCAGAACACAAGAGCAGCAGTACTTTTCCTAACCTAGCCTGAAAAATGAAAGGACTCTTGGTTCAAGTAGGAACCACAATTCGTGGTAAACATGGATAACATTGATTCAGATAACGAAAAATTACAGATGACCCATCTAGCTGGCACTTTTTGTGTTGCTTTACAACCCTCTAATCCAAATGGATTAGAGCCATGGCACCAGGCCACTATCAGTACTATTCCCTACTGATAAGTAGCTCTGGGGTCCTTATTCAGCTGTGTGCCAGGGAAGGCCTTAGCAGTACAGACAATCCACAGGTACAATGAAGAGATGATTGGACTTACTTTAGGCCAGCCTATTTTCTCATAGCATTAATATCCTGGCATCCACTTGTGACCCTATAACTGTTGATGCATGCACTTGTGTATACACACACACACACACACACATACACACACAAACATAAATCTATATGGTGTGTTAAAGTTTACAAATATACCCTACATGATAAATTCATAACTGTCTATCCATTGTTACGTGAGAAAAAGGATGTTATGGAATTATTTGTCTTGATCCTTGGAATATCATCAGTCAGTTTTGGAAGGGAGAGGCCACTGAGCAGGGGAGTGATTCGGCAATAGCCAGAGAGAAGCAGAAGAAGTAGAAGTCTGAGATCACGACAGCTGGACTAGGAGTGAGTCAGTGTCTCTGATGCCAGCGTATATGTACACACACCATAGACGTGCAAAATCATCACATGGCTGTTTTTAACCACAGAAGATGGGACAGAAAGAAGTCTGCTTTTGGGTGCCGCCATGGTTAGTTAAGTGCCTGGTCACACCTACAGATTTCACTGTAATGTGATTCTGCCTCAGTTGTTCTCTTTACTCCCATTTCTGTGATATTCTTCAGATACCACATTTGTACCCAGTTCTCTACTTCTATCTTGCCCATCTACTATTGGAGGGAGTCTCCATGGGACATGAGATTGCTTTATCTAAGGGAATGTGAGGAAGTGTGGCATAGTGAATAGAGTGCTATGCATGGTATTAGGAAGATTTGGGCTCAAATCCTGCCTCTAATACGAATCAACTATATGACCTTTAGCATTCACTTAACCTCTCTCCCCTTCCATTTCCTATCTATAACATGAGAGGAATGGATTCGATCACCTCTCAATGTCCCTTCCATCTGTGACTCAGTGATCCTATAAGGTCCTTAATTTCCCTCTCCCTGGAAGAAGCCCTTGCCATCAAGGCTTAGATTACTGCCAATTCCTGTATGTATTTCCTTTTTCAAAGACAGTGTTGTTGACTTCCCCCAAAGTGTGGCACAGTTAACAACATACTACTCTCCAAGAGGAATTCTTCACCTTTTTTGTGGTATGGGTCCTTTTGGCATACCGCTAGGGCCTATCGACCCATTTTAGAGGCAACTATATGGTGCAGTGCATAGAGCCCTGGATCTGGAGTAAGGAAAACCTGAGATCAAATCTGGCCTCAGACAGTAGCTGCGCAACTCTAGGCAATCACTTAACCTCTGCCTGCCTCAATTTCCTCAACTGTAAAACGAGGAATGATAATAAGAGCACCAGTCTCACAGGGTTATTGTGTGGATCAAATGAGGTTATATTTGTACAGCTTAGCACATTGCTAGGCACACAGTAGGCACTTAAAAACCAGTCTTCCCTTCTCAGAATACTGCTTTTAAATGAATAAAATTAAATACACATGATTATAAAGGAAATCATTATATCAAAAAAGTCATCAAATATATACATTTATATTTTTAAAGTTCATGGACTTCAGGTTAAGAACTCCTGCATGTACACTGTTTCATTTTCTGAACATGAACCAAACTGCACAAAATCAGAAAACACATTCTTAAAGCTACTCTGCTCACAGGGACACTTGGCACACTACCCAGCAGTCTCTTCTAGCACCAAACCAAGTGCTGACAAATCAATTCCACAATCTTCATAGAATTTTGTCAGGAGGTGACAGTAGGTAAAGCTTAATTTTCCATGCAGTTGAGACAGATGTGCACACTTATTTGAAAAGAAGCATCTCCTTACCAACTTCAGGATTCAGCAGGAGATTTTCAAAACGGTTATTGGGAGTGTCATTTGGAAATAGCATGATGTGCAAGCACTGTCCTATTGGTTTGTCATTTTCCTTAGCTACACAAAACCAAATAAGCAGATCTGATCGTTATTGTGCATGTCCTGTAGGGACTTGATCTGTGATTTCAATGAGAAAGGAAACTTGCAGATGAAGAAATTCCCTCTGTCAATGCAGGTCAGCACCTTCTCTAAAAACTCAAGGCTTAAAGAGTTGCCAAGAGCACAGAGAAGTCAGGTTGCTTGCCCAGGGTCACACAGCTAGTATGTGGCCCCCTGGGACTTGAACCTGGGTCTTTCTAGCTCCAAGGCCAGCTCTCTCTCTGCCTGATTGTGACTACCTCTAGATGTCTTGTACTGGTCTCAAATATTTTTAACTTCATTCATAGATTAGAATCATCTCCTACAAGTCTTTATTTAGCATGTTTCTCAAGGAAGGTTTTTCATGACCATTTCCCCCTTAAGCCCAGAGCTAATTTTTCATGGAGCCATGCCTTTATGTGGCTTTCTCTATGGAGAGTCTGTTTCACATGTAGAGGCCACAAACACTGTCTAAGGGTCTAAATTTGTTGGGGGTGGGTGGAAGGCTTTACTTCCTGAAGCTCAAGACAGCCCTTCCCCTCCTGGCTAATACAGTGGTGCATATAGGCCCCCCATAGGCAATTTCACAAACAGAACATTACTTCCAGTATCGTGCTGGAGCTGTTACATAATTAGGAAATGTCATGACAAAATCATTTCTTTGTTTAGAGCACTTTTATGTTTCTGTTGCCAAAATCTTTAGACTGACCTTAAGATGCATTAGAAGAAGAAAAAAATAAATATCTCCCATTTTCAAAAGGAAAAAGAAAGCCGGTTGACTCATGTTTCATATTGGAGCTGCTAGGCTATAATTTTCGTCCACATTAACGGGAGTGCGTGAAAGGGTGAAGCTAAAATAAAGGTGAGCAGTCCCACTGGCCTCCCTTGGCCCCTCACTGTGATGTTAAGTTCCGAAATAGCTGCCCTGCCCTGCTGCCTGCTCTCAGATAGAGCTACCGTAAGGAACATCTCATCGCCTGCTCCATGGAGTCTTTTTTTTCTCAAGATCGCAAACTATCTATGCAGGTAATATACCTGGAAATGAACCAGGCATTGAGAACCTATACAAAACTTCCCTTTTGAGGTGGGAGGCGCACGTACTTAATAAGAGGCAGGAGAAAAAAATGAGCCAATAAAGATCCTAGAGCAGGAGATCTTTTGTCAAAGTTGCTGTAACTTACAAAGTCGAAACATCTGTCCCAGGCATCACAACAGACATTTGCACGTTAATGCAGAAGGTTTGTTCCCAGAGAGCCAACGCAGGAACGCACGATTCTTAAAAGTGAAATCTCCACCACATTAAATACGCACGGGGTGGGGGAGGCAAATCCCGAATGACCCAAAGCATTTTGTATTCATCTGAAGGAAAGCAGATTATTCTCAAGTTCTGGGTCTACTTTTTCTTGGGGGATGGGGAGATTCTGATTGGCTCTGCGCACATTCCAAGAATCCCCCACCAAATTTCTATTAAAACACCGAATGCCAATGCTGGCCAGTAAGGCGACCTAGCTTTGGGCTTTCGGGGTGTCGCCGCGAACTCCTACCTTTCCGAAGAGTCATCTGCGTTTTCTTCAGTAATCATCTGCAAATCCGGGGTGTTTTCCTCTGCCCCTGCTTTGACCAGATTCTCCTCCGGGCTTGCTTTCGGAATGTCCTCATTGGCTCGGAAATGTTCGATTAGGTTCTGCTGATGCCACGTTTGAATGGCTCTCTGCTGGGCAGGGGTTGGTCCTGGCACGGGGGCCAGGATGTTCTGGTGGCTAGGACTGTTGGCGCTGCTTTTCTTCAGCCCGTTACCCCTGTCCCGCGAGTGGCCCTTCAGCCGGGTCTGCCCCGCGGTCCCTCTGTGCTCATATCCTTCCGGCTGCAGGCAGCCTCCGGGCCCGGGGGCGCCTGGCGAAGGGTGACTGAACCACCTCCAGCGGAGCCGCAGGATCTGCTTCACGTCAAACTCTTTCTTGCCCGACACTGACATCTTTGCAGGGGGTGGAGAGGGAGGGAGGGAGGAAGACCAAAGCAGACTCTCCCTCCAGAGAGGAAATGGAGCCTTTGTTTTCTCTCTTTTCTCTGCCTCTTCTGAGCAACCTAGGAAAGCCCAAGTGCCTGGAGCAAGCGCCTTCCTTTCCCTCCTTTCCTCCCTCCCTCCCACCTCCCTCTACCCACCCCAGCCCGCCTCTGGTGCTCAGCAGCATCCACTTGGAGCTGAGACCAGGCGCTGCTGCTGCCGCTGCCGCTGCCGCCGCCGCTGCTGCCGCCGCGGCTGCCGCTAAGTGTGTAGGTGGGAACCCATACTGACAGGATGATGAGGTCAGACCTTAAACAAGTAAATCGGCTTAGCACAGGAAAGCAGCCACCAGGACGCACTCCCGCGGGTAGTTTGGCACTCTCACAGCCCTCCGGGCTGTCCCACCTTGCAAAGAGACACCAGAGCGTTGCTGCACGTGATCCTAAGGGAGCAGAAGCCGGGCAACCTGAGATACCGGGGAGTCAGTGAGAACGGGGTGGCCAAACTGGCCGGCTGCGGCCGCACTTCCCCAGTCGATCATTCCACCCATTAACGGCGAGGACTCCCACCTGGAAGATTTATGAATGAGAAGAGAATCTTCTATAATCTTCTTCACTAGGACCAAATGCCAAGCGACTAGGAGATGTGTGTGTGTGTGTGTGTGTGTGTCTTGTTGGATTGCAGCCCCCTCCCTTCCACCCCAAGACAATTTTCAGGGGTTTCCACATGCCTCCCTTTGCCTATGTGTACTGATCTTTAAGGGCCTCTTGGCTAAAGGAAGGGTTACAGAAAAGGAAGGAAGTATTGTAACTTCAGGGGATAATAAAGGGGTTGCGTAATGGACCATGGTGCTTGATATTTCCTGTGAAGGTGTATCAGAAAGGCAAGAGAGTCATGGTAGGGAGACTAAGAACTTCCAAAGTCTTCAGTGATTTGAGCACGGGGAGAACTCCAGTGAGACCTGACTTTGTCTCTATATGGAAACCTTAATATTGTCCTCCCTAACACAGGGAAGGTGAAAGGGATTTTTTTTCTTTTCATTCTTACAAGAAGATGCAACATGACACATGATCAAAGGCTCATCTATTTAAAGCTAGAAGGGGCATGGGAGATTACCCAATGCAGTTCCCTCCTTTATAGCGGATGAAGCCCAGGCTCATACAAAGTGCTTTATCCCAAATCACCCAGGCACTAAGTGGCAGAAGCCATATTCAAACTCAGGCCCTCTGATTCCAGATCCACATGTTTTGAGTTTGTTCTCAAATGTTTTTCATTTGGGGTGTGTGTGTGTGTGTGTGTGTGTGTGTGTGTGTGTGTGTGTGTGTGTGTGTGTGTGTGTGTGTGACCTGAGCTTGTGTATTCACAGGGATAGAGAACTCCTGCCATAGAAACTACTTCCACCAATACAGATGGACAGGTTTTCTGCATCTTACAGTCTTGGTTGCCTTGGGGACTGAGAGGTTATTTGCAGACAACACAGAACCCAGAGGGAAAGCTAACACCTTGAATAACTGAACCAGGGGCCAAAAAGATCATGACAGGCTATATATCCCATTGGGCTGAATCTACGAAGATTAAATGGCCAGAAATGTCAAGTCTTTCTCTTGAGTTCGAAGACTTGACTTCAGAAGAATAAGATGTTACAAGTATAATTAAACAAAAATTTGTCTGGAAAAAGAGCTGGAGGTGTTAGTGGGCTGTAATCTCAATATCACTGAACAGCCAAAAAAGCTAACGAGATCCTGACCTGTGTTAAGAAAGGCACAGCTTTGGGGAATGAGGAGGTGAGGGTCCTGCTGTACTTTGGCCTGATCAGACCATACCCAGAATACTTTGAGCACTTCTGGCTGCCACATTTTAGGAAGGCAATTGATAAGCTAAAGAGTGTCAAGAGGAACAGAAACAGAATGGTGAGGGACATCGAGGTCATGCCATATAAAAATTGATTGAAGGAAGTGGGCCTATTTAGCCTGGTGAAGAGTAGACTCAGAGGACAATGAGAGCTGTCTTCACTTATTTGAATGGCTGTCACATGGAAGAGGGATTAGACTATTTCTGTTTGACCCTAAAGGGCAGAACTAAAAGTAAAAGGTATAAGTTGAGGCTTGAAGTCAGGGGAAACCTTCCTAACAATGAGAGCCATCCAGTAGTAGAATAGGCTGCCCCAGGAGATGGTGGGGTCTCTCTCCCTGGAGGTCTTTAAGCTGAGCCTGCCTAAGCACTTGTCACCTCTGTTACAAGAGGGGTTCTTCAGGCATAGTTTAGACTAGATGGCTGTTGATTTCTCTTCCAAACTTTGAAATTCGGTGGCTTGTCCATGGCCTGGCCGCATAACTATCAGGTGTGACCCGCAGGGCTTGAGCCTAGATTTGCCTGATCCCGAGGCTATCCCTTGATACCACACTGACCCTCACTCAAGGTCACATTACTTTGCAATAACTGGATGCAAGGTGCTTTGAAATCTGGATTCAATTAATTGTTGTGTTGAAGACTAATGCTTCAGTTACAAATTTACTTTCCCAGTAGGTTTGCCAAGGTCATTTTGAAGTTTGTTCTGACAACTTTATCTTGTTCATTGTTGAGGCAGTGTGAGACAGTGGAAGGGCACAGCCTGAGCCATCTGTTCTGACACACCTCACACAAATCCTGGAGCAGTTGTAACTTTTGTAACTTAGTCCAGGGCTACAATCCCCAACTCTGGAGCTGCTAGTTGCCAAGAACTACGTTTGTTGTGTCCTTAAGGGCAGAAGCTGTTTTCCACTCCCTTTGAAACTCTACCAATCTGGCATTTAGGCTGTAACACTGGTCAGTTGCTTCAAGTCACCCAAGCTCTATGAACCTGGAAGAACAATGCTTAGAGTGTCAATGACCTGGATATAACAGTGTCTCTGGGGAAGAGTTTGAGGGATCACTTAAATGTGAGGGAGAAGGGAACCTGAGAAGTGCAAATGGACATAGACCCTCTATGAGGTCATTACAATGGGTATTTTCTTTTGAAATCAATATAGTCTATGGTTTTAGATCATAAAAATGCAATAAAACTCCTTTTTAATAAACATTTAGCACACACTTATTATGTGCAAGGAACTGGGGGATATGTAGACAAAAAAAGAATGTAAATTGTAAAATGGTTAAATGAGATATAATGTGAAGAAATTCATTTCAGCAATTGTGTTACTTCAACATCTGCTGTGTGTGTGTTGGAACAGAGGATACCATCACCAGTAAGATATCCATTCTTGGTCCTCAAGGAGCTTGCAATCTGTAGGGGGCGCTAATAATGAAAATGACGGCTAATAGTAGTGGTGGTGGAAGTGTCAGTAATGGTGGTGGTTTTGGTCCAGACTTATGATTTCACTTACATGTTTCCATTTTTTAATAGTATGGTAATTTTATTGGTAGAGGGAACTCCTGATAAGGAAATCTCTCTCTGCCAATGCTGATCAGCACTTGCTCTGTAACTTAATATCTAAAAACAATTGACTGAAACTATTCTCTGCAAAGTTACTTCACAACCAACTCCCATGGCCTTTTCTCATTCCTTCTTGAGCCCTGGGCAGCCTTTGCCACTGTTGACTGCTCATTCTCTCTTGAGCCTCTTTCAGTTTTTGGCATCCTACCTGCCCGACTGCCTATTTGCAGACTCCTAGGCTGGTTCATCCTTCCTTGTATGTCCCTTATTTGTAGATATGCTCCAAGACTCTTTCCTGACCCTTTTTCTCTTTCTCTACTCATTCTTTCTTGGAGACCTCATCAGCTTGCTCACGTGCTCAAATGAAGCTGTGATTTCACTGATTCAGAAGCTCCTTCTGACCATGCAGATTACAGCCTGTCCTCTTTGACTTCCATCCATATTCTTCCATAAATTCGACCCAGAGGGTCCATGATGTACTGAAGACTTTCCTTTGTCTCTTGAAATTGTGACTCTGTTAGTGGAGTGCCTGGTTGTCCACCTGCCCATCATCTCTTCCTATCATACTTCTCTTGCTTCATGATTCTTATGCTTTTTCTTCTCTCGAATTTCCCACTGGTCATGCATTGAAGCTTATTCTCATCCACCTTGCATCTCTATTGCCCTCTGTGTGACATGTATTTATAATCCTTCAGAAAGAATTTTATTCCATGTCTCACTGCCATATGTCAACACTGGTAAAATATTGGTATTGAAAATTGACCTAGCTGGCTGGGCTATTGGGACTCCCCAGGACACATCACCTTCTGCCTTAATTCTAGGTTTTTGGACAGCTGGACCATCACACTCCTGGCACAACTCAAACCTGCTGACCTTAACCTTCAACTAAAATTTCTCTCTTTGAAGTTATTACTGATCTCTTAATTGTCAAAGTTGCTAACGGTTTTTAATGGCCACATCTATAGGTATTTTCTCAGTGCTCATCCTTCATGATCTGTCTAGCTTCTGACACTACTGCCCACCTTCTCTTGGATAGTCTCTTATAGCTTGGTTTTTGTGACACTGCTCTTTCTTGATTCTCCTCCTACCTGTTTGCACCTTCTCAGTTTCCTTGGCTAGATTTTCATCTATGTTTACTAGTTCACTAACTGTGGGTGTACCACAAGTCTCTGTCTTGGACCCTCTTCTATTTTCTTTATCTAATTTTTATGTTTTAGATTCTGAAGATCTTCAGGAAAATTAAGGTACTGGACACTGAGGTCCTTTCTCAAGCTGAACTGCTTAGCATTCAGACTTTAATGCAGAAAGCACAGCTCCTATGGACTGACTCTGTTGTTCACTTAAAAGACTATTTTACAAAGAAATCACACAAGCAAGCATTCACACAGAGGTCAGAAGTTATACAAGGACACTCTCAAGGTCTCTCTAAAGGACTTTGGAATTGATTGTGAGACATGAGAAACACTGGCAAAAGACCACTCAACCTAGCATGGTTGCATCAAAGAAGATTCTGTGCTCTGTGGGCAAAGCAGAACTGCAGGAGTTAAAAAGAAACATGAGATGAACAAATTTAGAGCCATTTCCACTTCAAATGTTCACGTGGACTATTTGTGCCCCATTTTTGGTAAAGCCTTCCAAGCTCAGGTTGGTCTGATCATCCCCAGTTGAACATAATGTAACCTTGACCCCAACATAGCAAGGTCATTTTGGTCCTCTTTGAGCGTGAAGAACAACAGTTCCTATACTTTGGCATTTGATGATCTCATCAGGTGTCACGGGTTCAAGTCTTTTCTTGATGCAGATTCCATGGTGTATATATCCAGCCCCAGTCATGCTTCTGAGCTCCAGTTCTACACTTCTAACTGCTTATTGTACATTTCAAACTGGATGTCATGTAGGCATTTCAAGCTCAGCAGGTCTAAAACAGAATTCATTATGCCAAAGCTTCCCCTCTTTCAGACTTTCATATTTCTGTCCTGGGCAACACCATCATTCCAGTCCCCCCTGTTCACAACCTCAAGTTCATTCTTGCCTCCTTGTTATCCATCACTGTGCATATACAAGGCTTTCCCCATCTCATCAGCTGCTGATACCTTCACCTTGAATTGATCAACCAATCAGTTGATAAATATTTATGAAGTGTTTATTATGTGCCAGTCACATATACTGGAGAAACAAAGAAAAGGAAAAGCAGTCTCTGTCCTCAAGAAACTTACATTCTAATAAGGGAGACAACATGTAAACACATAGGCGCCCACAAGATATCCACTGAGTAGATGGAAAGTGGCCTTAGAGGGGGAGGATGTAGTCATGAGGACCGTGAAAGTTCTCCAGAAGTTGGTACTTGAGTAGAATCTTGAAGGAAGCCAGGGATTCTAAAAGATGGAGGGAGAGTATTCCAAGCATTGCAATGGCAGACAGAATGTCATATATGTGAGGATCAGTGAGCTGGTCAATAGAGCTAGATGGTAGAGTGTGATGGGAGAATGGAAAGGTAGGACAGGAGGGATCACATTGTGAAGTTTTAAATGCCAAAAAAAGGCTTTTTATTCAATCTGGGAAGTAATAGGGAGCTCCTGCAGCTTCTTGAATAAGGGTCATTTTTTCATATGTACTTACTGTATATGCATATATTTTGTCTCTACCTATAGAATGCAAATTGCTTGTGGAAAGGAACTGGTTAACTTTTCTCTTTATATCTCCAGTACTTGACACAGTGCCTGGCATATATTAGATACTTAATAATTGCTCACTGTTTGGCTGTTAAGTCCATACTGCTTCTCTCTGTAGTGCCTTACAATTTATAATTGCAAGAATATATTCAGTTTAATACAACAAATATTTATTAAGCAGTTCTTTTGTGTGATGGAGGATGAGGGGAGTACAAACATGAAAAAGACACAGGTCCTCCCAGAAAATGAACAGAATTACAGAATCTCTGATTTGGAAGGGACCTCAGAGGCTATCTTGCCCATGCAAGCCCCAAATTGTAATCCTTTCTTTCACACAGCTGACAAATGGCCATCTAACCTTTGCTTGAAGGCATCCCTTCCAAGGGGAACATTTACCTTTCAAGGCAACCATGCCATCTTCAGAAGTTCAGATTGTTTGGAAGTTTGCCCTTGTAACCAGTCTAAAATTCCTTATTTGAAACTTCTACTCACTGCTTCTGGATTTGTATTCTAGTGCCAAATGCAACAAATCTAAACCCACCTTCACATAAACACTCCTCAAATACTTGAATGGATTTGAAGACTGCCTAAATGAAGTTTTTTTTTTTCATCTGCAGCAGTCAACTGCTCACATTCCATCTTCCCTGCTATCTGTTTAGATTTCATTACTTTGCATTATCCTGATAAGTTTTTTGGAGGGAAGGACTGCTTCTAGGGGTTTTTTATATCCTGAACATGTGTATTGTATGCAGAAGGTGCTTAAAGATGCTGATTAGATTGAATTGGATTGGGTTGAAGATCGCCATCACGGCTTCTTAAGTCTTCTCTTCTCCAGGCTAATACTCCCCAGTTCTTTGTACCAGTCCTCATATGGCCACTCACCATCCTTATGGTTCTCTTCAGGGTGCTCACCAGGGTATCCAGATCTTTCCTGAAATGTCACACTGAGGATTGAAAGTGCTGGATCACTGAGTACAACAGAATCATTACCAACCTACTATGCCTATCTTAAAATCTTTGGGGGCTGCCATATTATACTATTGACTGATATCAGGTTTACAATTCCCTGCATCCCATAGGTCCTTTTTAGATGAATTGCTGGCTAGCTTTATCTCCCTCAGCTTGTACTTGTAATGCTAATTGTTTGATTCCAAATTAAAACTGCCATTTGTCATGAGATGTTGGGGCTGGACCTGTAATTTCACTTGTATAGAGCACCCTGCCTGATGAAATTCTCTCTACTGATGAGGTGACTTGTACAGTGAGGTCATGTGACTATTATGTTAAGGAGATTAGCTTCACCCCAATGTTCTAGTGTGTCAGGATCTTTTTGGATTCTGTTATCCCATATATCAGCAGTTCTTCCTAGCTTTGTATCATTGGAAAATTTGATTTTAAAAATCTATCTATGACTTTATCCTTGTTACGGATTAATATGACCTATGGCTCAGAGCCAAACATAGATTCCCTTGGTTACTTCATTAGAGATTTCTTTTTAAGCTGACATTTAACTAATAATGACTCCTTGTTGGACATGGTCCAAGCAGTACCCTAAATCCATCTACCTGTACTATTATGTATCACACACTTCTCCAACTTGTCCATAAGAATAGCGATCAATTGAATGATCAACAAGCATTTATTAAGTGCTTGCCACATGCCAGTCACTGTGCTTGGAGACTTAGCATGAAAGACTGGGTGATATGCTTTGATTTCAGCTCCTAGCAAAATCTAGAATGTGTTATTAAAATGGCTGGCCAGTGCCTGTCTAGAAAAGGAAGCAATGACTAAAAAAGCTAGCATTGCTTCAGAAAAAATGGCTTGTGCCAAAGAATTAGAAGCAAAGGGGATTCTCATTAATGGAGGAATAGAAACTGAAGTATGTTACTTTTTCTTATTATGTTTTAGTATTTCTCTGATTCTCCAGTTTAATAATCCTGCTAGAAAAAGAAAATGAGGTTAGTCTGGCATGACCTTTTATCTTAAGCAAAAAATCACTCATATCTTTTGTTTTTACTTCACTATTGTCTCCCAAGATGTCTTTCCCCCTTCTCCCTCTCAGAGAATCATCCTGTATAACAAAGAAGACAGAAGAAAGCAACTCAGAAAAAATAACCAACACATTAACCAAATCCAACCATATACGCAGTGTTCTACACTCAAAGTCCCCTACATCAGAAAAGAAGACAATATTTATTCTCATACTTCATGTTTTTCTTCTTCAGGGACAAGCTTGGTTATTAGAATTACATACCATTCAATTTAGATACTTTTTGTTCTTTACATTTACATTATTGTCATAGTGTATAATTTTCTGGTTCTGCTTAATTCATTTTGCCTCAGTTCATATAAGTCTTCCCATTCTTCTCGGCATTCTTCATAGTCATCATTCCTTTCAATGCAACAGCATTCCCATACATTCATGTACTGCTACTTTTATTCCTCAATTGATGGGCATCCCCTTTGCCTCTAGTACTTTGGCATGAGCCATTTTTGGTGAAGTCATGCTTTATGCTCACTGCTTCCTTTTCTAGATGGCCACTCATCAGTCATTTAAGAACACATTCTAGATTTTTCCAGGGACTGAAGTCAAGTTCACTGGCTATTAATTAGCCAATTTAGCTCTTTTTTTTTGAAAATTGATACATTTACCCCTGTTAGTCCCATAGATTCTTTTCTCCTACTTTTTCAAAGGTCACGAGTGTTGGCTCAGCAAACACAGCTGCTAGTTATTTCAGTACCTCAGGCTTACTAGTGCATCTGGACCCAGAAGCTTGAATTGATCCATAGCATCTGTATATCCCTTACTGTGTCCCTCTTTGTCTTTGGTGTTAACTCCTTGTTAGCTACTTTTTTCCATCTTTTTCAAGTGAAAGATCATTTTTCTTGGCAGAGAACTTGGAAGCCAAAGAAGATTTGAGCCCCCTACCTTCCTTACATCATCCTGTTCTTACTATTCCATAAATCCAGAGTAATGGGTCTACCCTTTTTTGATCCTCTTCTCTTCCCGATATAGTTCAGAGAGGGGGGGAACCCCACCTTTGTGTTGCCTTTTGATTTAGCTTCGGCTCATTCTGAGCTTTAGCACTCCTGACACCATTCTTGTAATGTGCCACAGTACAATAATATGGGGGGTGGGGAGACATACACAAATAACAGTGATACAAGGGAGAGTGAGGTAAGTGCAAAAGAAGAGATCTAGGCAAAGTGCAATTAAATTCAAAGAGGGAGAAATCGCTTTGTACTCAAGGTGTCCTGGAAGGCTTCACGGAGGAATGGTGCCTGATTTGGACCTTGAAGGAAGAGATGGCCACGGGGGAATCTATTACAGACACAGGGAATGGCATGAAGCAAATGCAGAGGAGGGAGGAAGTAGAAGAATGGGAGGGTAAAAAGTAGGCCAGTTTGACTGGAGCATAGAATATATGATGGGAAATAGCATGAAATCGGACTTGAAAGGGAAATGTTCTCATTTATACAGTGCTTTAAGGCTAATAGAGTTTACTTATGACATATAATTTAATTTTAATATAATTTACTTATGACAGCCTTCTGAGACTAGGAGGAGAAAACATAGTAGACCTAGAGTCATTTGAGCCTTGGCTTTGAATACCATATCAGATACTTCTTTGGTAAATGCCTCTGGGCAAGGTGCTCACCTTCTCCAAGTCTCAGTTTTCTCATCTGTGAGATGGACATAATAATAACCATTTTACCTAGCTTCCAGGATTATTCAAAGTATCAACAGTGATGTGAAATGTTTTATAAGCATGAAAGTACTCTATAAATGCCAACTATTATAATTATGTCTTTATTTTACATCCTTTTCAGAAATTGAAACTCAGAGAATTTATCAGTTGTCCATGGTCATATAGCCATTAAATGTTGGAGCTGAGATTGGAACCCAAGTATTCTTCTCTTGGGATCCTTGCACTTCACTCTGCCTTAAGGCACATTATGCTAAATGCTGGGTACGCCATGGAGTCTTGTGGCAGGTGATATGATCACATCTTTCTGGAGGAGGCTAAAGAAAGACTTCATGGAGAAAGTTACATTTGACCTGTGTCTTAAACAGTGGGTAGGATTTTAACAGGTGGAGATGAGTGAGGAGAGAGTAATATTCTGTGAAGCTGAAATAGGAATTATGAAACTGTCTTTGAGGCAGTTGTAAAAGAATGTATAGTGAAATCGGTAAGACATTCATTCATTGGTGAATATCTCTTACTATCTACCATATTAGGCAAGGCTGGTTCCAACTGAGCTTCATTTTAGTCCTTGACCATCTCCTCAACCTCTCACAGTGCCATTCCTTTGTCCATTTCCAGTTCTGGAGCAACAACCAAATCAGTCTTACCATTGATATTGGAAAGAGTGTGCCAGCCTCCAATCACTGTCTCTGGAACTTCCCAGTCTTACCAAGGTAAAGAATAGTTGCAAGTAGCATGGGAGAAAGGAGCATGCACATCAGCAAAACCACTGATTTTGATGATTTGAATTGTTGTAATAAAATTAATTTAATTTTTCATATTAATCCACATTTTAAAAAGAAATAGAGAAGTGAAAATAACTTTTGGGCAAAAGGATCCATCTGGGAGATGAACCTGACTGAAAATAAGCAGGTATTTGTCTCCTCCAACACTAGTCTGGATTTCATTCCTTCTCATCCCTTTTGGCATTTTGTTCCCATTTGCCTCTTTTTTTAAGCTGTAATTTTCTTTTCTATTTGCTTAATATTTTATTTTTCCCAATTACATATACATTTAAAAACATTTTATTAATCTATTTAATTTTACTGTATTTATGTTTATTTTTATTCTATTTTATTTTTTATTATCCCCCCCACCGTTAAGAAGGCTACTAATTTGATATAGGTTATACATGTACATTCATACAAAACATATTTTCATATTAGTCATGTTGTGAAAGAAAACAGACCAAAAGATAAGAAAAATAAAGAAAGTAAAAAAAAAATATGCTTCAGTCTGCATTCAGGCTCCATCAGTTCTTTCTCTGGTGATGAATAGTATTATTTATCATTAGTTTTTCAGAAATGCCTTGGAGCATTGTATTGCTGAGAATAACTAACTTATTCACAGTTGATCATTGTACCACATTGTTGTTATTGTGTACAATGTTCTCCTGGTGCTGCTCATTTCACTTTGCATAAGTTCATGTAAGTCTTTCAAGGCTTTTCTCAGAGTATTTTCTCTTCATTTCTCATAGCACAATAATATTCCATTGCAATCATATATCACAACTTGTTTAACCATTTTCTTGTGTCAATGTCCAATTCTTTGCCACCATCAAAAGAGCTGCCATAGATATCTTTGTGCATACAGGTCCTTTTCCTTTTGTTTTATCTCTGAGATACAGACTTAGTAGTGTTATTGCTGGATTAAAGGATATACTTGTTTTTATAGTCCTTTGAGCATAATTCCTAACCAGAATGGTTGAATCAGTTTATAATTCCACCAAGCAGTGTATCAGTGTCCCAATTTTCCTGCATCCCCTCCAAAATTTGCCATTATCCTTTTCTGTCATATTAACCAATCTGATAGGTGTGGAGTTGTACTTCAGAGTTGTTTTAATTTGCATTTCTCTAATAAGTAGTGATTTAGTGCATTTTTCATATGAATATAGAAAGCTTTGATTTCTTCATCTGAAAATTGCTCATATTCTTTGGCTGTTCATCAGTTGGGGAATGGCTCTTATTTTTATAATTTGACTTAGTTCTCCATATATTTGAGGGATGAGGCTTTTATCAGAGGAAGTAGCTTTTTATACATCTCTTGGGTCTTGTATTTGAAAGTCTAATTTTCTATTTAGCTTTGGTATTTTCATAAGGAATGCTTGAAAGTCTTCTATTTTGTTTAATATCCTTTTTTCCCTTGAAGGAGTATATTCAGTTTTGCTGGGTAGGTGATTCTTGGTTGTAACCCTAGCTCCTTTGCCCTCAAGAATATCATGTTACTAACCCTATGACCCTTTAATTTTGAAACTGCTAAATCTTGTGTTATCCTGACTGCGACTCCATAGTTTTTTAATTGCATCTTTCTGATTGCTTGCAATATTTTCTTCTTGACCTGAGAGCTCTGGAATGTGGCTACAGTATTTCTGGGAGTTTTCATTTGAAGATCTCTTTTAGGAGGTAATTATTGGGTATTTTATCCTCTAGTTCTAAAATATTAGGGCATTTTTCCTTAATAATTTCTTCAAAAATGGCATCTAAGCACTCTTTCTGTCTCTCTGTCTCTGTCTCTCTGTCTCTGTCTCTCTCTCTGTTTGTCTGTCTCTCTCTCTCTCTGTCTCTCTCCCTCTCTCCCTCTCTCTCTCCCTTCCTCTCTCCCTCTCTTTCTCTTGCATAACTCTCATTACTTTTTTCAGCTTTTCCTCTATTTCTCTTACTTGGTTTTTGAAATCCCTTTCGAGTGCTTCCAAGTATTCTTTTTGGACCTGAGACCAATTCACATTTTTCTTTAAGGTTTTGAATGTAGTGGCTTTTACTTTGTCTTCTTCTCAATTTGCATTTTGCTCTTTCCTGTCACCATAATAACTTTCTATTGTCAGATTCTTTTTTGTTGTTCATTCATTTTATATTCTATTTATTGACTTAGAACTTTACGTAAAAATTGGGCTCAGCTCCTGGAGTAATGGTCCCAAGCTTCAGGTTTTCTTGTGCTGCTGTTTTCAGAGCTGTTTCTTATGGTCTAGAAGTTTTCAGTTCTTCAAATGTGGTATGATATAAGGGAAAGTATATTTGCTCTGATCTGTGAGTGACCACAAGCATTCTTTCTAGTGCTGGAACTGTGACCAGGGCCACTACTCCCCTTGCAGCTATAAACTCTGGTATGCTAGTGCTCCTCCTCCTTCTGGAACTGCGACCCAGGACTGCAACCTGGATCTGTGTATGGGCAACGCAACAGAGTCTTATACCCTGTGCCAGCAAAGGGACCCTTATAATATCTTCTGACCAGTTGTTTGGTCTTCTTACTGTCTGTGGGCTGAGAGCTCTGGAACCTGCTGCTGCTGATTCAGTTGGCCCCTAGCTCTCCCTCCTCTGTCTTTAAACATTATCTTGAAAAGCCTTTTCCTTCCTCCTTCTGGTCCTCCCAATTTTGGCTCTGCTTACTTCATTCTGATCACAGAGACATCGATTTTATTCATATGTTATCTATACCCACTACTCCCATTTTCTCACCATTTATTCCTTCCTTAAATGCCTTGAAGTCTAAATTCTAGCTTCTTTACCCCAATAGAAACTGTTATCTTGATAAATGGTGCTGCTGACCTACTCCTACCTAAATCCAGTGGTTTTTGATCTCTCCATAGTATTTGATCCTGTGAACAATTCATTCCCTCCTCTTTGGAGCCTGCTTAGACTGCATTACTCTGCCCTATCTCAGTTCTCCTACCTGAGTGTTCCTAATCCGCGTCTCCTATTCACTTCTCTTCTTCTGGCCCTGTTGGTTCCCTCCTTCCAGTAGGCCTTACTCACCCTTCTTAATTCTTCTCCCTTGATGCTGACTCTCGTATAAAGTTTGTTGTTCTCCAGCTGCAACTGAAGCCTTGATGTCAGTGATGCCTACCTGAGCCACCACCACCACCTTTCCCCTGAGCTCCAGTCCCAGATCTCCAGCTGCTTATAGGACAGGGAATTAGCCTTCTTAGAACTTGTCCGATTCTCTATAGCATTTCTATACTTTGGTGCCTCTGGTATTTTATGCAAAATGAAAATAACAGGAAAAAAGGAGTTTTTTTAAGTTTAATTAAAATTTACTGCCTTTGACTTACTTTATCAGTTAGATAGGTCATTCCTTAGACCTTTCCTGTACTGTGTGTTCCACTGCCTGCATCCATTCCTTTGAACAGATGGCCTTCCATATCTGAACTCTATGCCTTTTTCATCTCTGTCTCCTAGAAAGCCTAGCTTCCTTCAAGGCATACATGAGGTAGTACCTCCTTCCTGAGGCCCTTCCTGATTCTGCTTCCTCTACTCCATCCCCATCTACCCATCAAGGGTCTCTCCCTTTGGAAATCACTATCTATTTACTCTGTCTTCTTCTAGTTGTTCAGTTATTTTTCAGCCATGTCTGACTCTTCATGACCTTATTTGGGGTTTTCTTAATAGAGATACTGGAGTTGTTTGCTATTTCCTTCTCTAGTTCATTATACAGATGAGGAAAGTGAAGCCAACAGGGTTAAGTGACTTGCCCAGGGTCACACAGCTGGTAAATATCTGAGACCGTGTATGAATTCAGGAAGATGAGTCTTCCTGACCCCAGGCCTGGCCCTCTATCCACTGTCTCACCTAGCTTCCCATGTATTTACTTATTGGTGTTCATATTATATACCTCACTAGAATGTGAACTTTTTTGAGAGTAGGGACAGTTTGATTTTGGTCTTTATGTCCTCAATACATAGTGTGGCATTTGGCACACCTAGTAAGTACTTAATAAATGCATACTGAATCTAACTGAATTTTGCTAAGCCTATGTCACAGCTCTTTGTCACAGGTCCAAGGATTAAATCCATACCCCAAAGGTTTTTTTGAGAAAAAAAGATTTTGACCCTCCTTAGGTCAAACTAGCTATAAATGTGGAAACAGCCATTGTTTTTAATCATATGTGGAGATGGTATTTATTAATGTTAATCATAATAATTTGTGACATTTAAAATGCCACAATACTCCCCAGCGGCAGTAATTAACCTATTTTAAGTAGTTAAGGAAAAAACTCCAATTTTATACTTCTTAACCTTTCTAAATGTTTAATTTCTGTTGCATAGATAAACTCAATTACCATTGGCCTGCATTTTGAGTCAGTCATAAAGATCTAAAATGCAAAAACCTTGAGTCAAAGGCAACCTGGTGTAGTCAAAAGAATACTGGGGTTGAAGTCAGGAATGACCAGGGTTCAGATCTAGCCTCTGAGGCTTACTAGCTTTGGTAGTTTGAGTGAGACTCATTTTCTCTATCTGTAAAATGGAGATAATAAATATTTACCTCACAAATGAGATCATTAATATTTGTAAAGTTCTATATTAATGATACCTATTAATATTACCAAGCCTTTAGATTCAGTTTCAGTTTCAAGGGTTGTCCTAATTGTAGCTTCCTGATGGTTATTGTCAGTACAAGTAGAGTTGAGGCAATTATCCAGATAATTTACATTCTAAAACATGCTATAGAAAAAAAAGATTTCAGTATAACTAACAGCTCTTGTCTTTCTGAGCTAAATTCATGTTGTAGAATCTTTCTGGCTCCAGCAGAATGTTGAACATTCAGAAATGTCATAGGACTCTGTCCCTGTTATACTGCAGGTATGGAAATACTACACATCAAATTCTATCCCCTAAAACACAAACTCTGTGTAGTAAAAAACAAACTCAAACCAACCTGACCTAGAAGATTCTATAACAGGTAGTAGCTCCAGCCCCTGCAAGCAGCTTTAAAAAGAGGTTCTACTCTCCCTATGATCAAAGTATCCTCCTCTCCCTCCTTTATGCCACTGGAGTCTCTGAACAGTGATCAAACCAGTTGAAATGATCTCTTGATCTCAGGCAGTTGGAAATCTAAAGAAATTTTGACTCAGACAGGACCTTTGACTCAATGAGTGAATCAACAAGCCCAGGTCTACACAGCTAGTTAACCAAGTAACAGCACATTTTGACCTGGAGTGCTCAAGACACACAGGTAAAGGGATCAACCCCAGAATTTGTTGATGGGAGAATGGATGACTCCACTGCCATACACACCTGTGCACACAGTTTTTTTTACTATATATATACATACATATATATATATATATGTATGTATACACACACATGAACACATCCTGTCAATTTAATCCTTTACTCTGGACATAGCACTCTCTCAGTATTTTTAAATGATGATAAACTAGTGTGAGATTCAACAGTTTTAAAAATTCTAATTAGAAAAATTAAACATGAAGTTGTTTTCAGGGGAAATCCTTTCCCTACCTCTAGAAGGATATTTATGTCCAATGGATTTAGAGGAACAGTTGAATGATGTTTAAATGCCCAGAGAAAGGATATGATGATCCATTAGATTAATGAGAGGCAAGCTGGTGTAATAGAGAGGGCCAGGAAGACTTGAGTTCAAGTGCTGCATAATACACATACATGTATGTATAATACATGTGTATGTAATATACATTTCATGACCATGGGCAAGTCACTTAATCTTTTAGTGCTCCCAAGCATCTCCCTAAGATGACATCTTACATATGAGTTGCAGATTTGCGTTGGTGGAGAGTATTTCCCCCCTACTGGGAGTTCCTGACACTGCTTAAATCACAGGTTTATCCCTTTCCCTCCTTCCCCCAATGGGACTGTATGATAGTGATATTATTGTGCATATTTCCAGAAGACTACTTATACTCGAAATTGGAAACATTCCAAAGGAAGCCAGATCTGATTGTGTTCCACTGGGAGGACCCTTTGCTCCAAGCCTCCTTAGCCCTTTTCTCTGTTAGAGTATTTGAAATGCCTCCTATCTTAGAGATTGTAGACAAGACGTTCCTGACTTGTTGGAACAGCAGCTTGCAATTTTGTGTCTATTTGCAAACCTGAATTGAAAGCTGTGGCATTCTTAGATACGTTTCTAAAGCCAGATAGTATAATATTAAGTGTAACAAATAGTGTAATGCCAAGGTTACACTATCCTTGGATCTGTTTCTAACTAAACTATGTGGTTAGTGAGATTCTTTGTCCATGGGGAAATATCCAAATCTGCCTTTAGATCCAGCTGTTTCTAGGTGGTGCTCTCATAGCCTCTGACTCTAGTTTGAATGACTCCATGGTCAGGGGAATACAGAAAGATCTAAAGGAAAGCTAGAGAGGAATGAGAAAGGCACAAGCCTGGCAAAAATGGCCAACTCTAGAATAATTAAGACTAATGGTCAGTAGTTGTTACAGTTTTGGGGGGTCAGGCTGTATAGGTTTCACCTATACCCTTCCTCAACAGGCTTCGGGCGTCCCCGGCTCCCG